>CM071867.1:17352864-17398162 GCA_036759665.1 Gynandropsis gynandra
TCCCTCGACTGTCACCTACAAGCCTAAGGTTGAAGTCCATGGGGGTGACATGAGATCATTCTTCACTCTGGTGAGCAATAAATTTGTATCATTTAATATATCTATACACACACACACAATCCATTTGCAATATATATCCCTATATATGTATCTATCTACGTATAATGACCATTTACTGATGCAGTGGCCGGCATTTTCTTCTTCTTTTATGCGTTTTATCATCACGAATAAAACTTTTTGTATTGCTCCATTCAAAGATGAGATAAAATATGTTATAATAATGGGCTTAGAGCATGCCAGTATCTAGGCTTATTTAAATCTTTGTATATATGTTAATTTTTATATATGTGTATGTATATATGTATGCATATTCATGTTTGTATATACATAACTATGAATCGCATTGTTATGACAGGTAATGACAGATCCAGACGTTCCTGGTCCCAGTGATCCTTATCTGAGAGAGCACTTGCATTGGTAATTACCTTTCACAATTTATATATATTTCTAACACTACTCATACTTTTTTTTATAAAAATCATTAACCATACTTACACAACATAACAATTTTTTTATTACAAAAATAAAAGTGAAACGTCATGAATCATGTACGCATACAATATAAATCCCAAATATATATATATATATATGTGGCCTCAAAAATGTAAATTTCAGAATCAGAAATCATTTCTTAAATGTATTAGTAAGACTCCTAGTTTTTCATTTATTGATCTATTCATTTTTTTTATCAATGTTTAGGATCGTAACCGATATCCCCGGTACAACGGATGCAACATTTGGTACGCTCATATTTTTCTTGAATAATATATATATATATAATCGAAATTGAATGGAATAAAGAAAAAGAGATAATAGGGTATGAAATGCCGAGGCCAAACATTGGAATCCACCGATTTGTGTTCATGCTCTTCAGGCAGAAGCGTCGAAGCTCTGTCGTGTCTGTACCATCGTACCGCGACCAATTCAACACACGAATGTTCGCTCAAGAGAACGATCTCAGCCTCCCTGTCGCCGCCGTCTTCTTCAATTGCCAACGTGAGACCGCCGCAAGACGCCGTTAACTTCACCAACTCTACCATACATATACATATATATATATACACATGTATATGTAATATGTGTGTGCAATGCCTCGATATATATATATATATAACCCCTTGCATGTTACGTGCATTGTGTTATATATAAATCACATGTGTGTAATCTAAGAAGTGTTTTGTGACCTTAATAATTGATGTATTGTGGATGGTTTGTTTTATATGTGTATGTGATTCGTAACAATGAAAATGAGAGGCTTCTGCTTCTTCTTCCATATGATTATACATCAATATCGCAACTTTTATTATCATTCTATAACATAAATTTGTTCTGGTTTCTTACAATTGCTTCAAGTTATGAAAATATCACATATTTTAGTTAAAAAAATACCATGTACAATGCACCAATAGTCTTTAATCTATCCGTTATATGTCCTTTCCATAAAACTTTGAAGACTTGACGATCAGTCCTACATATCATTATAAATAATTTCTCGTATATTTTATATTCATACGCATATAGAATATATTATGTTATTCAGATGTCTTAAGAATACTATACATCAAATACATTTAACTATATGCTTTAAAAAACAAAGATAGACCTTGGTAACAAAACTTAACCTTCCTCGCAAATGTTACAATGATGTCAATAGACTGTCACTCTCGAGTTAAATCTTATATATTAAAAGTTAGATTTACTGAATTGTGGTGTCGTCAGTTCAGCGATGATGTGATAATCCAATCAACAAACTTAACATCAAATAATAAATGATAAAAAAATATTAAATATAGCAAAATTATTATAATACAGATAAAATAATAATTACTTTTTATTAGTCAAAGGAATCCTCGATATAATCAGTCCAATAACTATTTATTATAGCAAATTGTTATAATATCTATAAATAAATAAAACGATATATTACTTTATATTAGTAATGATATTTTATATTAATTATACAAACCATTCAGAATTAACATGGGTTAATTCTGAATGTGTCATACATGTAACAATCATATACCTTTTAAATTTTAAATTATAAGATTAATTAAAAGTTTTATAATTTTTAGTAAATGTTCCGCGTTCCTCAACTATTTCTCTCAATTCATTACATTACCTATTCAAACAGTTTCTTGTCATTTTTAATATTAGATATTATATATTGGATTATAATGATAAAAGTATAATTATTTTCACGTGAACTCATAAACCATTTATTTATCATATTATTAAATATTTTTATGTTTATATAATAGATTAATACTTTTTATAATTTATATTTAAATAGAATTTTACAATTAATTAAAATATTATTAAATAGAACAGTTTAGTTAATTATCAATCATTTATGATATTCTTTGGAATAATTTTAGTATATTATTATTTTAAGATAAATACTTTTTCTAAAAATATTTATTTCCATAATTTTGTAAATGGTTTTTGAGTTCTCCACATCAGCATTTTGTTTTTTTCTAATAAAAAATCTAAATATTAAAAAAAGACATTAAATTTGTTTGTTATAGTTTATTGTTTCCTGTGGAAAATATCAAGCTATACAAATGCCTAATATCCACTTACCGCGAGTATACGGATCGGTGTAATACAAGGGTCAAACTCTGGGGACTAATGCAACCTAAGCTAAGAATTCGACTAAACTAAGACGGATTGAATAGATGGTGGTGTGAGATGAACTTCTAAGACACAAAATGGAATGATGACATTGATGAGATGACGTGAACAACTTGATAATTAAGAACACTATGGGTTTCGGGTTACCGGGATTTGCAAGGATGTAACAAACAAAGGATCATAAACCTAAGAACTATCTTGACAACGGTGAATTCATGCTCTTAAATAAGGAATGATTCTGCCGAACCTAAACCTCCTAACCATAATTACGTGCAATCCTACCTTCCAGCAGCAATTAACTCGTGATTACGGTAGTGTTAAGCGTGCAATCCTAATCCCTAAGTCGATTAACCGACCGGTCAGATTCTCATTAATCAAACTTAATCTACAATCAACTGTTCCGGATTCATAATTTAACCTTCCAGCTAAACACAAATTCCTAGATTACTGAGCGGGCAGCACTAGTATAAAATGTTTACGATGTTGATTGCAAAACCGAATTTCAAGAAAACTTCGATAAGTCTAAGCATTAACGAATAAATTCAAGCATCCAATACAAATCCGGCAATCCTAACCCATAGCTAGGTCACTCATGGAATCTACTGTAAAACAAGAGAAGTAAACCCTAAACATGATAAAGAGTAAGAAATACGATTCCTCGATCTTCCCTATCTTGATACGAAGTCCGGATTGTTGTCTCTCTTCTTCTCCAGCTTCTCCCGAGTTTCTCCTTGTGTTTTTCAGTCCCTCTCCTAGCCTGTACGTCCTCCTCCTTCCCTAGATCTCCCCTCCTCTCTCTCTAATTCAAGTTTGAATTCAAAACCGAAGTTGTTGAGAAAAAGGGGGGGACCCGCGCGGGCACAAGCTCTACCCGCGCGGGGTGAGTGAATACCAGCCCGAGCGGGCTCTTCACCAGCCCGACCAGGGCTCTTCTTGCTGGTCATGTGCAGCCCGAGCGGGCACCTTAGCCACCCCACGCGGGCAAGGGTTCTTCAGCCAAATCCGGGCGTGCTCCAAGCCTCCCCGAGTCGTGCAAACTTTGCTGGAGTTGCAGCCCGTGCGGGGCCTTTTCCAAGCCCGAGCGGGCTGAGTTATCTTCTTGTTTTCGTTCCTTTTTCTCGATGCTTGGGTTTTCCGTTTGGTTCCGTGGCCATGCACGTATTGCCTCTTATCACTTGGTCACGTTTTCGGGGTGGATTTGCCGTAATCACTCGTGTTTGCTTCACATGTCTTTGTTTCCTACACAAAACACGAAATCGTAGAAGAAGTGCTCGAATATACACAATAGCTCGGTAAAGTCCAAGAAATCTAATCAAAACTAAACCTAGGAATCATGAAAATACTATGATGGATTACATGTTATCCTTTCCCTTTTCGCGTTCACACGTTCAATATTTTCTTTTGTCCTTTCGTCTTCATCTTTGTCCCTTATCATTGTGAACTTACCCTCCTTGATGCACATGAAGCATCAGAAGAATAATCGAGAGAGGCAACGATGGAACACCGTGGAAGGAGCAAATACGGAGCTCGTGGGAGACAATGAGAGACAAAAGGTAGCGGAGATAGAGGAGGGAGGGGTTGAGCGGAGAAGATCTATCTACGTTTATCGGGGAGCCACTACCAAAAAAACACGTTGTTTCCAACGGATGGGGCAACAGATCCGTCCGTTGACACGGAGTTGCAACAGATTGTCACGGATTTGTGAATACTTTCAACGGGCGTAAATCCGTTGCAATCCGTTGCAAATTTCAATGGAGTTTTAGCGGATATTGTCCGTTGCCCTATCCGCTGCAACCCGTCGCAATTTTTAACGGAATGTTAACGGATTTATTCCATTGGAAGTCCATTAGAAGCCGGGAAAAAAATTCAATGGTCATCCGTTGCTAACTGTAACGGATGCCCATTACAAATGGCAGCGAATGCCCGTTGAAATAGTTAATTTCGAGGTTCACCCATGGAAATAAATTCACGTGATCTTGCAACGGGCATCCGTTGCAATTACCAATGGAAGTCCGTTGGAAATTTCACTATTTATATCGAACCCAAAGATTGCATCAAACCATCAATAACAAGCATCTTTATCTCCATTGTTGAATCCAAAACCACCTTCATAAACTGTCTCACCACCGGGAACCGGAAAAGGATTCACGACGCTTCGCCTCTAAATTGAAGCCATTCCCGAATGTTTTTCCTTTTTTGTTTATTGTTACCTTATGTTAATATTGTGATTGAGAGAGAGATATTAATGTAAATCTAGTTTAAAAGGAAAAATAATCTAATGAAATAAAATGAAATTAATTTTTGACCTCATATTTCGTGCCGTTTCACTTTTTGCTCACTGTTTGAGTTTGACATGAAATCAGTACCAATTACATCATCAACATCATCATTCTTAAAACCTTAAATATTGTAATATGCAAAAATAACGGATTGTAACGGATTCGTAAGCACTTTCAACGGACACAAATCCGTTGGAATCCATTACAAATTTCAACTGAGGTTTAACGGATATTGTCTGTTACCCCATACATTGCAATCCGTCGGAATTTTTAACGGAAACGGATTTTTGCCGTTGGCCATTTCCGTTGGAAGTATGTTAGTAGCCGTGGAAAAAGTTTTCAACAGGCATCCTTCGAAATTTGTAACGGATGCCCGTTGAAATTCTTAATTTCGAGGTTCATGGGTGGAAATAAATTCACATGAACTTGCAACGGACAGATGTCAGTTGAAAATTTCACTATTTAGATCAAAACCAAAGATTGCATCAAACCATCAATAACAAACATTTTTTCAACAAAATGTCGTCTTCTTCAAATCGAAGTATAAATAGATCGAGAGAGTGGATGTATAGAAGAAAAGATCCTATAACCGAAGAGATTATGCAAGAATTCTTACACGGCTTGGAGCAATTCCTGAGTTTTTCATCGATGCAACATTTGTCAAGAACGCAGGACAATGTTATGTCCATGCAAAAGATGGAAAAACATAAAGTATCGAGGTCAAGAAATTGTTTGCAAACATCTATATAAGGTGGGTGTCATTGAAAATTTTGAATTTTGGTTTTTTCACGGCGAAAATTGCGGTGTTAGAGATATTGTGCAAGATGCACAAGTAGAAAGAAATTAAGAAGTTATTTATGAAAACATCAATGACCAATCCATATGTGGAAATGGTGTCAAATGCTTTTCCTGGAGTTTTTAATGAACAAACGCATGAAGAGATGCCGAACATCGATGCACGTAGATTCTTCAACCTATTGGATTCGGCGAAACAGCCTATATATGAAGGTTGTCGTGAAGGTCAGTCTCGCTTATCTTTATCTTCAAGATTGATGAGTATTATAACAGACTACAATGTGGCTGAAAATTGCATGGATTCATTTTGCAAAACAATGAGTGAAAAATTTACCGGAAAATAATCAAGCTCTTGAGACATAATACAAAATAAAGAATGTGTTAAAAGCTTTGGGAATACCGCATGAGAAAATTGATGTTTGTAGAAACAGTTGCATGTTGTTTTGCGGAAATAATAAAGACTTGTTGGAATGCAAGTTTTACGGTGCAAGCAGATTTCGGCCTAAAAACCATCTTCACGTAAATATGTACCATATAAGAAAATGTTCTATATGCCTGTAGCAAACAGGTTGAAAAGGTTATTTGAATCGAAAAAAACCGCTGCGGCAATGAGATGGCATGCAGAACACTCGACGGTCGAAGGTATAATGCAACATCCATCGAATGGTAAGGCTTGGAAAGATTTCAATGAATTACTTCCCGAGTTTACGTATGAAATGAGAAATGTTTATCTTTGCCTGTGCACGGATGGTTTTAGTCCATGTGGACAATCAGAAAATCAATATTCTCTGTGGCCGGTGATTTTGTCTCCGTATAATATTTCTCCCGAGATGTGTTTGAAAAGAGAGGTAATGTTTCTGACGTTGCTGATTCCAGGACCAGAACATCCGAAGAAAATTTTTGATGTCTTTTTGCAGCCCTTAATTCATGAATTAAGATAGTTATGGAACGAAAGAATTTTTGCTTATGACGTCAGTACGAAGCAAAATTCCACATTGAAAGCGGTCTTGTTGTGGACAATTAGCGATTTTCCTGCCTATGGAATGTTATCTAGATGGAGCACCCACGGAAGATTGGCATGCCCATATTGTATGGAGGATACATATTCATTTCGACTAGTACATTGTAAGAAACCATGTTGGTTTTATTGTCATAGAAGATCTCTTCCTCGTGGTCGTGCTTTCCAAAAAGATAAAAACATTTCCGGAAGAACGTGGTAAAAAAAGAAGAGGCACCGTGCATGCAAACCAGAATACAAATCCTTTACGAAAGATTGAACACAATGGGTGATTTACAAGAATCGGTAGAATGCGGTGGAGATCCTGGGCATCGTAAACCAAAAGGTCAAGGTGAATGGCATAACTGGTATAAACATAGTATCTTTTAGGAATTACAATATCGGAAATCATATATATTACGTCATAATTTAGATGTTATGCATATCGAAAAGAATTTTTTCGATAACTTCATCAATATTGTTTAGAATGTGGCGAGTAAAACTAAGGATAATATAAAATCAAGAAAATGTTTGAAGTAAATATGCCGATGACCTGAGTTGGAATTAAGAGATGGAAGGTCACCTGTCCATGTATTTAGATTGTCTGGTCCGGCGAAAACTGCATTATTATAGTGGTTAAAAGAGGACATTAAGTTTCCAGATGGATATGCATCAAACATTGCTCGGTGTGTGGATATTGTTGGTTCGAGGCTGATCGGGTTGAAAAGTCACGATTGTCACGTTTTCATGCAGTGACTCATTCCATTTGCATTTGCTGAGCTCTTACCACGGAATGTTCACGATGTGCTATACGGAATCAACATATTTTTCAGAGATATATGTTCAAGGAATTTAAAAAGGGATGATTTGGATTTAACGAAAAACAATACCTCTGAAGTATTATGTGCATTGGAAAAAGTTTTTCCGCCTTCATTCTTCGATGTCATGGAGCATTTTCCAATACATTTACCAGATGAGGCAATACTCGGTGGGTCACTTCAATTCAGATGGATGTATTCTTTCGTAAGGTTTTTCTTTCATTTAAAGAAAAAAGCAAAAAAAAAGCAGCGGTCGAATGATCTATTGTCAAACAATACTTGCTGGAACAAATCACATATTTCAGCACATTTTATTTCGATTGCATATTCAAACGAAAGAACGACGTGCAAAGGATGATCACACAAACTATTTGTATCAATATAAACCACTGTTTGGCACCATCCCTGAGATGTTTACACTGATTAGACGTATAGGAGGTAAATCCGAGGAATATTGGTTAACACCAGAGGAGTATAATCACGCTCACACATATATACTACTAAATTGTCAATAGTTATTACCGTTCGAAATGTACTATTACATATTATTCAATCTTTTAAATATATATGTATATATATACAATTTTACCGTAATTTTGTTATACAGGATATTTGATGAAGAAATACTTGGTACATATCCTCAGCTAAATGCAAATGAACTCACAGACATGAAAGTTCAATATTATGGCTCGTGGTTGAGAGACTACATAAGTACTCGTGTATACATCTATTAAAATTAATTGCATTTATCATAAAGTATTAATTTTTTTATTATACGTACAAGTGAAATGTTATGATGAAAGACTTCCTATGTGATTAAAAGATTTGGCTAATGGTCCTGCACGAAATGTCATGTGTTGGTCAATCTTGTTTACTCGCGGCTACACGTTCCACACGTACGAACACGGAAAACATAGAAGCACATATAATTATGGATTTTGCGTTAATAGTGAAATATAGGGTGATAACTTCTACGACATTTTGTACCAAATCATACAAGTGGAATATCTCGGACTCGTTGGGTTGAAGGTGATGCTTTTTAAATGTCAGTGGTTCGACCCAACTGTCGGACGTGGAATACGAAAAAACCATTGGGGAGGAATTGATGTCAATCCGGCACGACAATATGGTAAGTATGATCCATTCATCACAATAGATCAAGCAGATCAAGTATGTTACGTGCAATATCCAACAACATTGAAACGTCGAAGAGAGGAGTGGTGGGCCGTGGTAAAGATCAAGCCACGAGGGATCATAAGCTCTGATGATAAAGAAGATCCATTGTAACCCGATCATCCGCAGTCGATTTGTTGAATTGATACAGATCGCGAGGAGATTCTTGCAAGAACTGACATAGACGGAGAATTCATACAAAATTATGAAGACGTTGAACCAGAAGATGCTGAAGATGAAAACGGCGATGAATTCAGTGAACAAGCAAAGGAAGACTCGTCCATGGATGAATCTACTGAAATGTTAATACAAACAAATAGTTTATATAAACGATGTTTACCGGCGATATTTGATGAATAGGACGATATGGTTGATATCGATTACTTGATCGATGATTTTGATGGGCGTCCTAACATTCCGATTATCGATCCTGACCGTTCTGCTGGGACATTATGGTAAAAAAATTATTATTTGCATTTATATTATTGTAAGTTATAAATAATATCTCATTTTTTAATTTGATATTGCAGGTTTGACGTGCATGATGTGATCAAACACACGAACAACGGCATCATCCAAGGGTCCTTACAGGACCAATTATATTATGCCTACCAAGTTACGCCTGAAGTCGTGCGCCAGCGATGGTGGCGCATTTTTATCGTAAGTTTTAAATTAAATTTCATTTAAAATTATTAGTTATATATATATGTTATAAAACTAACAATTTATAAATTATTTTCAGTGCGCATATAGATGGCGGAGAAAGGATACAACGCGTATCTACGCAGCATGGGTGCGCGACATGCAGGCTCGGATGCGCCTTATGATGAACGACGCGAAGCGAAACTACTACACCAAAAATCGCAAATCGACATGGGCAACAGACGCGGTCTTCAATCAATTGATTTCAGCATTGGGATTCAGAAGTCTTCAAGGCCACGAGCGAGAAGGCCAAAAAATGTCGGTATGGCGAGAAGGTTCCCGGATATGGTCCGCATCGCCACACTTCGGGATCAAAATCATTCCCGAAGAGAAAACACGAATTGGTAAAATTTATTATTACTTAAATTTCTTTTTAAAAAATTTATCTAATTAAGTTTATTTTATATTACAGATACAATGGATAGGAAGAGAACCGACTCTTCTTGAGCTGGTATTGGAAACCCACGCCAAGAAGAAACTGATCGTCGGGGAAGAGGTCAACGAACTCAAACTCGTCGATCCTCGAGCAGGGAGAATCGTGAGAGCTATGACAGAGAAGATAACACAGCAATCACAAGCTTGTGTTTCGACTCCCGACGAGCTGAATCCTTTACAAAAAAGACAAAATTTATTTAGAGGTAAAAACTGTTTCTTTTTTATCGATTAATAATAAAATATTTGTAAAAACTTAACTCTAATTTTTGTTTGTCTTGTAGTCGGTGAAACCGTATAAAGGGCGTCTATACGGTCACGGGGAGCTTCAAAAAGATATCGTCGAGGATGCCACGACGGTACCTCCCGCAGTCCAAGAGAGTTTCACGCAACAACGGCGGATCGAGGAACTCGAATCACAACTTCAAGAAACTTGAGCCAAAGTGCAGCACTTGGAGAGCGTCAACGAGTTGCTTTCTGGACAGGGGAGGGGATCAACACCGTGGTAAGAACAGGGTTCCGATTCGGATGCAACGCCGTCTAGAGATGGTGGCGATCAAGGAGATGATATCGAGCCAGCTGAACTAAATGAAATGTAATAGGATTAGTTCTAGTTTTAATGGTTTTTGTAAACAATTTTAATATTTAAATTAAAACTTTTAAAAATATATTTATTTATTTTTTTATTTTTTTATTTTTTTATTTTTTTAACCAACATTCCAACGGATTCCCATTGTAATTTCTAACGGGCATCCGTTGGCGACATTTCCCGCCAAATGGTAATGGACGTCTGTTTCCCTTTCCCGCCAATTTCTAATAGACGTCCGTTGCTCTTTCCCACTAGTTTCCAACGGATGCCCGTTGGAAATTTTAAATCCCGCTCATTTTTTCCCGTCTGTATGGCAACGAACGTCCGTTAAAATTTGTTAACGGACATTCATTACCAATTTTCAACAGATGTCCGTTGCAACACTTAACGGGCATCCGTTACAACTATTTTCAACAGTCGTCCGTTACACAATGTCAACGGGCATATCTGTTGGCCATCCGTTAAAATTTTGCAACGGATATTATCTTTTACAACATCGTTACGAATTGCAACGGATCTCAATTTGCAACGCGCATTTCCCAACGGCCGCGGATTCGTTGCCATCCGTTGGGAAATGTGTTTTCTAACGGAATTAAGGCGTTTTCCAACGGATTTGTCCGTTGGAAAATGCCTGTTTTTTTGTAGTGAGGGGACAAGTGGCAGAGTTAAGGAACGAGTTAAAGGACCATGGTCGCCAGAGGAGGATTTGGTACTGAATCAGCTCGTGGGAAAGTTTAAAGTGAGGAAATGGAGCCTAATCACGCATGGAATTCTTGGTCGTTCTGGAAAATCTTGTCGCCTCCGGAGGTGTAATCAGCTCAACTCGGCGGTTAAATGGAACTCTTTCACCGGTATGTTTCCTTGGTCCCTTGATTCAGTCCTGGATGTGGGAATTTTCAATTTGTAATTCGATTTGAACATGAAGTATTTTTTGTGATCTTCATTCTTAATTTTGAGACTTTGAGAATCCGAGGGTCGAAATAGATGAATTTAGGGTTTTGTTCTCAATTTTCGTTTGACCTGCCTGTAATGATCAGAACTTAGTATTAGAACATTTATGTACATGATAAAATGATACCTTTTCTTCAGAGTTTATTTCCATATAATGTATTGGAAGACTAGCATTTAATTACAAAATGTTCTTCCATCTTTTGTGGTGTTTTAGTTAAATGGCTTTCTGCAAGGGATGTTTTTATCTACAAATTGTGCAGATCCACCTAAGGTCGAATTTGGTGATTAAAAGGTTCAATATTTTGATGTTATTCAGTGAGTTCATGAGTGTAATTAACATTTAAGATGGACCATAATTCACATTTAAATTCTTCTCAGACGCTTCGGAGATTGGATCAAAACAGAGAAGTTTCCAAGAAAAGTTATCACTTCAGCGAACAACCCTTTGATTGAATTGAGTAATTACAACCAGAAAAAGATAAGAGTTCGAGCTTGAATACGATAAAGATGTTGAGCAGCTTCTAGCTGAGATGGAGTTCAATGAAACTGACATTCTCGAAGAACACAAGCTGAAGTTGCGTGTGTTGCGTATCTATTACGAAAGGCCAGCATTTCATCGAAACAAAGCTATCTCCCATGGAGCGTGCGCATTGATGCAGATGAACTTTTATCCTTTGCAGGCTTGAGGAGAAGAAAATTAGAAAAGATTTTGTGCTAGAAATAAATCCATTGTACCAAATGGGAAGGAGTAGGATGAGCTAGCAGTAGGGTGTCATTCCAGGGTTGAGGTAGAGAGGTTTCTTAAGAGAAAAAAGAAGAGAGAAATTGAAGAAAGGGCGTGGAGAGGTGGAAAGGATGCAAGCTATGGGGCTTTTGCACAAGCTTCGTCAAGTTATGTAAATGAGTTAGAGCTAATGGGAATTGTAGAGTCTCTATTGTTGTCTGAAAGTGTGAATGCCCTTTGTAAAGTCTCAAATATTGTTTGAAAGTGTGAGTGTCCCATGGAAGTGTGACACCGGTTTGGTTGTGAGTTTGATAACTGAAGAAGGAGTGTTAGATGTTTAAAGGGAGGCTGAGGAAGAAATCAGATTCTTATAGTGTGTTGGAGATGATGGATCAGAGCAAAGTGGACCGAGTTTATGATATGCTTGTGAAGAAGGGCATTGCTCAGCCGTATATTATAAATTAAATAACATAAGTGGTTTCACATGTAAAACTCATTTCATACTATTATTCTTAACTTATATTGGTTTTCAGTCGTGGAACTTGATAAGTTTTTTCACGTCTAACTCAATCCACACAATGCTACATTATCTTCTTTTTTGGGTTTTCAAATGTTGTTCTGAATGAGATGGCTAACCGAAATGCAATCTTCCAACAAAAAATACTATAAATATGTATGTAAACAAATTATATATATATATAAAGACTTACAAATGCAAATATATATATATATATGTTCCTTTTTTTAGTCGTGGATATGCAGTTAATGTTGTGGCACAGAAAAATTGTTTCATTTATTTAATTGATTGTAGAAATTGTGATCTTTCGTTCGTTATCATGGAATCGAAAACGTCATCCACCTAATTACCATCTCGTGCTCTCAACTCCTGTAACTAGCCCAGCTACTCTCTCCTTCTTGTTCTCATGTGTCACTGCTGCTTTCGAAACAATCACCCTCCTCACTGAATCTCTGGTATGAACCATAGCTTGCGACTAGAAGTATAGTATACTACTAAAAAATAATAAACCTTTAAAAATAATATTAGATAATACTAAATGAGTTATTTTTTATTCTTTTTCACTTCTATTACACTCGGATAAAAAATTAGAAGATTCATTAATTAAAAAACTAGAAATAAAATAATAAATCAAAAATAAAAAAAATTAAGAATAAAATAACCAAACTAAAAAAATTAAGAATAAAATAACCGAAATTCGATCTCTTGTTTTCGATTACAAATAAACAATTAAAAATAAAGTAAAAACATAAAAAATCAAACGAGCTTGAAAGTTTAAAATAAGTCGCAAGCAAATCGGATGCAAAGGTGGGTGACATTCTGGTTGCATAGTTCGTCCAAGGGCCTCCCGAACAAGTCATATTCGATACATTTTATGCCTAACAGTACACAATTTTTGAAACGTTCTTCAAAAGTATAATATTATTGAAAAGTTTTTCAAAAGTATTAAGACGTCCATTGAATTTTTATTTAACAATGTTGAGAAGTCCTTTAACAGTATTCAAACGTCCTTTCACTTTTTCTTTAGCGCTTTTAAGACGTCCTTCCACATTGTTCAAATATTCTTCAAAACTTTGATTTGTCTTTTGACTTGTTCAACACTTTAAGACCTTTTTCAATATTGTTAAGATGATCTTCACCACTTTTTAGACAACTATTGAATTGTTGTATCACCCTTGCGCACACAGATTCCAATATGGCATCTTCGGATCGAGAGGGAGTTTGTTGAGGCATCTTGAATTGTGAGGCATACTGAACCCCATGTGGGGCGTCCTTGATTGTGGTGGAGAAGGGATTAGAAGTAGGGCCAATAATAGAGGTGTTGCATCCAATGGCGTCCTTGATTGCGGTGATTCACCTACACTTGGAAGAGTTTCATGTATTCTCACCGCCATTTCCATATCTTAGAGGTGCTGAAAAAAATACGGAAACACCTCTACTTATTCTGGAAATCTAGTCATCTACAATTAGATCAGCTTCGTGTGGCACGAGATTTGTCATGTACATAACCTCTGTTTCGTTGAGATGATGATATTGTCGATGTCGTGAAAGTGAAAATGAAGAAAGGGTGTTAGTGTACAAAATGTGGTACAATGACGCGATCCCACTGGAACAACGCTCTAGACGTAGGTTGGATGGATAGGCTTTGCTGCAGCCGAGTCGCACGACTCCTCGCACAAGGTGGATGGACCGAATGGTCACACGAGAGTTGTGGACTAGCTCTCGATTCACCGGCTCGTCTTCGAATACACACCTACAAAGAACGAACGTATGGATATTACTCACCAACGAGTTTTGCTGGATATGACACACCACAAGATGATTTCTTAAAGAAAATCAAAGATTCAAATCAAAAATCAAAAGTTGTTTTACAAGAATATCATGGCCGGCCATATGTAGTCAAAAGTGGCCATGCAAGACCATAAATGCACATAAATGCTAGGTAGCCATTCAAGGCTATACATAAATAACCTAAAAAATATCCAAAATCATAAATAGACAAAGTCGTAAAGTGTGTCTTCGTCATGCGGACTTGTCTTGGAGCCTCGGGTCAATAATTAGGTCGCAGAAAGTGACTCGCGGCCTCGTTAAAAACGCGTCGTTGGACACCCGGTGTGATAAAACCAACGAAGGGAAAAAGAGTACACACGAAGCACTTACCCTAATTATCCTCCGTTGCAAGTTGTGCTTCGGATTGTAGAATATCACGGATATTAGAGATTTCATGTAAACTCGAATACTCGTCTTAAACTTGGACGGTCGTGAGCATCCCAATTATCGCCTCCTTGAGCTTCGAAGCTTTAGCTCGGGTCACAGGACCTGTTGGTAAGGTCAAGGCCTCCTCCTCCCTAGCCTTAACACGGGTCACAAGACCAACGTCCTTCCTTTGTGTCGCGTCCACCTTTCATTTGACTCGGGTCATTTCCTCTGCGGTGCGGGTCGCCTCTTCTGCGGTGCGGGTCGTGTCTCGTGAAGCACGGGTCGCATCTCGTGTAGCGCGGGTCGCGTCCTCCTCAGTGATGCAGGGCGCGTCCTCCTCAGCCATGTGGGTTACGTCCTTCTTTGCGTTATAGGTCGTGTCCTTGACGTTGTTCGGGATCATATCATGCCCTCCTACTTAAAAAGGATTTGCCCTCAAATCCACTTGATCTGTGACAAAATGTGCCAAGTTAGTAACATTATAGCTGGGACTCACAATATACTTACCTTGCAAGTCAGTTGGTAGGCGTTGTTGTTGATTCTTTTGGTCACTGTGAAGGGTCCGCTAATCCGGTGCATCATTTTTGGTTTCCTCTCATTTGGGTATCGCTCTTTTCGCAAATGGGTCCATTCTTGATCGCCGGGCTTAAAAATAATTCACCTTCGGGCTCGAAAATGCCATAATTAATGCTGCCACGTTTGCAACATCCTCACAAGCACGTAA
This sequence comes from Gynandropsis gynandra, assembly GCA_036759665.1. NCBI lineage: Eukaryota > Viridiplantae > Streptophyta > Magnoliopsida > Brassicales > Cleomaceae > Gynandropsis > Gynandropsis gynandra. The sequence continues at coordinate 17,368,456 of CM071867.1, forward strand.
AGCTCCTTATCGTATGTGGCATAGTTGAGGGTTGCGCCTCCAAACTTCTTGCTGAAATAAGCAAATTGTTCCCATTCCTGCATCAAGTTTACACCAATTCCTACACTGGATGCATCACATTCGATTTCAAAGGTATTAAGAAAATTTGGTAAAATCAATTAAGGATCATGAGTAAGCTTCTCTTTTAGCATTTGGAACGCTCCCTCTTGTACTTCTCCCCACTTGAATCCGACATTTTTCTTAATGACTTCGGCGAGAGGGGCGGCCAAGGTGCTGAAGTCCTTAACAAAGCGATGATAGAACCCCGCGAGTACATGGAAGCTTCGGACTTCACTGATGGTCTTTAGGCTCGGCCATTCCCGAGTGGCTTTGACCTTTTTGACGTCCACTTTTACACCATCTGCACTTACAAAAAACCTAGAAAAAAGGTGTACTTCTTGAAGTTGGCGTATAATTCTTCTTTCCTAAGTACCTTTAGGACTGACTCTAGGTGTCCAACATGTTCCTCTAGGTTTTTACTGTAAATCAATATGTCATCGAAGTAGACCACTACGAATCTACCTATATACTCTTAAAGAACATGATTCATTAAGCGCATGAAGGTACTAGGTGCATTTGACAATCCAAAAGGCATAATTAACCACTCATATAATCCATGTTTAGTTTTAAATATCGTTTTCCATTCGCCTCCTTCTTCCATCCTAATTTGTTGATATTCACTTTTAAGGTCAATTTTAGAAAATATCCTACTGCCATGTAACTCATCTAGCATATCATCTAGCCTAGGAAATAGGATGTCGATACTTCACCGTAATGTTGTTGATTACGCGACAATCAACACACATGTGCCAGCTGCCATCTTTCTTTGGCACGAGTAGAACGGGCACAGCGCATGGGCTCATGCTTTCTCGAATGTGTCCCTTGGCCATGAGTTCCTCCACTTGCCTTTGCAGCTCCTTGGTTTCAACTGGATTGGTTCGGTAAGTTGGCCGATTTGGTAGCGGCTCCAGGAACAAAGTCAATTTGATGTTAATACCGCGTATCGTGGGTAATCTCGTGGGGTTATCTTTGGGAAAGACATCTCCATAATCCTGCAATAATGAGGTAATCTCACTCGGCAGCACCGGTGCAAGGTTAGCTGAGCTCAAGAGAGCTTCCTTATACACAAATAAAAACACGGATTGATTCGAGTGAAGAGATTTCTTGATCTCACCCGATCTCGCGTAGAAGTTCGAAGACTTAAGCACGCATGCGCCTTGCTGTTTTAAATGCATTTGATCTTACAGCACTTCCTTTGGCGTCAACGGGATAAGAACGGTTTTCCTGCTATTAAACTCAAAATAATGTTTGTTAGTGAAACCGTCATGTTTTACCTTGCGATCCGATTGCCATGGTCTACCGAGAACGATATGGCTCACCTCCATTGGTAGGACATCACACAAGATTTCATCCTCGTATTTGCCTATAGAAAGAGGCACGGTCACTTGGCTGGTCACTTTCATCTCGCCATTTTCGTTAAGCCACTAGAGCTTATATCGCCTCGGGTGTTTTTGGACCTTCAACCCAAGCTTTCGAACCATGGTAGCGCTTGCAAAGTTCATGCAACTTCCTCCATCTATAATTACGCTACACACTTTTTCATGAACAAGGCAGCGGGTATGGAATAAGTTTTCTCGTTGTTCTTGTTCGTCGGTCTTAGGTTGAATGCTCAAGGAACGTCGTGCCACCAGCAAATCTCCTTTGGTCGGTTTTTCCTCATGTTTTTCGTCCGAGTTTTTTCAACCGTTTCTTCCTCGTATTCGAACTCGCCGTCGTCACGAATGATAGGACTCTCTTGTTCGTGCATTCATTTGCATAGTGTCCCCTTCCGTGACACTTGAAACATTTCACGTCCCAAACCCTCGAGGTAGTGGCCTCGGCCTTTCCCTTGTCATGTGGTGCCGCTGCAACCACTTTGGTTGCGTCTCGGGTCGCTGGAACCGCTGTGGACGCATCTCGACTTGCTGGAACCATGTTGTCTTTCCACGGATAGCTCGGTTTTTTCTCTCGTTGATGGCTGTATTTTCTAGCCCCATAGCTAGAACGTGAGCTCCTTTGCCGCTGGAGTTGTTGTTAGATTAAAATTGCCCTATGGAGCATCTCCTCAATCTCCACATAGTGTTGCATGTCCAAATTGTCTTGAATTTCCAGATTTAGGCCTCCGAAGAAACGAGACATCAATGCCTCTCTATCCTCCGAGATGTCAGCCCTCAACATCAGCAACTCCATCTCTTGATAAATTTCTCTACGGTTCGGTTTTCTTATTTAAATTTCCTTAGTCATCGATGAACCTCTCGGTGGTGATGACTCGGAACGAACCGCTTGTGCATGATGGCCTTCATTTCCAGCCACGTCGCTACTGGTTCCTCACCATTTTGTCGCCTAGAAGTCACGAGTTGATCCCACCAACTCAAGGCGTAGTCGTAGAACTCCGTGGCCGCAACCCTAACGTTCTTGGCCTCGGTGTAGTGTTGACAACCAAACACAAGTTTAATCTTCTTCTCCCACTCAAGGTAGGCGTTCAGGTCGGCATTGCCGTGAAACGAAGGGATTTTGAGATTAAAACCAGCGAGGTCATCCCTCTAGTCGTCTCTGCATTCCCTCATCAATCGCCATCTCCAGTGACTACTTCGGGACGAGGATGAACTACCTCGTTCATAATAGTTGTTGTCATCCTCATACTGATTTCTTTCTCGCTGTTGGAACGCATGAATGTCTCTTGGTTGGGTCTGAGTTTCATGACGAAACTCTTGTCGAAACTCCACCATTTTGTTGCTAAGGCTTTGCTCCAATCGAGCCGTAAGAGCCTCAATCAACCTCTCATTTACTCGGCTGGTTTCGGTTCTTTTTATCTCCCATTGCATTGATGATTATATTACTGCAAACTCACGATCAACCTACACATTAGCACACCGGAGCAGCCACAAGCGAAACAAAAGACGTACGAGCAACCAAGACTCGTAACACAAAATATACACGAAGTAACAAATAGACACTACGTGCGTTCAACCCTAGCTACGGTCTAAACAACCAAAGCCGAGAATTAACTAACCTTTTGCTAGAACGAGCTCTGATACCACTTGACGCGATCCCACTGGAACGACACTCTAGACGTAGGTTGGATGGATAGGCCTTGCTGCAGCCAAGTCGCACGACTCATCGCACAAGGTGGGTGGAGCGAATGGTCACATGAGAGTTTCGGAATAACTCTCGATTCACCGGTTCATCTTTGAAGGATATTACACACCTATGAAGAACGAACGTACTTTGGATATTATTCACCAACGGGTTTTGCTGGATATAACACACCAACAAGATGATTTCTTAAAGAAAATCAAAGATTCAACTCAAAAATCAAAAGTTGTTTTACAAGAACATCATGGCCGGCCACATGTAGTCAAAAGTGGCCATGCAAGACCATAAATGCACATAAATGCTAGGTAGCCATGCAAGGCTATGCATAAATAACCTAAAAATATCCAAAATCATAAATAGACAAAGTCGTAAAGTGTGTCTTCGTTATGCGGACTTGTCTTGGAGCCTGGGGTCAATAATTAGGTCGCGGAAAGTGAGTCGCGACCTCGTTAAAAACCCATCGTTGGAAAAACTCGTGGGACAAAACCAACGAAGGGAAAAGAGTACACACGAAGCACTTACCATAACTATCGACCATTACGAGTTGTGCTTCGGCTTGTAGAATATCACGGCTATTACATATTTCATGTAGACTCGAATACTCATCTTGAACTTGGATGGCCGTGAGGATCCCGATGATCGCCTCCTTGAGCTTCGAAGCTTTAGCTCGGGTCATGGGACCTGCTGGTAAGGTCAAGGCCTCCTCCTCCCTAGCCTTAACATGGGTCACAGGACCAACGTCCTTCCTTCGTGTCGCGTCAACCTTGCGTTTGACTCGGGTTGTTTCCTCCGCGGCGCAGGTCGCCTCTTCTACAGCGTGGGTCACGTCTCATGAAGCGTGGGTCACGTCGTCCTCAACGATGCAGGTCACGTCCTCCTCAGCCATGTGGGTCGTGTCCTTCTCTGCGTTATGGATCGTGTCCTCGACGTCGTCCGGGATCCTATCATACAACGTGGGTGGTACGTGTGCAAGGTGCGGTACAACGTTTACAAGGTGTGGTACAATGTGTATGTTGCAACATGTACAAGGTGTGGTACAACGTGTACAAAGTGTAGTACAATGTGTGAGGTGCAACGTTTACGAGGTGTGGTACAATGTGTACAAGGCGTGGTATAACATGAGTGTTATATCGTGCACAAGGTGTGGTACAACATATTCAATATGTGGTACAACGTTTTTGGTACAAAATATGTGGTACGACATATACAAGATGTGGTGTAACGTGTGCGGTACAATGTTTGTGGTAAAACGTGTGTGGTACAACGTGTACAATATGTAAGGTACAACGTGTACAACATGTGGTACAATGTTCGTGTTTAGTTTGTCCACTACCTTTGTACAAACACGTTGTACCATACCTTATGCTACACATTGTACCATATCTTGTACACGTTGTATCACACCTTGCACATTGTAGCACATATATCACAACGTTGCTAAAAATGGTTACTAGTATACTAACCCTTATATCCCCAATTTCTTCATTTAAATCCTACAAGCCGTATCTGCTCATATTTTCAGGTTTGTACTTCGACTTGCACATCCTTGGGCATTCGAAGAATTGAGCATTCTCCCTAGATTTTTGGAACGTTTCCCCAGTATGAGAACAATCTCATATATAAGAATCTGTTAACAAATTTATACACAAATTATTAAACTAATCAAAGGAGTATAACTAATTAAATTAAACGAATTCAAAGTTACCTCCAAGGGTAAAATAAACCTAGGAAATATCCATGTTTTCTTCATTTCTCCTTGAAAATTAGTAAGCATGTGATTAATCTCATGAAGAACCTTAGAAAATGTTAACCTTCCCCATAGAAAGTTGGTGCAAGCTTCTAGGTCATCGAAAATTCGCACCAAGAAATTATCGTTGAGGCCATTGAATTTATTCTTTCCTCCAATGACCGTGTCTAAAAAGTACAATATAGCCACCTTCAACCGTCCTTCGAATCTGAACAGTGAAAACAGCTTGGTCTTCACGTCGTTTGTGATGATTGACCTTTGGTTTGGCCAATACTTCTCCTTGAACCCATTGCCACCAAGTCTTGACCGTTGTGGTGGATATTTGTGACAATTGAGTCCCATATCACGTCGTGCTCTATCGGTGAGTACTGGATTGGCACACCATTCAACACGATTCAATATTCATTTCTCTTCATTTTTGTTGTAGAGCGATGAAGTAGTGTCTACGACACAACCTTTTTTTTCTTCATCTTTTCCATATGGAATAAATGTTTGAATTGAGGATGTTGCATAAATCATTCCAATTTTTGTAGGGTTTCTTGCAGTTCTGCGATCGTTTTTAACAAAGAGCACTTTGTTGCAATTTTACAGGATTGCAAAATTTTGTTAAATTAGAAATAGAATCCTCATGGATCCATTGCTCCACAATAGAAAAAAGAAAGAAAAATTAAGTACCGTAACAATAACAAGCTTGAAACAACTTGTACAATGTGTGTGTGCGGTACGTGTGTGTGGTACAACGTGCTTGTACAATGTGTGTGTGGTACGTGTGTGTGGTACAACGTGCTTGTACAATGTGTGTGTGGTACAACGCGCTTGTACAACATGTGTGTGTGGTACAACGTGTTTATACAATGTGTGTGTGTGTGGTACGTGTGTGTGGTTCAACGTGCTTGTACAATGTGTGTGTGGTACAACGCGCTTGTACAATATGTGTGTGTGGTACAACGTGCTTATACAACTTGTGTGTGTGGTATAACGTGTGCCTCTGGTACAACTTGTTTGTACAACGTGTGGATGTGGTACAACGTGCTTGATCAACATGTAAATGTGGTACGTGTTTGTACAACGTATGCTTGTAGTACTACGTGCTTGTATAACGTGTGAGGGTGACACAAAATTGATCCACGCCATGGTACAACGTGTGTCAATAGGAAAAAATTTCAGAAAATAGTGAAAGATGAAAATTTTGGATATGAAGATGAAAACTTAACGATGAACTTGATCATGTATACATGCATTTTCGGACGACACCACATGATATTCATCCGAAGAGTATGACGAGATTTCAAAATTTTGAAACATTTTTTTACAGATTTGGAGATTTTTTTTTTTTTACGTATTTAGAGATTTTTTTATGGATTTGGAGAATTTTAAAAAATAAGAGAGGAAAAAGAATTTACTCTAGAAACGGTAAATCGGACGTCACAAATTAAAAACTTCTCGTGCAAGATAAATGATATTTTTGTAATATTTGGTTACATCGAGAAAATTAGAATTAATAAACTAATTTTGTCCAAAAAAATATTAAATTAATTTTTAAAACGAGATTATTTTAACAAAGTGAATGACCGAGATTATCTGGTATTGAAGTCCTCCAAATATGAAACAAAAAAGAACTCCAACCAAAATGACTATGTTTCTTTCTTGCCTTACACAGAACCAATCATTTGAATCCTCCTTTGTTAACATATGATTGAAAAACTCACATTCTATTGATGGAAACCAGTGTTTGACCTCTGCTCAAACAAGAATCAAAGAGCCCTTCGATGGCTAAACAACTCAGCCTTGTATGAATCACTCGAAACTTCACACAGCAGAACGGAGAACAGTGTATAGAACGAATGCCTCAAACATTTGACCAATCCGCAAAACTCGAATCTTCAAGCAGACCAGATGGAGAAGCAGAGTTTCAATGGTAAACCATAACAGGAGGGATCTTGAAAGTTTCCAGCAAAAAAGGGATGGCCCTTGGATTCTTTACCAAGTCGCTATAGAAGTTGTATTCAGCTTCGTAGTCGTGTAGCTTCAGCTCGGCCTTCTGGTTAGTATGATAATGGTGCTTCGCTGCATCGGATTTTCCGAACCCAAAAATGCTGACCTTCTCACAAACTCCCAAAGCAAGCATCACAGCTTGCATACCTGACGAGTAATGGAACAAGGCGCCATCATGAGCACTACTCCATTCCGGAAACGATTTCCCTGTCTCTTCCAAGAACCTCTTCACCGAGTAATACTTCACAATCCGAGCACATAGAACATCAAATCTCGGGTCAGTGACAATCAATGGGGCGCGATGAAACCGTTTACACACAGTGTAATCCAAGAAATGGATCGGTTGGCATATATACATCACGATTGGCACATTTTCACCATACGGATGACAGTAGCAACCTTCCCTTCGATCACAGAGATGCAAAATGTTGCTGTTTATGAAAGAAATATTTGTTTTCGACCCAACCATCTTCTCAAACCCCTGAGTTCTTGCATTGTTTAATCGAATCACCATCTCATGGCGATCGATGAGATCTCCATAATGGGTATTCAACAAAATACCGCTATTGCCAACCACGGCACAAGATGAATACCTTACGTTCGAAGTGGACACACCATTGTGAGCCTCAATCGGATTCTTGACTAATCTGATCAAATCTGACATGACATTTGGCTCGTAAGCCCTTTGACGAGCCCAATACTGCAAATTTCGTCTGAATTCTGACCAGTAACGATAAATCTTAGGGGACCGAAGCAATACCGGCAGTCGGTGAGAGAATCTACGGTTCTCACGAGCAGCGAATTGCCGGCGACGGCTTATCCGACCACCATCATAATCCGATATCAGATCAATCTCATGTCCCAATTTAGGCTCCCCAGGATCAATGGTGGCGAATTCTAGCAGCGTCTCATTCAACACCGGTTTCGCCGTCGCTGCCGGAGACGTGATGAGTCCGGAGGTGCCTAGCTCGGCGATCGCGGTGCTGAAGGAGAAGCTGCTTCGGCGGATGGCGACTCTGCAGATGAGTGTGGCGGCAAGGAATACGAAGAGAATAACGCTGAAGAGAGGCCGAATAGAACGTTTCATCGGCACCGTAGTGAGATTTCCCGGCGAGATAATGACGGCTGCGGCAAAGGTTAATTCCCGAACAATGGGCGGCGGAGTTCGGATCTTGAGCGGATCGTCAGGGTTGAGCTCGGATCCATGGTTGGGTCCAACGGACTTCAGCATAAACACTGAAAATGAAAGGGCGATTTCAAAAATATCACGAATCTGCAACAAAAACTAAAGATTCTTCGATACCCATAAGAGAAAGTCTCCGCAAAAGTCTAAACAAGCTCGGGATTCGATCCGGGTTCGTTTCTCCAACTCAGAATCTCGAAAACCCGTAGGCAAAAGTTTCCAAAATCGGGGAAAATATGGAAACTGTAGAGGAAGAAATTTGTTCACAAGCTAAAACAGAGGATCTGGATTCGCTTAAAAAGCAAACGAACGATCGTCAAATAAGATTTTGGATTCATCGTTGGCGTTTGGAGGTAGAGTAACCAGCTAAGGAAGAACTTAGCTGAACAGACGACATTGATGACGACGGGCTTAGCTGAGGAAAGATTCAAATGGGAGTGAACTTAGGGAAGGCCAGATTCGGAGCCTCCAGTGAAAAAGCCTAATCTACTGACAGTGAGAGAGAGAGAGAGAGAAAGAGAACTTTTTAATCTCGCATGGTTCATGATGTTCTCTCTCTCTCTCTGGCGGAAGTGCGGGCATGTTGTGGCCCAGTGGAGGAAACAGAGAGGGAAGAGGGATTAATTGTGTGGGAAGCGTTCCATATTGAGAAATTTTTTAATTAGGTTTCTCTCTTAATCTCTTCATCTTTTTAAAATTGTGTTACAATGACAGATGTTTGGATCTTAATTAATATGTCCTCTAATTTTTTTAGCTCTTTTTAAAAAATTTAATTTAGATAAATATTTAATTACAATGGAGATAAGGTATCCAATTATTCGAGTTTAAACGTGTAATTGACGTCGTCTTTATTATAATTTGTTAAAGTGACAATTCATAGCTATTTGACAAAATTACGTAGGACTTAATGATATTAATTAAAGCTAATGGAGACGGCAATTAACTCATAAATATAAAAAGTTTTAATTTTTTTTTTAAATAACAGCAGGATTATGTATTGTTAATATTCTTTGGATGTACAATCAAATAAATTCTAATCCGTGTTAATATTGAATATTGTTAATATTCTTGAGTTTTTTACAGTATTTTAATATAAATCCGATAAATTTGATATTGTGACCTATAAAATAAAAGATTTTCTATAACTTATTAAATATACTAATCAGTGTGAAGAAAGTTGAGTGGCTTTGAGATGATTTGAGGATAGGTAAGGTCGAGTTTGAGTGCGCATGAATGTATGGGTCTTAATTTTTTATGAGATATCAGAGAGACGTGCAGTGAGTGAATCAAGTGCAAAGTATCTGGTCAGAGATGATAGTGTTGTGATGCCTTGGGATCGTGACGAGAAGGATAATTCATTTTGAAGTCAGATGAGATTTTGCAAACAATTATGGTAAAAAGCTAAGATTTGAATGATCTTGCGAGTGTTATGATTTTGTTGGGATCCAATGGAATCTTGGAAGCAATGATGGTCTGTGATACTATGCGAGTTCTACGAACGAGCAAAATTGCAATTGAACTTAACGGGCATTTTATGCTCGCTGAGGGCCAATATGACCTTTCAAGCGATTATGTTGACAGGTTTAGGCCGGTGAGACCTTGCTAGCGCTATGATAGGGTTGGGGTCCAATGGAACATTTTGAGAGATGATCATGGCCTAACACTAGTTAAAGAATGTGGATACTCGTTCAAGTGGATTGTGTATTTTTTGTGGCTTGTGCTGAGTATTTTATTATAGCATGGTGGGAGGTGGGTGGTACGGAGATCATACATACATTGATCTCACTGGGTGTTATTATTCGTACCCACGTCTTGTGGACTGTCTTGGATGAACAAGGGATGATGATATGAAAGACAACTAGGAAGAAGGTGCCTCTGGGTCACGATTGATTCTTCTCGAAAAACATTTATCTATATTTTGTGTTTCAATGTATTTTATTTTAATTTCTCAAGATAATATATTTATGTATGTAGATTTTTGTTGCATATTAGGATTTATTTACTAAAGTATTTTTATTATTTGTAATGTGTGATACACGTAGGTGCAATAAACTTTAAGAGAATCAAGAGATGAAGGTGAGAGATCAATTTAAGAGAGATAACATAAACTTTATTGATAACTAAAGAAAGGACAAAGGTCTATTCACCTCTCAACTATTGCGCTTTAATTATATTCTCCCTTGAATTCTTTTACTCATCCTATTCCCATTTAAACTATCACTAATAATCTTATTCCCCCTCAAAGATTTGAGATTGTTTGGTTTAAAGACAAATTACTTAGAAGGTTGATTATGTCATTCAAAATAGGTAAAGTTAGTTAGATCATAAGCTGGACATGTAACTTTTTTTTTCGGGGTGAAGGGGCAATGTGGATTGCGAACAACTTGTTTGTATAAGAGAATTATTTCAAGGATCAAATTTGTACGAAGAGTGGTGATTCCAAAAGCATCATTAGATATAGCAGCACTACTTCTTTTAGGGGAAAACATCACATTCTCGTTTTAAAATCTTATTTAATATGTATGAAAGATGAATGTGTGACATAAAGAAAAATAAATTGTATAATTACTTAAAAAGCATAGTTAATTATATAGGATGAACTATTGATTGTGCATCACCGCATATTTGATGTATTAGATGGAACATATCTCATATCTATGGACGACAAAAAACAACTGAAAAAACCATTTGGAGAGAAAAAAATTCTCCTTTGAGGTGACATCTGACAAATTTTACACTAATGCAAAAGGGCCGATCGAGAGTATTCTTGCGATAATAAATCGTTCAAACATGTGATAATCATGTTCCATATATACTTTAATACAAAAATATGATTTTGAGACAACACAGGCAAGAATACACGAAATTTATTTTGGCTGTAAAGAAACATGAAATTTAATGATCACGAAGAGAGCGAGAAAAAATCTAATCAAATTTGCACTAAAAACATAAATACCAATGCAACAAGACATTGGAAACAATTGTTTTTGTGTTGGTAACGATGCAGTGGTAATGTAGAATTGGTGTTAGCTAAAGCATTGTTGATAAATATTAAGTGTTGCTTTTGCGTTAATCATGGTAACGTAATGTCAATGCTATTTTGCATCACACGGTCTCATGCGCGGTCTACAAGAGCACATCAATAGTGTCAACAGTGATGTCGTTGAAAACTGCATCAGATAGTATTGAAATGTAGATTGGCGTTAGACTTGTTAACACGATCTTAACCCAAATCGATGTTACAAAATGCTATTTCATTCTAATGACAATATGCGCAACAATGGCCAATGATAATACAATGGAATCTTGGTGTAACTTTGCATGATTCTAACGTGAATGCAATGTTAACAGCGTTACATTAGGCAACATTAGGCAATCGTGGATTGCATATTCTTGATGTAAAAAGCGATACGTTGTAGACAATTGCAAACATAATATTTACAAGGTTCCTTCAATTTTTTATGGATCATAAAAATATGGAAAACGCCTATTACCCCTCGACAATGTTGTTTTAGTCTGATACTCCCCTCGACTTTGGACCTCATCTGATTCCCCTCTCGATTTTCAGTTCTCATCTAATTCTCCATTCAACTATAAAAAATCTACCTAACTAACCCGATTTTGTCCAGTTTTGACCCGAATTCGACCTGATTTTAGTCCGAATTTTGACCCAATTTTAATCTGATTACATTTTAAAATATTAAATTTTAAGCAATTATATGTGAATTTACTACACACATAATAATAAATGTTATTTTTAGGATAATTACGTCAAAATCAAGTTAATCGTATTGGATTAATTGATTACGAGTCAAATATGGATTCAGTTTAGTTAATTGCATCAAAATCGAATAAATCGAGTTAATCAGACCAATTTAATTTATTTCAAATAAAAAATTGTTTGAGTTAGTTAATTGTATCTAAATGGGGTCAATTAAACTGATCTGATTAACTCGATTTTAAACAGATTTAATGAAATTTTTATTCGATTTTAATTTGTTTATATTTTGAAATATTAATGTTTAGATCATTAGATATGAATTTGCTACAAACATAACGATTTGTGTTGATTTTTTGGATAATTGCGTCAAAATCAAGTTAATTGGATCTGTTTTCTTATTTTGACTAAAAATTTGAGTTCGATTTTGTTAATTGCATAAAAAATGGATCAAAATCTAGTTAATTGGATCGGTTTAATTGGATTCAATTCTAAAATTGGGTTTAGGTTAATTCATCTAAATTGGATCAATAATATAATCCGATAAATCAGATTTTGATGCAATTAACTAAACCGTACTCAATTTAGACTCAAAATAAATTTAATCGATTCTATTAACTTGATTTGATGAAATTATCCAAAATATTAACACTAATTGTTTATATGTGTAGTAAATTCACATATAATTTCCTAAAAATAACATTTTAAGATCTAATTAGGTAAAATTTGATTCAAAATCGAGTAAACTCAGGTCAAAATTGAGTCAAATAGGGTTGGAATCGGGTTAAAATCGAGTCGGATTCGGGTAAATAATTAGGTGGATTTTAAGGGTTCTAACTCAGAACAGTGAATTTAACGGATAGTTAACGGAGGAGGGTGTTTTAGATAGATTTTTTTATAGTAGAAGGGGAATCGAATGATAACAAAAAGGCGAGGGGAAATCGGATGAGGTCCAAAATCGAGGGGAGAATTGGTTTAAAACACCATTGTCGAGGGGGAAATAGACAGTTTTTCCTAAAAAAAATCTTAAAGAGAAAAAGATTCTAAGACCAAGAAATTAAATTGTTGACGAAGAATGAATTTCTCTTATCAAAACTCCGGGGAAATATGACAGAGTACTTCAAGTCCAAACATCATTGAAATTTATAGTGCTTCTACAATTGATTGACAATCATTTTACATTACAAAATACCGATTTTTTGTGTTTTTAGGTTTATTACTTTATCATATCCATATTTAAAAATCGGTGCACTGATAATGGAATACAATTTATGGCAACACATTTGGAAACAAAAGAATATTTGAGGCTGAAATTATCATGTGAACACATTCCAATAATTATTTTATCACCTATGATTTTTCACCACCATTTACATTGTGAAAGAATCAATTCTCTGTCGGACTATGCTATGCAATGACAATAAATAAAAGATATGTCACAAAATTCAAAATAGATTGAAATGCATCTACTTAAATCGGTTTTCAATCATTGACAATTGTATATTGCAGTATCAAAACTCACTTCAAAACATAGATTAAAAATCTTACATCTCAATAAAAACTCTATAGATTTAACAACCATAACAAACATTATTTACAAAAAATAATGCATGGACTTCAAAATGCATCAAGTAAATACACAAAATCAAATCTTGTATTGAAATATTATGCATACTCATATCTAGTATATGTTTAATTAGTTTATTGTCCATTAAGCAATTTGATTGATTCACCAAATACAATTTTCAAAGAACAATTCACATGAAAAGTTCTCCTGCAATAATTTCTTCAATACAATGACTATCAAAATGGCAAACACCATATGTGTCAATCACTTGATTGACACATGTTTATTAATATCATAAAAACAATTATTTATTTAAATATTTTAATTACTATACATTTTAAAAAAGACATTGATGTTACATTGAACAATTATTGAAACTAAAAATTGTCAAAAAGATGTTGTCAAATACAAGCAAATTACGTGAGAGATTTTCATTTTTCTTCTACTAAATTTGGAAAAATACAAGTTAACGAATAAAAATTTAAATATTTATTTTATGAAAATATGATTGGTGAAAGATTAATAATGTGACATATGATATTCAAAAAGAGAAATTCAAGATATGTTCATAACAATAACAAATAAAAGAAAAGAATTATCATGTTAAAAAAATATTGTGTTAATTTGTAAGATACTTTTTATTCACATGTTCGTAAGAACTTACAAATTTTTATAAGTTTCATATGTTATCGGATTATATATGATTAAATTTACACTAATCATCATGAACCCTAAAAATTGATTTAGATTTTTTAATTGATGAATAAAATTTTAATAAAATAATTATACTTCACATATTAAACTATACAATCTTAAATTGTATATTATTTTAAGATATTAACATAACTCTGAAAAGATAAAAAAAATATAATAGAATTTCAATAATTTGAGATGAATTAACAACTGAAATTCTCGATTGCAATGGAGAACATGATAAAAAAAAACTTTTACTATTTTCGCTAGAGTAAATATCAATGATTAAATCATATTTACTACTATAAATAAACATATTATACTATATCATAAATAAATAACGCTAATATTAATTTCATTTTATGTTATTATGATTCATAAATTTTATCACTTTATAAATCAACCTCTATAAAAATTTATAATGATAACAAAAAAATCAACAAATTTCGTAGCATATAAGTATATTAAACACTCTACATAGTTAATGGTTTAAAAAATATATTATTATACAATAAAAATATCATAATATGTTTTCTTTAAATATACTGAACACTCTAATATTTGTATTTGTATTTCTGTCAGCGAATATTCGAATTTTCGGTTCGAATACGAATCGAATATGAATCGGATACGAATATTTCGAATATTTTGTCCAGCCCTAAACAAGAAGACTACAATACAATTCATTTTTTAACAAGCATTTTATTTATCAACTATTTAAAATTTAAAACTTCCATTTTTTTATAATTTTTATATTTATATTGATATTAAAATGTCAACCAAAAATTATATTTTAGTAAATAAAATAGTAAAATATACTAATAAACTTTAAAAATATTAGATATTATCAAGTTTGTAAAAATCGTTAAACGCTAATCAGACGATCCGTCGACACCTAGCGTCTAGTTGAATTAGTCGGTGACTATATTTTTTCATTTTTTTAATACATTTCAATTTTAAGTTATAAAATATAATTAAAAACATATAACACAAATAAATAAATATCATATATAAAATATAAAGTCATATAAATTCATTCATTGTGTTATAAACATAATAAAACATTAATAAAGATATAAATATCTAATATCTGTAGTGTATTAGAACAATTTACATGTCGGTACAAAAAGGAGACAGAACTTTAGGGGAATACTAAAACGGACAAACAGACGAATGGAGACAAAGATGGCGAATGAACAAACAGAGATGAAGATAGCAAACGGACGAAGACAATTAATGAAGACGATGACGGCTACGGACTAACGATGAACGACGTTCAAAACTGGAGGAACGATGAAGGAAGGTGACCAAAGACGTTCAAAACTGGAGGAATCGTAGGGTAAAAAGATAAACAACCAAAACGATATCGTTTTGATCTATCCCAAAACAGTTTCGTTTTGGTTTATTTTTTTTTTCAAAACAAAACGACCAAAATGGTGTTATTTCGGTCTATCCCAAAACAACGTCGTTTTGGTTGAATTTTTTTAAATGACTAAAACAAATGTGTTTTGGGAGAGACTAAAATGTTGTCGTTTTGGTCTGAATTTTAAAATAAAAAAATCCGTCTAGACTATGAATAATCGCCAATTTTTCTCTAATTTTCCACTATTCCAAACTGTTCGGTGTGCTCGACCATGTAGACCGGCTTTTACATCATTAATATTTTTTTATATTCGTATTGCTTGGATTCCAATCAAGTATCATTTAATAAAAATATAAAATTTCATAATCAAATACAATGTACCCAATCATGCTTTATTGTATAATTAAATAAACGAAGGTCTCATTGTTATTCCACCATTAATTTTGTCAGTTATCATCCCATTTAACCAATCAATTCCCTTCGACATTGAACGCAGCCCACCACATTAATCAAATGGATAAATATTAATTAAGGGTCCTTTGAATTTACATGCACGACCCAAATCTCCATAATGCTGTTAAACAATCAGTCCCATCCCATAAAACATATCCCGGAATTCCTACCTTTCATATCTTCTCCAGTTTCTCCGCTTTGACCATGGGATTGGCCTTTGCGATCTGCTCCTTTCCCAACTCCTTGAAATTGAACAAGCATTCGTGCAGCTCAGGGTACCTGTGGCTCCCACAGTAAACAAACCCGCACCTGCATTTGAATCCCGTTAGCCCCACGCGCCGCCGGCAACTTGAGCACCGGTTTGGCTCCTGCGGAGGCTGCAGCTGACCCACCGTCACCCCCTCTGCTTCCGCCGGCTTTGATCGGCCTATCTCGACCGCCTCCGCGTTGATGGCCAGGATGGACGCCGGTGAAGCGACGGTGGCGGAGGAAAAGGCGGAGACAGAGGAGGAAGCTAGGGTTAGGTTGAGGGCGTGTTTGGCCGAGGAGGAGTTTTGTTGTCTGAGCTGGAGATCTCGGAAGCATTTGGAGCAGAGGTTTTGCGTCGCGGGGCTGCCGAAGAAGCCGCAATTGTTGGCACACAAACGCGGAGCCTGGAATCTGTGCTCTTCTGCCATTTACGTTAACCTTCGAGAGCTCGAACTCCAACAATAGCCCTAGAAATGGATCAACGGATTCGAAAATCAATCAACCACAAGGAAAATCACTGCGAAATTATAAGAACATCGATTTCGAGATGATCGAACATAAAAATAAAAAAATGAAATCTCATCTCATAAACACGGATCGCCAACCAAATTTCACACAAATACAAAAGGGGTTTGAAGTCACCGATCAAGGGAATAGAAACTGAACCTGAGACGAACAATTTTTCGGCCAGATGAGATGATATGAGGGGGAAAGAAATGCAAAAGGAAAGAAATAGGAATCGTAGGATACCTTATGTGGCGTGTTTGGGGAGTGAGAAAATCGGCGGAGAGAGGGAAAGGGAAAGAAAGGAGAATAATCCTTAGAATCTGAAATCACAAGAAGGAAGAAAAACCGATAAACTAAGAAATGAAGAAGACAGAAAAACACAATCAAAGAAAATTAAATCCGAATAAGTTCTTTTAACTGTAAAATAGGTTTGGGGTTTAGGGAT
This sequence comes from Gynandropsis gynandra, assembly GCA_036759665.1. Classification (NCBI taxonomy): domain Eukaryota; kingdom Viridiplantae; phylum Streptophyta; class Magnoliopsida; order Brassicales; family Cleomaceae; genus Gynandropsis; species Gynandropsis gynandra. The sequence continues at coordinate 17,385,550 of CM071867.1, forward strand.
ATAAATGCTTGGATGTCATTGAATATTCAAGCCTCTCTCTCTCATTTTTTTTCCTTATATTTTTCCATATTTTATTTAAAAAAATCTCATTTCAATTGTCCAATTTATTTATTTTAATAGTTATATATTTGTTTTTTATTATAACTTTTTGTATTCGTTAACTATTGGGTAACAATAAATTAATTTGTATACCGATTTTCAAATTGATATATGTTTGCTGATATCATTAATTTTGTTTGATTTTCTTTTTCTTTTAAATCTTCTTGATGGTTTTATTTCTCGTTGTTTCAGTTGTTTTCTTTGTACACAATACAGAAACAATACGAAGAATCAAAGATTTCAATGGAAAGAATCACATATATAAAAAAGCAATACGAAAACAGGTCTCGAGAACTTTTGGATGAGTGTAATAGGAACAAATATGGATAAATAATTGTTAGATACGATAAAAATGAAAAAATTATGATAACGGAGTTTTACGTGGTTCGATAAAATATCTACGTTTACGGACGAATAATAAAAGGTTTTTTTTTTGCTATCTCTAAAAAAATTACAACTCTTTCAAATTGTAAGAAAAAAAACACATATATTTTTCTCTAACAAGTTGGAGAAAAATTCTCTCACATAACAAAAAAAAAATACCCAAAAATTTTTAAAAAAATATTTTTTTCTAGTTCTTTTTTTCCTTCTTGTTTTCTTTGGTTGGACTGATCTACTGAGGTGAAAAACACCTTGTATTTATAGACAACCGTTTAGAAAAAAAATCCAACGCTTGTGGGGACCACATGGTTTAATTTTTCTATAAAACGGTGCCTAATTTTGATAACCATAAAAATGGTTTCTCACTTTCATTCTCTCACTCAAAATCATTTTCGTTGTATTCCTTATTCCTTTTCACTTCGTCTTTGTCAAGTTGTCCATATTTCCGTTAGTCCCATAGAAGATCGACACCAAATAAATTTTCTACGTTTCCTGGTTTCGTCAACATATCCACCATGTTTTCCTCTATATGGATTTTCTGAATATCCACGCAACCTTCCTCCACTTTTTGACGTACAAAATGATGATTTACTCTTATGTGTTTCATCTTTGGATGAAATGTTGGATTCTTTGCAAGATGCAAAACACTCTAACTATCACATAACAAGACAATATTATCTTGGTTATGACCTAGCTCATCCATCAACATTTGCAACCAAATTGCCTCTTTGCTAGCTTGTGTAGTCGCAACATACTCAACCTCTGTCGCAGATGTCGCTACGATAGACTGTAATTTTGAAACCTAGCTTACAGTACCGTTAGCAAGAGTAAACATGTATCTTGTGGTAGATTTGTTTTTGTCGAGGTCACCGGTATAATCCGAATCGATATATCCAATAACAGTCAAGTCTGATCCGCTATAACACAATGCAACATTTGTGGTGCCCTTCAGGTATCTAAACATTGTCTTTACAACACTCCAATGCTCAAATCCAGGTTTTATCATATATCGACTAACGACTCCCACTGCTTGTGAAATGTCCGGTCTGGTACATACCATGGCAAACATCAAACTGCCCACTACTGATGCATGCAGTACTCGAGACATCTCCATCCTCTATTTTCCCGTGATAGGACCTATCTTGGAGGATAACTTGAAATTAATAGAAAGAAGGGTAGAAATTGGCTTACGATCTTGCATGTTGAAACGAAACAAGATTTTGATGATATAATTCTTTTGTGATAGCCAAACCTTCCTATTATTTCTATCTCGATGAATTTGCATCCCCAGAATATTATTTGTTTGGCCCAAGTCTTTCATTTCAAATTCCCTAGCCAATTGAGTCTTCAATTCTGTAATATGATCATTGTTGGGGCCTGCTACCAATATGTCGTCAACATACAATAGCAAAATTATGAAATCATCATCACCAAAACTCTTGTTGTACATACAAGGATCTGCATTTAGCCTATTGTATGCGAGACTCATTATGAAAGAATCAAATTTCTTATACCAATATCTCGGCGCCTGTTTGAGACCGTATAGAGATTTGTTTAGCCTACAAACCAAGTTCTCTTTTTCTTTGTTTGAAAATCCTTCTAGTTGTAGCATATAAATTTCTTTCTCTAGTTCTTCGTGAAGAAATGCAGTTTTAACATCTCATTGCTCAAGGTGAATATCCAACGTAGCACATATTGCTAGGATAACTCTAATTGTTGTGAGTCGAACAACATGTCAAAAGATTCCACTGAAATCGATTTCTTCTTTCTGAGAAAACCCTTTTACCATCAACCTTGCATGATACCTTTCCATTTGATCGTTGCAATCTCATTTTATTTTGAAGACCTATTTGTTTCTAGTGGCCTTCCTTCCTTGTGGTAAAGGAGCAAGATCTCACGTCTTCTTCTTGTGAAGTGTTTCAATCTCTTCTTCCATTATTTTCATCCACTGAGAAGCATCTTTTTTCTTGAATTGCCTCACGAAACATGAGTGATTCCCTATCTTCAGATAGAAGACAATAAACAACATTTTCCTCCACAATAAATTCATTTTGCCATACTGGTTTTCTCCTCTCTCAATCTGAACGTTAGAGCTATGTTTCTGAAATCTCAGTTGGTCGGAATTCTTCAATGTCTTCAAAAGAACATGAAACTTGTTGTTTCGTTTGATTTTCAACATCAACTCCCATTGTCATTGGCCTTTCCAAAGAACTTCTATCATTTTCACCTTTTCTCCTGTAAATATGACATCTCTATTGATAATAACCTTGTGGGCAATAAGATCCCACAGGCGATACCCTTTCACTCCATTAGCATACCCTAAGAAGACACACCTTCTAGATTTTGGATTCAATTTAGTTGTTTCTTGGGTGTTAAACATTGCATATGCAGTACATCCAAATATATGAAGGTTGGAATAATCAGATGGTTTTCCTATCCACATCTCCATAGGTTTCTTCAGATCAATTACGATTGATGGTGATCGATTGATCACATAACAGACGGTCATAACTGCTTCGGCCTAAAACGAGTTTGTCAAGTCGACAGTTCTTAACATAGACCTTGTTCTTTCCAATAGGGTTCTATTCATCCGCTTTGTTACACCGTTTTGTTGAGGTGTGTATGCCATCATGAACTATCTTTTAATTCCTTCTTGTTAACAGATCCAATTAAACTCATTGCTAGTATATTCTCCTCTATTGTATGGCCTCAAGTCTTTGATCCTTTTTTCGGATTCAAGCTCGATATACAAAAGGGTATATGACCTTTTTTTAACCTCGGGAGAAAACCTCGATCTGTAAGAATCTTCAAGTCTCGTTCCGACATGTGACCCAGGTTTTGGTACCACAACATCGTTGAGTCTGCTATTGAACTTGATTCTGTGACATTTGCTTCTCCTTCCCGTAGCGTATTTCCTTTAAACATGTACATATTGGACGTTATCTTTTAAGCTTTCAACACAACCAGCGCATCCATGACAATTGTCATGATCACATTCTCTACATAGGTCTTGTGCCCTATGTCATCTAATTTTCCAACATACAATAGATTCTTTGTCAAGTCTTCCACGTATCGTACCCCTTGAATGGTTCGAACTATAACATCTTCAGTTTTCACCTTGATGGTACCAATGCCAGCGATATTCAAAAGATGATCATTTCCCATAAACATAAATCCTTTTGAGATAGGTTCATAATCATGGAACCATTCTCTCTGAGAGGTCATATGCCATGACGCTCCTGAATCTAGAAGCCATACATCTGAAAATTTTTGTCTATCTTCAGTAATCGTGGTTCCCTCGTTGTATAATACTTCACTGTTACGGGTATTTGCAACGTTGTCTTGAGGCTTTGTTGCTTTCTCTCTAGCTTTATTATAATGCCAACATTGCTTCTCTGTGTGACATTTCTTTCCACAGTGAAAGCATTTAATAACCTTTTTACTTCCTGCCTTTGGTTTGTCAGTATATTCTCTCCCACTTGAACCATGTTTTGTTGATTTTTCTTTGATCATCGCTAAGGCCTCTACTTGTTGCGAGCCTACCAACTTGTCCTGCTTATTTTTGTACCTATGTTCTTATCTTAGAACAGTAGTTGCAACATCTTCAAAGACTATATAGTCTGTGAGAAGATTTCTAGTCATGTTCACGATGAGTGAATCATATGAATCTCGTAAACTTTGGAGCAAAATCCCAGCACACTCTTTTACATAATTTTGTAACTCAATTTGGAGAGTTTCGAAAATAACATATTGAGCGTACTTATATGCTCTATCACAAAAGTATATTCTGAAGTCCGGAGAGCATACAATATTCTTTTCAAGTAGATTATGACAACGGACATATCCGTTGGAAAACGCCTGAAATCCGTTGCAATGACCGTTTCCCAACGGACGACAACGGATTCTCGCCCGTTGGGAATCGCTCGTTACAAATCAAAATCCGTTGTGAATTTTCCCAATGTGTTACAATGGATAATATCTGTTGCGAATTGGCAGTGGAGGGCAACATATATATCCGTTGGCAATTTGTAACGGATGCCCGTTACAAAATGGTGACGGATCCCCGTTACAAATTTGTAACAGATGCCCGTTAAAAATTTGTAACGGATGCCCGTTAAAACTTTGTAACGGATCTTCGTTGCCAGTTCGTTGGAAAGAAAAGCGGGAAAAAAGGTCACTACCATAACTATGTTCAATATACTACCTTCAGGAGACATGTTGTTTGGCTTACCAATAAACCGTGTATCTAGTTCCTGATTGCAGTAATTAATATTATAAAAGTTTATACAAAAAATTAAAACCTAAAACTATTACATTTCATCTAAATTTGCTGGACCGATGTCATCCTCGTGGTTACAAGCACCTCATGAAGGCGTTGCATCTGAATCGTTCACTGGTTCTTGACGCGGCATTGTTTCCCTCGTCCGGCCGGATAGCAATTCTATGACGCTTTTCATGTGCCGCATCTTTGCTCGAGAATCTTGAAGATGTGCTTCGAGATCCTCGATACGCTGTTGTTGCGTGTAGTTCTCTTGTACCACGGGAGGTACTATCATGGCGTCCTCGATGATATCCTTTTGCAATGCTCCAAGATCGTATAGATGCCCCTTATACGGTCTAACCGACTATAAAAAAATTAGAGTTAGAATTGTTAGAAAATATTTTATTACTAATGAAAATATAATTATTAAATTTTACCTCCAAATAAATTTTGTACTTTTGTAAAGGATTGAGCTCGTCAGGAGTAGAACCACAAGCTTGTGATTGTTGTGTGATCTTATCCATCAAAGCTTTCACGGTTCTTTCCGCTCGAGGGTCGACTAGTTTAGGTTCGTCGCCCTCTTTCCCGAGAACTGGTTTCTTCTTGGAGTGTGTTTCCACTACCAGCTCAAGAAGAGTCAATACTCTTCCTATTCATTGCATTTGTATTATAAAATAAATAATCAATATAAACATTGTTAAAAATAAAAAAAATTTAAGTATTAAAAATTTTACCAATTCTTCTTTCCTCTTCGGGAATGATTTTGATCCCAAAGTGTGGCGATGCGAGCTATCTCTGGGAACCTTCTCGTCATGTCGACATTTTTTGGCCTTCTCGCTCTTGGTCTTGAAGTCTTCAGACTCCCAATATTGAATAAATTGGTTGAAGACCTCGTTCGTTGCCCATGTCGGTTTGCGATTCTTGGTGTAGTAGTTGCGCTTGGCGTTGTTCATCATCAAGCGCATCTGAGCCTGCATGTCACACATCCAAGTCGTGTAGATGCGCGACATATCCTTCTTCCGTATCTGTATACACACTGCAAAATAAATTAATAATGAGTTAGTTTATAACATATATAATTAATCATTTAAAAAAATTATTTTAAATATACTTAAAATGAAGGTGCACCACCACCGGAGGCGTATTACTTCTGGTCTAACTTGCCAAGAATAATAGAATTGGTCCCTTAACGACCCTTGGATGATGTTGTTGTATGTTTTATAACATCATCTACGTCAAACCTGCACATTAAAATTAAATAGTTAGATAACATTTATAAATTACAACAATATAAATGCAAATAATAGTAAATTTTACCATAGCGTCATGGCAGGACGATCGGGATCGATAATTTGAAGGGTGGGACGCCCATTGAAATTATCAATTAAGGAATTGATATACACCATATTGTCCTCTTCATCAAATATCGGCGGTGCCGATATTGGTGAAGAATGGCGATATGGTGGCGGTGGAGGAGGGGGAAGGGCTCCCGCTGAACCAGCCAACATACCTCCCAAACCTATAAATCGTCTAGCCCTCATTTTAGTGTTTAGTGTTTGTAAGTGTGATTGTTGTGTGCGAGAGGAAGTGTTTGAGAGGATTTGAAGTTTTGGATTTGTGTTGAAAATGAAATTGTTCAACAGTCTATAAGCAGAATTTTTCCAACGGGCATCCGTAAGAAATTCTAACGGATGCCCGTTGGAAAAGTCGTCAACTTAACGGACGCAATTAAGTGACACGATGTTCTATTTCTTCAACGAGCATCCATTAGAATTTCCAACGGCTGCCCGTTGAAAACGCGTGTTCTCGAGGCAACGGACGACAAAACGGAGGTTTGTCTCCCGTTGTAACGGGCTTCCGTTATAATTTGCAACGAATGCCCATTGCAAATTATCATAGACTAGGTAGTCATGATGACAATTTCAAATAGGCATCTGTTGGAAATTGTAATGGATGCCTGTTACAAAGTTTCTAACTGGCATCCATTAGAATAAATTAACGGATGCCTGTTACATTGTTTCTTACTGGCATCCGTTGGACTAAATTAACGGATGCCCGTTACATTGTTTCTAACGGGCATCCGTTAGTATATTAACAGATGCCCGTTTATATTTCTTAACGAATGTCCATTAATATTTCGTAACGGATCCCTGTTAATATTTTGTAACGGATGTCCGATAGAATTTTTGTAACGGGCATCCGTTACGAATTTCCAATGAATGCCCGTTACAGTAATGGAAAACTTAGAAACTTTTATAAGTGTCGAAGGCGATTTCGTGTTTCAACGGTCATCCATGAATATTTCCAACAGATGCCCGTTGGTATAAGATCATATGAAGTTCTAAATTACACATCATCTACATTACACATCATTTACATTACACATTATCTACGTTACACATAATTTACATTAAACATTATTGTATTTACATTTCTTTTTAAGTAGATTCATCGATTGGCGAGTCTTCCTTCGCTTATTCATTGAATTCACCGTCATTTTCATCTTCAGCATCTTCCGGTTCAATGTCTTCATAATCGCGTTTGAATTCTCCGTCTATGTCAGTTCTTGCGAGAAACTCCTCGCGATTGTCTGTATCAATTAAATGAATCGGCTGCGGATAATCGGGTTGCAACGATTCTTCTTTTTCATCTGAGCTTATAATTCCTCGCGGCTTGATCTTTACTGCGACCCACCACTCCTCTCTTCAACATTTCAATGTTGTTGGATATTGCACATAACATACTTGATCAGCTGGATCTATTGTGATGAATGGATCATACTTACCATATTGTCGTGTCGGATTGATGTCAATTCCTCCCCATCGGTTTTTCCGTATTCCATGTCCTACGGTAGGGTCGAACCACTAACATTTAAAAAGCATTACCGTCAACCCAACGAGACCGAGATATTCCATTTGTAGGATTTGGTGCAAAATGCCGTAGAAGTTATCACCCTCTATTTCACTATTAACGCAAACGCCATAATTGTATATGCTTCTATGTTTTCCGTGTTCATATGTGGAACGTTGCTTCTATGTTTTCCGTGTTCATACGTGTGGAACGTGTAGCCGCGAGTAAACAAAATTGGCCAACACATAACATTTCGTGCAGGACCATTAGCCAAATCTTTTAACCACGTTGGAAGCCTTTCATCAGAAAATTTCACCTATAACAAACGAATTTCATCAGAAAATTTCACCTATATAACATACAAACGAATGAATACTTTATAATAAATGCAATTAATTTTAATAGACGTGTACACGAATACTTACGTAATCTCTCAACCACGAGCCATAATGTTAGACTTTCATGTATGTGAATTCATTTGCGTTTAGATGAGAATATGTACCAAGTAATTCTTTATCAAATATCATGTATAATGAAAATATGTTAATATTGTATATATATACATATATATTTAAAATATTAAATAATATTGTTTTGTAATGTACTTTTCGAATGGTAATAACTCTTGATAATTTAGTAATATGTATGTGTGGACGCGATTATACTCCTCTGGTGTTAACCAATATTCCTTAAATTTACCTTCTGTACGTCCAACGGTGTAAACATCTCAGGAATTGTGCCAAGCTACAGATTATATTGATACATATAGTTTGTGTGATCATCCGCTGCACGTCGTTCTTTCGTCTAAATATGCGACTCAAAATAAAATATGCTGAAATATGTGATTTCTTCCAACAAGTATTGTTTGACAATAGATCCTTCAACCGCTGCTTTCTTTTTTTCTTTTCACTTTAAATGAAAGAAAAACCATTCGAAAGGATACATCCATCTGAATTGAACTGGCCCACCGAGTATTGCCTCATCTGGTTTGGATGTGGCTGAGGCACATATGACTGATAGTTCTGAGTTTGGGGCTGCGTCCATGGCTGAAAGTTCCCCAATAGACGTTGTGCATTCAGCATACCATCAGAGTTCCTATACGGGAAGTTTGAGTGATCGCTCCACCCGTGATTGTATGTATTCCCGAAAGGCTGATTGTAACTCTCGTAGATCACTTCTTCATACCCCAAACTTCTTGTTCCCATGATTGCTCCGAGTAATGCGGATGGTATGAGTTAGACAGCATATGACGAATTTTGGAAAGTTGATCTTTTATTTCAGCTATAACGACATACAAAGAGTAGACATTGTTCATGTTACCTCGCAAAATAAAGAACACAATATTCGATCAAGCTCCGAGAGGTGAAAAAATTTGACCCAATAAGAAAGAAAACAAAAGAAAAAAATACGAAAAACAAATAAAGACTCCGGAAAGGACTACATTTTAGTTCAAAAGTATCCTAACTCTAAAGCTGTAATCAATTCCCCGGCAACTGCGCCAAAAACTTGATGTGGTTAATCTCAAGTAATAATTTACCTAGACTAATACTTCCGCAAGAATACAGATCGTATAGTACCAGGGTCGAATACAAGGAATTGATACAACTCTAAAGCCAGTAAACTAATGAATAAGACGTGTGAAATCGATAAGTGATGGGAATGCTGATAACATCTATTTTGTTCTAGTATTTTTATCTATTTTCATAGTTAGTTTCATCATTCATTTGGGTTTTACCAAGAATTAAGCATCATGATCATCTCGTTTTCAGTCATTTTGGAGCTAAAGGACGTGCCAAGACAAAGTACAAACATCGAGGATCATCACGGCACAAACGAGACGAGAATCGGCAAGGAATAGCCACTACCCGCGTGGGTAATTCCCTGGCCCGAGCGGGCATTTGTTACGGCGATTTTGTCCAGCGAATTATGCACGAGTCGGGCAAGAAATACCACGCCTGGGGTCTTAGCTCGAGCGGGCAGCAAGTCAGCCCGAGCGGGCAGCAGCTCAGCCCGAGCGGACAGCACCTCAGCCCGAGCAGGCTGCCTCTTTTCCATCGCGTTCTTGCGCGATCTTCTGTGCCGTACCCGAGCGGGTCACTTACCCTGCTCGCGCGGGTCGCATCCGTCACCTGCAACTCCAAATAAGTTAATTTGAATTAAACAAATGGGAGTTTGTTGGGGACTTATACAATGAGGAAAACGCCTTTAGAGAAGAGGAATAAGTGATATTTCGCTGGAGAAAGTAATGGAAACGTTGCCAACTTAATCAAGTAATGGAAACTCAAGAAAAGGAAAGGAAAAAGGGGTGGCTGCTGTAACGAACGAGGGAGAGCTTCAGGGACGAATAGAGACAGAAACGAAGAGAAAAAAGAGAGCACACGTAGAGAGAGAAGGAGGAGAATGCACACACGAGGGCAAGGACGGAGCGACGAAGCCGGAGCGCGGAGGAGCTGTTGAAGAGTCGGTAATAGAATAGGGAGGAATCTCATTCGTTATCAATGTTGAATATAGTTATCTTTTGTTTTTTGTTTCCTAAGTTTATGTCCGAGTAGGTCCATAGCATTAGGTTAGAGAGCTTGACCGATATGTAACGAAGTCTTGTTCTTAATGCTTGGTGATTCTTAATGCTTTTGTTCTTGAATGCCACTTGAATGAACGATTTTGGCATTTGATCATTTTCAGATTGATTGGTTGTTTTTAATGAACGATCTTGTACGCCACTCGAATGAATGATCATAGAAGTTTAATGAATCTACGCCAGGGGATTAGACTTTGGAACTTAGCCATGATTTAGGATTTAATCGGTTTAGAATCTACGCAAGGTCCATAGATTGAATCTAGGGATCAGGATAGCAGTCTTAATGCATCTAGTGGGTGAGATTACACAATTGGGAGATTGGTAGTACGCACACTAGGTAGTGGAAAAGTCTACGCCAGTCAGTTCCTATATTAGAGTTTGAATTCCCTGAACTCGTGATAATATCTAAGACCATGATCTTGTTGGAACTTCGTTGCATCATCGTGCATCTCTCGAAACCTATGGTGTCTAGTTTATTGAGTTTAATCCGATAGCTAGTTAGTTAGTTAGTTTATCCTTGTTCGCATTCTCATCACTTATTGATTTTACATGTCTTATTCATTAGTTTACTAGCTTTAGAGTTGCATCAATTCCTTGTGTTCGACCCTGGTACTATACGATCCGTATTCTTGCGGAAGCGTTAGTCTAGGTAAATTATTACTTGAGATTAACCACATCAAATGCGAATGCGACTAAACTAAACTACTTAACGGAATAACTCAATGAATAAACACCACGGGTTTCGAGAGATGCACGCTGATGCAATGAAGTTCTAAGAAGATCATGGTTATAGATATCGTTACCTATTCGGGAAATTCAAGCTCTTTCCTAGGGAATGACTCTCCTGATTCCTAAACCCACTATCTAATATGCGTACTACCAATCTCCCAATTGTGTAATCTCACCTACTAGATGCATTAAGATCGCTATCCTAATTCCTAAGTTCAATCAACCGATCGGCAAAGATTCTAAATCAATTGAAACTTCATATCATGGCTACGTTACAAAATCCAATTCATCTTCCAATGCAATTAGATTTTTATAAACATTCATTGAAGTGGCCAACAAGAACAAAAGCATTACGAACAACCAATCAATCCGAAACGAACAAATATTATAACCAAGCATTAAGAACAAAGATTCATTACAAATCGGCAAAACTCTCTAACCCATGGCTGTGGATCTACTCAGACATGAACTCAGCAAAAGAAACGCAAAAGATAACTATATTCGAGATGGATAGAGAATGAGATCCCTCCCTATTCTATTACCGACGTCTTCAATAGCTCCTCCACGTTCCTGCTTCCTCATTCCGTCCTTCTCTCTATTTCTCTGTGTCTCTAAGTGTCTCCTCCGGTGTCTCATTCGTCTCCTAGCCCTAGATGGCTTCTTTTCTCATTAATTGCCTGTTCAAACATTCAAATTAACTAGTTTCGAATTAGGCAGCCCGCGCGGGTACAACTCTTGCACGGTCGTGCAGAGGGTGAGCACGAGCGTGCACTCTCCTCAGCCCGAGTGGGCTTGCTTGCCCGACCATGTTGTCCATTAGCCCGATTCGGGCTGAGTTTCGGGGATTTTCAGTCTTAATTGCACAACCTCAGCCCGAGCGGGTCCATTGCTTAGCCCGAGCGTGTGGTCTTCAATTGTTGTTTCCGCTCCTTTCGCTCGATGCTTGAGTGTTCGATTTGGATCCTTGGCCTTGCTGATGCGTTATCAGAGTTAAATAAAATAACCTAAACTACCCGCAAGTGCACGGCACGTGTGTAGTATTTTAGGTGTCGATCCCACAGAGACTACGCAACACTACTAAACTCGCACTAGGAATCAAACTTGCTAACGAAAGAATATGGATGAAGAATGAAATACTGAAAGTAAATAAACTTCTTGGGTTCTAACAATAAGACAAACGTCCTAGGAAACCGGTTTCACCACAAGACTACCGAAACCGACGATCAATCTATCTATCATGCAATCCCAGTTAAAGCTATCTAAGGCAGACGATCCTAAATGATATCTACCCTCTCTCAAGGTATAGACACGTGATCTAGACAAGTTGCCCCCTACTTTCGTTGCTGACACCCTGAAGTAAACCCATAAGCTCTTTGATTCGCCCGTTTTACCCTCAACCGTTGCTACCCTACTTTCGTGACCTAACCTCGGTTGTTCTAAACCTGATCTTCTAGGACTAGAATTCTCCTTTCGGTCCTTCTCCTAATCCCTAACACACGTGGCCATCGCAAACACAAGTAAATTTATGCGCTCAGATAGAGAATAGATAAACTAAAACTGGAAGATGCATTCAAAATAGATCAAAAGTGGTTCCGGGATAGCCAAGGGCTAATCCCTTCTCCTAGAACAAACAAACTACTCGTTCATGCATCTGTAAAGAAACATAAACAAAGTAGAAAGTCTAAGGAACATGAAAACCAAACAAAACCGAAGTG
>CM071867.1:17405954-17426054 GCA_036759665.1 Gynandropsis gynandra
TACCCTACTTTCGTGGCCTAACCTCGGTTGTTCTAAACCTGATCTTCTAGGACTAGAATTCTCCTTTCGGTCCTTCTCCTAATCTCTAACACATGCATCTACGTGGCCATCGCAAACACAAGTAAATTTAAGCGCTCAGATAGAGAATAGATAAACTAAAACTGGAAGAAGCATTCAAAGTAGATCAAAAGTGGTTCCGGGATAGCCAAGGGCTAATCCCTTCTCCTAGAACAAACAAACTACTCGTTCATGCGTCTGTAAAGAAACATAAACAAAGTAGAAAGTCTCAGGAACATGAAAACCAAACAAAACCGAAGTGTCGGGGCTTGATCTCCAATGCTCCTCGCTTGTCTCCTCACTAGAATCTCCAAAATCACGAACTGAATTGATCTCAAATCTAAGCTTGCTCTCTTGACGTCTTCTGCCTCCTTTTAAGCCTCCTAAGTCGTTCTAGATGTTGCCTAAATTGCCCCACCGACTTCCCCTTGTTTTAAGTTAAGTTTACTTAACTTAATGAGCAGTTACGGGCCGCGACCCGCTCGGGCGGTCATTGTGCCCGCTCGGGTACGGCTAGGGTGAGTCGCGCGGACTGTGGTCTGCAATGCATGCCCGGATCGGCATGGTATGTGATGATCACTTGCACATGTTGTACCTTGTCATTCAATCACATTTTCGGGGTGGAATTGCCGTAATCACTCGTGTTTCGCTTCATTTCTTCGTTTCCTATACAAAACACGAAATGGTAGATGAAGTCCTCGAATAAACTCGATAAATCGGTAAAATCTAAGAAATCTAATCAAAACTAAACCTAAGAATCATGTAAATACTACGACGGATTATATGTTATCAATATCCATCTGGAAACTTAACGTCCTCTTTTAACCACTTTAATAATGTTGTTTTTGCCAGACCAGACAATCTGAATATTGGGACAGGTGACCTTCCATCTCTTAGTTCCAACTCAGGTTGTCGGCATATTGTTTTCAAATCTTTTCTTGATTGTATTATCCTTAGGTTTACCCGCCACATTCAAAACAGTATTGATGATGTTATCGAAAAGGTTCTTTTCGATATGAATAACATCTAAATTATGACGTAATATCAATGATTTCCAATATGGTAGTTCCCAAAAGATACTACGTTTATACCGGTTATGCCATTCACCTTGGCCTTTAGGTTTACGATGTGCACGATCTCCACCATATTCTACCGATTCTTGTAAATCGTCCATTGTGTTCAATCTTTCGGAAAGAATTTGTGTTCCGGTTGCATGCACGGTGCCTCTTCTTTTTTTGTACAACATTCTTTCGAAAATGTTTTTTATCTTTCCGGAATGCATGTCCACGAGGAAGAAATCTTCTATGACAATCAAACCAACATGGTTTCTTATCATGTACTAGTCGAAATGAATATGTATCCTCCATACAATATGGACATGCTAATCTCCCGTGTTTGCTCCATCTAGATAACATTCCATAGGCAGGAAAGTCGCTAATTGTCCACAATAAGACCGCTTTCAATGTAAAATTTTGTTTCGTACTCACGTCATAAGCAAGAATTCCTTCGTTCCACAAATGTATTAATTCATGAATTAAGGGCTGCAAAAACTCATCGAAACTTTTCTTCGGAGGTTCTGGTCCTGGAATCAGCCACGTCAGAAACATTACCTCTCTTTTCAAACACATATCGAGAGGCAAATCATACGGAGACAAAATCACCAGCCACAGAGAATATTGACTTCGAGATTGTCCATATGAACTAAAACTATCGGTGCACAAACAAAGATAAAAATTTCTCATTTCATACGCGAACTCGAGAAATATTTAATTAAAATCTTTCCAAGCTTTACCATCCGATTGATGATGCATTATACCTTCGCTCCTCGAATGTTCTGCGTGCCATCTCATTGCCACAACGGTTTTTTCGATTCAAATAACCTTCTCAACCTGTTTGCTACATGCATATAGAATATTTTCTTATATGGTACATATTTGCGTGAAGATGGTTTTTCGGCTGAAATCTGTTTGTCCCGCAAAACTTGCATTTCAACAAGTCATTATCATTTCCCCAAAACAACATGCAACTATTTCTACAAACATCAATTTTCTAATGTGGCATTACCAAATCTTTTAACACATTCTTTGTTTTGTAGTATGTCTCAGGAGCTTGATTATTTTCCAGTAAATATTCACGCATGGTTTTGCCAAATGAATCTATGCAATTTTCAGCAACATTGTAGTATGTTCTTATATTCATCAATCTTGAATATAAAGATAAGCGGGACTGTGAGGCAGAAAAAATCACAACCGAGCAACACATTCAAAAGGGAACAAGATCTCAGAGTATTCAATGAAAATAGAAAACATAATGGAAAATTTCATTTTCAGGGATACAATTTGGGAAGACAGTATCAGAATTCATACCATGGATACAACACTAGAAGGCAATATCTTGTTCCATATCATGGACATAACGCTGGAAGAAAGTATCATGTTGTGAATCACGAGAAGAATAAAGTGAAATGCTATTTCTGTGGACTCAGAGGACACAAACAGATCACATTCCACAGAAAACTCAGATATGACACAGGAAAGTACATGTCTCCTAAAGTAAAACAAATTTGGATCTAGAAAAGTGATTTGTACTGCAATGTTGCCTATATATCTGCTAAAAAAGATAAATCTAATATCTGGTACTTTGATAATGGATGTTCCAGATATATGATAGGTTCAAAAGAACTTCTATCAAATTTCACAGAAATAAAAAACGCAGGGAGTATCATTTTTGGAGATGGGAGCAAAGGAAAGATTCTTGGAAGAGGAGCCATAAATTCTCCTAGACAACCTCTTCTTAAAAACGTGCAAAATATAGCAAGATTGACAGCTAATCTAATTAGTATCAGTTAATTGTGTGACAACAACCATCGGGTTCAGTTTAATAAAAAAGAATGTTAAGCAATGAATTAAGATAACGAATGTATTCTTACAGGCGCATGTTCTTCAAACAACTGCTATGTATGGAGTGAAGAGAAAACTTGTCTCAAGGCAACATATGATACGCTATCCTTGTGG
This sequence comes from Gynandropsis gynandra, assembly GCA_036759665.1. Taxonomy (NCBI): domain Eukaryota; kingdom Viridiplantae; phylum Streptophyta; class Magnoliopsida; order Brassicales; family Cleomaceae; genus Gynandropsis; species Gynandropsis gynandra. The sequence continues at coordinate 17,409,026 of CM071867.1, forward strand.
CATCAAAGACTAGGACATGTGAACTATCGTTCTCTTATAAAACTATCAAGTTCAACTGCGGTCAAAGGTATCCCTAAATTGAATCTTGATATAACTGAAGTCTGTAAACCCTGTCAATTGGGAAAACATGTCAAAGTACATCATAAGAAAATGCTTGAGTGAAGACAGATAAAATCCTAGAATTGGTACATTTGGATCTGATAGGTCCAATGGGGACTGAAAGCTTTGGTGGGTAGAGATATATCTTTGTGGTTGTTGACGATTTTTCAAGGTACACATGGGTAAAATTTTTAAGAGAAAAATCTGACACATTTGAACTATTTCATTACTTGTTTCTTCAACTGAAAAACACAAAAGCTAGTATTGAAAGAATCAGGAGTGATTACGGGAAGGAGTTTGAGAATGATGTATTTCAAAAATTTTGTAAAAAACATGGTATCATTCATGAGTTCTCTGCATCTAAAACACCACAACAGAATGGTGTTGTTGAGAGGAAGAATAGAACTTTGCAATAGATGACTCGTGCTATGCTGCATGGAAAATCTATCTCCATTAGGTTTTGGGCAGAAGCTATAAATACCGCCTGTTACATCATTAATCGTGTGTATATTCGACCAGGTATGTCAAAAAACTCCTTACGAACTTTGGAAACGTAAAAGTCCAAACTTAAGCTATTTTTATGTCTTTAGGTGCACTTGCTATGTTTTGAATGACAGGGAATATCTGGGTAAGTTTGATGCTAAGAGCGACGAAGGAATCTTTATTGGTTATGGTACCAATACAACTGCGTACAGAATATTTAACCTGTGTACCAGAACAGTTGTTAAATATGTGAATGTGGTTTTTGATGAAGATCATTTGACTGATAGTATTATATTTCCATTTTCTACAGATAGAGTGCAAGAACAGTCGAAAATAATTAATGAACATCCAAGTGTACATGCTGAGCAAACTGGTGCTGAGTATAGAATGGAAGGTGATCATTCAGAGTGCGACAATCGTAAAAATGACTTGGAACAGACGACGGTGCATAGGAATCATTCAATTGATGATATCATAGGTAACATTGGAGATGGTAGAAAAACTCGAAATAAACCAAGGGTGAATTATCATGATATGGTCAAATTTTTATGCTTTACGTCTCAAATAGAACCCAAGTGTGTTTGTGATGCTTTGGATAACGAATCTTGGATCAAGGATATGCATGAAGAACTAGAACAATTCGTTAGAAATGATGTTTGGACATTGGTTCCTTGTCCTGTGGATATGAATGTTATCGGCACAAAATGGATATTCAAAAATAAAACTAACGAACAGGGTGAAATTGTCAGGAATAAGGCAAGGTTAGTTGCACAGGGCTATACACAAGTCGAAGGTATTGATTTTGATGAAACTTTTGCACCTGTTGACAGACTAGAATCAATTAGACTGCTGCTTGAGTTGCGTGTTTCTTTGGTTTTAAATTATTTCAGATGGATGTCAAAAGTGCCTTCTTAAATGGTATTCTGCAAGAGAAAGTTTACGTTGAACAACCAAAAGGCTTCAAAGATCCACATCACCAGAACATGTTTACAAGCTTAAGAAATCCTTATGTGGATTGAATCAAGCTCCACGTTCATGGTATGAAAGATTGACAAATTTTCTAATCCAGAATGGCTACAAAAGAGAGGGAGTAGACAAAACTCTGTTCATTCATAATTCTGATGATATTCTTCTAGTCGTGCAGATTTATGTTGTGATATGGTATTTGGCTCAAAATCGCAGGATAAAGTCAATTGGTTTGTTCAATCCATGAAGAGAGAATTTGAGATGAGTATGTTTGGTGAGCTAAGTTATTTTCTCGGATTGCGGGTAAAACAACTTGACGAAGGACTATTCATATCTCAGAACAAATACGCGAAATATTGTTTGAAAAAATTTGAATTAGACCAAAGCAAGTCGGCGAGTACTCCCATGTCGACAACAACTAAGCTGACAAAGGATTTAGATGGAGAAGATGTATAAGTGAAACTTTACAGGAGTATGATCAGAAGCTTATTATATCTTAGTACAAGTAGACCTGATTTGTGTTTGAGTGCAGGGATCTGCGCCAGATATCAAGCAAAACCCAAAAAATCACATTTGCTGGCTGTGAAAAGAATAATTAAATACGTCAAAGGTAAAACAGAATATAGGATTATGTACACCAAGGATACTAACTGTGAACTTGCTGGTTTGAGTGATGCAGATTGGGGAGGAAATGCAGATGACAGAAAAAGCACTTCTGGAGGTTGTTTCTTTCTTGGAAACAATTTGGTGTCATGGCACAGCAAAAAGCAGAATTTTACGTTACTGTCTACTGCAAAAGCTGAATATATTGCTCTGGGAAGTTTTTGCACTCAACTTCTATGGATGAACCAGATGCTGATGGATTATGGTGTGAGTTTGATGCGTATCAGAGTTAAATAACCTAAACTACCCGCAAGTGCACGGCACGTGTGTAGTATTTTAGGTGTCGATCCCACAGAGACTACGCAACACTACCTAAACTCGAACTAGGAATCAAACTTGCTAATGAGAGAATGTGGATGAGGAATGAAATACTGAAAGTAAATAAACTACTCGGGTTCTAACAATAAGACAAACGTCCTAGGAAACCGGTTTCACCACAAGACTACCGAAAATCAGAATAAAAAAATTGAATGGAAGAATAAAGAAGTTCGAGAATAAAACCAGTATCCTCTTTTATTATGTGATTATCATTTGTTTGAAGTCTCGTTTGGTAGAGAGAGTTGCGGTTTCTCACTTAGCTCGTCTTTGATTTTAACCTCGGTTGTTCTAAACCTGATCTTCTAGGATTAGAATTCTCCTTTCGGTCCTTCTCCTAATCTCTAACACATGTATCTACGCGGTCGTTCGCAAACACAAGTAAATTAAGCACTCAGATAAAGAATAGATGAACTAAAACGGGAAGATGCATTCAAAATAGATCAAAAGTGGTTCCGGGATAGCCAAGGGCTAATCCCTTCTCCTAGAACAAACAAACTACTCGCTCATGCGTCTGTAAAGAAACATAAACATAGTAGAAAGTCTAAGGAACATGAAAACCAAACAAAACCGAAGTGGTTGTGCTCGATCTCCAATGCTCCTCGCTTGTCTCCTCGCAAGAATCTCCAATGTAAGCTTGCTCTAATGACATCTTTTGCCTCCTTTTAAACCTCCTAAGTCGGTCTAGATGTTGTCTCAATTGCCCCCACGAGTCCCCTTTGTTTTAAGTTAAGTTTACTTAACTAAAAAGGTAGTTTCGGGCCGCTACCCGCTCGAGCATTGAGTGTGCCCGCTCGGGTGCGGCTAGGGTAAACGCGCGGATGTGTGGGCTGGAATGCATGCCCGATCGGGCATGGTATGTGTGCCCGCTCGAGCACAAGGCAAATGGTCGGGCAAGTCATGCCCGAGTCATGCAAATGGTGCACAAGTTTGGCCGAAGGTCTTGCCCGGTCGTGCAAGGGTTGTGCCCGACCGGGTGGAGTCTTTCCATGCTCAATCTCGTCCCGTTTGTCCCGTGATGATCCTCGAAGTTGCTCCTTAGCTCCGTGCATGTCCTTTTAGCTCCAGAATGATCCAAATACGCGTAAAGACCTGTAAGAACATGAAAACACGAAAACAAGTAAAATGGAAACGTAATCATACGTAAAACATCACATATGTATCAAAAACGTCTCCTAAATCGTGCAAGAAATACGTATGAAAACGAGATGATCAGAGTTCTAAAACCCTTGTTGCATGGTGTGATAACACAAGTGCCATAGATATTTCAAAAAATCCAGTTCAACATTCCAGGACAATGCATATTGAAATTAGGCATCATTTTTTGAGAGAAAAAGTTGAACAAAAGCAAATGAAAGTGGAATACATACCTACGGAACGTCAGCTAGCAAACATCTTCACAAAATCTTTGGATTTGAATCGGGTTGTTTCTTTAAGAAAATCACTTGGTGTTTGCGAATTTTGAAGATTTTATTGATATATGTGATAAATTGATGAACTTTTAAATCTCTGATGATCTTACAAAGAAAAAGACAATTAAGATATAAGTCTGGATGGTTTAAGTATACTTAGATGACTCATACTCAGCCTATTGAATAAATGCTCCCATTTTATAAGTTTCCTCTCAAGTAACTTAAGTGCGCTTAATTGAATCATTTACTCCTCTAACAGTTTTTGTGCTCATTTCTATGCAGAATTAAGAAAAGCTTGTTATGAGTATATGCTCGGGTCTAAGTTGAGAGGTATTCAGTTTCAGTTATAACGTCTTATGATACAAAGCTAAGTTGAGCTTAAATACTCATCTATGTTAAATTCATTTACATAAGAGTATACCTTAAAAGGTAATCAAGGATTTTGTTATATGAACAAATGGATATCTAAACAACATCCTAGAAGTTGATGATTTTTGAAATATATAAAAAAGAGGTAAATTTAGCTGAAGTTTGTATTGAGTGAAACACAATCTTGCGTAAGTGTACTTAAATAGTCAGTCTTGTGAATTAGTTGACTTGATCTTAACGGTCTGATTATTTTATTATTCATCATTTTTATCAGTTTTAAATAAAAAATAAAAATTTTAATACTCGAGTGATTTGTTTTTTAAACAGGACGATTTTCTGAAAAGTGTTTTTGTGATTTGATGCATTGATGGCAGACGTGATTGGTGCAGTTATTCTCATTTTTCAAACCGTCTATGCATTTTCTTTGAACTGCTATTCTTCATATTCAGAGTGAACTTTTGAAACCCTAACTACAACTTGTGAGAGGAAGGAGTGAAAATTTCTCTGCAGATTTTTAAACAAAAACAGAGAAAACATGAACACCAGACGAACCGGAATCCGAGCTCTAGTTGATAACGCTACCATATTGTACAAAAATGTCCCAGTACGCGTTGGGGACCTTGTTTTTACAGACGATACTCCTAAGATAAACGGGAAAAGTACAAAGTCATGGCATCGAAGAAACCTGCTCCCAGGAAACACCAGAAACAGTGTTCAACCACACCCCCTGTGGTTCAAGTAGAAACTCATTCTGTCTCTGATCCTCAACAAGGATCCTCTAGTTTTTCGTCGCAGAGAAATGTCCGAGGTAATGTGCAAAATCCGGAGAGATCATCCATACCTCGTGTTTTGTCACCAAGGAGAGGTATTCCTATTTCTCATTCGAAAGCTTTTTCTCGAAAATTTTACAAGGAGTCATATGCATTTAGGTTTAAGACTCTCAAGGAACAAGAGATCTTTTCTGAGAGAGGGTTGAGTGTGAATTAGTTCAAACATCTCTCCATATGGAAGATGTTAGTTGACAGAAAACTCACTCACATAGTTACATCGGTTGTTTCTGTGTGTAAAGAACGTACTTATGAGTTTTATGCAAATTTACACCCGGAAATTAATGATGTTGGGTCTACACTGTTTGGGAAGACCTACATTAGAGGTAGGATTGTTCTGTTTAATGCAGATACCATTAACAGTTTCCTTGGCACACCTCATGTTGACATTACAAGAGCTAAGGAACTGCAAGTGGATTTGGATATGGATGATGTTACCAAAGAGCTTACTGATGGAGCTCTGATCAAATGGCCAAGACAAATTTCTAATTCCATATTGAATTGGGAATATGCATTACTGAATAAGATGATTCGTACGAACTGGGTCCCGAACAAGAAAACAGATGGGATGAGACAAGACACTGACATTCTCCTCTACTGTATTAAGAACAATGTCCCCATAAACATTAGCAAGGTGTTTTTGGACTCCATAATTGGTCTTGGATTATCCAACTCTACAAAGTTTATCTTGCATTTCCCTTGTTTGATTCAGAATATATTGATTCAACAAGTATCAGACATTGTAGAGTAGGGCGAACTAAGATAGAACATTCCTCCGTGGATCATTCTGGAAAAGCGATATATGGCCAAGATGCCATCCTCTAAAGATACTGGAAATCATGGAAATGATGTGGTACAAAGCATCATTCATCTAAAAAGGAGGGTAGCTACAATCATATCTGATCTGGAGAATGTTCAAAAGGAATTGACGGTCCTCCTATAGAACAATCAGAGTAAAACGGTGAAGTTTTATAACTTCTATTTTTTTTTTGGTTTGTGTTTCTGATATACATTTTTTTAATTGCTTATCACAGAAACATGGGGAGAAGAAGATGCTGAACAGCGGGAACCATTGACGAGCAAAACTACAGGGAAAAGATCGGGAACTAATGTGTTCCTATGTGCTGACATATTTTTTTAAGTGCACTTATGAACTTATTATTTTTTAGTGTACTTAATTACGTACCTGTTTGAACTCCTTTATGTTGAATGGTTTATTGCATTATGTTTGAATTCTATGTGTTGTCTGATATATGTTTATGTGATAAGAAGTCAAAGGGGGAGATTGTTAATGCAATAATTTAGGAACGTAGAATATATTTTGAAAATCAGGTTGTTGAGAAATATAAGGAGCAAGTTTCAAGAGAAGAATGAGGAGAAGATAAAGTTATCAAAGAGAAGAATGAGGAGAAGAAAAAGGGAGTCTAAAGAGGATCAAAAGGAAGTCTAAAGAGGATCAAAAGGAATCAAGATATGAAGAAAAAGAGCAAGGATGTGCGGCTGGAAAACCGACGTGTTTACCTGTATACACGTGAAGATTTGATAAGTTAACTTGACATAAAGCGTAGTTAACTTATCGTGGCGAGTATCGAAGAAGTACAGGAAACTAAGTGAATGCAGATCACAGAGTTTTAAGTGTACTTAGAGTGATATCGTGAAAAATGTGTGAGAGATATCTAGCGTTTATTTACATCTAAATTAGGGGAAGTTATCTACGGAAATCTTTAATACGTTGTAAAAGCAAACAAATGTATTTAAAAGATTGATTGGTAAATCAAGTTAGTATTATTTTGTAAATTTTGGTCTCTTGAAGATATTGGTTGATTTAGTTGTCTGTCTACATATTTTCACTGGTCACCGAGAATAGCTCTCTGGCTACTATTTTCGATGATTCCGATCGCAAGTGCGACATATGTGTCTCTCAGATTCTTCAAGTTTTCTAGGAACTATCTTCATATTGATTTTTATCTCTCATTCTTTCCTTTGAATTCTATGATTTTTCATGTTGTTTTACTGTGTACAAAGAGAACCATTTGAGAAACGAAGAAGAAAACAATCAAGAAAAGGAAAAAGGAGAGAGAAAAAAACAATTTGATTTTTTTATGTTTTATTATTTTTTTAGTCAATTTTTTTATTTGGTTATTTATGTGATATTCACGTAATCAATCAATTGGAAGTCGATATTCAAATTGGTGTATTGTTGTACAGTTTTTGACTAATACATGAGTTATAATGTAAAAAAAAATAGATGTTAGTTCTGTAAACAATAAATAAATTTGATAATAATATAAGATTTTTTCATTTTATTTATTATTTATTAATGAATAATTTTATCAAAATAATGGTTTTATTTTGTAGAAAAGATACCAAATGTCACACAATCACAAAGAAATTCATTTATTTTTTTAATCTATAATAATATATCCAATTTATTGAAAATGTTAAATAATAAATAAATTAATATTTTATATTATTATAACATGTTATTTTCAAAATATTATACATTTTTTTAATTTTTTTTTTCATAAACGCAGAAATAGTTAAATTTTGGAAAAACAGTCTATTCCCCCCTTGATTTTCATGCTTTAGTTCTATTCCCCCCTCAATTTTGACCCTCGTCTTATTTCTCCCTTGATTTTCAGTTTCAGCCTATTTCCCCCTCCATTATCATTTTTTGGTCCTATTCCCCCTCGATTTTGATCTCATCCTATTCCCCCCTCAATTATCACAAATCTGCCTAAAACCCCCTCCGATTTTGACCCAATTTTGACCAAATTTTGATTTCAATTTTGACCCAATTTTGATTTTATTTTGATTTTAATTTTGACCCAATTTTGATTTTAATTTTAATTTTGATTTTAATTTTGATTTTAATTTTAATTTTGGTTTTAATTTTGATTTTAATTTTAATTTTAATAATAATAAATTATTATCTCAATTTTGACTTGATTTAATCCTAATTAATCCAAATTAAGTATAAATTGAAAGTCCGATTTAATCCAAATTAAGTTAAACTGAGTCCAAAATTGAGGCAAAATTATGTCAAAATTGATTTTAATTTTGACCAAATTTTAATTTTAGTTTTGATTCAAATATAACTCAATTTTGACTTGATTTAATCCTAATTAATTCGAATTACATATAAATTGAAAATCCGATTTAATCCGAATTAAATTAAATTGAGTCCAAAATTGAGTCAAAACTATGTCAAAATTGATTTTAATTTTGACCAAATTTTATTTTTAGTTTTGATTCAAATATAACTCAATTTTGACCTAGTTTTGACTCAATTTTGACTCGATTTAATCCCAATTTAATCTTAATTTTGACAAAATTGGATTCGATTTTGGGTTTAGGGTTTAGGATTTTGCCAATTAGTTATTAGTCATGAGATATTAATTTCATGCCACATGTTGGCATCTTAAATATTGGTTCCATCACCTCGGAGTGTTGTATAAGATTTTATTGGATATTTTTACTTAATTTATAATAATAAAATAATTATAAACTTACCGTTGTTATAACGTTTATCATAATTTAAATGGTTGAATTCCAATTTAATTAATCAAATTTCGATATTAAAATCAATATAAAAAATATATGTGTAAAAATATTTATTAATATTATTTACTGATAGATCAAAATAAATGATATAATTGAAAATTAAATAATTAGTCGATTATAATTATTGATTCAAATATATAATTATTGATTCGATTTTAGGATGTCTTGGGGATAATATTAAATAAAAAAACTTATGCTTTGATGGTTAACGGTAGGATTTATATGTTACGAATAACTTGATTTATTAAAATTAAAATTAAAATCAAAATTAAAACCAAAATTGAAATTAAAATTAAAATTAAAATAAAAATTAAAATTAAAATTAAAATTAAAATCAAAATTAAAATCAAAATTGGGTCAAAATTAAAATCAAAATTGGGTCAAAATTAAAATCAAAATTGGGTCAAAATTAAAATCAAAATTGGGTCAAAATTAAAATCAAAATTGGGTCAAAATTAAAATCAAAATTGGGTCAAAATTGAAATCAAAATTTGGTCAAAATTGGGTCAAAATCGGATGGGGTTTTAGGCATATTTTTTATAATTGAGGGAGGAATAGGATGAGGTCAAAATCGAGGGGGAATAGGACTAAAACATGATAATCGAGGGGGAAATAGGCTGAAACTGAAAATCGAGGGGGAATAGGACGAGAGTCAAAATCGAGGGGGGAATAGAACTAAAGCATGAAAATCAAGGGGGGAATAGGCTGTTTTTCCTTAAATTTTCTTCAAATTGCGATGTTATAACAACATCAATAATGTACAGTCAACTGTCACGCTGTGAAAAAAATGTTTTTAAAAAAATCAGCAATATATGATTTGTAATATTGTCGTTTCACTTCCTCTTTCACTTTTTCTTTTAAGTTTTCCTGTGAATCATTCATCACCACCTCTGGTGTGAAAGAAGATGGAGGTTTGTAAAGAGACAAGAAGACATAAGAAAGAGAAAAGGTACAAAGGAAGAATTAGGAGGTAGGAGTAGAGGAAGAAGTTCGTCCAAACTGGAAGACGATGCCAACAAGAAAGGTCATGAAGTCCACTCTTATGAATATTTTTTTTAATTCAAATATATACATTTTTAAATTTACTTTCCTTTATTGACAATACCAAAAAATAACATTAGGATTATAATCTATATTTAGTTTTCATATATTTAATACATAATGTATTATTTTAAAATATAATAAAAATAAAAAAATATAGTATAAAAAATATCAAAATATTTTATTTTAGCATATAAAACATGAATTATTATTTTCAAAGGAAAACAGTTAATTTCTCCTGAACTTTACCACTTTAATCCTATTCCCTCTTAACTTTTCTGTTTATCCTATTCCCCCTTAAACTATCATTACTCATCCTATTCTCCCTGAACTTTACAAATTCATCATATTTCTCCCTCCGTTAACTTTCTGTTAATTTTTCTGTTAAATATTTTTAAAACAGCATATTCCCCCAAACTATATGATTTCCAGACTATTCCCCCCTCTCCGCCCACGAACTCTATGAATTTCAGCCTATTCTCCCCCGAACCCCCCTCCCAATTATATAAATTCTACCTTATTCCTCCAAACTATATAAACTATAGTCGATTTCCCCCCGAACTATATAACCTATAGTCTATTTCCCCCCGAACTATATAAACTCTAGCATATTCCCCCGAACTATATGATTTCTCTAAAAGTAACATATTTTCTTTAATTTTAATGCATTATTAAATTTTTTATATTACAAAATATTAAAATAAAAATACTTTAAATTCTAACAATTACAAAAAATTCTATATGATTTCTTTAATAGTAACATAATTTTAACATAATCATATTTCACCCAATTTTTACTCGGTTTCACTGAATTTCAACCCGATTTAACCGAATTTTCACTCTATTTCACTCAAATTTAACACGTTTTCACCCAATTTCACCCAATTTTTATTCGATTTCACCGAACTTCAACCCTGTTTAATCGAATTTTCACTCTATTTCACTCAAATTTAACACGATTTCACCAAAGTTTGACCCAATTTCACCAAATTTTGACCCAATTTCACCCAAATTAAATATATTTTAATTGAGCGAATTTTAATCGGGTTAAAATTGAGTTAAACTTCAGTGAAATTGGGTGAAATTGGGTTAAAATTGGGTGAAATCGGGTTAAAATTAAGTGAATATTTCACCAAAATTTAACTCGATTTCACCGATTTCAACCCGATTTAACCGAATTTTAACTCTATTTCACTCATATTTAATCCGATTTCATCCAATTTCACCAAAATTTAACTCGATCTCACCTATTTTTTACTTGATTTCACGAATTTCAACCCGATTTAACCAAATTTTAAATATGTTCGCTCAATTTTAACCCGATTTCACCCAATTTTAACCGGATTAAAATTAGGTGAAATCAGGTTAAATTTTATTGAAATTGGGTTAACATTGGGTTAAATAAGATTAAATCGGGTGAAATCGGGTTTGGGTGTAATCGAATAAAAATTGGGGGAAACCGGATTAAAATTAGGTGAAATTGGGTTAAATTTTGGTGAAATTGGGTTAACATTTGGGTGAAATCAGATTAAATCGGTGAAATCAAGTTAAATTTGAGTGAAATCGAATAAAAATTGTGTGAAATCGTGTTGAAATTCGGTGAAGTCGAGTAAAAATTATGTTAAATCGGATTAAAATTGGGTGAACCGGGTTAAAATTGGGTGAAATCGTGTTAAATTTGAGTGAAATATGGTTATGTTAAAATTATGTTACTATTAGAGAAATCATATAGAATTTTTTGTAATCGTTAGAATTTAAAGTAATTTTTATTTTAATATTTTGTAATATAAAAAATTTAATAATACATTAAAATTAAAGAAAATATATTACTTTTAAAGAAATTATATAGTTCCGGAGAATATGCTAGAGTTTATATAGTTCATGGGGGAATAGAGTAAAGGTTAGGGGGAAATAGACTATAAGTTATATAGTTTGGGAGGAAAGATAGTTTATATAGTTTGGGGGGAATAAGCTAGAATTTATATAGTTCGGGGGAATATGCTGAAATTCATATAGTTCGGGGGGAGGGGGGGATTAGGCTAGAAATCATATAGTTTAGGGGGAATAGACTGTTTTAAAAATATTTAACAGAAAGTTAACAGATGGGGAATATGATGAATTTTTAAAGTTAAGTGTCAAATATGGGCTGGGCCTAACTAATCTCAAAAGCTAGCTCAAGAGTTTAGGGTTGCCCAACACCATATATACAAGTCCCAAAGTTCATGTCCTAGCCGATGTGGGACAACTTATCATAACATTAAGGGGGAAATATGATGAGTAATGATAGTTTATGGGGGAATAGCATGAACATGAAAGTTCAGAGGGAATGGGATTAAAGTGGTAAAGTTTAGAATGAAATAGGCTGTTTTCTCTATTTTTAACCTAAAAAATCTAAACTTATTTTTTTTACCTTAAAAACACTAAATTTAGGAATATAGTGTAGAAAATATCAAACTTTTTAATTTTTGTCTATAAAACACAAGTTTATTACTTTGAACCTAAAAATTTTTAAGTTTTACATTTTGTCTAAAAAATACAAACTTATCAATTAATCATATCCATACACAAACAAAAACACTAAATCATATTTTAACTCTTTAAATTTTTAAGTGTTGTCTAAAAAATACAAATTTATCAAATTAATCATATCCTAAAGTTAGTGTTTTTAAAGAAAAAAATATAAATTTTGTTTTTTTAGATTGAAAATAATAATTCATGTTTTATAGATTAAAACAAAATAGTTGGATAATTTTTTATGTTATATTTCCTAAAAATAATGATGAATATTAACAATTTTGTTTAATCCTATAAACATCATTCATAATTGATTGGATTTTAGTAACAGTTGGATGGAAATATTTTAAAATATTAGTACTAAATTGGAAGCAAAATAAAATACACTTGACTTCGATTACGATCATATAAGTTTGAATCAACTCTTAAAATTAAAAAAAATGACAAAAAATAGAAAAAGTGCTATAAAAAGAAAATAGATTTACATTTCTAAAAACAAATAAATTGATCAATGAACACTACCACAGTTTTTTTCCAACCAAACGGCAACATAAAAAAGAAGAAGGAAATAACTACAGATATTTATGGTTAAATCATTTTGAAAATTCCCGAACTACACTTCGATTTTCAGATTTATTTATAAACTTAATAAAATGCACAGAATTTGTTGAACAACCAAAATATTATTTTAAAACGTTCAAATTTCATATTGTTATCTCTTAATTTTTTCATACAATGTAAATTTGACAAAAATTTAACATTATTTTCTTATTTATAATAAACGTGACACTAAAAGAATATAAATTTGAAGAATAGTTTTTCTAATTAAAATGACAAATCATTGTATTTTTATTTAAAAACTTAAAAAGCTTTGACTTTTCTATAATTCTTTCTACCCGAGGTTACTTATCCGAATATATTTTCATATCTCAATGGATTCTACAATGAAAATGTAACACCCCCATCTCGGAACAATCTCGGACTAGGAATGTCCACCATCACCTCCAAGAGGTGGTTACACGTGTCATCGCTCAAACGCATTTATAAAATAAATATAAATGATTTATTCCGAAATAAGAATGGTCCGGACTAAATAGCCAAAACAAAAACGTAAAGACCAGAGTCACGTAAATAAAATAATAAATACGAAATGCAAATAAAACTCATCGAGACCTCGTGCACGCCTCTTCCATCAGTCCGATGTGAGCCTTCGTGTTGCTGCTCAACCTCATTACTTTTTCTCCTTGCCATATCCTGTCTATCCACGACAGCCCAAGAATAGGGTGAGTACGAAATACGCACTCAGTGAGATCAATACGTGTACGTATTCTGTACCACGTATTCTCCTGCTCGAACTAAATATCAAAAAAATTCATATATCCAAAGTCTAAACTAAAGATATACAAATCACTCTACCCAAACCCGACTGAGTATCCAAAATCTAAGACTAGTACCACACTGGATCATAAAGAGTCCACATGACTCTAGATCGGGCATACGCTCGCAAAGTCCAAAGGACCCCAGCACACTGAAAATCTCGCAAGGTCACAACGTACCCCAGCTATTAGTACACACTGAAAATCTCGCAAGGTCACAACGTACCCCAGCTATTAGTACACACTGAAAATCTCGCAAGGTCACAACGTAACCCAGCTATCAGTACACTACAGCGCTCCGTCGCTCGAAAGGTTACCACAACCCCAACACGGTATGACGCCGGCCCAGATCCAAGTGTCGCAATACTAGCGTCGTCGACCCGATACTCCTCACGTGACAACTCTCACTAACGCGCTCGCACACGCCTTCTTCCGAAGGTTCGAGTGTGAAACCACCCGATCGAGCACACTAACAAGATATTCGCTCGGTTTAAACACCGAATCCAAATATCGACGTTCTCCGACCCCAACACTTGGTCGCACGTCAGTTCTCTAGATCATCTCTAGTCACTTATACAACTCATATACTTATCATAAATTCTCCTACGACAAATTTAGGGTTTTAATCCAATTGCACTTATAACGTCTCATTTTTCCATTATGATCCTATAAATTCTATCGTGATCATGCCTCATTTTAAAAATATAATCTCTTCCATAAATCGATCACAAATCCGAAATTAGGGTGGAGAAAATCATCACCTTAGCTTCTCGACGAAAAATCTTCTTCGATTTGTTCTTCCTTTTTTTTCTTCTTCTTTTTTTTTTCTTCCCGCACGCCGCTGCTTGCTCTCTCTTTTTCTCTTTTTCTAATGAACCGTGCACTTGTATTTTTTTAACCTAATATTTATATATATATATACATATGGAAGTCAGTGTGGTACCGACTTCCTCAAAAATCGCGGGTCTCCAATTCTTACGGCAGCATTTGTATTCAATGAATGGAGGAACCATAAACCTCATTTTCAAACAACTCAGGATACTCATGTCTCATATCCTCCTCTAATTCCCATGTTGCTCCTTCCACACCATGATATTCCCATACAACCTTTATCATCGGAATTTGCTTACGCCTCAATTGTTTCACTGGTGATCCACCAATACGTATTGGACGTTCTTTATACGTTAAGTCCTTCCTCAAGGGTTTTGGTGGTTCTACAAGTATCTTCTCTGGTACAGATAGACATTTACGCAACAATGATACATGAAACACATCATGTATTCCCTCTAAAGATGAGGGAAGCTCCAATCGATAGGCCACTACCCAATTCGCTCAATCACTTTAAACGGTCTCGTAAACCTTGGTGATAGCTTGTTCACTCGACTCCCACCTGATCTCCCTCGCCTCGCTTGAATTCACAAATACACCATATCTCCAACGTTAAACTCAACATCCTTCCTTTTTTAGATCAGCATAACTCTTCTGACGATCTTGAGCCGTCTTCATCTTCATTTTAACAATTCTTATCTTTTCCATAGTCTCCTCGACAAACTCTGCTCCGAAGATCGATCTCTCCCCCACTTTAGTCCAGCACAAGGGTGTACGACATGGTCGCCCGTATAAAGCTTCATATGGTGGCATCCCAATGCTAGCATGATAGCTATTGTTGTATGCAAACTCAACGAGTGGTAAATGATTCTCCCAACTACCAGGCCACTCCAACGCACATGCTCGTAATAGATCCTCAAGCGTCCTTATAGTTCTCTCAGATTGTCCGCCGGTCTGTGGATGATATGCGATGCTCATGCGCAATTTGGTTCCTAGCTCTTTTTGAAACGCCTGCCAAAGATGTGAGGTGAATCTCCCATCTCGATGTGAAACAATGCTTGATGGAACCCCATGCAACTTCACCATTTGTGCAATATATATTCTTGCTAGCTGATTCACATCAAAAGTCTTCTTTATCGGATTGAAATGAGCCGATTTAGTTAGTCGATCCACGACTACCCAAATAGCATCCTTACCACTTTGCGTCCTTGGAAGGCCCATCACGAAATCCATGGTAATATGATCCCACTTCCATTCGGGGATTGGTAGACTTTGTAATTTCCCGCTCGGTACTTGTTGTTCCGCTTTAATTAATTGACACGTTGGATATTTTGCTACCCATCGAGCAATGTCCTTTTTCATCCCTGGCCAATGATAAAGCTGGCGAACATCCCGATACATCTTCGTCGATCCCGGATGAATCGAAAACTTAGATTGATGAGCTTGGCTCAAAATCTCTTCTCTGATCCCTAGATCCTTCGGTACACAAACTCGCCCACTAATCATCATTAGATCGTCTTCCCTGATCTGATACAACTTGTACCTCGGGTCTTGCTGATTATTACGAATCTTCTGTAACCTCTCATCGAATAATTGTGATGTATGAATTATACTGAATAGACCAGCCTGATTTACGGCTTGCAAACCGATAGTCTCGGACTCAGTCTGCACTACCTCTAGTCTCAAAGCACTTATCTAGCTAATCAAATCCCCGAATTCTTGCATAGCCAAAACCTCAACTCTTTTACAGCTCAACGCATCTGCAACAACATTTGCCTTCCCCGGATGGTACGCGATGTCCACCTCATAGTCTGCGACAAACTCCATCCACCTTCTCTGACGCGGATTAAACACCTGGTTGCGTAAATATGTACTTTAGACTCTTGTGATCCGTAAAAATCTGAACCTTCTCCCCATAAATATATGCCCTCCAAACCTTTAACGTGAAGGCCACAGCTGCCATCTCTAAATCATGAGTCGGATAATTCTTTTCATGCTTACGTAACTGCCTTGACGCATAAGCAATCACGTGATATCCCTGCATAAGTACACATACTAATCTCGTCTTTGACACATCCGTGTAGACTATGTATGGAATTCCTGGTTGTGGTAAGGCTAACACTGGGGTTTTCGTTAGCTTCTCTTTTAGCTCCTTGAAGGACTTCTCACAATCTTCATTCCAAACAAAAGGTACATCTTTTCCCGTAAGTCTCGTCATTGGCTTTGCTAGACTAGCAAAGTTCATAACAAAACGTCGATAGTACCCTGCTAATCCTAAAAAGCTCCTTATCTCTATTGCATTTTTCGGTTCTTTCCAACTTACAATTGCTGACACCTTCTCAGGATCGATAGAAACTCCTTCCTCCGATACGACATGTCCCAAAAATCCAACACGTCTCTTCCAGAAACTACACTTTTTCAACTTCGCAAACAATTGTTGTTCTTTGAGATGCTCTAACACTAAGCGCAAATGTTCCTCGTGTTCCTCTAGGCTCTTGGAGTAAACCAGAATATCATCTATAAATACAATAACGAAACGATCCAAGTAGTCCCGAAACACATTGTTCATTAG
>CM071867.1:17436670-17487844 GCA_036759665.1 Gynandropsis gynandra
TATTTGCCGATTAAGTTGCTTAATGCCAAACCTACAAATCACAATTACGGATAAATTAACATTTAGTTAATTATTTATAGTTGAGATTTGAAATTGAGTATACGTACCATAGTGCGCCGGTTTTTGAATTAGGTTCTATAAGAGGAAGCTTCCATCGCTCTTCATCCATTGCTAAATTTCTTCCACCGTTGGTTCCTCGTATATATGTGGATCGTCATGCTGTACTTGATCTGGTGGTGGTTGCATTTGCGGATTATACGGTATATATTGCCCCGATTGTGTCAATCCAGTGTTTCGGAACAAATGTGGATTCATGTAATCATCATATCCTGAATTGGAATGTCGGGAATGAGACGAAATGTTGCCACTTTCCGGATTGAGGGCGGTTTTTCGTTTTACCGCCTCTTCCAACGCGTCGTGACATACTGAAATGTGAAATTAAAATATTGTCAACGTACATTTCTAAATTTCGCAACTTCTAACATCAACACATTAATAAACAAATCCTAACGAAATCTGATCCAACAGTGATAATGACTTATTCTAATACTATAATAAGAAAAAAAGACATGTAAAATGGCATAATTCACTTCCAGCTCCAAAACCCATAAGAGTTAAAGATTCAAAACGATATAAACTATATTATATAAATAAATACGATATAATTCGTCGTTAATTATCATACGTGAGGCAAATACGTACGAAAAGCAATGGTGTTAGAACATGTAATTCGAGTTCGATCAAAATACAAACAATAAAAAAAAAAGAAAAAAAAGACTTTCACTTTGACAACACGAATCAACACGAATCAACACATGAACGAACGGCGAGAGAACGGAACACATGAACGGCGCTTACCTTGATTCGCGGCGAGTAGGGGGGAGGGGAACGACGGCGAGAGAAGGGAACGGCGGCGGCGAGGGGTCGGCGAGAGAAGCAAACGGCGGCGACGAGGGGTCGGCGAGAGAAGCGAACGACGGCGACGAGGCGAATTAGGAAGTTGCAGTCGACGAATTGCAGCGTGAGGAGGAAAGCTCGAACCTGATTAAAAGTTGGAAACGGGCACCGAATTTCCGTCTCCAATTGGAGACGGGCGAATAAATTCCGTCTCCAATTGGAGACGGGCGTATAAATTCCGTCTCCAATTAGAGACGGCCGTATAATTTCCGTCTCCAATTGGAGACGGCATGCAGTTGGTTCCCATTTGGAGACGGCTAAAGCCCGTCTCCAAATTTTTTTTTATAAAAAAAAATTAAATCGGGACGATAGATCAGGACATTTTAACATGAGAAAATAGAAACAATCATTAAAAAGTATATGAAAAACAATTCGTAAACGTTTGAACATGATTCATCATCAGAGTCACACAATTGTTCCGTCGAATCTTCTGTATCTGATTCAAATTCTACATCTTCTATATCTTCATGAATATCATCTTCATTTCTTTCGAGTTCCTCCATTTCACCATGCGTAAGTTCTTCAACGCGTACATCGTCAATAGCAATAATCTCGGTCATTTGTTGTTGCATTGGCAATTGTTGTTGTTCTGTGTTGTCGATAAATTTGCCCCTCGGAAGTATCTTCATTGCGACACGCCAACCTGAAGATCTTCTAATATGCGGATAGGAAACGTAACAAACTTGATCAGCTTGTGACGCAAGAATAAAAGGCTCGTATTTTGCATATCTTCGTGTGGAGTTAACTTCTACAACGCCTAGTTTGTTTACTCTTATTCCGCGACCGATTACTGGATCGAACCAATCACATCGAAATAACATCACTTTTAAACCGACATAACCTACAAAAAATATCAAAATCTGAGTCAATATTCAAAATGACATATGTGGTAAGGATAACATTGTTTTAAACTTGTTTTCTATACCTGGATATTCCAATTGCAAAATTTCCTTTAAAATCCCATAAAAATCTGGTTCATCGACCGATGCACAATAGCTTTCACCTTTCACACATACACCGTAATTCATCGTCGACTTCAATTTTCCATGATCGTAAGTGTGAAAATTATAACCACGTGTAAAATACATAGGCCAACTCATAACTTTCACAATCGGTCCTTTGACAAGATCTCGTAGCCACAACGGGTGATTGCCCATCTCAACCTGCAGTACATATACACATCGTCAGAATATTATAAAAGTTATTTATGTAAAATTTCATTACTTACATATTGTCGCATCCATGTCGAGAAATCTTTTTCTTTAAGTTCTTGGAGCTGAGAATCATCAATGTTCGTATATGTATTCTTCAATATATCCTCAAATGTCCTATAAAAAGAAACAAAATTCTACAAATATTATAACAATAAACAAAATTGTCATTGTGATAACCATAGTTAATTATGAGATTTTACCTTTCAAAAGGCTGTAGATATTCGCAGTTCAATAAAACATATGTATGTGCGATATGAAGATCTCGTTGTGATAACCATATATCTTTCGCCTTACCAGCAGCTCGACCAATTCCGCAAAATATGTCCGGAACATCTGGTACTGGATATGAATACGCCACACCACCATCAAAATATCTGTCTGGATTTCTACTCCGCGTTTGAACATGTGGCTCGAAGTAGTATGACGTAAAGAACGATATTTCCTCATTGACGTATTGTTCAACAATTGAACCCTCCGGTCGAGCTTTTTGTTTGGTTTTTTTCTTCAGATGAAACATAAATCGCTCGAACGGATACATCCAACGAAATTGAACTGGACCTCCTAGTGCGGCTTCGTGCGGTAAATGAACTGTCAAGTGCTCCATAACATCGAAGAATGATGGTGGAAAAATCTTCTCCAAATTACATAGTACAGTAACTATGTTATTTTGCAGTCGACGAACTACATCCATACTCAGATTTCTCGAACATAAATCTCGAAAGAATAGGCCAACACCTGTAACATTAAAATATTATTCGTGTATTTAACAAATATTCACACTACATATTAATATAAAATCAACCACATACCTCCAATTGCTTCGTGTGCATGTTTGTCCATCAATTCAGAAAAACATATCGGAAGAAGTCTTTGCATGAATACATGACAATCGTGACTTTTCATCCCTAATAACTTTCCTCCTTGAATGTCAACGCACCTTCCAATGTTAGACGCATAGCCATCGGGGAATTTCACATCTTCTTTCAACCACTTCAACAATTTATATTTCGTTTCATTTGACAATCTGAATATCGGGACTGGCGCTTTACCGTCATCACCTATATGTAACTCCCTTCGTGAGCAATATTCTTCTAGATCTTTGCGTGATTTAATATTGTCTTTTGTCTTCCCCGTGACATTCAGTACTGTATTGATGATGTTATCAAAAAAATTCTTCTCTATGTGCATCACATCAAGATTGTGGCGAAGTTTCAGATTTTTCCAATACGGCAAATCCCAAAATATGCTCTTCTTGTACCAGTTATGAGTAATTCCATAACCACCAATTCTCGGATGATTGTTCCCTCCGCAATCTATACTCCTCGGAATACCCAAAGCAAGAAGTCGTTCATATAAAATCTCTTCGCCGGTCAAAACTGGAGGAGGAGATTTCCGCACAACTACATTCCTTTTAAAATTTCTCTTGTTGCGCCGTAATGCATCATCAACAGGAAGAAAACGACGATGACAATCAAACCAACTCGTCTTTCTTCCATGTTTCAACTGAAAAGCATCTGTTTCTTCCATGCAATATGGACAAGCCAATCGACCATGCGTTGTCCATCCAGATAACATACTATAAGCTGGAAAATCACTTATTGTCCACATGAGAGCACCTCGTAACATAAAATTTTGTTTCCTCGAGACATCGTACGCTTGAACTCCATTCCATAATTCTTTTAATTCTTCAATAAGTGGTTGAAGAAATATATCCAAACTTCTTTTCGGATGATTAGGCCCGGGAATCATTATTGTTAAAAACAAAAATTCCCGTTTCATGCACATATCCGGTGGTAAGTTGTAAGGTGTCACTATAACTGGCCACAATGAATAATTCTTTCCAGACATCCCAAATGGATTAAAACCATCGGTACAAAGACCTAAATAGACATTTCGACTCTCAGCCGCAAAATCAGGGTATACCTTGTTAAAGTGTTTCCACGCCTCACCATCTGAGGGATGACACATCTCTCCTTCCTGACTTGAATGCTCAGCATGCCATCTCATGTCGCTTGCGGTCTCCACAGATTGATACAATCTTTTTAATCTGTCTGTAATTGGTAAGTACCACATACGACGATATGGAACCGATTTTCCATTCTTTGTTAAATAAAACCGATCTTTTCCACAAAATAGACAATTACTCATCTCCGATGTCTCTCTCCAAAAAATCATGCAATTGTCTTGACAAACATCAATCTTTTGATATGGCAATAAACCCAAAGATCGCATCATCTTCTTTGTCTCATAATAGGAGTCTACTGCATTATTATCTTCTGGCAAATAATCTCTTACTAATTGCAATATCGAATCCATGCAATTCTCAGACAAATTATTTTCAGTCTTCAAATTCATCAAACGTGCAGACAGAGATAACTGTGATAAACCACTCCTACAACCATCATAAAGTGGATTCCTAGCACTTTCTAGCATTTCAAAAAAACTTTTTGCTTCTTCATTCGGATCTTCTTCAATATTTTCGTTTCTTTCACGGAATACATTTTGCACCATTTCCACATAGGGGTTCATTTCTACATCTTGAGAAGACTCAAATTCATCATGATGTATAGTGCCCCTAAAGTTTTCCACAACATTACTAGATCGTGGTGCAAATTTTTCTCCATGACATAACCACATGAAATAATTCGGGGTAAATCCTCTTAAATAAATATGCTTCCAAACAGTTCTCTCATTAACAAATTTTTCATTCTTTCATTTGACACATGGACAAACCAACGTACCCGTTTGTTTGTAAACTTGTTGATTCGTCGCCATTGTCATAAACTGTGTGACGCCTTCTATAAACTCTTTCGATACGCTTTGAGATTCTGGATCAATTCTTCTGTACATCCATTGTCTAGAATCGAAAATGTTCGATCTTGATGAAGATGCCATTATATCGCAAACACTATAGAAGTTATGGGGTGAAAAATATGAGAGTAGCTTATGAAAAACGGATCAATGGTTGAGGGGTTAAATAGATTATTTATACACGGATTAGGAACGGATTAGGGACTAAGAGACTAATTTTCCGAAAAATCGTCCCGAAACCGTCCCTAAATCTGTTTTTGAAGTCCTAAATTTAGGGACGGTTTCAAATCGGTCTCCAAATTTGGAGACGGACGACCTTCCGTCTCCAAATTTGGAGACGGATGGTCTGCCGTGTCTAATCGGTTCCCATTTAGAAACGGATTAGGCACGACTCTTCTGTACCCAAATTTGGGGACGGATTAGTGACGGATTTCATTTTTCGTCCCTAATCCGTGTATAATCCGTTTCTAAATTTAGGGACGGAAATGTCGGTCCCTAAATTCCGTCCCTAATTTTCAATTTTCTAGTAGTGTTTACATAAACATCTCTTTCTTTTGCTGATATATTAGCGATCTTTGTTGTAAAAAATTTTGAATGCTTTGATTTAGACCGAAAGTTTTCAACTAGTTTGTTAAATCATATAGAACATCGTTGTATGGATTTAAATTATTATATATATATATATCTAATATATATAAAACACAAGGCCAAGTGAACAGTATCACTAACCATGTCTCACTTTCTAAGTCTAAAAGCAATAATAGTAAATAATTTTTATTTTTATTGATTGATATGAATTTAAAATTAATTATATTTATCATAAAAGAATTCTAAAAAGAATTATATATATTGATATTGTTATATCAATAAATATTATTTTTAAATCTATATAATAATAAGGCAAGTATTTGGTGGCTCCTCAGCGATTCTCATCTCTCAGCCCTCCACCTCAGCCCTCCACCTCAGCTGACATTTATAACAAATTTTGTTTCTCTTCCACCACCTCCCACGTTCTGTCGAGTGAATGTGCATTTAACCCTAATCTTTTTTTCAATTAAGGATTCATCTTCTCTTTCTCTTGTATCATTACTGAGCAATCAATTTTATTCAATTAGGAAATTTCAGTGACTCTTCTTCTTCGCGGCGGCCAGTAAAGGGCGCTTGTTTGGTCACTTCCTAGAATCCATTCGACCTTTTCCATCTGCTATGTTTTCTTCCATCTATATTACCTATATTTTCTGTTGTATTAGTTATATTTTCTGTTAATCTGGATTTATTTGTTTTTGGGTGTGGTATAGCTTTTGAAACCCTAGACCTTCCAAGAGCATTTCCGGTAGTTTGGTAGAGAGTGGTGGTGAGCGTTGTACCTTTTCGAGATCTGGTGGAGCTTTTGAGGATCATAGTAATCGAGGAGGACGAGGAGGCTGGGGGCGCTCTTGATGACGAAGAGGGGGTGTTTCCCAGCGAGTGCGGACATGGTGCCATTGTTGAGCATGTTTAGAGAATCAATCAAACTAAGGGTAGAATCCTATGCCCTTCTGTCTTATATATGATTTCTCGCACACAAGTAATCTTACTGCAATTGTGAACTCAGGGCAATGTTATATTTCCTATTGATCTGGATTGGTCCCCACTCACGACCTCTGCAATAGGAATGAAGCCAGAAGAGAGCAACGTAAGGCCTACCCTTCAACTTGCTAAATCCAAGAAATTTACTGCAGGGGTAGTATAAACTTACTCACACCTTCACAAGAGTCAAATTCTACACCACCGGATCCAGAGCAAAGCAAGAGTTATTGTAATGAACATGTTAGTTGAAGTGTAACATAAACAAGCTATGCCATTTAGATTATTAGTTAATTTATTGGTGTTTGGATGTAGGGCAGGTAATAGAAGAATCATTAAGAAACTGCAATTTGTACAACATTGTGACAGTGGTGGAACATTTTGGGAAAAGTCGAAGTTGGTATTATACTGTTTATAGAAAATCTGAAGAAGAAAGAAAAGATGAGTTTGAGAATTTGAGTTGGTCAGCATTTCTGACTCTCAAGTTAGTAGAGTTTGGAGACTGATACCATCCCCAAAGTCGTGGTTCATTGTCAGGCCAGGGAAGCCAAACACTCATTGCTGAATTTATGCTACGCACAGAAGAGAGAGGTATGTGTTTAGTCTTTCTACTTCTTTTGTTCTCTTTTGGGCTTATGCTAAGCAATGCATGTACATTGTCCTGCCATTAGGGTAAGCAGCTGGGGCAACTACTCGATGAGGACCCTGCCTTGATGGAGAGGCGACTGCAATGGGCCAAGCGGCTTGAACTGTACAAGAAAGCTCGGGACAATTGCAGATAAGCTTTTGACATATCATTATTGTTGAGTTATTCCGTTATTTTACATCACTTTCTGGAAATCTAGGAGAGTATATATGGATTTTTAATTTCATAGATCCACACATTCATTTCTAAAAGTTGGTTTTTGTTGTTCTCAGTTCTTAAGATCCAAGGAGGCATGACTTACTGGAATTCTTGAGGACCTGAACCAGAGAAATGCTTATAAGTATTTAAATGGCATGATAAAAAACCATCGAATTCACCTATTTGATGTGGTTAACGAATATCGAGCTATATTCGATGTTGCTACATTGGGAGTGGAAGGTCGTGATACTGTCAGTGAAAGTCATCCAATACTCGATGTAAATGGCATGTTGGATGAAAAAAAGCATGATCTTTTAGCAAGATTTCAGAACATCTGTGCAGCTAATGATGGCTTCTTAATGCCACCTCCACGTCTTAGACTGCCATTTACCTTGACATTGTCATAAGCTGAAGATTTATCGTGAGGTTCTTCGTAGTCTTCGGGTTTCGTCAAGAGTTTGCCTACTTTGCTTTCCCCTTAAATGATTTTATTGTTGAGTTTCAGTACTGACCTATAACATTAAGACATAGCTTGCATTGATAATTCTAGTGGCTCATGAAGTTTCAAGCTGCAGGTATTATGGATCTACAAAGGGAAATCTGGTTTAAAGAATTATGCTTATGAATATAGTTGTGCTTTGACTTATGTCATATGATAGATCATGTACCTCTTTTTATTTTCTAAATGAGTAAGATTGTGATGTTTGTGGCGAGTTTCCAGACAGTGACATTCAAAACCTCTTTCGTGTGATCCTCAGACTTTTGGATTTTCTGTCAAAAGCCAAAAGCATTATGCATTCTCGCATCATGATATATATGATTTTAAGATCTTCTTTGTACTTGGATGAATATGTAGCGGAATTTGACCTGATGTGTTACCACTTATGTTGAGTGTTGATTCTTAAATCCAGTCGATTTTAGTGATATAGATGTTTTAAGAAAATTAGGTTTCTGTGTGAAGAAGGTTAATTTGGTTCTCAGGTACCATGAAGTTACATTCTCCATGCTTTAAGTTGTGTAGGTGTTAACATCATGTATGGTTGTTTCTTTTTTTTGCAGGTATTGGAATCGATATGTAAGGTAACGATATAAAACCGACATAAATGATCTTTTATAATCAATAGTAGTTAAATATGCATGTTTAGATTAAAATGTTGTATACATACAGGTTTAAGAATGCACTATCTAGTCTTCTTTGTGGAGCAATTGATATACAAGGTTTGACGATAATTGTTAGGTTATCATCAAAATAATTATGTTTCAAGTGAAAATTTTGAAATACCCTCGCTTTCTTGATGTAAAATTTGGTTACTACTCACATTCTGTTTTCGAGGTGGATCCATCATGAGCCATGCAATCTTTGTGAGTAGAGAAAGTGGTGCTGGAAAAACAAAAAACATCGTGATGGAAAAGATACAAGTGAAATATGATATGTGGAGCAACAAGTTTTTAGAGGTGGATAGTCTCTTCATGTGAATATAATTGTATATGTTTTATTTGATGATAGTGTAAATGAGCCTCTATATTGATGTATTCTTTGTTTCACATCTCTTTTGATCACTTAATATTTTCAATTGAATCCTTCTTTTGAAGTTTTAGTCATGCAAAAACTGGTAAGAACAATAATTCAAGGTGGTCATATTTCTCTTTCCTTTGATGTTTGTGCCATTTTACTATTCACATAAATGTGAATGTGTTCAACAATTCATAAAAGACGTTAAACAGAAGTGACACTCTCAGTTTATCCATACATATAAATATTTTTCTTATAGATATATATATCTTATACCGATTTATTTATTTTATAGTTTATCCATACATATAAATATTTTTTTATAGATATATATATATATATCTTATACTGATATATTTATTTTTTATAAATGTATGCTATACTAATTTACTAGGTATTTACATTTTAGAGACATAAATTTTTTCATGTTAAGAAGACATAATTACATATTTTTTATAGTTAGCTATCATATTTTTATTTCTATATTCAAAACTATTGTGTATATCTTAAACTATTACAAAATAAAATTTTAAAATGTGTGCGATCAAAATGATTAAGAAAATTCTCAAAATAAAATAAAATGATATTTTTTTCCAAAATTTGGTAAGGTATAAAACATTCCTATCTAAAATATTTAGATGCAAACTACATCTTTAAATAAATACAACAATAATAAATAATTTCTTTATAAATATAATTTGACATATAATAATTGCAAGTATCCTTTATTTATTTATTAACTACTAAATTTGTCAAGTTTATTACTCTATCATATATATATATATATATATATATACATAATATTGTCTTTTTATGGTTGATATGAATTCAAAATTTATATTGATCATAAAAAAACATCTTTAAATTATTTTATCAATAAATATTAATAAATAAATATTTTTTATTGTTTTATCGTTATCTTTTGGATTATATATAATTTCACCATAAATATCTTAAAAAACTATCCTATTAATCATTAATAGTCAATACCAAAACTCTATAACAAATATAATTGGCATCTAACATTGATTAATTTAAACTTTGAGAATTTTTCGAAATACAACACAAAAATCAATCAAATTACAATGCTTTATTATTTTAAATTTAAATAAATAACCAATTACAAATAAAATTAAAATATTTTCATTTTCTAAACCCGCGTATAAGGCCGGTTCAATTCCTAGTATTATCAATAATACTAGAAAAAGAAACAAATACATATTTCAGGAAACACATTAATTGACATTGTTTTCATTTGACAAATAAAAATTCAGAGATCACCCATCATTTAATCATTTTGATATAATAATAAATAAGATTTAATTATATTAGATTCTTAATATTTATTCTTTTGCCCAAAAAAACTAATATGTAAAATTCATAAAAGCTGTATTTATTGACTTCCGTTTTCCCATATCCCCCGCACCTTCTCTCACCTTCGTATCACTGTCTTCACTCTTTTTCTCGCACGCACAAATGTTCATCTTCATCGCCATCGTTGTCTTCTTCACCATCTTCTTCCTCCTCTACACACTCCTTCTCCCAAAACTTCGATTCTGCAACTGCGAAATCTGCCATGCATACATCACTTCGAGCTGGAGAAACGAATTCGACAATCTCTGTGACTGGTACTCCCATCTTCTCCGGAGATCTCCGACTTCGACGATCAAAATCCACGTCCTCAATAACGTCATCACTTCGAATCATGCGAACGTCGAACACGTCCTCAAGACCCATTTCAACAACTACCCTAAAGGCAAGCAGTTCTCCGACATCCTCGGAGACCTCCTCGGACGCGGGATCTTCAACTCCGACGGAGAGACGTGGCGTTTTCAGAGGAAACTCGCCAACCTCGAACTTGGAAGCGTCTCCGTCAGGATCTTCGCTCACAATGTGGTAAAAAACGAGATCGAGACGAGGCTCATCCCTCTATTGAAAGATTTCGATGATCGTGGTCTTGATCTTGATCTTCAAGATATTTTCCGGAGATTCTCGTTCGATACTATAAGCATATTTTCGTTCGGGTACGACCCGGTTTGTCTCCGCTTACCGTTAACCACGTCGGAGTTCGCGGTGGCGTTCGACATGGCGTCCACGTTGTCGGCGCAACGCGCGTTGGCTCCGTGTCCGCTGTTTTGGAAGATCAAACGGTTTTTGAACGTTGGTTCGGAGAAGAAGCTGAAGCAATCTATCGACGTGATTAAACGGTTAGCCGGAGATTTGATAAAGCAACGACGGAAAATCAGTTCGAGGATGAAGACCGACGACTTGATCTCGAGATTCATGGCGGCCGTCGAAGATGACGACGAATATCTACGAGATATCATTGTTAGTTTCCTTTTAGCCGGTCGGGACACTGTTGCTGCGGGATTAACCGGGTTTTTTTGGCTGTTAAACCGGCACCCCGAGGTGGTAAACCGGATCCGGGAAGAATTGGATGGGATCATGGGTCCCGGCTTGGATCGGGTTACGGCGACCTTTTACGAGCTCCGAGAAATGAACTATTTGCATGCAACGCTTTACGAGAGTTTGAGACTTCTCCCGCCAGTTCAATTCGACTCGAAATTTGCCCTTAACGACGACGTTTTGGCCGATGGTACATTCGTGGAAAGTGGAACCAGAGTGACGTACCATCCATACGCGATGGCTCGAATGGATCGGATATGGGGGCCGGACTGCGAAGAATTCATACCGGAGAGATGGTTGAATAATACCGGGAAATTTAAACCTGAAAACCCGATTAAGTACCCGGTTTTCCAAGCCGGGGCTAGGGTTTGTGTCGGGAAAGATATGGCCATCATGGAGATGAAATCAGTGGCAGTGGCCATTATACGAAGATTCGAAATTAGGGTTATGTATAACGACCAGATATCTCGGACGATACGGTTCGCACCAGGCCTCACGGCCACAATGAGAGGTGGCTTAAAGGTTAGAGTAGAGGAAAGAAGAGACTAAGAGCAATTAAGACCGAAACTAATTAGGTTCGTATTTAGAACTACAGTTTAAAAACAACAACGGTTAATGCTAAACATGTTGGATGAGTCTTGTTCATGCAACAGGCCTAGTGGGCATGGCTGTAATTTCGCTTACTTCAAATTAATTGTAACCTGTTAGCACCGATTGTTGAATTCAAATAGTGTGAATTAAATATCTTATGATCCCTTTAATTATGATAAGATTGATTATTTAATACGATATATATATATGTATATTATACGTATTATAGTATTTATTCTCCAGTTCCACCACGGTAGAAGGCACATTTTTTCGTTGCCTATCTGAATCCGCTCGTTTTAAAGATACATTTGAGTTTCTTTTCTTTCCATAATCTTTTACAGTTTCCACTTAGATCCCGTGAATCTTTTTCTTAATTATTATGTTCTTGTCTAGTTTTAGTTTTGGTTTTACGTTGTAATAGTCGAAATATTCTTGTATATCCTATGTATTACTACATTTTCAAATTCCATTGAAAATAAATTATTTAATCCATATAATCCACTGTCAAATCTAAAAGATTTCATTTAAAAAATAAAAAATATAAACCTTTTCTCCTTCAACTAAAAGAAGTAAAAGTTTTTCCAAATTTAGTAAAATGTCTTTTTCTTCTCCGCAATAAATTTTCCCTTTTATGTGATTAAAAAAAAAAGACGTCTGCATCAGATTTAATATTGGTTTGGTTCACACTTCAGTTTGAGGTCGCGTGAGGCAAGCCTTAGCTGTTACGTGAAATTAATTATCTTAATTGCATCGTAATTTGAATCAATTATTTTAAATTGGTGTATATCATCCATATTAACCTCTATTTTCAGTTATCAAAATACCATCTTTAATTATATCTTATTCGCAACTTTCCTATATGCGATCAATCTGTGCACGTTTTAATAATAACAAAACTTGTCTCAAAGTGGTGATAACTTAACTTGACTAGTGTAACCACTTGACCATAGTCGTTTGGGTTGGATAAATAACCAATACCTACAAATTTATATATTTTCGTATTTGTATTTGACAAATATCCAAATTTATTACTTGTCTTTGTAATTTGTAAATTCTGATATTCATTAATACGAATATACATATCCGAATCTAAATTTTTTTTAAAATAAAAAATATAAAAAAATTATTTCAATAATAAACCAATAATTATCAAATATAATATAAAATTAAAGTTCAAATAACATAAAAATACATAATTTAGATAAAACGAAATACCAAATCTTTTTATGCATCTCCACATCACTCACTTAAATTTAGTTTCTTCGATGACTTTACTAGTATCGTCAATCATTACAAGAAAAATTGGATTTCCGGACATCAAAATCCGTCCCTAATTCGTCTGGAAAACAGTTTCAAGACGTTTTTCGAATGGATTATGTCGGTCTGTAAATGAACGTCGCTAATTAATATTCGTTCGAAATTCGTCCGAAATTCCGGATGGATTTAGCCGTCTTTAAATCGTCCCTAATTTTTTTTGAAAAAAAAATTCGGACGAATAATATCGTCCGGGAAATTTTTCTGAAAATTGAAAAAAACGGACGGCTTTTTTGTCCGTCCAGGATATTTTGAAAAAAAAAATTAAAACATAAAAATTTCCTCCTCTTTCGCCATCGTTGCCACCTCCTCCTCCTCCTCCTCCACCGTCGTTGCCTCCTCTTTCACCGTAGCCTCCTCCTCCATCGCCGTCGTCTCATTTCCTTCTTCTATATTTTCCTTTCTCTTTCTTACTTCTCTTCTTCATTCTCTTCTTTATTCTTTTTATTTCTTTCTACCTGAATTTATAATCATAGATTCATAATTCAGGATGGATTAAAAAATCTATCTCTAATTTCGGTGGATTAAAAAATCCGTCCCTAATTCCGAGCGGATTAAAAAATCCACCCCTAATTCTGGACATATTAAAAAATTCGTTCCTAACTTTGGACGTTAAAAATTCGTCCATAATTTTGTTCCTAATTCCAGACGTACTAAAGAAATATGTCCCTAATTCCGGACGGATTAGAGACGGTGTCTATTTTATTTATTTATTTATTTTATTATTTTTCTTAATTTTTGCAAAAAAAAATTCCGGACGGATATTGTTGTCCGTCCAAAAATTTTTTTGTTCTTTAATTATATCTTATTCGCAACTTTCCTATATGCGATCAATCTGTGCACGTTTTAATAATAACAAAACTTGTCTCAAAGTGGTGATAACTTAACTTGACTAGTGTAACCACTTGACCATAGTCGTTTGGGTTGGATAAATAACCAATACCTACAAATTTATATATTTTCGTATTTGTATTTGACAAATATCCAAATTTATTACTTGTCTTTGTAATTTGTAAATTCTGATATTCATTAATACGAATATACATATCCGAATCTAAATTTTTTTTAAAATAAAAAATATAAAAAAATTATTTCAATAATAAACCAATAATTATCAAATATAATATAAAATTAAAGTTCAAATAACATAAAAATACATAATTTAGATAAAACGAAATACCAAATCTTTTTATGCATCTCCACATCACTCACTTAAATTTAGTTTCTTCGATGACTTTACTAGTATCGTCAATCATTACAAGAAAAATTGGATTTCCGGACATCAAAATCCGTCCCTAATTCGTCTGGAAAACAGTTTCAAGACGTTTTTCGAATGGATTATGTCGGTCTGTAAATGAACGTCGCTAATTAATATTCGTTCGAAATTCGTCCGAAATTCCGGATGGATTTAGCCGTCTTTAAATCGTCCCTAATTTTTTTTGAAAAAAAAATTCGGACGAATAATATCGTCCGGGAAATTTTTCTGAAAATTGAAAAAAACGGACGGCTTTTTTGTCCGTCCAGGATATTTTGAAAAAAAAAATTAAAACATAAAAATTTCCTCCTCTTTCGCCATCGTTGCCACCTCCTCCTCCTCCTCCTCCACCGTCGTTGCCTCCTCTTTCACCGTAGCCTCCTCCTCCATCGCCGTCGTCTCATTTCCTTCTTCTATATTTTCCTTTCTCTTTCTTACTTCTCTTCTTCATTCTCTTCTTTATTCTTTTTATTTCTTTCTACCTGAATTTATAATCATAGATTCATAATTCAGGATGGATTAAAAAATCTATCTCTAATTTCGGTGGATTAAAAAATCCGTCCCTAATTCCGAGCGGATTAAAAAATCCACCCCTAATTCTGGACATATTAAAAAATTCGTTCCTAACTTTGGACGTTAAAAATTCGTCCATAATTTTGTTCCTAATTCCAGACGTACTAAAGAAATATGTCCCTAATTCCGGACGGATTAGAGACGGTGTCTATTTTATTTATTTATTTATTTTATTATTTTTCTTAATTTTTGCAAAAAAAAATTCCGGACGGATATTGTTGTCCGTCCAAAAATTTTTTTGTACAAAAAATATAATTTAACTTTTTAAAAAATTCTTTTAAAAAATATTTTTTTCTTGTTAAAAATTATGTTTTTGTAAAAAAATTCGAACGGCTACTAAAATCCGTCCCTAATTTTTGGAGGGAGTTTTTAGTCCATCTAGAATTTTTTTTCAAAACAAAAATTAATAAATAATAAAATATTAAAATAAAAAATAAAACAATTTATAAATTCATCCCCAATCCATCCGAAAATAAGGAACACATTGATGATAGTCCTTAATCTGTCTTAAAATAAGGGCTGAAAAAATTCGTTTGCAAATTACGAACGGATTTTAGATACAAACCGAAATTTCCGTCCAGAATTTAGGGATGTATTAAAATCCGGCCGGAAATTCCATCCTTAAATTAAAAATTTCTAGTAGTGAATTTATCTAAACTAATAAACAAATTATAAGATTATCAAATCAAATATTAAATACATTAAAATAAACTCACATAAAAGTTATATATTTATCGAGTTCTGTTTTTTTTCTATATCTTATGGTATCTCTATAATATTATCCAACTCATCTAAATTATAAATTCAATGTTGAATGCAAATTAAAACTTCAACCATATTAGTTATTTTAATGTATTTGATATTACAATCCTCCAATCATAAATATATTGTATATTAGTTTCTTACAATTTGATCTTTAAAATGAATTTTGTTATATATGTATCTATATTTTAAATAAATTGTATATTTAGTATTTATGGATATAAAATGTCTGGATAATTAATTATACTATTTGTATTTGTATTTGTATTTGTATTTGTATTTGTCGAATATGTTATTTTTAATATTTGTGCCAATGAATATTCGAATTTTCGGTTCGAATATGGATTAGATACAAATACTTCAAATATTTTGCCCAACTCTAATATTGTTTCCGTTTATCTAATAGAATATTCTTTTTATGATTCAGTACAACAAATGTCAACATCGCACTTTTATTTAATCATACGCTCAATTTTACATACCTTCCATCAATTTGAAAAACATAATGGATAAAGTTGTGTGAACCTTGTTAAATAATATCAGTTAGGAAAGACAAAATATAATAACAACATATATCAAATATAAGCTACAAATAAACTTAATAATAACAAAATATCATATAAATAGCGATATGCAACAAATACCTGCAGCACAGTGTTATGAGACATAAATTTGGTATCATCTTTCATGAGGATAGACGATTTAAAAAAATTCAAAAGTTTTAAATCGATTCTACGACGTGTTTTCTCTGAGAATTCCAATAGAAAAATACAAAAATATATCATTTTCAGCGGACAAATCCGTTGGAAATGGTAATTTTTCCGTTGAAATAAGCCATTTCCAACGGATTTCAACGGATTTTTGACCGTTGGTAATCGATCGTTGGAAACATGCATCCGTTGCAATTTTCAACATAGTTTCAACGTCTATAAAAAATTTAATATATTAATTCAAAGTCTATAAAAAAATTTAATTTAATATTTAAAGCAAACATTACAGTTAAATTACTATATCATCTAAAACTTTGTATTCTTCTTCTTTTATCCGGTATTACGAAAATAAATGATATCGGAGTTCCATCAAAACTATGCAACTATCTTTTATAATCGGATGATGGCGGAGTTCCGGTGAATCGTTTTTGGGAGAGATTTTGATAGGATTTGGGAGGTTTTTTGAATATGTTTAAACTGAGTTGTTTCAACATCTTAAATACCCGAAATTTCAATGGGCATCCGTTGAAAAATTCAACGGATGTCCGTTGAAATAGATGTCTAATAAAAAAACTGTCACATCGCAACCTTTCGGCTTTTTCAAGGGGCATCCGTTGCAATTTCCAACGGATGCCCGTTGAAAAAACCGAATGGTTACGATTTGATATTTTTGATTGAACATCTATTTCAAAGGCCATCCGTTGAAATTTCCAACGGATACCCATTGAAAATGTGGTTAGGTGCAGAATTTTATAATTATGATTTTTTCCAAGGGGCATCCGTTGGAAATTTCAAGGGATGCCCGTTGAAATTTCCAACGGATGTCCGTTGAAAATTCCAACGTATGCCCACTAAAAAAAATAAGATGGTTAGGTGCAGAAATTTGTAGGTATGATTTTTCCAAGGGCCATCCGTTGGAATTTCAAGGGATGTCCGTCGAAAATTCCAACGGATATCCATTGGAAATTTGAAAAATTGCAACGGGCATCCGTCGATAAGTCTAAGGATAAGTCATAGAATCCGTTGGTAAATATTTTCAACGAATATATCCGTTGGAATCGGTTGGTAAAAATTTCAACGGATGGATCCGTTGGAATGCGTTGGTATATATTTCAACGGACGAATCCGTTGATAAATATTTCAACGGATGGATCCGTTGATCCATCCATTGATATTTACATGTTTTTTAGTAGTGGGAGAAGTGTAGACTATGAACCGCGTGGGAACGATGCGACGAGAGAGAAGCTTCGAGAGAAGGAATGAGAGGGTTTCTGAGGAATACTCTAGAACCCCTCAGAAAAATGAAGTGAGGTGGGTCGCGCGTGTTGTCAGGTCCATCACCGAAGAAAACGAGGCCT
The DNA here is from genome assembly GCA_036759665.1 of Gynandropsis gynandra. Taxonomy (NCBI): domain Eukaryota; kingdom Viridiplantae; phylum Streptophyta; class Magnoliopsida; order Brassicales; family Cleomaceae; genus Gynandropsis; species Gynandropsis gynandra. Next base: position 17,454,545 of record CM071867.1, read on the forward strand.
ATTACCCCAAGCCCGACAGCAACATCCACATAACAGCAGAAGCCCATCGGATCAAAGCCTAGTAACCAGGTCCCCAGCCCAACAGAAGCCCATGCGGATAACACAAGAAGAAAGGGGTCATTTTGGTAAATTAAGAAACGGTAATATTGATGTAAAATGGTAAAAACATTACAGATTAAGTATATGTTAAAGGCTATTATAGAAGCCTATTTTGAGAAACTTAGCATCAGTTTGTTGTAAGAATTTGTCTCCAAAAGGCAAGTGATGTTTTGTAAACGACATATATGAAGTGTAGGAAGGGTGTGAACCTTGCATCACATCCAAAATTATTCACAACCATATGTTCTTCCATACTTTCAAAACACAACTTTTCTTCAAGCATACAGTATAGCATAAACTCAAGAGCAAGATTCTATTTCTTTACTTCGCATGCACAAATACTGACAATGTGTTAAGAGCTCATGAAAACATACGTTAGTTCATGAGTAAGAAATCAACAAGGAGAGAAAAAAATAATTTCTATGTTTTTTAAAAGTAAAATTGTCATTTATATACCACTCGGTGAAAAATAAAAAACAATTTTCTTAAGAAGCAAAAATTAGTTTTTCTTCAGCTGCTTCTATAAAGAGTTGTGTCTCTTGAACTTAATTTATTCCTAAAACGGAGATTTTTGGAAATGAAGTCTATCAACCAACAAAAGCTCAAGAATCCTATAATTGACGTTTAATTATCTTATAGTTCCAAGTCTGATTCTATGCATTATTATCATTACATTTTTTTCCACAAGTGACTCTTTATCTTTTTGTAGTTCTACAAGTATTAGTTCAAACCTTATACCTGACACTTTTTTTATGTAGACTATTCTACAATTTTATTTTAATTTCTATGAATTATACGGTACAGATTATTATACAAAATTTTGCGATTTCCTCAATCCGAAGGACAGTGACTTGGATTTTTATGGTTATTTCAATTAATGGTTAACATATTACTATTTCATGTAAATGATATATTATTTACTAAGAGAAAATATTATATGAAATTAATACAATATTAGTATTGGTGCGCCCGCTAAATCATGAAATACTTTATTATCTAACCATGAATTCTTTAAATATATATTTCACAATTCATCCATTAAAATGCATTCGCATAGGGTAGTCATGTTAATTTTTCACTATAATTTTTTAGCATCATAAATATAGGTTGATTTCTATGTAAAGCATTTGAAAAACAAGTCTCTAGCTAGGGTTTTGTTTTTTCCCTTTTCTTGGAAAATTTGAGATATTTTTAAAATTCGATCCCAGTAGTGGTTCTTAGAGTATTCTGTTATATTTAATAGTTTAGTGTGAAAAGTTTTTAGCTTAAATGAATATAGATTTCACTATAATAATTAAATAGTTTAAAATATATCATCATGCAAGAGAAAAATATGGAAAAAAACACATGCACAGATTTCAAAATGTTTTACAGTTAATAGAATCCGAAATCCTTATTATTGGGGTATCAATCCATGAAACTTTTACAATAGTTTGCAAATCATACAAATATTCAGTAAACAAAAGATAAATTTAGCATAAAGCAATTATAGAATGAAAGATTTGAAAACATAATCTCTAAAATGGATTCACATGTTCTTTTGATATTTCATGAAATGTATATGTGAAATATCTATCCGTTAATTTATACATCAATGTATGCATATATATGAATATAGGAGAATAGTTCGAAGATAAAAAGAAAGCACGTTTAGAATGTGATAGGCGGGTTTGGTAAGAACTAAGTGGTCCAACCTTGTCCTTGGTGGTTTAGATGACAACGACATCTAACCAAGTAATTCATCCCAATAACACATGTGCATATATATACACAAATATTACAAAATGATAGATTAGGTTTGGAAAAGAATGTTTTAATTTAAAATCCAACTACCATATTTTATGTTACAAGTTTTAGCACAGAGTTGTGGCTTTTGTTTATGAGAATTTTATTCGGGAGGCCTTTTCGTGTTTTGCCGGCATCATGTTGTAGACCTCGGTCATAAAGACGTCAGTCCCTTTATCTATTTTGTTCTTAAAGACGTCAGTCTATTTCATATCGTCAACAAGAAGTATGACACAATTGATGAATCTGTATATTATTTCTGTGTATTCAAATGTCTACAGCAATGGTGTATATATGGATCTTCATAAAAACACCAAATCAGGAAGAAAATCATAATAGAAAAATGAATCCCGTAATTAAAGGAAAGAGTAAATGCCGTAATCTTTCAAATCCCGTGATAAAGTAACATAATCTTTCATGGAGAAAACTCAAATATTTAATGTGAAGTTACTGAACTATACACAACATAATACTTTCAGCATACACTATATTGTTGGAGGCAATGCAAACATTCATCTTGACTTATAGTTAGATGCGTTTGGTGACAAATATTGCACTGTTCTTGGTCAATGGACTATTGGGTTGTAAGTCTTTTTGTCATTGTCATTATAGAAATAAAATATTTATCCATTTGGTAAAAGAATTTCTGATATAAACCTAAACCGATATTCTTTTGTTAGATGTGATGCAAATTGAAATGAAATCCATTAGCAACTCGATAAACAAACCTAGAATTTCTTCTGAATATGAACGCACCAAATCCATCTACAATGCGACTAAAAAACCTCACACACAACGATTATGAATTGTTTCAAAGTTCTTTAGCTAAAATTTTTTACTCAATAGTAAATATTAGTTAAAGTTTCGTACAATAAATGTCTTATTTATAAGCATCATATCATCACTAAAAATTAGGCAAAATAAGTAAAATGAATAAAACATGGAAAAAACGCTTGATCGAGTGCATAATAAGATTTTACACCGAAAATCTAGCTAGAACAATACGCTCAAGCACATAACTTCTTTGCTTGGTTGAGTCGGCTAGACGCTCGGTCGAGCAGTGTGTTGGTCAGGTCAAGTGGTCCATGTCGTCGAATGCTTTTTTGGTATAGAGAGTTCGTTCGAGTCGAGCGCACTGTCGTTCAAGCCAAATGAACAATATTTTAAGCGTATATTCGTCTAGAAAAACTGTTTGGCTTGATCGATATCCTATTGGGGCCGAGTTCAGTTCCTCTAGCTTCTTGCTCCTCTCAGCCTCCTCTACTAATTAGCAAGTGGTGTATGTACGTCTTGATGTCTCTTGATGCCTTGGTGGTGCTATTGCAAGCTCATCTCCAAACCATTTGAGCGAACATGTTCTGCATCTTCATGGCCCTAGCCCTCGTGACCGATATGTGCATATTTGGTGTTTCATTTGGAGTCTCATCCCAAATTGGGTTAAAATCCAAACTATACATGTAAATCTATTATATAATACAAATATTCAATTTCAAGAAAAAAATTGATATTAATAACATATGTATTTTTGGTAAACTTTAAATATATATAGAAAATGAGACTATAAAGGAAGAGTATCAACCTAGGTACAAGCAATTGGAAATAAAACAAATAGAAAAGAACTATACATAGGAAAAAGATAAAAAAATAAACCACAAGTCAAATGAATGAAACAAAACGCAAAGGTAGGAAGAAACCACGCAAGGAAATGGACTCAAAAAATTGGATTACAGAGAGCTTGCATCATATTGCTCTTCGAATCTCACAGACCGACCAAGATATGAAGCGATCTTTCAACGTCATGGTGAATATGGTAATTTTGTTCTATCCAAATGTGGTAGAGAAAACATTAATCCAAAAGACGCTTGATGAGATCTTGACCAATAATTTTTTTTTTATCTGAAACCCAAAAAAAGCTCTTCGGTGGAGATCATCGAAGAAGGAGTATGCCTGGTATCTAAAAAGAAGATATGGGTCATGATATCCTTGCTATAACTGCATTTCACGAAGATATAATCTATTATTTCCTGCATCAAAGAACAAAACAAACAAGTAGGCGAGGTCGAGTGCCAGACCATGATTCTATCACGAGTCTAGAGGTGTTTCCTAGTAGTTAGCCAAGTAAAAAAGCATGCTTGAGATAAGCATGTCTAAACCAAACATCGTTGAGCAAGATACAAGCAGTTGGTCGCGTTAGAGCACTATCCATGCATGTTAGGCGAAAACAAAAGGTGGGTGCTATGATCAACAAACAAAACATAACCATCATTTATAGCATCCAACTATAGAGGGAGGGGTAATACTATAGACAAAAGTTTTTATATCAACCATAACTTGAGATCTAGCTGAAGGAAAGACCAATTCGAATTTTAGGTTGCATCAACCACTCGACCTTGGAAAGGAATACCTAAATCCCTTGGACAACCATTTCATGTAAAAAAGATAAATGAGTTGAAGGAAGTCAATGAATCGAACCAAAAGGAGCTATCATTCCATGATTGGTTGAGCAACAAGGGAATTTTTGCGCTAGAGGTCAAAGCTATAAGAGCTTACACCAAACCCAGTTGCCATAGAGACCATGCTTGATGGACCAAAAGCATTTTCGTCTAAGGAGGTTCATTTTATACGAAACCATAAAGGGCATTCGTTTCTGAAAAAAGAAACCAAATCAATTTAAGACAAAACGGCTTATTCCAATAAGAAAGCCTATACAAACCGAGCCCGCCTTTTTGCTTTGGAGTACAGATTGAAGCCACTAAGCTATACAACGTTGAATGTCCAAATTGGACACCACTAAGCTATACAACATTGAATTCCTAACTAATGTAAAATGTTCATATATACCAAATCAATATTTATAACTGAAAAATTGGCATGTCAATTATGTTACTACAAAATATAGCTCAAACATTGGGCATGTGCGTTGTAACAAGAATCCAAATTATACAATTTGGCAACAACATTTACTAAAAAGAAAATTATCATGGATACAAATGTAGAGATGAATGTGTGTATTCCAAGAATTTCGCTGGTACCTTTGAATAGAACTTTACCATACAAACAATTCATCATAGTACCCTTTTTTTGTAATCAAAATAAACAAAAACCAAAGAAAAAGTTTGAGTAAAGTTAGAGATATATTTACCTCCATCAATTTTTAATCATGACTAATTCTACGTTGCAGTTTGGAGAGTGAAAATTAGAAAAGATTTAAAGATATAGATCTAGGACGATAACAACAATTACAACAGAAAAGCAACACATGTAGGTTTTAAAGAAATATTCAACAACGTTGAATTGCATTCGAAAAAAAGTGTGTAACTACATTAATATTTTCGCAATGTGTTCGTGGTATTAAAATTGTTGTAAATGCATGTACATTTTATTTTGTACTAAATACATCCAATATTTACATAAATAAATTCGATCGAAATACGGGTATGGTATAATCTAGTGTATGTATATATATATATATATATATATATAATATTTCAATTGATTGAAAAATTAATAAATATATACAAATCATTTATTTGAAATAATATATATATCATTAAATAAAAATAAAAAAATGATGATGATGATGATGTTGTAAATTTAATGTTTTTTATTAATGTAAAAGAATTGTTGTACATAATTTTTTTAAATTTAAATTTATTTTACAAATAAAATATAAATAAATTTTGGGTTAATTGAGTTTTTTAGAAAATACAAATAAACAGTAAATGAACAATATTCACGTGATGACGTGGTGTATTATTATGAGTGTCTCATTTTTAAAATATTATTTTTTAGATGATTTTAGTTTTTTTATCTGTTTTCAACTGTTATATGTTTTATTTTTTTAAGAGACCGCGCAGGATCTATAGAATAGAATAACTTCAAAAATACACTTGAACTGCTATTAAACTTCAATTCCATCCTTCTCTAAAACAATCTCAATTTCAACTCTATCTTTGATAATCTCATATTGCCCTTATTCTTTAATCGACAGTTTTCTCTCTCCTATAAAGCACTTCAATTTTTTTCTCTCCTTTGTCGTGAAAATTTCGCTTCTCCCACATCAGATTCGCTGTGAGTAGCTTCAAATCGGCATCAGATTTTCCGTGAATAGGTTGAAATCGTTTGTTGTCAACAAAGAAGCTTGTAATAAATACGTTCTGCAGAAAAACCTGGTATATATAATGAGATTTGAGCTTGGATTAAGTTTAATTTTAATTTGAGCAGATTAATGTTGTTTGTGGGGAGATTATGATGATTTTCGTGTTTCTTTTGTGAATTTGATAACCCAAGTGAGTAGTGAGTAATACGTATAGATTCAATTCTCTCTTTGTCAAAAACAAATCTTATAATGTTGTAGTCAAAACGAGTTACTGAGTGAAATGGAGTAAGTCAAAATGATGACAGTGAGTCACAGGGTCGCATTTGGTCACAGAGTTGCATTGGATCACAGTCTAATCAAGTCTCACGGTCGCACTAGATCACAAAGTCATATTGAAACACACGATCGTAGTGGATCACAAAATTTACTTTATTTTTATGTTTTTCTTAAAGGTTTAATGGATTCAATGGATGAGAAAATCACACTTATTTAGTTTTTGTATGATGGTAAACTAGAAAAAAAACATAAATGGAAAATTTGAAGGGGTTGGAAGAGTTCAGGAAAATCAGAGAGTATTTTTCTATTGTCCTCCAATAGTTTGACACACTAATAACTTATTGATGAGTTATGCGCAGAAATGATGGCGGAAAAAAAAAATAAAACAAAGTTAAAGTTAAGCTATTTTCCCAATATTTGTCATAATATGAATCCAAAATATATAATGAATGATAAACATCTTATTTGTTATTTGTTCAATCGAATAAAAGGAATTCTACCTCTTCTTCATGTGGAGATAGAATCGGCAAGTGTGAAGTGTGAAATGGAAATTGAGAGGGAAGTTGAACCTCTAATTCCTACTTTTAGAAGCATTGCTAGAGGAGGTGAGAATGGAGGTGTTGTAGATTATGAGGGTTGTCTTATTATAGGTTCAAATAACAAAAGTAGAGTTGGAGTAATATGATAGAAACAGTAAATATTTTGGATTGGGATCATTCTGATAGTGAACATATTAGTAGGTTAAGAGAAGATGGTGGTTGTTCCATGAATATGGTCATTCATGAAGTTATGGTTTGTGGCGATAATGAAGGTGATGTTGATGTGCAAATAGAGCATAAGGATGGTGATAATGATGGTGAGAATAACTTAGAAATGGTAATTTACGAGAAGTTAAACAATCCAAAGTCAGTCTTCAAGTTTGAAGATGGATTGCAACTTAAAATTGGGCAAGATTTTGATAGCAAGAAGGATGTACATTCATTTCTAAGGAAGGGTTCACTCGAAACTTCTTTTAGATATGAAACATTAAGTTCTGATTCAAAGTTGTGAGAAGTATGATGCAAGTTTGCCGAAAGTGATTGTAAGTGGAACTACGTGTGTGGACAATCCTGAATTCCAAATGGTTTAGTGTGAGAACACACTATGTGTTCTCTTGTATCTAAATCGATTGAAGCTAAAAATGGTACAACATAATTGGTTAAAGATTATTTGAATGAGGAATATAGCGGGAAATATGACACACCTCCAACAAAAGAATTGATGGCTTGTGTGTAATAAAAGTACATTACCAATGTATCGTAATTGATGGTATTAAAAAGTAAATGCAATGCTTAAAAAGAGATTCGAGGTGATGACTTTGACAATTATAGGAGGCTTCTAATGTGGTTGCACATGTTTACATAAAGAAAACCCAGATCTGTCACAAATCTTTGAGTGGACAGTGATGGTTAAAGTTGCAAATACCTTTTTATGGTTGTGGGAGCGACTATAAAAGGATGGAAATACATGCGTACAATGGTTTTTCGCAACCGCGTAAGATGGTGAACATCACCAGTATCCTCTAGCTTAAGGAATAGTCGACAGAGAGAAGGACGAATCATGGACATGGTTTATGTCAATGTTGAAAGAGGTGATGGACGTGATATCATTGTAATATATGATCGCCATTAAAGCTTGATAAACACGGTGCACGAATGTGAAGAGTTATTTAATGATTTGAAAGCCAAGTATGAATACGACCTTTTTGACTTTTCTGACCTTTGTGACCATTATGAACTCTATGACCTTTGTAACCTTTGTGATTGTTGTGAACTTTCCGCACGCATCCTAATATTGTAAAGTATTTGGAGAAAGATGAACTTGATCTCGTTAAGTGGACAAGATACAAATTTAAGGGTGAAAGGTACAACTTATTAACTATTAATGGGGTCGAGTCAATAAATTCCATGTTGAAGATTTCAAAAAAGTTTTTGGTGCTAGACTTTTTAGATATTTACTTGGAAAAGACAGTGGAATGGTTCAATATGTATAGGTTGAAAGCAGCTACTGGTGATGATTCTCAAAATTTAACACTGTATGTTGAGAAAATGTTACATGAACAGTTTGGACAGACATTCAAGTATGAGGTTATTGAATCGAACATGTTGAGTGATGACTATAGGGCGAGAAATGAGAAGGGTGGAAGATTCGTAGTGAGTCTTCGAGAAAGAATATGCGACTTCAAAATGTTTGATATGGATAAGTATCCACTCATCCTCAATATTCTGAAGTTGCGGTTCTACCTCCTATGTTGGTTAAGAAAAGACAAAGTGGGGGGCCTAAAGAGAACTGTTATCCTGGACCTAGTGAATCTCGAATAAAAACCTATTTTCGTCGAGATAAACGGGTTCAAATGACAGCATCACTGGCAGTGTTTGGAACATGACAACCCAGACAACACCAACATAAAAAAGAAAGATTTGTTAGTTTGTAATATTGTATTATTTGGACTAAACCTTGGTTTACGTCCTTTCATCCTTAAAAATATATTAATTTGTCAAGTTCACATCTATTTTTACTCATTGATGCAAAAGGACTACTATGACCTTTATAACCATGCGACCCATGCGACGTCTTTTTAGAAGTGTCATTTTCAAAAAGGAATCGACACTATTATCACTTTTGACGCAAAAAGACTACTTTGACCTTTACATTTTTAACTATTTTCACGTTGTAAAGTAATTTGTGACCTTTATGACCTTTCTACAGTTTGTGTCCTTTGGGACCTTTCTACGGTTTTTAGAGAACATGTGGGACCCATTGGGTACTATTCCATTATTTCGATGTCAAACTCATGTCTTTTCAAATGCCAGCTATGCCTTTTTTCGAATATGTATGTCTACAACACACTCTGTCCATGTATCTATCTCTTATAAGGTTCGTCAAGTTCTCTAACTCTCACCATCTGCCATTTGAGATTGAATCACATCTCTCTCCTCTCTTCATCTTCATCTCAAACCCCAAATTCTCAGAAAAATCTTTGTGACCTTTGTGATTTCGTTACGAAGGTGACATGGTGAAATGAGGGCATCGTGTTGTGTTTGTGTTGCTTAAGGTTGGGGTAATTGGTAGACTGGTCTTTACACAGTTACACACAATCTCTCAACATTGATGGAGGGCATCAAGATGTCTCTATGTTGCTTAAGGTTTGGGTAATCGATAGATTCGGTCATTATGCAATCACACACAATCTTTATAACTTGGAAAAAGGCCATCATGTTGTCTCTGTGATACTTAAAGTTGGGGTAATCGGTGGAGTCGGTCTTTACGCAATTACATAATCTCTACAACATTGAAGAATATTACCGTGTCATCTTTGCGTTGTGACCTTTGTGACCTTTTGTGACCTTTGTGACCTTTTGTTACCATGGTGACTTTAGATTATTATTATTATTATTATTGTTATTTTAGGTTGTACATGTTGTTTATAAATAAACCGAGTTCAATTATTATAACAAAGAAATCAAGTTCAAAGTTAAACAATACTTTCTCCATTCGCAAAGACATCTGCAACAATCTTCTCATGCAACAAAATATTATGGGAACCTATCTGACTCATGCGACCCAATATGACCCACGTGCAACCCTCTAATGGTATAAATTAGTATGATGCATATTTAAACATTGAAAATATCTTATTTTACATGGTTTACATCATTTCATCCTTATGAATCGATAAATTCATCGAGTTTGCATTTATTTTCCTCATTATATGCAAATCATGCGGTCCAATATCATAGGAACTCTTCCGACTCATGCGACCCAATATGATCCACGTGCGACCCTCAATTCGCATAACTTAGTATGATGCTATTTAAACGTTAAAAATATCTCAGTTTGCATGGTTTACGTCCTTTCATCCTTATAAATCGATAAATTTGTTGATTTTGCATCTATTTTCCTCATTATGTGCAAATCATGCGACCCAATATGACAGGAACCCATCCGACTCATACGACTCAATATGACTAACATGCTACCCTCAATTGGGCATAAATTAGTATGATGCATATTTAAACGTTGAAAATGTCTTATTTTACATGGTTTACGTCCTTTCATCCCTATAAATCGATAAATTAGTCGAGTTCACATCTATTTTTCCTTATTTATGCAAAAGGACTACTATGACCTTTGTGACCTTACGACCCATGCGTATCTCTTTAGAAATGTCATTTTCAAAATTTTTGAATTGTAGATATTTAATTAGGAATCAATTTAGAAAATAATAATAATATCAAAATTTGAAGACATTTTAAATGTATTATTTTGAAAGTTTCTCAAATTCATCCAATGAGTTCTTCAACCCCTACTATAACTTTTGAAACACATTTATCCTACACTTCTTGTGACACATGGACAAAAGTCCGTTGTATCGAAAGCACCAACGTAATTTGTGAGCTTTGTGACCTTTCTATGGTTTTCTCGGAAAATGTGTGACTCGCCATTCCCACCGAAATTTTCCCCATCATATGAAAAAACATAAAATTGTGTGTTCAAAGTTGGTCACATGTTATACAATACAACATTTTGTATCGATCCGTCCTTTTGATGTCAGACTCTTGTCTTTTTAAATTCCAGCCTTTCTATTTTTTTTCGAATACGACACACTCTCTCTCTAACTCTCATCATCTTCCATCCATTTTTTCCTCTTGCTCTCATCATCTCCCGTCTTTTTCTTCGTCTCTAAAAAATCTTTGAAAAATTTTATGTCGAAAATGTCTCAAACCCCACACTTCAAACATTTCGTCCAAGTAATTTTTCTTAGCTATCTTAATCACTACCTTGTGATCTCATGTATTTCTCTCTCTCTTTCTCTCTCTCTCTATTACATGATAGAATGCAGAGATATGACTGTTTTTTTCTTTTGCTTTTTGTTGCAGGACATTCTATGGAAGTTCTTCGATGAGCATATCAAAGGGAAAACTCTTAAATCGGATGTGTCTAACCAAACGTGGGAAGTCAAGTTAGACGGCCTTAGATTCACAGATGAATGGCAAGATTTCGCCAAGGACCATGATTTTAAATTGGTCATTTATTGTAGTCTTTCGACATGAAAGTGACATGGTTTTTCACGTCACTGGTTTCGAATACGATTTGTATAATTTGCAATATTCATCATCATCATCATCATCATCAAACGCAGAAGCAGAGTCATCTTCTTTTGAACATACCTATTTTATGACAACCTCCACGCATTATAATCTAGTCATAGATGCAGTAGTAAGTGACATCTTGGAAAAAGCTCTTCTTATAATCTTAACCACCGGATCAATATGCTTCTCCTTCAACCTTTTTTGGCAGTCATATACCGTGATGCAGTGGCTCTTCCAATCCTCTTTAATGGATACCCAATGACAAGGCATATATCGATTTGTAGGTGATGGAATGTTAAGAACCGAGAGCAAGCCATCATAATTTGCCACCGTCTTCGACGTGGCTCTCAAGGTATATATACCTCCCAAATAGTCCTTAAAAACATCCGACAATTCTTTCTTGTCCTCGTCCATCCACATCTTGAGCGACTACATGAATATAATATCACAGACGTAATAATTCGTTAACCCATATTACGTTAGATAAATCTAGATACGATTATGCAGCTCCAACAACGCCTCATCGCGAGACAATCATGAGGAAATACTAAAGGGCTCATACCACATGGATTTGGAAGGATGGAATATAAAGATCTTACCTTATCCAGTCCAACGGATAGGAAGACGCCCAAGGATATCAATATCCCTTCAAGTCCTGTATTGTTCTCCACCAATAACATCCAATGGTTTTATTCCAACTCAAGAAAAACTCATGTCGGATTTCTACATTGAATTAGGTCGCAATCCACACCACTGAAACCGAGGGGCTCGAGTGACACGATAAAGAAAAATGGGAAATAAATATCTCATATTTATTTCACGACTAGAAAAATCTCCCCAAAATCAGATTTATTCCAAAAGATCATCTACTTTCCTATTCCGAAGATCTTAAACGGCTAGAAAATCTTTCCAAGCCGATCATATCCCACCGGATCATCTACTTTCCTCCACTAAATATTCTCAATGATTGTGAAATCTTCCTAAACGGAAAAAAGATAAATTTGTAATCATTTATTTATGCAATTTTCGTATTTTGATATGCAGTAAATTTCCTATATAAAGAACTACACTTCATCTTCAATAAGGAGAGTAGAATTTGCAGAGAATAAACTCTTTTTGTTTTCTTGATTGTTCATCAAGAACTTAATGTTTTCAACTTGTTCTGGGAATAATTGAATTCATGGTGTCTTCAAATTATTCTGGAACAATTGAAGTCATATCCGACTGTATCAAGAGGCTTCCACACCTCTTGTGGTGTCCATCACTCCACCATAAACACTTTGACAACCACCATCAACTTCATCATCCATCATCACCGAAAGAATCTTGAAGAGAGCCCTTAGGCCAGTCAATAGATCCTCCACCATCATCCACCTTCCACCACTATCATCCACCCATCAATGGATGAATTCTTGAAGAGTGCCCTTAGGCCAGTCAAGAGATCCTCCTTGACACAAAAAATCCTACTAGAGAGATCGAGAACAAACGGATTCTCCATACACATCCCGAGATCCCACCCTGAGACGTATATCATTTGGTATATCAGAGTTGGTTCAAGGACCAAAGGTACGCTTCTATCTTTAAAAAAGAAAAAAATTGTAACAAAAGCATATGACAGATCAAGGAGACAAATCTCAATGCAACAACAAACTCATCGCGATTATGTAAATGCTCCAACAAATGGAGTCTAGAATGAATCACCTTGAAGAAGCAGAACAATGAAATCCTCCACCTAGACGACGAGAACGTCGAGCACCACCTCGACATGATCTTAAGAATAAAGACAAAGATTTGCCCATACGACCAAGAGGATGCCACATCATATGCGAGGATGGAAAATCAGACGAGGAACCACCTCAGAGACAACGACATGAACATGACGGTAACATCTTTAAGTTGAAAAACTACCTACTTCTGTTGGACGTATTGACCCAGTAGCTTATCTTGATTGGGAAAGGTTGAGGGACCATATTTTTGAATGTTACATCTACATGGAACACAAAAAGGTACAATACGCAGCAACACAACTCATAAACAATGCTCTTACTTGGTGGGATCATGAGTTGAGTGTTAGACGTCGTACATGTCTTGAACGAGTCATTACGTGGAAGGAAATGAAAGCCCTCATGCGAAGGAGGTGTGTACCACCACACTTCTATATATATTTGGAACGCCTATATAAAAATTAACCCAAGGAAGTCGGACTGTCGAAGAGTACATTGAAGAATTTGAGCATCTTCGGAATAAGATGGAAATTGATGAAGATGAAAAATCTGTTATGGCTCAATTTCTGGATGGTTTAAATGAACGGATTGCTAGAGAGGTACAAAGACAAAGCACCATGATTTGTAAGATACTTTTGATTTGTCAATTCAATTCGAGTAACAGATAAAGAAGAAGCAAGCCACGACCAGCCGAACAAATACTTTGAGTTTATACCACGACACAAAAGTCAAAAAGAGCAAAGAAGAGAAATAGGACCCCTATATGAGCATGGCATCAGAGAGCATGATTGAGAAAAAGAACAACGAACAAGGACATATGGCTCATGAATGTCCACAAGAAATGCTCATAAAGGACAAAAGAGAATACAAACCAATGGTTAGAGGTGAAGAAGAAACCCTCGACCAAGAACCATGTGAAGAATGGGGAGCTCCTTGTCGCTAGCAAAGTTCTAAGTACGTTTGTGGAACAATAAGAAAATATGCAATGGAAACACTTGTCCACACTCAATGCTTGATAAACGACAAGGCTTCGAGGTTTGTCAGGACAAAAGAACCACCTATAGACTTCATCTTTGGAGATAGGTTCAAAAGCAAAGAAATAGATTGGATAGGGTTGCACCTGAGACAACATGAGTTCCTCGAAAGAAGGAGTCTAGAGCGAGCAACGAAATGAGATGATCCATTCTATAGTCTAGAGCGTATCAACAAAAATGCTAACCACCTTTGACTAACTGATGGTTACAATTCCAGGACGAATCGCTTGCAACAGGGACGAAATGATGAGGTCATTGACACCAAGATGAGGAGTCTGAAGCAAGGACTAATAGGAGATGACTCCTATCGCAGGCTAGAGTGGGTCAACGAAATTTCTTACCACCATGGACAGCCTACTGGTTACAATTCGAGGATAAATCACTCGCAACAGGGAGGGAATGATGAGGTCCTCAGCAGTGCCACTGCATAAAAAGAGGGTCACACCGATGAGGAATTAAACCAAGGAACAAAATGGAGAAAGCTTTCTCGAGATCTACGTACACATTACCAGATTAGAAGCTCGTGGATCAAGTCATCACGGGTAGACAAGAAAATATGGGAATCACGAGACAATCATGAGGAAATACTCAAGAAAAACCCACGTTAGGTTTCTATATTGAATTGGGTCACGATCCACACCACTAAAACCGATGGGCTCGGGTGACACGGATAAGGAAAGATCTGATTTTATTCCATCAGATCCTCCAGATCCTCTATTTTCCTATTCCAAAGATCTCAAACGACTAAAAAATCTTTCCAAGCCGATCATATCTCACCAGATCATCTACTTTCCTCCACTAAAGATTCTCAATGATTGGGAAATCTTCCTAAACGAAAAGTAGATAAATTTATTAATCATTTATTTATGAAATTTCCTTTTTTGATATGGAGTCTTTCCTCCTCTTAAGATTTTCAATGATTGGGAAATCTTCCTAAATGAAAAGTAGATAAATTTATTAATCATTATTTATGAAATTTCCTTGTTTTGATATGGAGTCTTTCCTATATAAAGGATTCCACCTCATTTGTAATAAAGAGACTAGAATTTGCAGAAAATAAACTCTCTTTGTTTTCTTGATTGTTCATCAAGAACTTAATGTTCTCAACTTGTTCAGGGAAGAATTGAATTCATGGTGTCTACAAATTGTTTCGGGGATAATTAAAGTCATATCCGATCATATCAAGAGGCTTCCACACCTCTTATGATTTCCATTACTTCACCATAAATACTTAAAAAACCACCATAACCATCCTCCATCATCGCCGAAAGAATCTTGAAGAGAGCCCTTAGGCCAGTCAAGAGATCCTCCACCATTATCCACCTTCCACCATAATCATCCACCCATCAACGAATGAATTCTTGAAGAGTGTCTTTAGGCCAGACAAGAGATCCTCCTTGACACAGTGAATCTTACTCGATAGTGTAGATGTTGTGAACCAAAGATGATTTAGTAGAAGCAAGTTTAGAAAGATTGAGAAAAGATCGAGAGATTGAAAGAGATTGAGAGTGAGCGAAAGATCGAGAGATTTAATGAGAGTAAGATTAACTATTCTCTTATATTAAGCTTTAGATACAAAGGTACATATTTATGCAACAATCCTAACAACTAAAAAGGAGAAAAACAAGGAAAATAAAAGTACAAATGCAAAGCACAAGTTTAAACATAACATGCATGAGCTGGAGCAGTCAAAGAGGCATAGGAGGCCGCAGAGCTCATAAATTAGCTTGACCGACCGTTAAAGGGATTGAGCGAAGAGAGCGGGCCGAGAATGAGACGCGGGACACGTCTGAACACGGGCCGAGAATGAGACACAGAATGTGATCAATCACATAGATGGAGCGGAATGGGGGAACGGACCACGATCGTCCAAGAGAGCGGGACACGGCCGAACGCGAAGGAAACACATATTTTCTTCATATACTTAACATTCCCCCTCAAGCTTAGGCGTTTAAGAGCAACATAAGTGGAGCCTCATTAAAACCTTTTCGGGGAAAACCCAATTGGGACAAAAACCCGACAAAGGAAAAAGAGTACAACCACTTATGAGCTCAAGGGATAATCGACTAAGCTTGAATTCGATGCCTTGGGACTGAAGATATATAAGAGGCCGATCCGATTATGGAGATCTTTGCATACTTTTTCATTTGTGGCTTTGGTGAAGACATCAGCCAACTGATCTGAGCTTCTTGTGTATGTGAATTCAATGACACCATCATCGAGCTTCTCTCGAACAAAATGACAGTTAAACTAAGAGAACTGTCATCGTCACCTGCTATGATTATATCATCAATATAAACTAAGAGAACGATGATACCACATTTGTTTCGAATCATGAACATGGAATGATCAGCCTCACTCCTCTTAAAATCATACTTTTGAACAACATCATAGAGCCTAGTGTACCAAGCTTGTGGGGACTGTTTAAGTCCATAGAGAACTCCCTTTAGTTTGCATACGATTCTTTTTCGGTTTAGAGGCCCGAGGGAGGTTTCATATAGATCTCTTCCTTTATTTCCCCTTGAAGGAAAGCGGTTTTAACATCCATCTGCCACAAACTCCAATTAAGGTTAATAGCAACAAAAAAGTTAATGCGAATAGAAAGTTTAGCAAAAGGGGAAAAAGTCTCAGTATAATCTTCCCTATACTTCTGATTATACCCTTGCGCTACAAGACAAGCCTTGTAACGTTCTACCTTACCATTACTCTTATATTTGATTTTGTATACACATTTGCTTCCTATGGGCTTCTTTTCTTTAGGAAGAGAGGCAAGGTCCCATGTTTTATTCTTTTCTAAGAAAGCTAGCTCCTCAGCCATGGCTTCCTCTCGTTCTAGCTTCCCTTCAGCATCTCTATAGGTTTGTGGCTCGATATCCCTGTCAATTTTACTAAGAAAAACTTTGTGATCAGTAGAGAAATGCTAAAGAGCAAAACTTTTGAATAGGGTGTTTGGTTGCCACGCCATTGAAATAGGGTGTTTGGTTGCCACGCTATTGAATAGGATTGTGAATCCAATCCGAGATTGGTCGCCTTATTCTAGTGCTTCTCAAAGGTACTATCTCATTTAGAATCCTTCATTCGACTTCATCGACGTCATGATCCTCATTTTGGTTATGATCATGGTTTTGTTCTTCATTCTCATGATCTCAGGCCCTAGTTTCCTACTCATGATTTTGCTCAGAAGGTATGATCTATTCATTGCTTTCTTGTTCTTCATTTTCTGAGATTTCTTGATCATTTTGATCTTCATGACGCTCAGGTACACTTGGCAGGGAACCTTGTTCCATTGTTGGTTTTTGAAATTGTATTTACTAAGTTTTTAAGGGACAAACCTATATCATTTGGTTCTCATATTCCTTTAATCTCTTCCCAGATGATTTTATCATGGAAGCTCTTGTCTTCGAGGAACAAACATCTCAAGACACCACTACATGTTGAGTTTTTGGATCGAAACACTTGTAGCCTTTTTTATTTACTGAGTATCCAATGAACATGGCTTCAGAGCTCCTTGGTTCCAACTTGTTTCGTTGTGAGTCAGAAACAAGAACAAAACACACACAATCGAAAGTTCTAAAGTACTCAAGATCATGTTTTATAGAGTTTAATACCTCATAAGGTAATTTGTACTTTAGAACCTTTGTTGGAATTCTATTAATGATGTGACATGCGATCATGACCGCATCGGACCAAAAACTTTTAGGAACATCTCGATCGAACATGATAGTTCTTGAGACTTCCATTAGGTGCATATTCTTCCTCTCGGCCACTCTGTTTTGTTGCGGAGTATAGGGACACGAGGTTTGGTGTGTAATGCCTTGTTCTTCAAGGTACCTACGAATCTGAAGACAAGTATACTATCCACCACTGTCAATCCTTAGCCATTTTATTTTAGCATCATATTAAGTTAAACATGCTTATCAAACTTCACAAACACATCATAAACACAACTCTTAGATGAGAGAGTATAAAGCCATGTAAACTTTGATTTTTCAACGATGAAGGTTACAAAATATTTCTTTTGATCACGAGAAACACATGGAGCTGTCCAAACATTTGAATGGATCAGCTCAAAACAATTTTTATAAACCGAAACGGAGTTTGGAAAATTTGTTTTACGTGCTTTCCTAAGATACAAGCTTCACACGTTTCATGTTTATCTTTAAAATCAGGAAAATGATACTTAGAACTTTGCTGTGAGGGTGTCCAAGTCTCGTATGCCACATAGAAACTTTATTAATATTTAAATTTGATAGAAACACAGACTCAAGATCACAATACATAGACTTGAGAACATAAAGACCGTTGAGTTAGAATCAAAACAAACATAACAATTAAGGTCTTTTGCAAGCTTTTGGACAGAAATAAGATTATTAGAAAATTTTGAAACGAAGAGAGCACTTGTATCATGACCGAGAAGCTTAAGCTTCCATGTTCCTTTAATTGGAACGCTCTCCCCATTCGCAATAGAAACAGAGCCACTATCAGATTTTATATCTTTAAGCAATTCATATTTTTTATCATAAAATTTGTAGCTCCATAATCTATTATAATATGGTTTCGAAAAATAGAGAAAGCAGAGATAACATTATCTCCTTCATCATCAGCTTTGTTTGTTTGATTTCCTACCTTACTCATTTGGAAAAACTCCTTGAGTTCTTCCTTGGTGACAAACTCAGACTCAGAGGTCATATTAGCCTTACCTTGGCTGTCACGACTTCTGTTCTTCAAATGGGGGTGAAGGATCTAACAATGATACTTTGTATGACCTTTCTTTTTGCAATACTCACAAGAGAACTACTTTTTGAAAGGCTTGATAGTAGTGGCCTTCCCAGAGGTGCTTTTGGAGACATTAGCTTCATCGGTCATTCCTTTAAAGAGACGGTTTCCCCTTTCCTCCTTTTTAATCATCATACAAAATTCGTTAAACGAGAGAAACTCGTTTTGGCGAAGTATGTGCTAAATAAGGTCGTTGTATTTGTCGTCGAGGGAATAAAAGGAAAAAAACCTGATCCTCGTTTGCTTTCTAAACTATTTCCACAAGATCCGCAGTATGAGACCTCAGAGTATCGAGTTCTGACCATAATTCCTTAAAACCACCCAAAGCCTGGTTAAAAGGCTTTCCCTCTTGCCTTAGATTATTAAGAGATTTCTCTACTTCATACACACGGTTAAGATTGGATTCATTGTCAAAAACTTGTTTTAGCTCGTCTCAAAGATCCTTAGGAGACTTTATGTGCCCATATGTACGAATTATATGAGATTCGAGGGAATTTTGTAAAACAACCAATGCAGTGAGCTTATTTTGTTCCCATTTTTCTGATCCGGCACTTGAATTGACCGATTTCACATCCGATCCTATCACAAAACCCGAAAGACCTTGTATGCAAATATTCACCTTAGCAATCTTTGTCAAGATGGAATAATTGTTTCCATTGAACGAGATTGAGATGCTTTTGGTCAAGTCCATGACAACAGATCTGAGAAAACAAAGGGAAACAAAAACAAAGAGAGATTGAAAAGGTTTGTCCTAAAACAGCTTCTGAAAGAGATTAGATTTCAAAAGAAACAAAATCGATCAAAGATTTTCCGAGATTCGATCACCGCTCTGATACCATGTAGATGTTGTAAACCAAAGATGATTCAGTATAAGCAAGTTTAGAAAGATTGAGAAAAGATCAAGAGATTGAGAGCGATTGAGAGTGAGCGAAAGTTTGAGAAATTTAGAGAGAATAAGATTAACTATTCTCTTATATTAAGCTTTAGATACAAAGAGACATATTTATACAACAATCATATCAACTAGAAAGGAGAAAAACAAGGAAAATACAAGTAAAAATGCAACGGACAAGTTTAAATATAACATGCATGAGCTGGAGCGGTCAACGAGGCATAGGAGACCGCAGAGCTAATAAATTGGCTTGACAGGCCGTTAGAGGGACTGAGCGAAGAGAGCGGGCCGAGAATGGGACACGGAACGCACCCGAACGCGAGAGCGGACCGCGAGCACGGAGATGGAGCGGAACACGATCTGCCAGGAGAGCGGGACACGATCGAACGCGAAGAAAACATAGATTTTCTTCATATACTTAATAGAGAGATTGAGATCAAAGAGATTCTCCATATGCGTCCCGAGATCCCACCCTGAGGCGTGCATCGTTTCGTCATAAATTTATATGGACTAGTCAAATGGGAACTAATAGCAGCAATGAACGAAAGAGTTTGAAATATCTTACCCTATCCCAATCATTTGGGCTTCCACACAAAATTCCGACTTCCTTTAGCATTTGCAGGTTTTTGAACCACCTTTTCTACAGGTTCTTTTTGAACGACCTCTTCTACAACAACAACTTTATCTACACCTCTCCCTCTCCCTCGCCCTCTCCCTATCCCTTCCTCTTGCTGCCCTTGTTTGATACACGCCTCAGGGTGGGATCTCAGGATGCGTATGGAGAATCCGTTTAACCTTGATCGTTCGAGTAAGATTTATCGTATCAAGGAGAATCTCTTGATTGACCTAATGTCATGATCATCTCGTTTCTGTACATGATTCTCGCATGATTTTATATATGTTTATGACGAAAGTTGCGATGCTTACGTGTGATTTTGTATTCGTTTTACTTGTTTTCGTGTTTTCATGTTCTTATAGGTTTTTATGCGTATTTGGTTTATTTCGGAGCTAAATAACATACACGAGACAAAGTACGAGCATAAGAGATTATAACGGAGCAAACGGGACGAGAAACGGGCAATGCAACTTAACTCTGAAGGGACAACCCCCCCCCCCCCCCCCCCACGGGGTGTCTTCCTTAGCCCGCGCGGGGTGGTGTTCCAGAAGTTGTTGCCCGAGCCGTGCTAGCCCTTAGCACGCGCGGGTCTTAGAGAAAATGAGGAGCCCGGGCGGGGTGTCTCCCTAGCCCGCGCGGGGCATGCCTATAACAACTTTCTTAGAATGTCTCCAACGGAGAATTTGTATAAAAAGAGACCCCAAATTGAGTTCAGAAGCAAGCAAACACAGAAGAGAACCCTAGGAGGGTACATAGCATCCATCCATCCATTCAAGAGCCCTCTTTAACGGGAGACACAACAAGGAGTCGGAGATTGATTCGGGATCATCGCTCGTTTCATATCTCTATACTCTTTTATCTACTATTTTGTTTGTGATGTTTAGACTCATGAGCGAATTTGCATTGAATTGACCCCGAGATTGAGAGAACAATAGACAAACATCACAAACAAAACAGTAGACAAAAGAGTATAGAGATATCAAACGAGCGATGATCCCGAATCATGTCACTCATCAAGAATTTATCGTTGATGGTGGATGATAGCGGTGGAAGGTGGAGGATCTCTTGATTGGCCTAAGGGTACTCTTCAAGAGAGTTTTTTCGGTTGTGTCAATAAGGACCTCTTGACTGGCCTAAGGGCACTCTTCAAGAATTCTTCAATTGACAGTGGGTGATAAATGTGGAAGGTGAAGAATCTCTTGATAGGCCTAAGCGCTCTTCAAGAGAGTTTCATCCGTCGATGGTGGATGATAGGGGTTGACGATGGGGGCTATGATCTCACGAGACAAAGTAGCTTCATGAGGGAAGTAAGATGGATAAAATATGTTTGAGGATAGAGCGAAAAACACCACAAGAGGTGTGGAAACCTCTTGATAGAGTCCAACATGACTTCAGTTGTTCCTGGAACGATCTGAAGACACCATGACTTCACTTATTCCCAGATCAAGTTGAAGACATCGTATTCTTGACAATGATCAAGAAAACAAAGGGGTTTATTTTTATCAGTACTCCTTCTCTATTATAATGGGGGTCGAGTCCTTTATATAGGAAATGCTCCATATAAAAAGAAGAAAAATAATCAAATACATGATTATAAATTTGATCTACTTGTCGTTTTAGAAAGATTTCCTAGTCATTGAGAATATTTGAAGGAGGAAAGTGGATGATTTGGTGTGATACGATCAGTTTGAGAAGATTTTCTAGCCATTTGAGATCTTCGGAAAAGGAAAGTAGATAATCTGCTAGAATAAGATCAGCTTTGTGCGATTTTCCTAGATGTAGAATAAATATAAGATATTTATTTCCCGCTTTTCGTTATTTGTGTCATCTGAGCCCTTTGATGCGGTGGCACTACCGATTACCTCATCATTGTTGTTGGTCCACCCCGTGTTTTTGTTCTCCAAGTGTATCTGGTCTTTTCGTCGGTGGCACAGTCGACGGACGTTCAACATATGGCTCCTTTCTTGCCTTTGATGGTTTTATTTTTCGTTTAATTATCAATGGACCATCAAACTCATCCGATGAAGCTCCAACATCTGCATAAAAATCCCTTCATTCATTAGACCCATCCTTTGTGACATTGGTGACCTTTGTGACAGTTATGACCTTTGTGACCTTTCTGACCGTTGTGACCCTTGTGACCTTTGTGACCCTTCTGACCCTTCTAACCTTTGTGACATTTTTTACTCAAGTGACCTTTATGACTCAACATTGCTTACTTGGTGGAACTTCGACAGGAACATCTGCATCAACCTCTTTGACTAGAACTCTTGGAGTTTCTTCAGCACTAACATCAGTGGCAACCTCTTCAACATGAACCACTAGAGTATCCTTTGCAGGAACCCTATCAAGAACACCAATTCGAGCATCAGGAGCAATCAGTGGAGGAACCTCTTCAGAAATGTATTCAAGTAGACAAAATGTTAGACCGAAGCCCACTTGAAGGATTAGCGGCATAATGTAATCTTTTCAATTAATGTTGAAAGTTTGGCACCTCCTTTTCTAGCCATCTTAAGATTCATTTTCAATATCTAACTCTACCGACTCCTCTCTTGGCTTTTCTCTTGACATTGGATATGGACGATGTCGGAACAAATTCACAATAATCATAATCTCTCAGAGTGTTGTAAGATTCGTCTCCGGTGTTCATATCTTTTTAGGTAGCCTTTGATTTATCTTCTTTCGGACTTGAGTCTTTTCTGCATTGTCACCACCTTTGGGTTTTGTTGCCTTTAATTTTGGATTACGCAAATCAAACTCGAAGTCTTTTACTCTCCTTTTCTTTCTCTTTTTGTTTCTCACTAAGAACTGTTTTTTGTGTCAACAATTCGAGCTTATGGATATCCTTCCAACAAATACCTTTTGTATTTCTTTAAAGATGTTCCATCCATATAAAGTAAATCTTCCTCGTCGTCTTCAGCATGAAGAATACTTTGAATATCCTGCAAAAACAACAAATAACCATTGTGACCCTTCTGACCCTTGTGACCATTGTGACCCTTGTGTAATTGTTACCTTAGAATCTTCACTTCTTGGACATCCTTGGGCATGATACACCGAAATCTATAACATCAACGTATGATCCGTTTTCGCCTAAACTATGGATGGTTTCAAATGGAAGTAACTAAATCATTAAAACGGAATAATAAAAACACAAAAAGTACAAAAAAATTCATGATATTCTAATAATATATACAACTTACCATGAGTGAGATCATGAAACCGCCACAGTGCCATTTTGGTTTTGGTGATTTTCTACTAACGTACTTGTGTCAAGTAGCCACAAGCTTCTCAAATGTGTAAAACCCTCATAGAAAGCATTCACAAAATTCCAAGTCATCAACCATGTCAATCAGATAGGGCTGGGCAAAAACCCGGAAGAACCCGTCACGATCCGAAACTCGTCCCGAACCCGCGAAAAGTTACTCAAACCCACGAGTTCGGGTTCAAGTTCGGTAATGAAATCTCATTATTCACGGGTTCGGGTTTGAGTTTTCGAATTTTAGAGCATATATATATTACCATAATATCCCTAACTTTTACATAAATTACAAAATGCCATTAGGGTAAAAAAGTATTCTTCCTTCTTTCTCTTTCAATTTCACGCCACACTCTAACAACCACCTCTCTTTCACTCTAAAACACAAACACCTCTTTCTCTCGCAATCTCACCCCATACCACACATACAGCCACCTCTCTTTCACTCTTGGTCTCGCCATATTCACGCCAGCACATCGACACACTCACGCTCGCCCATCGTCGATCGTCCTCTATTCGCTGATTCAGATTTCAAAGTGAAAAGCATCAAGTTCTCCGACTGCCAACAAGTGAATGGTCGTCTTCTTCTTATGTTTGACGATTCAAGTTTAGAATTGATGAGCTCAAGTTCAACACTGAAAAAGCAAGTGTTGGTTTTTGGTGGTCGACTCCAACAACACATCACAAATAGACCCACCAATGTATATGCGACAAAAAGAAGAAAGGAAGAGTCGAAGGTGAACAGACCTACGAATTCGGGTTCAGGTTCGAGTTCGGGTACCTTAAAATCCAAGTACCAACGCGTGCTTCCCCTACAATCAGATCATAGCTGTTAGAATTGTCTACTTGTGATCCAGATCGACCCGAACGGGACCGATCCAAACAACCCAAATCGTTTGGAATATGGATTACCCTAAAAACCCATATGAACTTGATCATCTCGTTTCCGTACATGATTCTCGTATGATTTTAGACATGTTATGACGATAGTTGCGATGTTTACGTGTGATTTTGCATCCATTTTACTTGTTTTCGTGTTTTCATGTTCTTATAGGTTTTTATGTGTATTTGGTTCGTTTCGGAGCTAAAGAACATACACGGGATAAAGTACGAGCTTAAGAGTAAGATATATTACTATTAAATTAATAAATTAGAATAAGCTTTATAATAATCCATGAATTTAGATTTTAAAACTGTTAAAGTTTTATAAAAAATGATAAAAAGGATTTTAAATATAGTGATCGGCCTGAACGTCCAGCAGCATTTGCCCAAGTCGTGCTCACCTTCAACACGCACGGGTTGAGCTTCATGAGGAGCCCGCGCGAGGTGCTCTCCTTAGCCCGCGCGGGGTGGTGTTCCAGAAATTGTTGCCTGAGTCGTGCTAGCCCTTAGCACGTGGGGGTCATGGAGAAAATGAGGAGCCCACACGGGTTGCCTCCCTAGCCCGCGCGGGTTGTCTCCCTAGCCCGCGTGGGGCATGCCTATAACAACTTCCCTAAAATGTCTCCAACGGGGAATTTGTATAAAAAGGGACCCCAAATTGAGTTTAGGAGCAAACAAACACAGAGGAGAACCCTAGAAGGGTACACAGCATCCATCATTCCATTCACAAGCCCTCTTTGACGGGAGACACAACAAGGAGTCGAGAATTGATTCGGGATCGCACTCGTTTAATATTTCTATGCTCTTTACTCTACTTCTTTTGTTTGTATTGTTCAGACTCATGAGCGAGTAGTAGATTTGTTCTAGGAGAAGAGATTAACTCATGGTTATCCCGGAACCATATTTGATTCTTTTATGAATGCATTTCCCCGTTTCGTTTATCTATTCTTTATCTGAGCGCGTATTGTCTTGTATTTACGAATGGCCACGTATATGCATGTGTTAGGGATTAGGAGAAGGACTGAAAGGTGAAGTCTAGTCCTAGAAGATCAGGCTTAGAACAACCAAGACTAGGTCACGAAAGTAGGGTAGTAACGGTTGAGGGTTGAATCAGGCGAATCAAGAATCGTAATGGGGTTTAGTTGGGGTGTCAACCACAAAAGTAGGGGATGACTCAATCTAGCCACGTTCCTATGCCTTGAGAGAGGGTAGGTTCTATATTAGAATCGTCCGCCGTAGATATCTTGATAGGGAATGCACGATTAGATAGATCGGAGGTAGGTTTCGGAAGTCATGCGGTGAAACCGGATTTTAGGACATTTATTTCTTTGTTTAGAACTTGTATATCCACTGCATCATCATCCTACTTGCATCTTATCATCCTTATTCCTTCGCAACAAGCATTGATTCTAGATTTGATTCTTAGATCGTGTTACATTAGTCCTCGTGGGATCGACACCTTAATTACTACACACGTGTCATGCACCTGCGGATAATTTAGGTTAACTTGTTTAACTTGACACGTATGAGAACTCATATGAGTTCCAATTTCAGAACACGTTCGGGTTCGGATTCGAGTAAAACCGAAGAACCCGAACAACCAAAATAAAAATAAAAATATATAATATAAAAATTAAAATATAGATAAACATTAAAAAAATAATGGTATATTTATATATATATATATAATATATTTGATTTTTTTTGTTTTATACTAAAAATGAATTATTCAAAGAATTTTAACCTAAATAATCCAAGTTATGTATAATACCTCAAAAACTCGAATCCAAATAATACGAATAACCCGAATTACCTCAAAAACCCAAATATTCAAATGTAATTCGAGTTATTTCGGATCTAATGTTTTTTAACCCGAACCCGGACCGAGAACATTGAAATAACCGAAAAACCCGAATCGAACCAAAACCCAAAGAATCGAAAAATCCGAATAAAAATCCAAAGAACCCGCATCAAAACCCGGATTGCCCAACCCTCACAAATGATAAAATTACATATTTTTATGATAATATTCCTTTTTTATTTAACCAAATTATTTGTTATTATATGATAGGGAAAAAAGTCAATTCTTCCCTCAACTATCATGCTTTACTCAAATTCCCCTCTTAACTATCTGACACAGCCAATTCCCCCCATCTTATAAAATCCATCCGATTCCCCCCTCAACTATATCAATTCAGCCAATTCCCCCCTCCGTTATATAAACAGTATATTAGTGTTAACCGACCCGGTTTTGACCCGATTTTGACCCAAATCAAATACCCAATTTTGACCCGTATTATAACATATTTTTAACCCGATTTCGACAAATTTTTAACCCAATTTCACTCAATTTTAACCCGATTTTACCCAATTTTAATCCAATTTCACCCAAATAACCCGATTTCATCAAATTTAATCCGATTTCCACCCAAATTTAACATTATTTTATCTAATTTTAACCCAATTTCACCCAAATTAACCCGATTATCACCCAATTTAACCGATTTACTCACCTTTAACCTCAATTTCATCCAAAGTTTACCTCAATAACCGGTTTTTAACCCGATTTCGACAATTTTTTAACCCAAATTCACTCAATTTTAACTCGATTTTATCTAATTTTAACCCAATTTCACCCAAAATTAACCCGATTATCGTCCAATTTAACCGATTACTCACTTTTAACACGATTTACTCTTTTTTAATCAAATTAACTCGATTTTCGATTTACCTCAATTCCATCCAAAGTAATATAATTCCAACCCGATTTCACCCAATTTAATATAATTCCAACCCGATTTCATCCAAATTTTACTAGTTTTCACCAAATTTACTCACTTTTAACCCGATTACTCACTTTAAACTTGACTAAACCGATTTACTCACTTTTAACCCGATTTACTTTTTTTAATCGATTTATCTCGATTTTCGATTCACCTCAATTTCATCCAAAGTAATATAATTCCAACCCGATTTCACCCAATTTAATATAATTCCAACCCGATTTCATCCAAATTTTACTAGTTTTCACCAAATTTACTCACTTTTAACCCGATTACTCACTTTAAACTTGACTAAACCGATTTACTCACTTTTAACCCGATTTACTCTTTTTTAATCGATTTAACTCGATTTTCGATTTACCTCAATTTCATCCAAAGTAATATAATTCCAACCCGATTTCACCCAATTAAATATAATTTCAACCCGATTTCACCCAAATTTTACTAGGTTTCACCGAATTTCAACCCAATTTGAGGTAAATCGAAAATTCGAGTAAACCGGTTAAATCGGGTTAAAATTCGGCGAAAACTAGTAAAATTTTGTGAAATCGGGTTGGAATTATATTAAATTGGGTGAAATCGGGTTGAAATTATATTATTTTGGATAAAATTGAGGTAAATCGAAAATCGAGTTAAATCGATTAAAAAAATAAATCGTGAAAGTGAGTAAATCGGTTTAATCAAGTTTAAAGTGAGTAAATCGGGTTAAAAGTGAATGAATCGGTTAAATCGGGTTGAAATTCGGTGAAAACTAGTAAAATTTGGGTGAAATTGGGTTGGAATTATATTAAATTGGGTGAAATCGGGTTGGAATTATATTACTTTGGATGAAATTGAGGTGAATCGAAAATCGAGATAAATCGATTAAAAAAAGTAAATCGGGTTAAAAGTGAGTAAATCGGTTAAATTGGACGATAATCGGGTTAATTTAGGTGAAATTGGGTTAAAATTAGATAAAATCGGGTTGCATTTGGATGGAAATCGGATTAAATTTGATGAAATCGGGTTAATTTGGGTGAAATTAGGTAAAATCGGGTTAAAATAGAGTGAAATTGGGTTAAAAATTTGTCGAGATCGGGTTAAAAATCGGTTATAATACGGGTCAAAATTGGGTGTTTGATTTGTGTCAAAATCGGGTCAAATCGGGTCAAAATCGGATCAAAATCGGGTCGGTTAACACTAATATACTGTTTATATAACGGTGGGGGAATTGGCTCAATTGATAAAAGTGAGAGGGAAATCGGATGAATTTTGTAAGATAAGAATTAATTGTGTCAGATAATTCAGGAGAATTTGAGTAAAGATAGTTGAGGGAAATTGGTTTTTTTTTTTCATTTGATACAAAGTCCGTGTGTACGTACGCAGGCACAGGCCCTCTTGTTTTTCAAAGCCAATGCAAATCACAAATATTCTACCAAAATCTCCATCTTTGAGAACGCTCCAATCGATATTTCATATTCGATTACGTATCCCCCAACTCCAACGACGTTCATTTGTCGTTGGTGTTGTTGAACCGTGGGGTTTACATGATGCACGTAACCTGTTCGATGAAATTCATGAGCGGAACCTGGAAAGGTATACAAGCTTGCTCTTTGAGTACTCGCGCGATGGACGAACTCAAGAAGCGACCACTCTCTTCTTGGGAATTAAACGTTCTGGATTGGCGATGTATTCTTCCATTTTCTCGTCTGTATTGAAGGTCTGTGCTTGTTTGTGTAATGAGCTTCTCGGTCAACAGTTGCACTGTCAATGTGTAAAGTTTGGTTTTTTGGAGGATGTAAGTGTCGGGACTTCCTTAGTTGATATGTATATGAAAGCTTGTAACATTAAGGATGGAAGCAACGTGTTTGATGAGATGAAGGATAGGAATGTTGTTTCTTGGACAACATTGATTAGTGGGTATGCGAGGAATGGGTTGAATGAGAAAGTGTTGGAATTGTTTACCAAAATGCATGAGGAAGGGACTCGGCCAAACCCTTTTACGTTCGCAGCTGTTCTTGGAGTTTTGGCTGAAGGAAGAATGGTCAAGAGGGGAGTTCAAGTACACAATGTAGTTATAAAGAACGGGTTAGATAGAACTACTCCAGTGTCTAATTCTTTGATCAATTTGTATCTGAAGTTGGGGATGGTCAGGAAAGCTCGAATTATATTTGATAAGACAGAGGTGAAGAGTGTAGTCACCTGGAATAGTATGATTTCGGGATATGTTGCCAATGGGCTTCCAATAGAAGCATCGAGAATGTTTTACTTGATGACACTTAATGGTGTGCGCTTATCTGAATCAAGTTTTGCCTCCATTATGAAGTTGTGTGCTAACTTTAAGGAGCTGAGGCTCACTCAGCAGCTCCAGTGCAGTGTTTTAAAGTACGGATACTTGTCGTATGAAAATATAAGGACATCTATATCATTAGCTTATAGCAGGTGCGGTGAAATGGATGATGCTTTCAAGTTGTTCCAGCAGATGCAAGGCCTTGGGACTGTTGTGTCATGGACAGCTATGATCACTGGATTCTTGCAGAATGATGGAAAAGAACAAGCTGTGGGTCTATTTCAGGAAATGAGCAGGAAAGGTGTTAGACCAAACGAATTCACTTACTCTGTGATTCTCACTGCTCTGCCTGTCATTTCTCCTTCCCAGGTTCATGCGCAGGCTTTGAAAACCAACTATGAGAAATCTTCTACCGTTGGAACAGCCCTTTTGGATGCTTATATCAAGTTAGGTAAGATTGATGACGCTGCCCGAGTTTTTGACCTAGTAGATGAGAAAGACATTGTGGCTTGGTCGGCCATGCTTGCCGGGTATGCCCGCGTTGGAGACACAGAGGGAGGCATAAAGACATTTGCCCAGCTGACAAGAAAAGGGGTAAAACCAAACGAGTTCACATTCTCTAGTGTCCTAAATGTCTGCGCAGCTGCTACAGCATCTGTGGGACAGGGGAAGCAATTTCATGCTTTTGCTATAAAATCAAGATTCAATGATTCTTTGTGTGTTAGCAGTGCACTTGTCACAATGTATGCAAAGAAAGGTAGCATTGAGAGTGCAAACGAAGTCTTTAAAAGGCAAAAAGAGAGAGATCTGATATCGTGGAATTCAATGATCTCTGGTTATGCACAACATGGGCACGCTAAGAAAGCTCTTGATGTTTTCACGGAAATGAAGAGGCAAAACGTGGAGATGGATGGTGTGACATTCATTGGCGTACTTACTGCTTGTACACACGCCGGATTAGTTGAAGGAGGGGAAAGATACTTCAATATAATGGTGAAGGAGAACAAGATTGTTCCAACCATGGAGCATTATAGCTGCATGGTGGATCTATACAGCCGAGCTGGACTTGTTGACAAGGCAATGAAGGTTATAGATGATATGCCTTACCCGGCTGGTGCAACTATCTGGAGGACGATTCTAGCCGCTTGTCGTGTACACAAGAACATAGAACTTGGAAAATTAGCTGCAGAGAAGATCATCAACCTGAACCCAGAGGATTCAGCTGCATATGTGTTGCTATCCAACATGTATGCTGCCTCAGGAGATTGGCAAGAGAGGGCTAAAGTGAGAAAGCTGATGAATGAGCGAAACGTGAAGAAAGAAGCCGGGTACAGTTGGATTGAAATTAAGAACAAGACCTATTCGTTTCTGGCCGGCGATCACTCTCATCCTCTCCAAGATCAAATCTACATGAAACTCCAAGAAATAGGTATTCGGCTAAAGGACCTCGGGCATATACCTGATACAAATTACGTGCTTCAAGACATCGATGATGAGCACAAAGAAGCGGTTCTTTCTCAGCACAGCGAGAGGTTAGCCATTGCATTCGGATTGATTGCTACATCCCCGGGAACCCCTCTTCAGATTGTGAAGAACCTTAGGGTTTGCGGAGATTGTCATACAGTCATCAAATTGATTGCGAAGACGGAAGGACGAGAGATTATAGTAAGAGATACAAATAGGTTCCATCACTTCAAAGATGGAGTTTGCTCTTGTGGAGACTATTGGTGACAAAACCAAAGTAAGCTCCATAACCTGAAAGATGGAGAGCAGCGACAACAAGTACTAAAATCAAAAGTTATTTCTGAGGACTTCGGAAAATGTTCTTTACACATTTTGGAACAAGCAATACAATGTTGAGCATCAAACATGAGTTGGTTGGATCTCAGTACATACATAATGGGGAAGTTTGTGATCTTCCCTGATTTCAGAGAAACTAATTATACTGAACCCATTCTCTGGTGATTCCCATGAGTACCAGAGGGATGAATCTATTAACCTTCTTCGCCAAACTCCTTTGTGAATCTCTCATGGACTTCAAGGTCACTTTTGCTCACTGTTGGCCTCTGTCTTGCAAGCACCTTTTCAAAATCTGTTCTCGTGATCGGCGGTGGAACAATCTGTGGTATTTAGATAACAATGCAAACATCTTTTAGTTTTGCCTTGCCTTCCGGCACAAGCAAACTCCTGTAGACTACTAAAACCAAACGCTAAAATCTGCAGCTCTATAAGTTCGCTGAACGAAACTAAACACCAGTTCATTCTCAATCATTTAGTAGAGGAAATATAAATTTTCTTCCTCATTCTAATTTTCATCCATTCCTCGGTACATCACATAATTACAATAACTTTCCAAAACACCTGGTGATCAAATGCATAGATATGCATTGCCATACTAATAGCTTACATGGCTTCCCAAATACGTAATGCGTAGCTAGGAATAAGGAATTGGAAGAGTCCAGAAATTCTGAATGATTGAGCACAAAACGTGATAAAAAGTAAATCTTCACTTGCATTACGTATGATGCTTACCTTTGCAGCCAATCCTTTTGTTGCCAGATCCTGCATGGAAGTTTGGATTGCACCGGGTTGCTTAGGCCCACAAGGCATCCACATACTATCAGGAGTCTTGAAAAAGAACATCGCGTCCTGAGTTTTACGAACCGGTTCGAATAGAACATCTTTGACCTGCCAGAGTCAAATGTATTTGAAACAAGGATGTTATCCATGGGAAATAGGTACTGTAAAAAAACAACTATGTCTCGGGTCAAGCCACTTACACAAACAGATACATCAGAACCAGAAAACCCCTCTGTTCTACGACCTAAGTATTCAAAATCAGCTTCAGCCAAGTTGTGAGGAGTATCTCCCAAATGCACCTGCACAACATAACGATTTATTAGCAAAAGATTTTCTCTCCTTGAATAATATAATTTAAGGAATGTGTCACAAAGACATTTAGTACCTTGAACATGTGTTGCCGAGCCTTCGCATCAGGGAGAGGGATATAGATGCGCTTATCAAAACGTCTCCGAATAGCCTGAGATCAACAAGGTATTACAATCTGACAGAATTCTTGACACGACTCGAACCAATACACTGAAATGGCTTTAACCTGATCAAGAGCATAAGGTGTATTTGTAGCTGCAAGCACAAGAACTTTTTCATCATTGTGCCCAACACCCTAAAAAAGAAAGAAATAAGGAATGAGGTGAAACTTTGATGCAAATATGGAATCACAGAAGATTCTGCTTAGAATGCTTTGCACCTGCATCTGCACAAGAAGCTCAGTTTTAATACGTCTTGAAGCTTCACTCTCATTTCCTTCTCCACGTTGACCACACAAGGAATCTATCTCGTCGATAAAAATGATTGATGGAGCACTTTCACGTGCCATCTCGAAAAGGTTTGACACTAGCTTTTCACTTTCACCCATCCACTTTGATACCAGATCTGATGAAGATACACTGGTGGTTGGGAAGCAAAAATGAAACAGCCAATCAAGATCTATGACGCGTTCTCAAGCATAAAAACAAATGAAACATGAGATCTGAGTTAATTAAAACAAATCACAAACTAGCATACAGAACACAATACAAATTATAAAAAGTCTCCAACACAGGACTAAAACAGGTCTACTGAGTCTTCAGTAAGTATGTATGTTGGTGATCAAG
>CM071867.1:17506223-17521246 GCA_036759665.1 Gynandropsis gynandra
GTTGGATCATGCATCCGTTGACAAACAAGATTGACAGCAAAATTGATGTCTGGTCTAGTCAGTGTAAGATACTGCAACCCTCCAGCCAGACTACGAAAATATGTAGGATCAGAAAACTTATCTAAAGACCGTGCTGATGAATCCAGTTTGAGAGGTAAAGGAGTTGCTATTGGCTTGCATTCCAGCATACCCGCCTTACCAAGAAGATCAAGAGCATACTTCTCTTGATGAAGAAACAAACCTCCACTGTAAAACTGACACTGAACACCCAGAAAACAATGAAGATTACCAAGGTCTTTCATGGCAAACTTATGCTGAAGTGCTGCAACAAGTGTCTGTAACAAGATAGGTGAACTGCCTGTCAAAATCATATCATCAACATAAAGTAACAGATACAAAAGGTCAGCTCCCTGATGATAGACAAACAATGATGGATCAACCTTGCTGCACTTAAAACCAAATTCAATCAAGAACGTACTGAATTTGTCAAACCAAGCCCTTGGGGCTTGTTTCAAATGGACTGAATGTCTCCACATAATCTACACCCTCTTCTTGATCAAATCCCTTTGCTACAAGCCTTGCTTTCAGTGTATTAAGAGTTCCATCTGAGTTAAGTTTAGTCCTAAACACCCATTTACAGCCGAGAATATTCATATTTGGTGTTGATGGCACTAATGACCAAGTATTATTGACTTTAAGTGCATCAATTTCAGATATCATAGCATTATGCCATTCCTCATGTTTCAAGGCAGATTTGACTGTTTTTGGTTCTGGTGGGATATCAATTTTAGTGAGGAAAATATATTTGGGGTTGGGTTTGACAATACCAGATTTATGTCTAGTGATCATGGGATGGTTATTTGTGGGCAAGGTAGGAATTGTGGGCAAGGTGGGATGGTTAATGGTAGGAATTGTATTAACAGATTCTGTGACTGAAGGAGATGGTGATATGGGAGAAGATAAGGTGTCTGATAATATAGGTGTAGAAGGTGTATGTGATGGTGATGTGGGTAAGACCTCTGAAGTTTGAAAAAAAGTAGAACCTCCTGAATTAGAATCAATAAGTGATATATTTTTTAACACAGAAGGAGGAGTTTCATACCTTGAAACAGAAGGAGAGGCAACAGCTTGATCTGATATGAACTCAGATTGCCATGCTTTTGATAGAGGAGTTTCAGCTGCAGGAATTAAATGGGAGTAACATTCCTGAAATGGGAATAACAATTCATCAAAAATTGCATGACGTGTAACATATACTCTGCCAGTAGGTGGATGTAAGCATCTGTATCCCCTGTGTTTTTCACTATATCCCAGAAAAACACATTTGAGGGACTTTGGATCAAATTTGTGCTTTCTGTAATCCTTGAGACAGGATAACAGCATGAACACTGGATAAAAATCTGATTTATTTTGTAGTGGATAAAACCAACTATATCTGGAGTAATTGTCAACCAAAATCACATAATATTTGAATCCTTGTACAGAAGGGATGGGAGCAGGACCCCACAGATCACAATGAATTCTTTCTAAGGGTGTTAAAGCATGATATTCAGATTCTGAAAAAGGCAGTTTGCTGCTTTTACTCAACTGACAAAATTCACAGGGAATATTCAAAGATTTATTGATAGTAATAGCTCCTGTCTTACTGAGATTTTGTAGCACATTGTTATTAGCATGTCCTAGACGTCTATGCCATATATTATGATCTGTTACACGATGTCTATTTGAATAGAATGCCTTCAGATCACAGTTCTGCAACACATAGATGCCTTCATGCTTGCTTCCTCTGATTAGAACCTTCTGTGACATAGAATCCTTCACACAAACACCATTAGCATCAAAAACAAACTCACAGGGATAGTCTTGAGTAAGTTTTGATACAGATAACAATGACTTAGCAATGTTTGGTACAACTACAACATCATGTAATTGAAGCATACCTTCTTGAGTTGGGATTGTTTCAGATCCAACATGAGAAATTGGTAGAAAAAATCCATCACCCACCATTACACTCTCTGAACCAGTATAAGGCATAGCTGTCTGCAGATTTTTAGTAGAATTTGTAATGTGAACTGATGCTCCAGAGTCAGGAAACCAATCAGTATGACTACTCTGATGAAGAGCAGTAAGTGTTTGTGGAACTTCTGTGCTTTGAAAGGCATTATCAAAGCGGTGCCAGCAACGTATAGCCTCATGTCCTGTTTTGCCACAAATTTGACAGACTGGTCTAGTTGAACCATTTTGTTGATTTTTTGAACTTAATTCCACATTATCACTATTCTGAGTTTTAAACACAGGAGATGGTGAGTAAATTTGCTGAGAAAAACCTCTACCCCTGGTTGAGTAGCCTCTATTAGTTCTGAAATTTGATCTGCCACTTCTATATCCAGATCCTCCTCTTCTATATGAAGAGTTCTGAGCATTATAAGCATCATATGATCTTTGAGCAGGAAATGCCACATGATGTGATATATCAGTAATCTTAGCAGAAGAATTACTTAGAATCAAACTATTCAATTGAGAGACAACATCTTCATATGTTGGAAATGGAGGTTTATGCATTGAAGTCTGAATCACAGTAGTAAAAGCTTCATATTCCTTTCCCAATCCATGTAATAAACGAAAAATCTTCATTGGTTCTTGAATAGGTTTTCCAATTGAATCTAACTTGTCACAGATAGCTTTAAATTGGTTTAAGTATTCAGCTAGTGTTCTGCCTTCTTTAAAAGTTGCAGTGATGCCAGTAAGTCAAATTCTCTGAATCTAACTTGTCACAAATAGCTTTAAATTGGTTTAAGTATTCAGCTAGTGTTATGCCTTCTTTAGTTAAAGTTGCAGTGATGCCAGTAAATCAAATTCTCTAGCAACAGATCTTTGATTGTAATGATTAATAAGTGAAGTCCATACCTCCATAGTTGAATCCATTCCAACAACATGACTAAATACCTCTTCTGTAAGTGTTCCAATTATCCATGATTTAATGAGCTGGTCCGTCTGCAACTAGGCATCATATACTGGATTTGAGATTTCTACTGTAATTCCATCTTTTAATTCAACAATCTTTTGTGGAGGCTCTTGTATAGAACCGTCAATAAAACCAAGCAATTTTTGGCTTCTAAGGAGAGACTCTATTTGAGTCTTCCAGAATAGACAATTTCCTTAAGAAAGCTTGATTGTAACAAAATTGGAAATATTCACATGTATTGGAAATGGAAACGTATTTGCATCCATAACGATGATCAGAAGTATTATTTACTTAGGATCAAAGCTCTGATACCATGTGAATAAAATGAAATGAATGTAAATTTGAAAAGAGGAAGAAGAACTTTTCTGTAAATGCTATTTTCATTTCTGTAAAATCATCCTTAAATAATACAGAATGTTTCCAGCTAACACATTTATAGATCATCGCCTATACATTCATATATGTATACATATAGACTTAACAACTCAACCGAAATTGTTATAGAGAGAGGAGAGAGAAGTTTGTTAAGCACATGTGAGTGCTAAACCTCCACAATCTCACATTTGCCCTTGAGTTGCTGGAATACCACATTTGTCCTTGGATCGTTTTGTTGAGATGACTCGGGTCGCCTGGGGATAACTCGAGACGCAGGAGAGTGTCTTGCTGAAGTGATTGAGGCGTCTCGAGTCACTGAATACGTTGAGGTGTCCTGGATCGCTGAGGTAGCGGCTCGAGTCACTGAAAACGTTGAAGCGTCCTAGATCGCCAAGGTGGTTGAGCGTCTCGGGTCACTGAAGTCGTCAAGGCATCCCGGGTCACTGGAGTTGAGGTTGAGGCGTCTCGGTTTACTGGAGTTAAGGTCGTCAAGGCGTCCCGGGTCGCTGGGTACTTTGTTGAGGCGTCTCGGGTCGCTAGGTACTTTGACAGGAAGCAGGAAGCGAGCGGCGGAAGAGCTTTAACTGTGAATTCAGATCCCAAACCCTGCTTCACTTAATCTCTTGGGAATCCGTTGGGTCCGCGGGAGAGACCTCCGTCGCCAGAGAAGCGTTTACTGCAGAGTGAAGCGGTGGGCACGACGGAAGAAGGGCGGGATTGTGCGTCAGGGGCATTCAAGGAGGAGACTTGGTCGTCGGTTGTTGATAATGAAGCGTCAGAGAGACCGATAATGAACAAAGCAGCGCTACGGAGGAGCTGACGCAGCTGATGCCTCAAGCCTTGGCATACGATGAAGGAAGAAGGAAGCGATCGGCGAAGGAAGAACTTTAACTGTGAATTCAGATCCCAAACCCTTCTTCACTTAATCTCTGGGCATCCGGTTGGTCTGAGGGAGAGACCTCCGCCGCCAGAGAAGCGTTTGCTGCGGAATGGAGCGGTTGGCGCGGCGGAAGAAGGGAGGGATTGTGCGTCGGGGGCATTTGAGGAGGCAACTTGGTCATCGGTGGTTGATAATGAAGCGTGAGAGAGACCATTTCCCCTGGAAGCGACTTGGTCTTCGGTTACTGTTATTTCTTTTATAATGAAATTTGTAGACCACATTTAGCTCGACGAGCAACAGAGCCAGAGAATTCGAACCAAAATTCAAAGGTTGAGATTAGGTTTTCTTCATTCTCTCTTTTTTCATTTCGGATTCTTAGGTTTCTTTCGCTTTATGGTGTCTACAAATCCCAATCCTGTTCGAGGATACCGTCTGCTCGATCCTATCATGAAGTCCGGTCTTAGTTCGCCGCCGGAAACGGCTGTTACGGCCGTGAAAGATCCCGGAGTTCGCTTTCCGGATGTGGGTGGAAAGAATTCTATGTCGTTTCGGGTGGATTCTGGTAAGATGAGTCGTAAACCCTATACCATGACGAAGTCGAGAGAGAGCTGGAGCGAGCAAGAACACGACAGATTTCTAGAAGCTCTTCAGCTTTGAGTACCCGAATCTAGCCCTCGTTTCCTTTTATTTTGATTATATTTATTCCAATCCTTGTTGAATATAATCGGTGTTTGGATGTTTGAGCGAATTTGGAGCGATTTTGGGTCTTCTTTTACGGGTTAATGCAAACGTGACTTCCACAGAATGTATCTAATTGTGATGTTGACGAGGATATTGTTGTGATCTGGTTTCAGATTTGATCGTGATTGGAAGAAAATTGAGGCATTTGCAGGATATAAGAGCGTCATTCAGGTATTTTAAGCTACTTTTGGTCCGAACAAAACATAGAAAACATTTAGTAGTTCGAAATGTGCATTTTAGATATTGGTAAAGGTTAGCGGAGCATAAAATTCGGGTAATGTAGCAGCGAACTGTGTGAATTACCCATTTGATAGATTATTTGGTGTTTGGCTTCTTATTAGCCAAGCTCCATAGCCATCCGTTCTTGTTTATTAGTGGTAGCTTCTAAGTTATCTTATGAAGTATGTCAATGATAGATTCGGAGCCACACACAAAAATACTTCCTCAAGGTCCAGAAGAATGGAACAGGCGAACGCGTCCTTCCTCCTCGACCAAAGAGGAAAGCTGCACATCCGTAACCACAAAAAGCACCTAAAAAGGATATGTGCTGTGTGATGCCCCCGCTGTTCGTTAGAAATAGCTGTATGTATATAATTTCCAAAATTCTTATTTCTTTGGCCATGTATGTATACATGATAGTTACTGTTGTATCACAACTCGAGGGACAATTTCAAGCTTCTGCTGCATCAGTTGACCACACAAACGAAAGCAAACGTATGCCTTTGTGGAAGCGGACCTCGATGGCTGCTGTTAACACCATAGCTGTGGTGAATGGTAGTAGCTTTGCTTTTGCGTACTCTTTTATGATCCATGTTATTTCTTGATTAGTTTTTTCGGGCGTTAAGATCTGTGAACCATTTAGGTGCCTTAGACAATGAGAGGTTATCTGCACAAATGGTTGCCGACGGTTGCTACTATAGCAGCTCTAATGAATCTGTCTAGAAGGATAGGAGGTTCTCTGAGCTAAATGCTCAAATTGGCAACAACAGACTAATAAGAGGTCTATTTTTCTCAGTGACAGTTTGAAGTTGTCTCAGTTTTAAAAGTTAAGGATTTCAGTTAACGAAGTTGTTTTCTTTTGCTGCACAGTTCTGTCCGATTTCTCTCAAGTTTATAGTTTCTTAGGAAGTGTCTTTGATCCCAATGCAACGGATCATTTGCAAAGGTTGAAGTAGATGGATCCAATAAACTTGCAAACTGTAAGTAAATTTCGCCTGACAGCTATGAAGAGATTGCTTATTTCTGTTTCGTAAGATGGTTATGAGATTTTTCAGAAAGTTTACATTGCCATTTTAATCTTCTGTTTCCCTCCTTGGAAACTGACCTGGCTAGCTGAAGCCTTCACCCTTCCCCTACAGGCCCTTTCGCTCATGAGGAATCTCAGCATGATTCTAAACAGCTCTGAGTTTAGAGAACATGTAGGTTTCTTCGCTTCATCTCAAGAGACATCAGTTTAGACATGTTTTGGATCACCCTGCGTTCACAGGTACATTACATCATTCGCTAATTTCTAATTTGGCTCTGTATTTCATTGTAGCAAAGTACGTGGTTGTCATTTGGTGGTTCTAAAACGAAGAGTAACTCCAGTTCTAAATATGACGATTCTCAAACCGATCCCTTAGATAAGGCAGTGGCATCTGCATGATTTTCAGGGTAACGTCTATGAATGTTTTCACATTTAACATTTTGTTTTGTCTTCATTTTTTACTCGGATCATTTAATTGTGCGTCAAATTACAGGTTTCAACATCCCGTGTTATTGAGAAGTAAAACATACTTAAGGCATGAATGAGGACCTAAGTAGAAAACTGAGGTCTCAACCAATTTTCCCTATTCATGGTTCTCCTTATGCAGTCGCTGTTATCTTTAACATCTCTTACCGAAGAGTTCATCGGATAAGGGAAACCATTTAGTCAGTTCAGCCCCCTCCAATTTTGAGTGGGAGTAAATGTAGTAGAGACTCAAGCCAAGGAGTTTTACGCCATTGGAGATTCATAATAGAAGTATGATTGGAAGAATCCAAGGCAAGTAGACTTAAAAGAGGGAGGTAGTTCATGTAGGAATAAAGCCAGATCTAAATACATTGGATATGTTTGATGGCTTGTGGCAGAAATGAGGATGGGAGTACATAGCAATTTCATATGTATTTACCAAGTAATTATCACTTGTCATTCCGCCCCCAGAATCGACGACTAGGTCTTAGGAGTTGCTTGAAGAGTGCAGTCTTGGGAACATGCCAAAATTACAATGATATATCTTCCCGCACATCGCGCGGGTATATAACTAGGGTATATACCTAGTTAGTTTAATACATAAAGCTCAAAATATATATTTAATTTATAAACGTCAATCTTGAATTTGTCATCAAATTTGGACTTTTTCATCGATGTTTGGATTTGTTGCAAACCTTTTAAAAATTAAAATTAAATAATTTTCTAAAATTATAAATACAAATAAAAATATGTTTTTTTATAAATGATTATCTAAACATTATAAGATTCATAAAATTGGATAATCTAAGATTCTATAATCTCTGATTCAGGGTGAGAGGATGTGTTATATTCACTTTACCTTTTACATGATTTAATGTTATGGTCATATGCTAGTGTAATTCCGATTCTACTAATTTTGGTTCCTTTCTTTGGAGACTCATTTAGATCCTTTTTTGTGATATTTCTTCGGTCTTTCAGGCAAATTTCTTACTCAATTTCTTCCAAAATTTGGCACCACAAAGAAGAGAAATGTTTCTCTTATATAGGTCTCTTGTCATGCAAACAATAAATAATAATCATTGATGTGACATTCAATGCATATTTGTCTTTCCATCATCACATAATATGCATGTTGGTCTAATCCAATCATATCCCATCTTCAACAAAGACACTTATGTTGTCGCATGTTAACTACATATGATGTTTTCCATCATCAAATTCAAATCTATCATATGAGCTAGAATATGTAACACAACCTCCAATCTTCAACTTAACTTTTCTCTAATGATCGAACAACCTCTGGAATATATACCCCCATGTGCTTCTTGGCAATCGTAGACCACTTATATATCCTAATCATAACTTGTCTTCTAATTATTTCTAACATCTCAATCATTGACCTAATTCTAACAATGAAAATACTATTGTTAAATGATTAAACCATTTTGTTGTGCACACCATTTCAACAACAGGTTTAAAAAAATGTTTGACACCATTATCATGGATTGATATTAATCATATCATCAAATGTCGATTTGTGTTGAATCATATGTATTAGATACATAAGATGTTCTATATTTGGTAATTCTTGTTCCATTACATTAAAAAATCCATGATAATATATTAAAAGAAACAATTTAATGTAATACATTAGATTTTGAAAACTAAAACAAATATATCACGGAATAAAACAATATAATTTTTGTCTATAGGAGATTATTGTTAATCCTTCGCGTGGACCGATGTACAAACTCATCATTAAGCTTTATATTAAACCAATATCAA
Organism: Gynandropsis gynandra; assembly: GCA_036759665.1. Classification (NCBI taxonomy): domain Eukaryota; kingdom Viridiplantae; phylum Streptophyta; class Magnoliopsida; order Brassicales; family Cleomaceae; genus Gynandropsis; species Gynandropsis gynandra. The sequence goes on from CM071867.1 coordinate 17,514,681, forward strand.
ATTATCAATGTTTTCAACTTCTATAATAGCTCAAGCAATGAGGTAAATATGGTTTTTGTTATATCAAATAACAACATACAAAATATGATATTTAAGAGAACTTGTCACAAATCAACTGTCAAAACCAATTATAGACCCATTACTAGAAATGGGCAATTTCCAAACGGTATTTCCAGATGGTCGCGGTTGTCCGCAAATTTCCAGACAGATTACCAACGGTCAGAGTAATTCGTCTATAATTCACCTGTAAATTTGTAGACGGATATTTCGTCGAGAATTCATATGTATTTATTGATGTATCTGAAATAGAAAAACAACTCATCTCGGATTACAAATAAACCGTGTCTCCGTCCATAATTTCTGGAGGGATTTTTTCACTCGTCTGGACATACAGTCCATCAAAAAATTTCTATAAATTTATGGACGTTTACAACAGACGAGAAGTCGTCTAGAATTAAAAACGATTTAGGGATGGCTCATCGGAAAATATTGATCTTAATCCATAATCCTTCCTTAATCGGTCCAAAAATTACTAATATAAACACCTCACATCTTCATTCGTTTCTCACACAAAATAATCAAACATTTTAAGCCATATCATATTATTGTTTCTTATTACAATGACATCATCGTTCAAGATCGAATATTTTCATTTCTTGACAATAGATGTATAGAAGAATTGATTTAGAAACTCAAGGTGTATCGAAAGAGTTTTTAGAAGGCGTTACACAGTTTATGACGATGATGAATGAGTTTATAGAAGGCGTTACACAGTGGAATCTGGTTCGTATACTGTACCTTGGAGAAAATATTCCCACCATCATTCTTCGATGTTATGGAGCATCTGATAGTTTATCTATTGCACGAAGCCGCATTAGGAGATCCAATTCAATTTCATTGGATGTATCCATTTGAGATATTTATGTTTCATCGGAAGAAAAAAACAAATAAAAATCTCGTCCGGAGGGTTCAATTGTGGAATAATTTGTGAATGATAAAATATTGTTATTTACTTCTTACTAAATTGAGTAACATGTTCAAAGCCAAAGTTGGAATGCAGAAATATATTTTGATTGTGGTATGGTAGTTTCAGATTCAGTACCCGATGTTCCAGATATATTTTGTGGAATTGTCGAACTTCGAATAAGGCAAAGGATGTATGATCTCAACGAGATCTACACATCGCACATATGTATGTTCAATTCAACTACGAATATCTAAGGCTTTCCAAAAGGTAATATACTATAACTATATATAAAGCGGATTGAATTGTGAATACCTATAGTATTTGTAACATTTACAAGATTTTTTGTAACATGTTGCATGATATTTGATGTTATATTGAAGATACATATGTAAAAGTTGATAAATCTCAACTCCAAGAACTTAAAGAACGAGATTTCTCCACATGGATTAGACAATATGTAAATATATGATATTTTAATATAACTATATATAAAATACTTAGTAATATAATATGTTGACGCTTTACCGACGATTTTATCATCCGTAATGCAGATTGACGATGATAATCACCCATTGTGGCTGTAGGATCTTGTTAAGGGATTGATTGTGAGAGTTACGAGTTGGCCAATGCATTTTACACGTGGTTACAACTTTCACACTTACGAACATGGAAAATTGAAGTTAACTATGAACTACGGTGTATGTGTAAAAGGTGAAACCTATTGTGAATCAACAAATGAACCAAATTTTTACAGGATCTTGAAAGAAATTTTGCAATTGGAATTTCCAAGTTTTATTACTACTCTAAAACTTTGTTATCCACATCTTGTGAGACATTAATATTATATGACTTATATTTGACATTTTTGCAGGTTACGTCGGCTTAAAAATGATGTTATTTTGATTTGATTTGTTTGATTCAAAAATCGATCGTGAAACAAGAATAAACAAGTTATGTGTTGTAGAAGTCAACTCAACTTGAAGATATACAAAATACGAAGCTTTTATTCTTGTATCACAAGCGGATCAAGTTTGTTACATTTTAAATCCACAACTAGATGATCTTCTAGTTGGCGTGTCACAATGAAGATACTTCCAAAGGATAAATATATCGATAACACTAAAGACCAACATTTGGCAATGCAAGAACAAACCACCACAATTGTTTCTATTAATGCATTTATTATTGATGAACATACGCATAGTGAAATCGATGACATTGAAACAAATGAAGATGATCTTGATGAAGGGATAGAAGAAGAAGATGAATTTGAATCAAATTCAGAAACACAAGAATCGACAAAAGATTTATGTGACTATGAAGATTACCCAAGTTAACCTTGTTACCAAACGTTGAAAGTAATAACAAAATCATTTTTTGATTTATTTCATAAATTTATATATAACATACAATATTATCTTCACCATCCAATAATTTTCTTTTACGTAATCTAAAGAACCAATTAAATTTCACCATGTCATCACCGTAAAACAATCTCTATCTTATCCTCATTATCCAATACTTATTTTTTTATGTAATCTAAAGAGCCAATTAAATTTCACCACATCATCACAGTAACACAACCTCTATCTTATCTTCCTTATTCAATAATTATTTTTTACGTAATCTAAAGAGCCGATTAAATGTCATCATGACATCATCGTAACACGACCTCTATCTTATCTTTCTTATCCAAAACTTATCTTTTATGTAATCCAAAAACCAATTAAATGTCAGTACATCCATCACTGTAACACAACCTTTATCTGATCTTCCTTATCCAATACTTATGTAATCTAAAAAGCTAATTAAATTTCACCGTGACTTGAGGATGGATTGTAGATGACATCATGGTGTGTCTGTATTGCTAGACAGATTGTGGACGGTTCACTGTCCATTCGCCCATGTGTGTCCAGAGACATACCATTCACAATCTGTCTACAATAGCGGACGGAGTGCCACAGTTGTTCGTAAACGTGAATGAATTATGGATGACAAAAGTTATGTGTGTCCATGCGCATCCTGAGTAGTGTTGTCCATCTCCGTCTATATTTACGGATGGACTATGGTCGTCTACCCGTATATACAAACGATCATCCCGAAATCGTCCGTAATCACTGACGGATTACTGACTACCGTTTTCTTCGTCCATCAAAAAATGCTTATAAATGCAGTTTTCAGCCTCTCTCCCCATTTGTCTGAAAGTCTTTGATTGAAACAAAAATTTTCTCTTGCCCACCATGTCGTTTCGTGCTATCCATCCATCCATATTTTCTGTTCATCTCTAGTAACAATGTCGTCCATCCATCTGTGTCGCTCGTCTATATCATTCGTGTCGTCCGTCCATCTCCAACAGTCGTGTCATCCGTCTGTCCGTCTCCAGCAATCGTGTCGTCTGTTTGTCCGTCTCTAGGTATGATAGTATGCATGAAAACGGATACATCGATCTAAAAAATATTTTTGATATATGCATTCAGATATCCCATAACATTTTGGTGTATGAGGCAGTGGACACAAAGATTTGACCGTTTATGTGGAAAATTATAGTTTATAATAAATAAATTTAGAAACTAATTGTTTTGGAATAAGTAAATTTAAAGGATCTAAATGAGAATTTCATTTAAAATAGTAGTTTTTATTGCGGAAAATATTTGTTATTATCTATTATAAGTTATTTCATATATAAAAAGATCTTGATGTATGAAAACGCCTTTTGGTTTTCACAACAACGGTTGTTGATAATCTGTTGAGTTGTCAACGATTCAAATATTTATAATATAATTTAAAATTTAGTATGTTCCATTGGGTCGAAAGAGATGGTAGTTCGAGAACTCGTTCTAATTTCGAGAAAAATGCTAATGATTCATTAGCTCCGCCAAAAAACTCGGTAGTTCGAATCATGATTTTCGGATTTTTATAAATCCAGCCTTATTTCTGAATGCTGGATCGACCCAATTTATGGAGTTTCCATATTACCAACCAATGCATCCACCGGTCGAGCCAATGACATCTCCGATGCATCACTAACCAGCGGTGGAAGAATTATTAGCAATGGATGAGAAAAGACATAAACTTTCACGTTTAGACCCTAGTCATGAAAACAATGCACAGTAGTACACATTACTAAATTTAAATGTAAATTTGTAAATAAATATTATATTAATCTAACCTAATTTTGATTTATAGTTTTGGTTATGATTAATTTTCTCGTCATATAACAAAGACGGTGAAAGCTGATTATGATCGTCTATGTTATAAATTGACGTGAATCGATCCCAGTATTAATAAACAATGGTAAAAATCTTTTGTGATACATTTTTAATATTATTTATTTGTAATAGATTTAAAAATATTTTGAATAAACTAATTAATTAATATTTTCAGCAAAATGTTATTAGAATCTCGAGATTACCGGATAAATAAAGTCTGTATTTGAACGGTTTACGAGAATTCATTTGAAAGCTCTCGTCAACAATGTTAAAATAGATCGAGAGAGAAAAGGAAAATCCGTATGGATAACTAAACATGTGTGGGATCAAATGTGCGTTTATTGGGATGATCTTGCATTTAAGTAAAAAACGAGCGAGCAAGTCAATCTCGCCGTTTTGATAGGATAGGTTAAGGGATAAGCGCACATACCGCATGATCTCGTTCGTTTGCAGAAGTTTACGAACAGATTGTAAGATTTAAAAATGGTCTAAAAGTTTATAAAATTTCCATTATAATAATATATTTTAAAAAGATATATATTTGTGATTTGTTTTAGGCAAAAGAGAAGGGAACCAAACCATCATACATTGAATTGCTCATACGTACGCATGTTAAAAAGTCTGATAGTTCGTGGGTAGATGGCAGGGCAAAACAAGTTCATGATGATATTTAGAATATGGCATGAGAACGAGTGTCACAGATTCCAACGAGAGAATACGGATCACAACTTTCTCTTATCCAAGAAGAATACAACGAGTTATATCTCGAGGTAAACTTTTTACTTTTTAATATAGTTTTAGAATTTATATTTTTAATATTGAATTTCGTCATTTGTCTTATAGCAAGTTACTTGTATAAATGTTGTATTTTCGACCTCGGAAGAATGAAATCACAACATTCAACTGTAGGGTTGATTCAATTAGCGGAAACGTGTTTTTTTATCAACCCGAATTTAGATCTAGTCATGTTCGGATTAGTTTTACAGATTTCAACGGCAAACAAATATTGAAACAGTTTAAGTGATACCTGTTGCGTTGAAACGGATGATCGGATGTGAGACTTGATGATGCAAGTCCTCTACTCGTATCCACGCCGAGATCGGGATTGCTTTGATGCGGGATTCGGAAGACCGAAAAACTGTTTTTCGTTCTTCGGGTTTTTCTTTTACTGGCGGCTAGGGTTTTCGTCTTAGAATAGTATGTTTACGAAACCTCGTTAAGCGTTTATTTATAATTATTAACTCTCTAATAATTACAACTTAAACCCATAACTATTGAATATTACATATTAGGCATAGGACTTTCAATCTCCCACTTGCCTTTACGTAATATTTCAAATAGTCGAAATACATGTATCTCCATACACATATTTGCCTGTACATCTTATGTACTAACCCAAAAGAAAAATCAAATACAATTATATTCTTCGGTGCTAGCGGATGAATATAACTGTATCCCACACTGATTGTCTAACAATCATAAGCAGATACCGAGACACTCGTATGCGTCGGACCTCGTAGGTTCATCACTAAACTGGTAGTCAATTAGTCCCACTAATTAACTAATCGAGATTGGCATCTAGCAACACTCCTCAACGACCAGATAGTGTGAAGTAACATCCTTACTCTGTAGAACCATGGTAGAAGGATAATATTATTATTTCCCTCCGTCTTTACAGCTCCGGATAATCCTAAGACATGGTCTAACTGTCAAGTCCTAATAGATTATCAACTATGTTTCATGCCTAACATAACTGACTGGTGAATGATCGCAAGAAACTCCTTTCTTCTCTCATTCAAATGCCCTGGCCAAGGTCTTTGCAGTCATTATGTTGCTGACAACATAGAGCTCAAACTCTTTACCTAGAGTTGACGGATTCCATCTTGATCAATCACTAACTGCACAAGCATCTAATCATTCCCAATATCCTTTCAACTTACATCCCAAGGCATAAGGTGTCCAGTATCAAAGAATGGTAGATAACTTGTCAGTTACTATGTTGATCTCAGGTCTAAGGAAATTATAATATTCCAATCCTTCTAGAGAAATTCCTATTGACAGTTCAATGGTAATGTAACCATTAGGAATTCTCCCTTTGGGTCTGTTCAATGATCACATCTCTATGTACATATATATTTATAATTATCATTAAATGATAAAACAATGCCATTTTATTTATTTATAAGTGTTCAAAATACAAGACATAAAATAGTCCTTAAATAGTTACAACAGTTGCACTATTCCTAGAACTAATTCCAGCATGCCATGTCTTTCAATCCAATCTTCAACTTGTGCTTGTCAAACTCGTTTGAACCAAGCGCCTTTGTGAGTAGATCTGCTGCATTCTCTTTTCCTTCTACCTTCTGGATTTGAACGTCCCACGCTCAACT
>CM071867.1:17556626-17574163 GCA_036759665.1 Gynandropsis gynandra
GATCGCGCAGATCGCGATCCGTGTGGAGAGCCCGATCGGGCAAGATGATCACCCGCTCGGGTGTAAGGCATTTGATCAGGCATTCCTTTGCCCGAGTCGTGCATGAATTGTGCATAAAATTTTCCGTAGCTTTTGCCCGATCGTGCATGAGTTGTGCCCGACCGGGTGGAGGCTCTTCATGCTAAATCTCGTCCCGTTTGTCCCCTGATGATCCTCGCCGGGTGGAGGCTCTTCATGCTGAATACCGTCCCGTTTGTCCCGTGATGATCCTCGATGTTGCTCCTTAGCTCCGTGCATGTCCTTTTAGCTCCAAAATGATCCAAATACGCGTAAAAACCTGTAAGAACATGAAAACACTAAAACAAGTAAAACGGATACGGAATCATACGTAAAGCAACACATATATATCAAAAACGTCTCTTAAATCGTGCAAGAAATACGTATGAAAACGAGATGATCACATATCGGCCAAGCTCTCTAACCTATGGCTATGGACCTACTCGGACATGAACTTAGAAAACGAAACACAAAAGAAAACTGTATTCATTATTGATAACGAATGAGATTCCTCCCTATTCTATTATCGACGTCTTCAACAGCTCCTCCGCGCTCCGGCTTCGTCTCTCCGTCCTTGCCCTTGTGTGTGCGTTCGGCTCTCCTTCTCTCTCCCTCTGTGTGCTCCCTTTTCTCCCTTGGTTTCTATCTCAATTCGTTTCTGAAGCTCTCTCCTCCTTCGTTACAGTAGCCACACCTCTTTTCTTGCCTTTTCTTGAGTTTTCCATTACTTAATTAAGTTGGCAACGTTTCCATTACTTTCTCCAGCGAAATATCACTTGTTCCTCTTCTCTAAAGGCGTTTTCCTTATTGTATAAGTCCCCAACAAACTCCCATTTGTTTTAAGTCAAATTAACTTATTTGGAGTTGCAGGTGACGAATGCGACCCACGCGGGCAGGTTAAGTGACCCGCTCGGGTACGGCGCGGAAGATCGCGCAAGAACGCGATAGAAAAGAGGCAGCCCGCTCGGGCTGAGGTGCTGCCCGCTTGGGCTGACATGCTGCCCGCTCGGGCTGACTTGCTGCCCGCTCGGGCTGAGGCCCTGGGCGTGGTATTTCTTGCCCGACTCGTGCACAATTCGCTGGACAAAATCGCCGTAATAAATGCCCGCTTGGGCTAGGGAATTACCCACGTGGGTAGTGGCTATTTCATGCCGATTCTCGTCCCGTTTGTCCCGTGATGGTCCTCGATGTTTGTACTTTGTCTTGGCACGTCCTTTAGCTTCAAAATGACTGAAAACGAGATGATCATGATGCTTAATGCTTGGTAAAACCCAAATGAATGATGAAACTAACTATGAAAATAGATTAAATTACTAGAACAAAATAGACGTTATCAAACTCCCCCAGACTTGAACCTTTGCTCGTCCTCGAGCAAGACTAGAAAGAAGCAGCAGAGGAGTTAGACAACAACCGGAAACTAGCACAATCAACTCGAAAAGTTAGCCATCCTACACAACAACGCGTCACATGAACATAGATCTAAGCGCACCGAATTTAGACCCCTATCTACCGAAAGCCAGTAACAATGCAATCCTACACATATCCTGAGTTCATTTCACTAACCCTTAGACAACATCCAAGCAATCTCCATACCTATTCTAATGCACAAACAGTTTGATACCATTCTTAAGACAATTATTTTTCTTCTTTTTCGGTTCCCTTTTTCTTCTTCTTTTTTTTTTCGGTTTCCACACATTTTTTTATTTGAAAATTTGCACTCGGTTTCTAGGACGTCGAAGTTGAAGGGACAGCCTTCTACTTAGACCCAAGTTGCCGATTGGCACTCTCATAAGGTCTCGCAACCTTAGCGGAGTGAAGAGGTTGCGTTTTTTCTGATTTTTTTCCTCCTTTTTTTTCTTTTTTTTCTTTTTTTTTTATTTTTGATTAACTAGTGTGAATACGCATCGACTCTAACTCTTAGGATGTAGAAAAACCGCCTCGACTCACCACTTAGATCCGAACCATCAATATTGATGCACTCATATCAATGTAGGGCTGAAAAAGTTAAAGAACTTAGTCTATTGACAGCAGAGTGTAAGTGCAAGGAAATATAATGATCGAAACAAAACAAGGAATGAATGGTACGCTCGGAGATATAAGTGCTTGGGAGTGAAGCCTATGGGAAGGAATACAACTATAGGCTATGGATTCATGTAGGACCACTAACAAATCGATATCTAAAGGTATGTTTCAGCAAACCTAGACTTTTGTTCCCGATTCGACAAAGTTGCACAAGGTGACTAAAGTTTGAAATTTTTCGTACTAGATATCCGCCCGTCTAATCCTAAACAAAAAACAAAATGAAGAACTCAACATCTAAATCCTAATCACAATCATGACATTCGAAGAATATCTCCCCAGACTTGAACGGAACACCGTCCTGGTGTTCAATGCCTAAGAGAAGGACTAACACGCAAAAACTCAGGGAAAAATACTATAAATAGAAACGTGTGCACCTGATGCGTGCTGGCTATCCTGAGTTGATGTAGCTGGCGTACGCGTCTTTCCTTATGTTGTGGAAGATTTCAAAGTGGAAAACCTGTAACAAAAGTCACACAATCCAAAGGAGACGGTACGATACATCGGGGTTGTTGTTAAGGAGCATGCTTGTGAAAAGAATAAGAGTCGAATTCTAAAAATTTTGAAACGAAATAATTAAAAGGATATAGGGCTCGGGTTGCCTGCCGAGAAGCGCTTGTTTAAGGTAACGAGCCTGACCAAAACGTGCTACTCATCAGGTGGACGTCCTCGACGTCATCGTGTGCGTAGCGTCTCGCGTGCATAGTGTGCTCGATAGGGCGTAGCACGTGGATCAGTTGAGTTCCTTGCACGATCAGTCATGTCTTCCCTAAGAATTGGCATGATGTTCTCTAAGTTGGGGGCTAGATCGTGCTGTCCAAAAATTCTGGTAGAGCTGTCCATAAGTCCGGTTGTGTACTCCATGAAACCGGTTAGGCGTTCGTCGCTTGTTTCCTTCAGCGTCTCCAGAGATTTTTGGTGCGTGAGCCTTTGTGGTGAAGGTTTCATCTTCACCTTGGGTGCCTTGTCAATGCTCCAATTGTGTGCTGGACGTTTGGTTTAGCTTCTCGGCATCTCGAGGTCGTTTATGTACTGATTTGCACCGCATTTAGCTCGGGTTGTGCGGAAGTCCCGGTCGGGGGATTCCTTCTTCTTTTTGTTGTCAAGCAGCTCGTTTGATGCCTTGCATAATCCTTCTCCAGCTGCTATGAAATTCATATCTAGGGAATCCGTATTCCGAAATTCCTCACAAACTTCCTCGACTAAATTCTCAAAGATGCTGTTGGGGAACACGAAATCGATAGCGCACAGCTGCTCAAGTGTGTCGATTAAGGTGAACTCTACTTCCATCTCGGGTTTCTTCTCATGCTTATCAATGTCCGCAGCCTTATCCGCTGCCGTGTTAGATTCTTTTCCTTTTTCAAATATCGAGGGATTTGGTTGATCTACCGTCATCATGCGTTTACGTTGTGGGAATGGCAATGGAGGTGGCCTTGGATCTGGTTTTACGTACTTTGGCTCCTCTTCCTCCTCTAGCTTCTCCTTAAGCTCGTTGACATCCATTTCCGCTACTGTGATAGATGCTTCACCCCTTTCAGATATTGAAGTAAGTTGATCCATCGTCCTACAATCCCTTAGGCAAATTTCGTTGACATGCTCACGAGGATTTGTTTCTAAACTTTCCGATGGAACCTCTTGTGGTCGTGATGCCCCTTGTGCAAGTTGTGCAACTTGTGTCTCCAATTGTCTAAGATGAGTTTGAAAGCTCTCTAGCTGCTTCTTGGTGTTCTCTTCATTCCTCACCAAATTATCCTGACTTTGTTGTATTTGCGACATCAAGTTACCTTGATTTTCGTGGAATTGGAGGAGACGAGTGAACATGGCATTGAAATCGGGGGCTGCTTCGGATTGGTTTGGCTGTGATCGAGATGCATGTGGCTGATGGTTCTGAGTTTGGGGCTGCATCCATGGCTGAAAGTTCCCCAATAGATGTTGTGCATTCAGCATACCATCGGTGTTCCTATATGGGAAGTTTGGATGATCGCTCCATCCGTGATTGTATGTATTCCCAAAAGGCTGATTGTAACTCTCGTAGATCTCTTCTTCATACCCCAAACTTCTTGTTCCCATGATTGGTTCGAGTAATTGGATGGTATGAGTTAGACAACATATGACGAATTTCGGAAAGTTGATCTTTTACTCCAGCCACATCGGCATACAAAGACACGATGTTGTTCATGTTACATTGCAAAATAAAGAACACAATATTCAATTAAGCTCCGAGGGGTAAAAAAAATAATTGACCCAATAAGAAAGAAAAACAAAAGCAAAAATACGAAAAACAAATAAAGACTCCGGAAAGGACTATATCCTAGTTCAAAAGTATCCTAACTCTAAAGCCGTAATCAACTCCCCGGCAACGTCGCCAAAAACTTGATGTGGTTAATCTCAAGTAATAATTTACCTAGACTAACGCTTCGCAAGAATACAGATCGTATAGTACCAGGGTCGAACACAAGGAATTGATGCAACTCTAAAGTTAGTAAACTAATGAATAAGACGTGTAAAATCAATAAGTGATGAGAATGCGAACAAAGATAAACTAACTAACTAACTAACTAACTATCGGATTAAACTCGATAAACTAGACGCCACAGGTTTCGAGAGATGCACGATGATGCAACGAAGTTCCAACAAGATCATGGTCTTAGATATTATCATGAGTTCAGGGAATTCAAGCTCTAATATAGGAACTGACTGGCGTAGACTTGTCCACTACCTAGCGAGCGTACTACCAATCTCCCAATTGTGTAATCTCACCCACTAGACGCATTAAGGCTGCTATCAGAATCCCTAGATTCAATTGATCGACCTGGCGTAGATTCTAAACCGATTAAATCCTAAATCATGGCTAAGTTCCAAAGTCTAATCCCCTGGCGTAGATTCATTAGACTTCTATGATCATTCATTCGAGTGGTGTACAAGAACGAAAGCATTAAAAACAACCAATCAATCTGAAAACGATCAAATACCAAAATCATTCATTCAAATGGCGTTGAAGAACAAAAGAATTAAGAATCACCAAGCATTAAGAACAAGACTTCATTTCATATGGGCCAGCTCTCTAACCTATGGCTATGGACCTACTCGGACATGAACTTAGAAAACGAAACACAAAAGAAAACTGTATTCAACATTGATAACGAATGAGATTCCTCCCTATTCTATTACCGACGTCTTCAACAGCTCCTCCGCGCTCCGGCTTCGTCGCTCCGTCCTTGCCCTTGTGTGTGCATTCGGCTCTCCTTCTCTCTCCCTCTGTGTGCTTCCTTTTCTCCCTTGGTTTCTATCTCAATTTGTTTCTGAAGCTCTCTCCTCCTTCGTTACAGCAGCCACACCTCTTTTCTTGCCTTTTCTTGAGTTTTCCATTACTTGATTAAGTTGGCAACGTTTTCATTACTTTCTCCAGCGAAATATCACTTGTTCCTCTTCTCTAAAGGTGTTTTCCTTATTGTATAAGTCCCCAACAAACTCCCATTTGTTTTAAGTCAAATTAACTTATTTGGAGTTGCAGGTGACGGACGCGACCCGCGCGGGCAGGGTAAGTGACCCGCTCGGGTACGGCGCGGAAGATCGCGCAAGAACGCGATGGAATAGAGGCAGCCCGCTCGAGCTGACATGCTGCCCGCTCAAGCTGACTTGCTGCCCGCTCGGGTTGAGGCCCCGGGCGTGGTATTTCTTGCCCGACTCGTGCACAATTCGCTGGACAAAATCGCCGTAACAAATGCCGCTCAGGCTAGGGAATTACCTGCGCGGGTAGTGGCTATTCCATGCCGATTCTCGTCGCGTTTGTCCCGTGATGATCCTCGATGTTTGTACTTTGTCTTGGCACATCCTTTAGCTCCAAAATGACTGAAAAATGGGATGATCATGATGCTTAATGCTTGGTAAAACCCAAATGAATGTTGAAACTAACTATGAATACTAGAACAAAATAGACGTTATCAATGAGTCGGATGGGTTCTAATTTAATCCAATTGAGGGTCGCATGGGTCGAATTATAATGAAGAATTTATGGAATTATAACGATGAAAGTCCCAAAAGGTTTAATCAAAATAATACAAATAATATAGTATTACACAATTTACTAACTAACAAACCTTTTTTTTTTTTTTGAAGTCGGTGGTGTCTCGGTTGTCACGTTCCAAACACTGTCAGTGATGCTGGCTTTTGAAGATGGGATTTGTAACGACAAAGAACACGGAGTTTTTGTTGATACAAATGGGTTTTGTATCGACGAAGAAGACGAGGTTTGTCTCGACAAAGATGGGGTTTGTCTCGACGAAGCAGACGAGGTTTGTCTTGACGAAGATGGGGTACTTCTCCGAGCCTCACCAGGCCCAGGATAACGATTCTCTTTAGGCCTCCCGCTCTGCCTTTTCTGAGCCAGAATAGGAGGTAGAATTGTAAATTCAGTCACTAAAGGGGGAATGTCCCAATCACTGCAATCTGGAACTGGATACACGGTTTCTTGGTAAGCCAAATGCCATGTCTCCCGAAGGTAGTAGTTTGAACATAGATCTGGTATCTTGTGACCTTTACCAACCTTATGTGTTGCCGCAATTGTGTGACTGCATGGATACTTATCCACATCGCACGTTATTTTTTGGAGACTCACTACAAATCTTCTACACATCTCATTTCTCACCTCATACTCGTCACTTAGACAGTTGAATTCAATAACATCATACTTGGATGCCTATCCAAACCGTTCATGTAACGTTTTCCCAACGTAAGGTGTTAACTTTTGAGAATCATCACCGGTAGCTGCTTCCAACCTATACCTATTGGACCATTCTACTGTCTTTCTCAAACAAATATCTAAAAGCCCTAGGATCGTAAATTTTTCTTGACTTCTTCAATGTTGAATTTATTGACTCGACGCCATTAGTGGTTAATAAGTTGTACCTTTCCCTCTTAAATTTGCATCTTGCCCACTTAACGGGATCAAGTTCCTCTTTCTCCAAATACTTTGCAACATTAGGATACCTGCGCAAAGGTTAGAAAGGTCAAAAATGGCCACAAAGGTCACAACAGTCACAAGGGTGGCAAGGGGTACAAGGGTCGCAGGGGTACGAGGGTCGCAGGGGGTACGAGGGTCGCAGGGGTACCAGGGTCGCAGGGGGTACAAGGGTCGTAGGAGTACGAGGGTCGCAGGGGTACCAGGGTCACAGGGGCACAAGGGTCGCAGTGGCACAAGGGTCGCAGGGGTCAAAGGGTCGCAGGGGTCTAACGGTCGCAAAAGGTACAAGGGTCACAGAGGGTACAAGGGTCGCAGAGGTCACAAAAGTCACAAAAGTCATTTTTGTACCTTGCCTTCAAATCATTCAATAGCACTTCAAATTTGTTCTCCGTGTATGCTGCTGCACATTTGAAGAACATTTCCGCCACAGTATCACCCTTTGAAGTCTTTCTACCATGGCCTTTATTGACGTAGCTCTTTATATTTTGCGATATATGACGCGCACAAAAACCATGATCAGCTTCTTTATACACTTGTTTGACTGCTTTGATCAAGCTTTTATGGCGATCAGATATCACAACGATATCACGTCCGTCCGGTATCACCAATTTCAATCTTCACATAAACCACGTCCATGATTCGTCCTTCTCTCTGTCGACTATTCCCCATGCAAGAGGATATTGGTGATGTTCACCATCTTGCACGGTCGCCACAATCAATGCTCCCTTGTACAGTCCTGTAAAAAATGTGGCATCCACAACAACCACTGTACGCATGTATTTCCATCCCTTTATAGCCGCTTCGACAACCATAAAAAGGTATTTGAAGCTTTTCCCATCAATGTCGTACTGATCTGCGACATATCCGAGATTTCTTTGTATAAACATGTGCAACCACCCTGGAAGCCTCCTATAATGTTCAAAGTCATCACCACGAATATCCTTTTGAGCACCACATTTGCCTCTTAATGCCATCAAATACGATACAATTGCATCTTATTTTGCTTTTACACGAGCCATCAATTCTTTTGCTGAAGGTGTTTCATAATTTCCGGCATATTCCTCTATCAAATAATCCTTAACCATTTGTGCTGTACCCTTTGTAGCTTCGGTCCGTTTAGATATAGGTGAACAGTTATGAATGGGGTGGTGTGTTCTCATACTAAACCGTTTGGAATTCGGAATTGCTGCCACACGTAATTTCCATTTACAATCTCTTCCGGCAAACTTGCATCGTATTTCCCACAGCTTGGTATCAGATTTCAATGTTGTATATCTAACGAAGCTTCGATTGAACCCTTCCTTACAAATGCCTGTACATCCTTCTTGCTATCAAACTCTTGCCCAATTTTAAGATCCAATCCATCTCCAAACTCAAAGATATTATTTTTGCTATTGTGAACTACCATTTTCGAGTTGTTCTCACCATCACCATACTTATGCTCTGTTGGCACATGAGAATCAACTTTATTACTGCCACAAACAACTCCATCAACTACCACATTCATGGCACACCCACAATCTTCTCTTAACCCGCTTGTATGTTCACTATCAGAATTATCCAATCCAAAATATCTATTGTTTCCGGATTACTCTCAACTCTGCTTTTGGTATCTGGACTTACAATAACACAGTCATCATAATCTACAACACCTCGATCCTCACCTTCTTTAGAAATGCTTCCAAAACCAGGAATTAGAGGCTCAATTTCCCTCTCCATTTTGATTTCACAATTCACACTTGCCCATTCTATCTCCACATACAGCAGTGGTCAACTTCCTCTTATGCGATCGAACATATAACAAATAAGATGTTTGTCATTCATTATATATGTCGGCTTCCTATTTTCACAAATATTGGACAAATAGCTTAACTTCAACTTCGTTGTATTATTTCCCACCATCATCTCTGTGCATAACTCAGCAATTAGTTGCTGGTATGTCAGACTAACCGGAGGACATAAGAAAAATACTATCTGGTTTTCCTTAACTCTACTAACCCATTCAGATTCTCCATTTGGGGTTTTTTCCATTTACCACCTTACAAAAAAGAAATCAGTGTGATTTTTTCATCCACCGTATCCATTACACCTGTAACAAAAACATAAAAAGAGGGGTAAATTCTGTGATCCACTGCGACTGTGCAACCCTTGTACCCGTGCGAACCTTTGACCCCTCTACGACCCTTGTACCCCTTTGTGACCCTTGTACCTCTGCGACCCTTGTACCCCTTTGCGACCCTTGTACCCATGCAACCCTTGGACCCCTGCGACCCTTTCAACCCTTT
The DNA here is from genome assembly GCA_036759665.1 of Gynandropsis gynandra. Classification (NCBI taxonomy): domain Eukaryota; kingdom Viridiplantae; phylum Streptophyta; class Magnoliopsida; order Brassicales; family Cleomaceae; genus Gynandropsis; species Gynandropsis gynandra. Next base: position 17,566,011 of record CM071867.1, read on the forward strand.
ACGACCCCTTTCCCATGCGACCCTTGAACCCTTGTGACCCCTTACCTCTACGACCCTTGGACCCCTGCAACCCTTTGAACCCTTTGCAACCCCTTTCCCATGCGACCCTTTGAACCCTTTGCAACCCCTTTCCCATATGACCCTTGGACCCCTGCGACCCTTTGGCCCTTTGTGAGCCCTTTACCCTAAGACCCTTACGATGACCTTTGATTCTTTTGACCCCTCGATGAGACTCTGTGGCCTTGTGCGAGCGTACGAGTATGTGACCCACTCCGTGACCTTTGACATTGCAATAAATATGACTCATTTAGACTAATTTTCAATAATTGCAATAAACACAAGAGAAACACGAAAAACTCAATATACATACCTGGTTTTTCTGCGGAACGTGCTTAATTGCAAGCTTCTTTGTTGACAACAAACGATTTCAACCTATTGGCAGCGAATCTGATGCCGATTTCAAGCTACTCTCGCCGAATCTGTTGTGGTGTGGGGGAACAGTAACTTTCGTGCTAGAGGAGAGAGAGAAATAGAGGTGCTCTAGAGGAGAGAGAAAAATTGTCGACAAGGGTAATATGAGATTATAAATATTTTAAGGGTAGATTTGAAGTTGAAACTTTTTTTTCAGTGAAGGGTATTTTTGAAGCACTTTAGCCCTACGAGGGTATTTTTGAAGTTCCCGTTCTTAGTCATTAGAGCGAGCTACAACGCGCGAATAAACAAAGAGAAACTCAAAGACAGATCTCGAATCCCGATTCTCCAGTTATTCGATCTCTTTTCTTTGTTTTCTCTCATGTTTTATATATTTTTCATGATGTTTGTCATAGACTTAATATGTGAGTAGTTTCATTATTCTAGAAGATGATATTAGCCCTAGGGGATCCTTGAATCCATGAAAATATTATTAACAAGAAGTGCAATGCTCCGTTTGGTATTTTAATTCTTTATTTGTGTTCTTCATGCGGTATATCTACCTTGATCAACTAGATGTATGTGTTAGGGTTTTGAGAGATGGACTGAGAGGTGAATCTTAATCCTAGAAAAAAGGTTTAGAACAATTGGATTGGGTCACAAAAGTAGAGCAATTTTGATTGAGGGTTAAAATGAATGAATCATAGAGCTTAAGGTATAAATTGATAAATCAACCATGAAAGTAAGGGGTTTTCTTGTTTATGCATATCTTCTTCACCTTGAAAGAGCGTTCTAGACATTCTAGGATCGTTCGCATTTGAAGTATTGCAGAGTATGTGTGATTGTTAGTAGTTGAAGTGTGATTCTTGGATTACCTAGTGGTGAAACCGGCTCCCTATAGTGTTTATCTAATTTCTTGAGCTTTCATTTTTATTAGCTTAATTTCTCATATCTCTACGACTATCATTTTAAATTTGCTTAATCGTTCTAGACTACTTAAGTTTGATTTGTGTTGCATAGTCCCTGTGGGATCGATACCTATATTATACTACACATGTGTCATACACTTGCAGAGTTGGTTTAGGTTTTAAATTTGAACATATTAAGTTTTTGGCGTTGTTGCCGGGGACTATTGTCAACACGTCAAATTATAGTATTTTAAGTCAATTTTTTTCTTTTCGGTTACTTAGTCCGATTATTTCTTCATTTTCAGGTGTCTGCCTCGGTCTCAAGGTCCATCAAATCTTCTTAAGTTTGATCCAAAAATTGAAAAGACTTGTAGACAACGCAAGAGAGAGAAATCTAAAGTTAGAATCGAGCATTCTGCTTGAAAGGAAAAAATGGACAACATGAATGCTGCTATTGGAGGCGACGGATAGAACCAAGTCTTACCGGTTCAACATCAAAATCAGCAATACCCTCCTCCCATGCCACAATATCGCGCTGATTTCCAAGAGAAAAAAGCTCCTCCTCAAGTATGCCCGTGAGATTATGTGGTTCCTAACGTCAACAATTTTCAGGCATCCATTGCTAGACCTACTGTGGGTTGAGGTAACTTTGAGATTAACCCTCAAATGATCGGAATGATGCGGCATAATTAGTTTATGGGGGTTACACATGAGGATCCACACACGTTCACCTCACCAATTTTCTGGAGCTATGTGACATATTTGAGGGAATAAAGTGTCTAGAGATGCAATTAAACTTTTCATATTCCCTTACTCACTTGCGGGACATGGTAAGTCTTGGCTACAAGCACTATCACCTGGTTCTATAACAATTCGAGATCAACTTTGAACGGACTTCCTCTCTAAATTTTTCCCACCGAGAAAAACATTTAAATATTGTGGGGAGATCACTGCATTTCAGTGCAAGGAGGGAGAATCAATCTATGATGCTGTGATAGATTTAAGCAATTGCTACGTTTATGTCCTCATCAAGGGTTAGAGCAATGGTTCGTTATGCAAACATTCTACAATGGAATTAATGATGACCATAAAACGATTGATAACGTCTATTTTGTTATAGTATTTTCATCCATTTTTATAGTTAGTTTCATCACTTATTTAGACTTTACCGAGTATTACGCACCATTTAGTCCTCCTCTAGCGTTTTCTTGTGTATTTGTAGGAAATGAAGATATCAGACACTAACACGAGCAAATGCTATAAAACTGAGCAAAACCATTATCCACTAAGCTATGCACAATCAGAATCCAAGAATCATAAACTGAAGAAGAGAATGAAAGCTAGCCAGCTGGAATACACATGGACACATGGATGGAGTAAAAAGGAAACTTGCTGGCTGCTGGAGTAAAATGGAAACTTTCGGCTGGAGCAATGCTTGGAAAGACACAGTTCACCGAAAATAGAAACTTGCTGGAGCAGAAGAGGCAGGACGGTGAGCAAGCAAAAAGGAAATCCAGTCGTTGTAACAAAAAGGAAATCTAGCCACCTACACAAGAAAAGGAAACTCCAGCTACTGGACAAGAATGGAAGTGCACGGCCAAAGAGGAAAGAATGAGAAAAGGAAAACAAGAGAAGAGGAAAGAGGACGAAGGGGGCAAAAGGAATCAGATCCATTTCGGACAGAACAAACAATTCACACACAGCAACACACGCCCGAAGAAAAAGAGAGAGCAGAACGCTGAGAGGCAATAGATAGGGCGACAAACTAGGAACACAGAGGAGCTGTTGAAGACTATGATATTAGGATATGGAGGAATCTCATTCTTTATCTATGTTTACAATAGTTTATTTCGTGTTTTTTTTGGAACCCATGTCTGAGTAGTTCCATAACGACGGGTTAGAGTTTTGCCATACGAAATGAAGTTGTACGCTTAATGCTTAATTATAATATTTGATCGTTTTTGGATTGATTGGTTGTTCTTAATACTTTTATTCTTATTGGCCGCTTGAATGAATGACTGTAAAATTTTGATTGCATTGGGAGATGATTTAGATTTTGGAGCATAGCCATGATTTGAAATCTCAATTGACTTAGAACCTTGGCCAGTCGGTTAATTGAACTTAGGTTTTAGGATAGCGATCTTAATGCTTCTAGTAGGTGAGATTCCACAGTTGGGAGGCTGGTAGTACGCATGCGAGGTAGTGGGTTTAGGCATCAGGAGAATCATTCCTTAGGAAAGAGCTTGAATTCCTTGAATACCTAATGATATCTATAACCATGGTCTTGTTAGCACTTCATTGCATCATCGTGCATCTTCTGAAACCTATGGTATTTAGTTTATTGAGCTAAATATGTTATTAAGTTATTTAGTTAGTTAGTTTATCTTTATTTGCATTCAAATCATTTATTGATTTTACACGTCCTACTCATTAGTCAACTAGCTTTATTGTTGCATCGATTCCCCAGTATTTGACCCTGGTACTGCATGATCCGTATTCTTCCGGAAACGTTTGTCTAGGTAATTATTAATTGAGATTAACCACTTCAAGTTTTTGGCACCGTTTCCGGGGAATTGATTACGAATTTAGAGTTAGGATATTTTTGAATTAGGACATAGTCCTTTCCGAAGTCTTTATTTGTTTTTCGTATTTTTTCTTTTGTTTTCTTTCTTTTTGAGTCAATTTTTTTTACCTCTCGGAGCCTAACCAATTCTTGTGTTTTGATTGTGTGAGGTACTTTATTGCACGAGAGTGAAGAAGAAAAAGTGGCAGAACTTTCCAACCTTAACGTGACACCGATGCAAGTTGCATTAACCTATGGATCATACATGGCTCCTAGGAAAATGTAACTCTTGTATTGCATCATTAGGAGAGATGCTCGCGTCGAATTACAATAAGCATTCATCCAAATGATTAGCAACACAACGTTTAGAGGGAGACCCACTGAGGATCCAAATCAGCATCTTAAGGATTTCAAGATGCTTTGCCAAACTTCTAGAGCGGGAGAAGGAGTTTTGAGCAAGATGTCATGCTAGCTGCCTTCCCGTTCTCAGTGAAATATAAGGTGCAAGATTGGTTGTATTCCCAATCGGCGAATTCTACACGATCATGGAAACAACTAGAGGAGAAGTTCATGATGCGGTTCTTCCTTCAGAGTAGAGCTCAGCTCGCTAAAAATCAAATTAACACGTTCGTACAAGGAGCATCTGAGAGCTTATACAAAACATTGGAACGGTTTAAAGGATATCCATGCTTTTGCCCACAGCACGACATCGATCAAAGTTACCTCATACACAACTTTTTGCAAGGACTCATGGACAATATAAGGATATTGATCATAACCGCTGGTGGAGGTTACTTAAGCAACTTCACATTTCCACAAATTGAGAACTTGATTGATCGGATGGCCGACGAAGAAAACTACTACTGGACAATACAGCCGCAACGCTCCAGCAAAGGTTGCCCATTTTCATGAGACACACGCTTTATATACTGATATAGCTGAGGTGAAAGATCAAGTTGCAGGAATCTACAATATGTTGTCCGAATCACATCGTCCACAATACTTGGAATAGTCAGGAGAACAAAGAATCCAGGAGTACGAGAAGGTGAATTAAGTGAGCAACAATCAGTCTCTAGGTAACACTTATAATCCTAAATGGAGAAATCACCCCAACCTTTCATATAAGAACTCCGACGATGTGTTTAACGCACAACAACTATCGGGGAATTTCCAACAGTGGGGGCTGCAACAAAATCAAAATTTTTAGCCAAGGAGGCTAATGCGTGTCAAGTTAAATTGTTAACCTAAACTACCCGAAAGTGCATGGCACGTGTGTAATATTTTAGGTGTCGATCCCACAGGGACTATGCAAGACAGACTAAGATCAAACTAGAATCAAACTTGCTATGATGGAATAATGGTTGTGAGATGAAAATAATGAAAATGCAGTAAACCTAGGCGTTCTCGACAAAGGAGACAAATGTTCTAGGATACGGTTTCACCACATAGCTTCCGAAACTGACTATCGATCTATCTAATCATGCATTCCCTATCAAGACATCTAAGGCAGATGATCCTAATGTAATTCTACCCTTTCTCAAGGCATATGAGCATGATTTGAATGAGTTATCCCCTACTTTCGTGGTAGATACCCCAAACTAAACCCATACGATCTATGATTCATCTGGTTAATCCTCAACCGTTACTACCATACTTTCGTGACCTAGTCTCAGTTGTTCTAAACCTAATCTTCTAGGACTAGATTTCTTCTTTCGGTCCTTCTCCTAATCCCTAACACTTGCATCTACTTGGCCTTCGTAAATACAAGACATTCAATGCTCAGACAAAGAATAGATTAGCAAAACGGGAAATGCATTCAAAGAATAAATCGAAGACGTTCCAGGATAGCCATGGACTAATCCTTTCTCCTAGAATAAGACAACTACTCAATCATGAGTTCAGAATCAAACAACATAAATGAAATAGATTTTCTAAGGAGCATAGAAATCAAACGAGGCGTCGTCCCGATTCGATCTTCCGACTCTTTAAGTGTCTCTCGTCAAGAGGGCTCTCTCCAATGATGGATAGGCTCAGATCTCTCCTAGGGTTCCCCTTCGTGTTTTCTTACCTAGTAACTCAATTGGGGGGTCCCTTTTTAAACTTTCTCTCCGCCTGAGAACTTCAAGGAAGTTATTGCAGACAAAACCCGCGCGGGCTCGTTAGCTAATTCGCGGGGGCTTCCCAAATCTTCCATGACCCGCGCGTGCTAAGGATGAGCAGGAGTGGGGCAACTTTTGCTGGACCATCACCCCACGTGGGCTAAGGAGAACACACTGCACAGGCTCCTCACCAGTTCTTGATCCGTGCGTGCTGAAGGTGAGTCCGAGGCATGCAACAATTACTGGATGTTTAGCCCGAGCGGGCTAAGGAAACCACCCCGCGTGGGGGCCTTGTCTCCCATGGGGTATGGTCGTATCACATTCTTCTCCTCCCGTTTGCTCCGTTGTGATCTTTGATGGTAGTATTTTGTTCCGTGTATGTTATTTAGCTTTGAAACGAACCAAATACGCATTAAAGCGTATAAGAACATGAAAACATGGAAACAAGTAAAACGACTAAAACATCACACGTAAACATCACAACTATCATCATAAACATCTCAAAATCATGCAAGAATCGTGTACGAAAACAAGATGATCAAAATCCCCCAGACTTGAATGTTTGCTTGTCCCTAAGCAAACATAAACGTGGAACACGTGGGAGATACAAAAGAAAACCAAGAATTCCCCTTTTCCCCAGAAAGACCAAGACTTCAAACAAATGCGAAACATAGAATCAAAGAGGGTACTTGTTTTATTTACGAGCTTATTTATTCCTTTATTCCATTTTTTATTCTTCTTTCATTGAAATGCGAACACACTGGGCTTCTAGGACATCAGATTTGAAGGGATTCATTTTCTACTTAGACCCAAGCTACCGATGACGGTATACTCTTGCATCTCGTTCAAGAGTGCAGCGGAGTAGATGACGTTTTTTTGCGCCTTGCTCTTAGGGCATAGAAAGATGATCGCCAACCCACCACTTAGACCCAAGCCATCAAATAATTATCAACGTCGATGCACTCATATCGATTTTAGATCATGATTTTTAGGCATTAGTTTTATCGATATCGGAGTGTTAGTGTGAGCTTTTATTTTGCAAAACAAGCTCAATTCATATGATCAAATTATCCTTGTGAAAAAGAAGTAAAGCATCGTCTATATGAAGTATAATCATTTGGATAGAGAGAATGAACAAGAAACTGGTCAGCAACCTCGTCTAAACTTCCCACAAGTAAAACTAGGATTCCCAAACACTTACGACCTACTCATTCCTCAACCGACTAATAAGCTCTAACATGCAAGATATCACCGAAAAATGGCAACTTCTTAAGCATCCTAGGTTCTAGATTCATCTCAAAACGTGGCATCAGAAAAGATCCCGGGATGACTCTGCCTCATGAAAACAAAAACAAACTAAAACTAAGCTAAGAACTACGAATTCAGAAGAGAAAAACAAAACAAAATCACCTGACAAACATGAGCTACACCCCCAAACTTGAATTGAACGTGATCCTCGACGTGAAGCTCCAATGGAGGATAAGGAAGGTGAAGTCATGGTTTTAGGTTTTCTTTTTTATGTGTTTTTCAAATAAACCAAGTCCGAAAATACGAAACAAATGAAAACAAAGCGCTAGGTTGCTTCCTAGTAAGCGCTTATTTAACATTGTTAAGATTGACGTCTCCATGCCTCATCTGCTCGTGATGGATGGATCGAAAAGGGAGATGGAGTTTCCACTTTCGATCGGTTGAATGGCTTGATGTAGCTTTAGGCAATGCCCATTTGCTTTGAACGTTCCGCTCATCTCGCTCCAGAGTTCTACTGCTCCATTCGTGAAGACCTTTCAAACCTGAAAGGACCAGACCAACGAGAATGTAGTTTACCTAGGAAAAGCTTAAAACGAGAGTAAAAAAATAGAACCAAATCACCTGGCCAAAAGTCATGAGGTAGGATCTTTGTGTCGTGCCATCCTTTAGCACGCTCCTTGTTCGTGTTGCGCGCTATTGTCATTGCTCCTTTCTTTGGCACGCCATGCACGGGGTTCACCCATTCGCTCCTCGAGGTAGGATAAACGATATCTGCATCAAAAAGTTTAATGGTCTCTTTTTCATTACCTCGTTTGAATTCGGGTGCAGCCTTCTTTGATCTTTGATATAGGGTATGTGGTTGTTCTTGATAACACGCAATCCGTTATAGTTTTTATATCATTCTTAGGTCTCGTTTAGAGTAGA
>CM071867.1:17574173-17591110 GCA_036759665.1 Gynandropsis gynandra
ATCCGTATTCTTGCGGAAGCGTTAGTCTAGGTTTTTATTACTTGATATAACGCACATCAGTTCTCCTTAAGCATCCCGTGCATACACAATGAAGGGCTCACTCTCCTACACTTCGTAAGACGAATGGGTGGATTTTGCATCTCATGCCGAAGAGAAGAATGAAGATGTTCGAGCTGAAGCCTAGACGCCTTCTTTACTGCAAAATCAGTGAGCGTTTCGTGCGGCGTCACCTCATGAGTGGCATCTTGTAGTGCCTCAATGGCACTTGTGAATTTTGTGTAGAGCTCAGGTTTTTCATCTGTGAGTCTTGCGTTCCTGGAAACATTCTTCAAACATCTCTCAAGAGGGTCAGAAATACTTACATGATCGAGCGTGTCATTCGCCAACTCATCCAATAAATCAACTCTAAAGCACGACTCCTTGAAGGAAGGCAGTTTGTGGAGCTGGACAAGTTGAATTCAATCTTCTCGTCACCGACACGTAGAGAGAGCTTCCCTTGTTGTATATCTATCATTGCGCCTGCAGTAGCTAAGAATGATCTATCAAGAATTATAGGCACCTTAGCATCTTCTTCAATATTGAGTATAATAAAATCAGCGGGAATGCAAATATTACCTTCCTTGGTGGGAATATTTTCAACAATTCCCACTGAATACCTTACCGAACGATCCGTGTGTCGTAGACACATCTTGGTACGTTTGATATCTCTGAAGTTTATTCGCTTATAGACCGAATATGGGATTAGGGTCACGCTTGCTCCAAAATCGCACAAAGCTTTGTCGATGTCAACGTTTCCTATGTGCATGGTATGGAGAAGCTTCCGGGGTCCTTCAACTTCGGGGGTAGCTTGTTTTGGACAATGGCGATTCAGTCCTCAGTGAGTGCTATTGTCTCACTCTCTTTGATACTCTTCTCCTTGGAAAGAACCTCCTTGAGGAATCTTGCGTGATTAGGCATCTTTTAGAGGGATTCCACGAACGACATGTTGATGTCGAGTTTCTTGAGGCCATAGAAGAATCTGCTCACACTCTCTTCTTTCTTGCTGCTTACCAAGTGTCTAGGAAATGGTGATAACACGTAATTTGTTATAGTTTTTATATCATTCTTAGGTCTAGTTTAGAGTAGATTATTTATATTTCATTCATCTATTGAGCATATTCGAAGACTTTATCCACATTTCGTGTTTTGTGTAGGAAACGAAGGATTGAAGAGAAACACGAGTGATTATGCAATCTAAACCCGAAAACGAAGCTGTGTAACAAGGTTCGGCTTATGCAAGGCCACGGATGGAAGCGAGCACTCAAACACCGAGCGAAAGGAGCGGAAACTACACTTCAAGACATGCCCGCTCGGGTGGATTGAGAGTGCCCGGTCGGGCTGAATCATTCAAGAAAACCCCATAGCCTTATACGACTCGGGTGCTCAAGGGATATGCTCGGGCATAGGTGCCCGCTCGGGTGCATTTGGAGTGCCCGCTCGGGCTGATTCATGGCAGAAAACCCCGTAAGTTTGCACGACTCGGGCTGATGAAGTACACGGTCGGGCATGGTGCCCGATCGGGCTCATTTGTGTGTGCACGATCGGGTAGGTCACCTGCACGATCGGGTAAAGAGAATGCCCGCTCGGGTCCAGCGTTCCAACAAACTTTCCTAAGATCTAGATCGGCAAAATTAAAAGGGAAAATCAGATCTAAAAAGAGGGGGACGAACCAGAACACATCAGAGGAGATTGGGAGACATTAGGGCAAGGAGAAGAAGGAAGAAAACGACGGATCTACGGATCGGGAGCGAGGAGAATCTACCGAAGGCATCGATTTATGAATAGGGAGTCATCTCTTTCTACATCTATGTCGAATCTAGACTTCTCTTGTGTTTCCTTGTCTGTATTTATGTCTGAGTAGATTCCTTGCCATGGGTTAGAGAGATTTGCTACGTTGTAATGAAGTCTTACGCTTAATGAATGGTGATGCTTAATGCTTTCATTACCTGTACGCCACTTGAATGAATGAATTTGGTTTCTATCATGTTTTCAGATTTCATGGTTGTTCTTAATGCTTTCTCTACCTGTACGCCACTTGATTGAATGATCTTAGAAATCTAATAAACCAACGCCAGGGCATTAGGTTTCGGAACAAAGCCATGATTTAGGGTTTAGCCGGTTTAGAATCTACGCCAGGTCAATCGGTTAAATCTAGGGATTAGGATAGCAGACGTAATGCGTCTATGCATGTAAGATGCGCAATGGATACATTGGCATATGCATGCTAGATAGTGGACAAGTCTACGCCAGTCAGTTCCTATAGGAGAGCTTGAATTCCCTGAATCCATGATAGTGCCTTAGACCAATTATCCTTTTAGAACTTCATTACATTTTTATGCAAACTCTCGACACCCATGGTGCCTAGTCATAAAGTCTATTCTCTTCGATTTAGTTTAGTTCAGCTCAATCAAAATCACAACTTTAGTCACCTCACACGTCTAATTCAATTAGTTCAATAGCTACGAAGTCGCATCAATTCCTTGTGTTCGACCCTAGTTGCTACACGATCCGTATTCTTGCGGAAGCGTTAGTCTAGGTTTTATAACTCGATATAACGCATATCAAGTTTTTGGCGCCGTTGCCGGGGAATTGATTACGGCTTAGGAGTTAGGAAACTTTTAGATTAGACATTAGGTTTTTAGGAGTCTTGTTTGTTTCTTGCTTTTTCGTGTTTTTGTTTGTCATTTCGTTTAGAGTCAAGTTCTTTTGCTTCTCGTATCTCACGTGATCTTTGTGTTTGTCTTCTTTTTCTTGTGCAGCTTAATTGTGCATGAGAAACACCGGAAAAGCGGATCTAGTTTTCGACCCCGACATCGATAGAACGCTCCGAAAACTACGGAAAGAATCGAAAGCTAGTGCAAGCAATTCAGTTGATAACACGCAAGCACATTTGGATTTTCAAACCGAGGAAGTGATTGAACAACCGTTTGTTGAAGAGCTAATGGCCGAACGTCAAGATATGAACGTTCAAAACGCGCAACGAGTGCAACCGGCACTGACCTATGGATCATACACGGTCCCTAGGCACACGCAGCTCTTATCTTGCATTGCAAGAAGAAACGCCCGCGTAGAGCTTCAACCGGCATTTATTCAAATGCTTGGTAACGCGGCGTTTAGAGGGAGACCAACCGAGGACCCAAACCAGCATCTCACTGATTTCAAGATGCTATGTCGAACCATAAGGGCTGGAGATGGGGTATCGGATGAGGATATAATGCTAGCTGCTTTCCCGTTCTCGGTGAAAGATAGAGCACAAGATTGGCTATATTCGCAACCAGCGAATTCTATTGCGTCATGGGATCAGCTAGAGGAAAAATTTATGACGAGATTCTTCCCTCAAAACAAAGCTCAGCTAGCCAAGAACAACATCAACACATTTGTGCAAGGGGCAGCCGAGAGTTTGTATGAAGCGTGGGAGCGATTTAAAGGCTACCAACGCCTTTGCCCACATCACGGTATGGATCAAAGTTACCTCATATGCAACTTCATGCAAGGTTTATCGGACAATACGAGGATTTTGATCGTAGCCGCTGCTGGAGGTTCCTTAAGCAACCTCACCTTCCCACAAGTCGAGGATCTCATAGATCGTATGGCTTACGAAGGAAATCAAACCGCCGGAGAGTATAATCGCAACACTCCAGCGAGAGTAGCTAACGTGGATAATACGCGATCCATATATGCCGAGTTAGCGGAAATGAGAGCTGAAATGAGAGCTGAGATGAAAAGTGAATTCAATGAGCTCCGCAATATGATGTCCGGAATGAATCAGCAAGAATATTATGAGCAGCCGGATGAGCAAGGAATTCAAGGGTACGAAGGGGTGAACTATGTGAGCAACGCCCAACCTTTGGGTAATACCTACACACCCGAGTGGAGGAATCACCCCAATCTCTCGTACAAGAATTCCGACGGTGCATTCAATGCACAACGAGCATCGGGAAACTTTCAACCGCGTTTGATGCAACGCAATCAGAATTTCCAGCCGAGGACGCAGCCCCAAAATCAGAATTTTCAACCACGTGCGCTTGCTCCTCCGCAACAAGAAGTTAGACCCGATATCACATCAATGCTAGCTCAAATCATACAAGAGCAAAAGAACCAAGCCAATGATATAAGAGCGTTGAGAACAAGTCATGAAGAGATGAGAGCAGAAAATCAAGAGATGAAAAATGAGTTTGTGGAGGTGAAAACGCATCTTAAGATCTTGGATACTCAAGTCTCACAACTCGCTGCACAATCATCACGACCGCAAGGAATTCTACCGGCGCGGCCGGAAGTAAATCCTCGTGAACACGTCAATGCCATATATCTTCGGAGTGGCAAAGTGGTGGATCAGCCCACTCATTTGATGTTTGAGAAGGATGAAGTGACTAGCACAGCAGTGGAAAATGGCAGCTACGTTGAGAAGCGAAAAATGAAAACCGAGGAAGAGGAAGAGCCGAAATACGTGAAACCGGAACCAAGACCGCCTCCTCTCCCATTCCCACAACGTCAACGTAAGAGACTGATTGATCAAACCATTCCCTCGACATTCGACGAAGGTGAATCATCCAACAAAGCAATGAAAAATGGCAGTGGCAGCAAAGAGTACAAAAGTAAACCCGAGGAGGAGGGAGAGCCGAAATACGTGAAATTGGAACCGAGATCACCTCCTTTGCCATTTCCTCAACGTCAACGCAAAAAGGATGATGACGCTCAATTTGCGAAATTTGCTGAGATGTTGAAAAAGATGGACATCACGATACCATTCCATGAGGCGTTGAAGAAGATGCCTTCATACGCCAAGTTCCTCAAAGAGATACTTGCGAACAAGCGAGACGTGGAGATGGAATCCGTTATGGTAACGAATTCAATGCTGCAGCCTAATCTACCCAAAAAGATGCCGGATCCAGGTATATTCGTAATCCCTTGTAAAATTGGAGATTATGAAATAAACCATGCACTAATCGATGTCGGAGCAAGCGTAAGCGTGCTACCATTGTCTTTGTATAAGAAATTGGATCTTAGGGGTAAGATGGATCTTCGACCGACGAGAATGGCGTTAACCATGGCTGATAGGAGTGTTAGGATACCCGAGGGAAGGCTGGAAGACGTGCCTTTGCAGATAGGAAAATTTTTCGTCCCGGTTGACTTCGTTGTACTAGATATGGAGGAGGACGAGAAAATTCCAATCATCCTTGGTAGGCCGTTTCTCAATACGGCAAAGACGATCATACATTGCGCTGAGGGTAGACTCACACTTAAATTCGGGGATGAAGAAGTGGAGTTCAATCTGAACGACACACTTAAGCAACCATGTATGGTGGATTCGGTATTCCACATCGACGTCCTAGAGGAGTTAGCCAATGAAGTCTTCGAGAAGTTTGGGATATTAGATCCTTTTGAGATGACTCTTCCAGCAGCTAGAGAGGGGTTTTGTAAGTACATTAACGGAGTGAAGCTTTGTACAAAGCTACTGGATGAAAAGGATATAGAAGAAATCCCAAACCCCGAGTTAGACGAACCCCGAGCAGAATTCTGCGCGACCCGAGCAAAGCGGATCGCAACCTCAGATAAGGATGGATTCTCGGGTAATCCTCATCAAGGCAATTTCTCAACTCATAACCACATGAGTACAGATCAGTTGGGGAAGGTTTCGAGCCAAGAAGACGTTGCAAACCAGTGCACAACCCTCCGACAAATCCAGGCAGATTCCAGCGCAGCACAAACGGCTCACATCGACAATTCGTCCATTCTTGAGGTACCTAGCAACCACTACAAACGTCCAGCATCAGATTGGAACATTGATAAGGCATCCAAGATGAAGGTTGAAATGAAGATTAGGGACGACATGGCTGATCGGGGAAGGAATTCAATTGAACCGCGTACTGCACTCTATCGACCACCTCATGTACGCAAGATGCTACACACTCAACGACGTCAAGGACGTCCATCTAATTGGTAGCACATTTTGGTCAGGCTCAAGACCTTAAACAAGCGCTTATCGGGAGGCAACCCGACTTTTGCATTTCTCATTTTATTTTATTTTTTTTTTTCGGACTATTTCTTTTTCTTTTCACATTGACTTACTCGGTAGATAGTATTCCTTCTTTTGGGATTGTGTGAATCTTTTTCACAGGTTTTTCAACGTTGATATCATCCTTGAGGAGGAAACGCATACAATGTCCGGACACAAGCACGGGATTGCAAGATACACAAGGTGCACACGTTCTAACCCTTATTCTTCCCGTTGTTTGGTATGCGAATTTCTCTTAGGTTTTGAACACCGGGACGGTGTTTCATTCAAGTCTGGGGGGGTACTCATCGAGTATTGTCATGTGATTAGGATTAGATTATTAGGATTAGATGTAGATTTTTGTTTTTAGGAATAAACGGATGGATACTTAGCATAAATTTTCGAGTTTTAGTCATTAGTGCAACTTTGTCGAATCGTGAACAATGGTCTAGGTTTGCTTAGAAGTCTTCTTGATTCCGATTAGTTAAGTAATTGTGCTTGAAGCCTTGACCTATAGTTACATTCACCTCCTAGTTTCGGTACCAAGTATCATATCTCCGTGAATACCAATTAATCGATGCTTGTTTGATAGATTTTTAGCGTTCATTAAACTCCACACGCTTATACTCCGCTGTCAATTTTTTCTCCTTGGATAAGTTAACTATTTAAGGTTTCCATTGACATGAGTACATCGATATCGATGGTTCGGGTCTAAGTGGTGGGTTGAGGCGCTATTCTACGTCCTAAGGGTTAGAGTGATGCGTATTTTTCATAAGAAAAGAAAAAAAAGAAAAGAAAGAAAACCATGGTTTAAAATGAGCTTCAATGACGCATCTCTTCACTCCTCTAAGGCCTTGCAACCTTATGAGTGTGCCATAGGCAGCCTGGGTCTAAGTAGAAAGCCAACCTCTTCGACTTCGACGTCCTAGGAACCGAGCGTGGAATTATAAAGAAAGAAAAGAATAAAAAAAAATAATAAGAACGAGAGTATGAGCTTAATGATATCTCAAGCTTAGAAGAATTTGGTATGGAGATCGCTTGGACATTGTTTAGGAGTACGGATTTTTTTTCACTTAGGTCATTGGTGGGATTGCATGGTTCAAGACTTTCGGTGGATAGAGGTCTGAACTAGGTACGCTTAGGCTTGCGTTCATGTGACGCGTTGATTTGTATGATGGCTAAATTCTTCGACGTATTTGTATTGGTATCCATGGTTGTTTAGCTCTTCTAGTACTCGACTCTAGGTTTGCTCGAGGACGAGCAAAAGGTTAAGTCTGGGGGAGTTTGATAACACGTAATTTGTTATAGTTTTTATATCATTCTTAGGTCTAGTTTAGAGTAGATTATTTATATTTCATTCATCTATTGAGCATATTCGAAGACTTTATCCACATTTCGTGTTTTGTGTAGGAAACGAAGGATTGAAGAGAAACACGAGTGATTATGCAATCTAAACCCGAAAACGAAGCTGTGTAACAAGGTTCGGCTTATGCAAGGCCACGGATGGAAGCGAGTACTCAAATACCGAGCGAAAGGAGCGGAAACTACACTTCAAGACATGCCCGCTCGGGTGGATTGAGAGTGCCCGGTCGGGCTGAATCATTCAAGAAAACCCCGTAGCCTTACACGACTCGGGTGCTCAAGGGATATGCTCGGGCATAGGTGCCCGCTCGGGTGCATTTGGAGTGCCCGCTCGGGCTGATTCATGGCAGAAAACCCCGTAGGTTTGCACGACTCGGGCTGATGAAGTACACGGTCGGGCATGGTGCCCGATCGGGCTCATTTGTGTGTGCACGATCGGGTAGGTCACCTGCACGATCGGGTGCAAGGCATGCCCGCTCGGGTCACTCACTCCAACAAACTTTCCTAAGATCTAGATCGGCAAAATTAAAAGGGAAAATCAGATCTAAAAAGAGGGGGGACGAACCAGAACACATCAGAGGAGATTGGGAGACATTAGGGCAAGGAGAAGAAGGAAGAAAACGACGGATCTACGGATCGGGAGCGAGAAGAATCTACCGAAGGCATCGGTTTATGAATAGGGAGTCATCTCTTTCTACATCTATGTCGAATCTAGACTTCTCTTGTGTTTCCTTGTCTGTATTTATGTCTGAGTAGATTCCTTGCCATGGGTTAGAGAGATTTGCTATGTTGTAATGAAGTCATATGCTTAATGAATGGTGGTGCTTAATGCTTTCATTACCTGTACGCCACTTGAATGAATGAATTTGGTTTCTATCATGTTTTCAGATTTCATGGTTGTTCTTAATGCTTTCTCTACCTGTACGCCACTTGATTGAATGATCTTAGAAATCTAATAAACCAACGCCAGGGCATTAGGTTTCGGAACATAGCCATGATTTAGGGTTTAGCCGGTTTAGAATCTACGCCAGGTCAATCGGTTAAATCTAGGGATTAGGATAGCGGACGTAATGCGTCTATGCATGTAAGATGCTCAATGGATACATTGGCATATGCATGCTAGATAGTGGACAAGTCTACGCCAGTCAGTTCCTATAGGAGAGCTTGAATTCCCTGAATCCATGATAGTGCCTTAGACCAATTATCCTTTTAGAACTTCATTACATCGTTATGCAAACTCTCGACACCCATGGTGCCTAGCCATAAAGTCTATTCTCTTCGATTTAGTTTAGTTCAGCTCAATCACAATCACAACTTTAGTCGCCTCGTACGTCTAATTCAATTAGTTTAATAGCTACGAAGTCGCATCAATTCCTTGTGTTCGACCCTAGTTGCTACACGATCCGTATTCTTGCGGAAGCGTTAGTCTAGGTTTTATAACTCGATATAACGCATATCAAATGGTATAGGAGGTACGTACGCCGGTGCAGTAATATTCGGCTTTTCAAAATCTGGCTCAAAACCTTCCATGATCACGATTCTGCCCTTTCCTTTGTCCATCGAATTTCCAGCAACTCTCTCTTGCTCATTGGAGGGCGGATTCTCAAACACATTCTCGCTGCACAAAGTAATAGCGTTTACATACTCTCTCGGGTATAGATCAGGCTTTCCGGGTAACATTCCGGGCCGAGAGGATGAGGCAGCTTGTTGTGCAACGGAAATTTCTAGGATCTTCACATGCTTGCTCAAGGATTCCATTTGAGTTTTCAGCTCATTGATCGCAGTCCCCATTTCCTCGTTGAATTTAGCTTGAAGTGATTGTTTCTCCTTGATGTTGTCTTAATGTTGTCTTTGTTCTTTGATGAATACAAGCATCACCGCCTCAAGGCTTGACAAAGGAGCTTGAGGAGGTTAAGGATCTTGCTGGATTTGCTGGAATGGCTGGGCATCTCGTTAGTAAGGTGATCATCTCATTTTCATACTTATTTCTTGCACGGGGCACACACTCAGCCCGCGTGGGTCACGTTCGTCACCTGCAACTAACAGATAAGTTAATTTGTTTTAAAACGATAAGGAACTTGTTGGTGATTTATACAAAAAGGAAAACGACTTTAGAGAAGAGGAATAAGAGATATTTTGCTGGAGAAAATAATGGAAACGTTGCCCAACTTAATAAAGAATGGAAAACTCATGAAAATACAAAATCGGTGGCTGCTGCAACAAAAGGAAAATAACTGAACGGCCAAAAGGAAAAAGGAGGAGAAAAGGAAAGAAAAAAAGAAGGAAAAGGAAGAAAAGGAGCTAAAGAGAGCAAATTTTCAGTTTTGAATCGAGGAGATAGAGGAGAGAGAGAATGGAATCAAAGAAGGAGGCTTTTGTGAAGGAGACATTCAAGGAGCATTGGAGATCAATTCAAGACTTCGGTTTCATTTGGTTTTCATGTTCTTTAGACTTTCTACTTCAATTGTGTTGTTTGCTTTTGAACGAATGAGCGAGTAGTTTGTTTTGTTCTAGGAGAAGGGATTAGCCCTTGGCTATCCTGGAACAACTTTGATCAATTTTTGAATTCATCTTCCCGTTTTCGTTTATCTATTCTTTATATGAGTGCTTCATTGACTTGTGTTTGTGATGGCCACGTAGATGCATGTTTTAGGAACTTAGGAGAAGTACCAAAAGGAGAATTCTAATTCCGGATAATCAGATTTAGAACAATCGAGTTTAGGCCACGAAAGTAGGGTAGCAGCGGTTGAGGGTGAAACGGATGAATCACAGAACTTATGGGTTTAGTTCAAGGTGTCAGCCACGAAAGTAGGGGATAACTTGACTAGATCACGTGCCGATGCCTTGAGAGAGGGTAGATATCATATTAGGATTGTTTGCCTTAGATAAATTGATCGGGATTGCATGATAGATAGGTTGACTGTTGGTTTCGGTACTCTTGTGGTGAAAGCGGATTCCTGGAACGTTTGTCTCATTGTTAGGAACTCGTTTGTTTACTTGTTTTTTGTATTTCATTCTCAAATCCCATATTTCGTTCTTTTGCAAGTTTGATTCGTAGTTTGAGTTTAGGCTGTCTTCCGTAGTCACTGTGGGATCGACAACTGAAGTACTACACGCGTGCCGTGCACTTGGGGGTAGTTTAGGTTATTTTTTTAACTTTGATACGCATCAAGTTTTTGGCGCCGTTGCCGGGGACTATTGTTAACATGTCTTAGATTCGAGCCTAGAGTCTTTCTTGTTTTGTTTTGTTTTCTTTCGTTCTTTCTACCTAATTCCGTTTAGTGTCCTTTCTTGGTTTATGACCAGATCTCAAGGTGCTTCGAATCTACTCCAAATCGACCCCGAGATCGAGAGAACTTGATGGCAACTGAGAAAGGGCAAAGAAGAAGGTAACACAGAGTCGTGAGATCAACGAGATATGGATAATCAGAACGGCCACAAACAACTTCAATTACCTATCGGTAATTTGGGGCATATGCAGCAACAACAACTCGCTTCTCAACCGCGAGCACGCTCCTCCACCACGTCGCCTCAGAGATTACGTGGTGCCGAATATGAACAACATGCAAACATCCATAAGGATGCCTGCTGTTGCTAGAGAATAGTTTGAGATTAAACCGACGATGATCAAAATGCTTAATCAGAAGCTGTTCATGGGTGGAAATCACGAGGATCCCCATCAGCACCTCAAAGACTTCCTAGAGCTTTCCGGTACATTCAAGTGATCATCTCGTTTTCATACGTATTTTTTGCATGATTTAGGAGACGTTTTCGATATATATGTGATGCTTTACGTATGATTTAGGAGACGTTTTACTTGTTTTCGTGCTTTTCATGTTCTTACAGGTTTTTACGCGTATTTGGATCATTTTGGAGCTAAAGGAACATGCACGGAGCTAAGGAGAAACTTTGAGGGTCATCACGGGACAAACGGGACGAGATTGAGCAAGAAAAGCCTCCATCCGGTCGGGCACAACCCTTGCACGACCGGGCATAACCTACGGGGTTTTGGACAGAACATTTTGCACGACTCGGGCATGTCTTGCCCAACCATTTGCCTTGTGCCCGAGCGGGCACACACACCATGCCTGCTCAAAACTTAAGTAAACTTAACTTAAAACATAAGGGAACTCGTGGGGCAATTTAGGCAACAATTGGACCGACTTAGGAGGCTTTAAAGGAGGCAAAAAGACGTCGTTACAGCAAGCATACAGAGGAGAAGAATTCAGCGAAGTTAGAGCAGATTCTTGCGAGGAGATAAGCGAGGAGCATTGGAGATCAAGCACCGCCACTTCGGTTTTGTTTGGTTTTTATGTTCCTTAGACTTTCTACTATGTTTATGTTTCTTTACAGACGCATGAGCGAGTAGTTTGTTTGTTCTAGGAGAAGGGATTAGCCCTTGGCTATCCCGAGACCGCTTTTGATCTATTTTGAATGCATCTTCCCGTTTTAGTTCATCTATTCTTTATCTGAGTGCTTTAATTTACTTGTGTTTGCGCTGATCACGTAGATGCATGTGTTAGGGATTAGGAGAAGGACCGAAAGGAGAATTCTAGTCTTGGAAGATCAGGTTTAGAACAACCGAGGTTAGGCCACGAAAGTAGGGTAGCAACGGTTGAGGGTGAACGGGCGAATCACAGAGTTTATGGGTTTAGTTCATGGTGTCAGCCACGAAAGTAGGGGGCAACTTGTCTAGATCACGTGTCTATGCCTTGAGAGAGGGTAGATATCATGTTAGGATCGTCCGCCTTAGATAGCTTTAATTGGGATTGCATGATAGATAGGTTGATTGTTGGTTTTGGTAGTCTTGTGGTGAAACCGGATTCCTAGGACGTTTGTCTCATCGTTAGAACCCAAGTAGTTTAGTTTACTTTCAGTATTTCATTCTTCATCCACATTCTTTCGTTTAGCAAGTTTGATTCCTAGTTCGAGTTTAGGTATTGTTGCGTAGTCTCTGTGGGATCGACACCTAAAATACTACACACGTGCCGTGCACTTGCGGGTAGATTAGGTTATTTAACTCTGATACGCATCAAGTTTTTGGCGCCGTTGCCGGGGACTATTGTCAACGCGTCTTAGATTCGAACCTTGAGTCCTTCTTGCTTTATTTTTCTTTTGTTTTTATATTTTTGCTTTTTTACTTTCGATTCTTTCTACCTGATTTCCTTTCGTTCGTTCTTTTTGGTGTATGACCAGGTCGCAAGGCACTTCTAGTCTACTCAGAATCGACCCAGAGATCGAGCGAACTTGCAGATTACTGAGAAAGGGTAAGGAAGAAGACAACACAGAGCCGTCAGAACAACAGAATATGGATAATCAGAACGGCCGGGAACATGCTCAGTTACCTCTGGGTAATTTGGGGCAAATGCAGCAACAGCCACTCGTGCCTCATCCACGAGAACCACATGCTCCTCCACCACGTCGTCTAAGGGATTACGTGGTGCCGAACATGAACAATGTGCAAACGGCCATAAGGATGCCTGCTGTTGCAAGAGAACAATTCGAGATTAAGCCAGCGATGATCAACATGCTTTATCAGAAGCAATTCATGGGTGGAAACCATGAGGATCCCCATCAGCACCTCAGAGACTTCCTCGAACTTTCAGGTACGTTCAAAATTCATGGAGTCTCTGAGGATGCAATCTTGCTGCGTCTTTTCCCTTTCTCTATTGGGGGAAAAGCGAAAACTTGGCTGCAAACACTCCCCGCCGGATCTATCACCACTTGGGATCAGCTCTGCACACTATTCCTATCACGCTTCTTCCCTCCGAGCAAGACAATTCAGATGAGAGGGGAAATCACAACATTCAGATGCAGAGATGGAGAGACTATGTTTGAGGCGTGGGGTAGATTCAAGGATCTTCTACAGTCATGTCCACACCATGGACTTGAGCAGTGGTACGTTATCCAAACTTTTTATAACGGAATTTCAGATGAGCACCGCATGAGGTTGGATAACGCTGCCAGAGGATCATTCATGGATCTGAGCGTCGAGGAGGCATTTGAGCTGATTGATAACCTCGCCATGAACCACACCATGTGGTCCACTCCAAGAGGTATGCCTAATAGCACTCGTCATTTATATGAGCCTAACCAGAATAGAACCATGGGTAATGCAGCGAATGCTATGTACTGTGCGAATTGCGGAGATACGGATCATGTAGCGTATCAATGCACAGTACATGAGGATTACGAACAGATGAATTATGCCCAGCAGCAAGGCAACACGCAATTCGGGAATACTTACAACCCGAATTGGAGGAATCATCCAAACTTGTCATACCGAACGATTCAACCGGTAAGGTATTCGGAGTTTCCACCAGGGCAGAATAATTTCCAGCAAAACAACAACCAACTCCAGCAAGCACAGCAAGCTCCACAAGCCCCTCAAACACCTTCATCAAACCTTGAGGCAGTGATGCTCGAATTTATCAAGAAGCAAGAGCAGTAACAAGCCAAATTTAACGCACATGTAGGGACAGCGATTAGTGAGCTTAAATCTCAGGTGGAGTCTCTGAGTACACATGTGAAGATGTTGGAAAACTCCATAGCACAACAGGCTGCCTCATCCTCTCGGAATCTCGGACAGCTTCCCAGTAAGCCCGATCTTAACCCGAGAGAGTACGTGAATGCTATTTATGTGTGCAGCGGTGAAGTGGTTGAGAATTCGCCCTCGAATGAGCAAGGGAATGCTGCTGTTACGACTTTGGATAGAGGAAAAGGTAAGGTTGCAATTATGGAAGGAGTCGAATCAGATTTAGATAAGCCATACGTTGCTCCTCCGGCGTACATACCTCCGATACCGTATCCTCAACGATTGGTAAGCAGTAAGACCAAGAGAGAAGTGGGCAGATTTATAGAGGGTCTCAAGAAGCTAGACATCAACATGCCATGCGTGGAAGCAGTCCAAAAGATGCCTCATCGTGCCAAATTCATCAGAGAGGTAATTGTCAAAGAGAAGCACACCGAAGAGAACGAGACAGTAGCACTCACCGAGGAATGCAGTGCAATTCTTCAGAACAAGCTGCCGCCTAAGCTAAAGGACCCCGGAAGCTTCTCCATTCCATGCACAATAGGTAACCTCGATATCGATAATGCTTTGTGTGATTTAGGGGCAAGCGTGAGTATCATGCCACACACAGTTTTCAAGCGGATGGAGTTTGGGAACCTTAAACCGACGAAGATGTCTCTACGCCTCGCGGATCGTACGGTAAGATATCCGGTGGGAATCATTGAAAACGTTCCCACCATGGTAGGTAAGCTTTGCATTCCCACTGATTTTGTTGTACTTGAGATAACGGAAAATGCTAGAACACCTATTATTCTTGGTAGGCCGTTCTTAGCTACTGCAGGTGCGATGATAGACGTACAACAAGGAAAGCTGTCCTTACGTGTCAAAGACGAAACGACTGAATTCATCCTGTCCAGACCCATGGACGAATCACCATTCAAGGAGTCTTGCTTTACAGTAGATTCACTGGACGAATTAGAGAAAGACACGCACGATCAAGTAAGTGTTTCTGATTGTCTTGTACGGTATTTGACACAAGTTTGCGACAATGCAGGATTTGCGGACAAAGGAGCTGAGGTGTATACGAAATTCATGAGTGCCATTACAGCACTAGGAGACGTCCCATGCAAGGAGATACCACGTGATATACATGCTGGATTCACAGCGGAGAAGACGTCCGAACTTGAGCCCGATCCTCCACCATCTTCTTTTCGGTATAAGTACGTTGATTCCGATAAAACATATCTTGCTGTTTTGAATGCTAACATGAGTGCAGATGAGATGAGAAAACAGCCCACACGCGTGAAGAAGCGTAAGAGGGTCGCTCTTCAATCGTGAAGAAGCGTAAGAGGCTCAGCTCTTCAATATGTATGTACGGGAATTATAGGGAGGATAGCCACGAACCTTCACTCGAAATTCAAAGGAGGCTGCACCCGCACTTGCACGAGGTAATGGAAAAAGATGTCATTAAACTTTTCAACGCAGATACCCCTTATCCAACCTTGGGCAGCGAGCAAATGAACCCCGTGCATGATGTTCCTAAGAGATGGCACGATGAGAAGACCCTACCTCATGACTTCCAATCAGGTGATTTCGTTCCACTTTCTAATTCTCGACCTAAGCCTTTCTCGGGCTACCTACTGCCTTGTTGGTCTGATCCTTTTCAGGTACGAGACGTGGAACTATGGAGTGATGTGGGTGACACGTTCAACGCCAATGGACAGCGGCTAAAGCTCTACCAAGCCGCTCAACCGATCGGAAGTGGATACTCCACCCCCCTTTCCGATCCACCCATCGCGCACGCATGAGGAATGGAGACGTCAAAGCTTAATGACGTTAAATAAGCGCTTTTTGGGAGGCAACCCAGCTGTTTGCTTTTAATTTTCTTAGTTTTAGGTTAAGACTCGAAAAAAAAAAGAAAGAAAAGAAAAAAAATATAACACCACAAACGTGCTTCACAACCTTCATCCTCCATCGGAGCTTCACGTCGAGGACGCCGTTCAATTCAAGTTTGGGGGAGCAGCTCACGTTTGTCAGGTGATTTCGTTTCATTTTCCTTTGATTTTTAGTTTTTAGGTTATTTTTGCGATTTTTAGTTTGTTTTTGTTTTGATTGAGTCAGAGTCGTCCCAAGGCACTTGTCTGGTGCCACGTTTTGAGATGAACCCTGAACTTAGGATGCTTAAGAAGTTGACCTTTTCCGTGAGATTTTGCATGATTGAGCTCGGTTTTCCTATGCGTTAGAGCTTATTAGTCGGCTGAAAAACAATAGGTCGTAGTTCTTGGGAATCCTAGTGTTGCTTGTGGGGATGTTTAGACGAGGTTGCTAGGCTGTTCTGTCGTTTATTTTCTCTACCCAGATGGTCATACTTCGTGTAGATGATGCTTTACTTCTGTTATATTGAGGATTATTGGATCATATAAAATTGAGCTCATCTTGCAGATTAAAAAGCGCACACTAACACTCCGCTGTCGATAGAAATAGTGCCTAAAAAGCATGATCAAAAATCGATATGAGTGCATCGACCTTGTTACTCCTTCGGTGGCTCGGGTCTAAGTGGTGGGTTGGCGATCATCTTTCTACGTCCTAAGGGCATGGCACAAAAATCCGCCTACTCCGCTGCGCTCTTACACGAGATACATGAGTATACCGTCATCGGTAGTCTGGGTCTAAGTAGAGGCTGGATCCCTTCAAATCCGACGTCCTAGAAGCCTAGTGTGTATGCAAAGAAAAAGAAAAACAAAGGGAAAGAAAAAAAAAATAAAAAAAAAACAAAAGAAAAAAAAAAAGTAATAAAAAGAAAAAAAAAAAAAGAAAAAGAAAAAGAAAAAAAAAAAAAAAAAAAAAACTAGAAACAAGTATCCTCGGTTGACCTAGGTTTAGCATAGTCTGAAGTCTTGTCTGGTGGAGGGAGTTACGGTAGCGCGTCTAGTCTCCTTTGATTTACTTTCTCATGGGTAATCGTGGTGGACCTAGAATTAAGGCTGAAAACTCGATTAGGCCAAATTTGCTCTCGACATGCTAGTTGAT
>CM071867.1:17593005-17610513 GCA_036759665.1 Gynandropsis gynandra
CATTGGATAACGCTGCTAGAGGATCATTTATGGATCTGAGCGTCGAGGAGGCATATGAGCTGACCGATAACCTCGCCATGAACCACACTATGTGGTCAACACCGAGAGGTATGCCTAACAGAACTCAAGGTTTATATGAGCCGACTCACAGCAGAGCGACGAGCAACACATCAAATGCTATGTACTGTGTGTATTGCGGAGATACAAAACACGTGGTTTATCAATGCACGCTGCAAGAGAACATGGAATACATGAATTATGCCCAGCAGCAAGGAAACACACAATTCGGGAATACCTACAACCCGAATTGGAGAAACATCCCGAATTTGTCATACCGAACAACTCAACCGGTGAAGTATTCGCGATTTCAGCAACCACAGCAGCTGTACCAGCAAAATAATCAGCAATTTCACCATGCTCAGCAAGTTCCGCAAGCTCCTCAACCTCCTCAAGTCCCTTCGTCAAACCTTGAGGCGGTAATGCTCGAATTTATCAAGGAGCAATGGCAGCAGCAATCGACTCAAATTTAATGCGGATGTGGGGACATCGGTTAGCGAGCTCAATACTGAGATGGAATCCTTGAGCAAGCATGTGAAGATCTTAGAGAATCCCATAGTACAGCAAGCTGCCTCATCCTCTCGGAATCCCGGACAGCTTCCCGGTAAACCCGAGTTAAACCCCAGAGAGTACGTTAACGCTATTTCCGTGTGCTACACTGATATGATCGAGCATTCGCCTCCAAAGAGCAAGAGCAAGCTGCTGGTACGTCCATGAGAAAAGGAAAAGGTACCATCACGATTATGGAAGGAGTCGAACCAGATTTGGACAAACCATAAGTTGCTCCACCGGCATACAAACCTCCTATACCGTTTCCTCAACAGTTAGTGAGCAGTAAGAATGAAGAACGAGTGGGCAGATTTGTAGAGGGTCTCAAGAAGCTTGACATCAACATCCCATTCTTGGAAGCCCTCCATAAAATGCCTAATCATGCCAAACTCATCAAAGAGGTTCTTTCCAAAGAGAAGCATATCGAAGAGAATGAGACGGTAGCACTCACCGAGGAATGCAGCGCTATCATTCAAAACAAGCTGCCACCAAAGTTGAAGGACTCCAGAAGCTTCTCCATTCCATGCACAATAGGTAATATTGACATTGACAATGCTTTGTGTGATTTAGGAGCAAGCGTGAGCATCATGCCACACTCGGTTTTCAAGCGGAAGAACTTCGAGAATCTGAAACCTACAAAGATGTGTCTACGCCTCGCAGATCATTTGGTGAGATATCCGGTGGGAATTATTGAAAAAGTTCCCACCAAGGTAGGTAATCTTTTTATTCCCACTGATTTTTTTGTACTTGAAATAAAGGAAGATGCTAGGATACCTATTATTCTTGGTAGATCGTTCTTAGCTACTGCAGGTGCGATGATAGACGTACAACAAGGAAAACTTTCCTTACGTGTCGGAGATTAGACGATAGAGTTCAACTTATCCAGCCCCATGAACGGACCCTTATCCAAGGAGTCTTGCTTTACAGTCAATTCGCTGGACGGTTAGCAAAAGACACACATGATCAAGTAAGTGTTTCCGATCCTCTTGTACGATATTTAAAACGAGTTTGCGAAGATGCAAGATTTACGGACGAAGGAGCTGAGATTTACACGAAATTCACGAGTGCTATTGAAGCACTAGGAGACGCCTCATGTGAGGAGATACCACACGAAACGCATGCTGGTTTCGCAGTGGAGAAGACGTCCAAACTTGAGCCCGAGCCTCCTCTGTCTTCTTTTTGGTATGAGTACGTTGAATGCGATAAAATATATCTTGCTGTTATTAATGCTAACTTGAGTGCAGATGAGATGAGAAAGTCATCCACTCGCATAAAGAAACGTAGGAGAGTCAGCTCTTCAATATGTACGCACGGAAGTTCTACGGAAGACAGCCACGAATCTTCCACCAAAACTCAAAGGAAGCTGCACCCGCACTTGCAAGAGGTAATGGAAAAAGACGCCATAAAAAGTTTCGATGCAGATACAATTTATTCGACCTCAGAGAGTGAACGAGTGACTCTCGTGCATGATGTGCCAAAGAAAGATGCAATGACTAAGGGATGGCATGACAAAGAGATCCTACCTCATGACTTCCAACTAGGTGATTTAGTTCTACTTTTCAATTCTCGTCCTAAACTTTTCTCGGGCAACCTACGGTCTCGTTAGTCTGGTCCATTTCACGTATGAGAAGTCTTCACACACGAAGATGTGGAACTATGGAGCGATTCGAGCGGAACATTCAAAGCTAATGGACATCGACTAAAGTTCTACCAAGCTGCTCAACCGATCGAAAGTTGAAACCCCATTTCCCTTTCTGATCCACCTGTCGCACACGCATGAGGAATGGAGACGTCAAAGCTTAAAGACGTTAAATAAGCGCTTTCTGGGAGGCAACCCAGCTGTTTGTTTTCTATTTTTCTTAGTTTTAGTTTAAGACTCGGTTAAAACAAAAAAAACAAAAAACATAAAAAAACACAAAAAAAATACCACCACAAACGTGACTACACTTCCCTTACCCTCCATCGGAGCTTCACATCGAGGACGCCGTTCAATTCAAGTTTAGGGGAACAGCTCATGTTTGTCAGGTGATTTCGTTCCATTTTCTTTCATTTTCTTTCATTTTCTCTTTGATTTTGTAGTTTTTATGTTGTTTTTGCTTTCGTGAGTCAGAGTCGTCCCAGGCACTTGTCCGGTGCCACGTTTTGAGATGAACACTGAACCTAGGATACTTAAGAAGCTGGCATTTTCCGTGAGATTTTGCATGTTTGAGCTAGGTTTTTCCTAAGCGTTAGATCTTATTAGTCGGCTGAAAAACAATAGGTCGTAATTCTTAGGGAATCCTAGTGTTGCTTGTTGGGGGTTTAGACTAGGCGGCTAGGCTAGTTTATCGTTTATTCTCTCTATCTAGATGGTCATACTTTGTATAGACGATGTTTTACTTATTTTTTATGAGGATTATTAGATCATATGAAATCAAGCTTATTTTGCAGATTAAGAGCGCACACTAACACTCCGCTGTCGATAGAAATAATGTCTAAAAGCATGATCTAAAA
Organism: Gynandropsis gynandra; assembly: GCA_036759665.1. Lineage (NCBI taxonomy): Eukaryota > Viridiplantae > Streptophyta > Magnoliopsida > Brassicales > Cleomaceae > Gynandropsis > Gynandropsis gynandra. The sequence goes on from CM071867.1 coordinate 17,596,105, forward strand.
TTGATATGAGTGCATCGACCTTGATACTCTTTCGATGGTTTGGGTCTAATTGGTGGGTTGGCGATCATCTTTCTACGTCCTAAGGGCATGGCACAATAAAAACGCCGCCTACTTCGCTGCACTCTTGAACGAGATGCATGAGTATACCGTCATCGGTAGTCTGGGTCTAAGTAGAGGCTGGATCCCTTCAAATCCGACGTCTTAGAAGCCTAGTTTGTATGCATTACGAAAAAAAAAGAAAAGAGAAAATAAAAAAGAAGGCATAAAAACAATAGAAAAAGAAAAACAGAAAAAAAGAAAGAAAAAAAGCTCGGAAAAGAAAAGAAACAAGTATCCTCGATTGTTCTAGGTTTAGCATTTGTCTGAAATCTTGTTTGGTGAAGAGAGTTACAGTTGCTTGTTTAGTTTGCCTTCGATTTAATTTCTCATGGGTAGCCTTGGTGAACCTAGGATGAAGACTGAAAACTTAATTAGGTTGAATTTGCTCTCGACTTGCTAGTTGATCGGTTAGGTTCGCTTTAGCGGTATTTCTAGGAGAATGGGAAATTCTCTGATTTTGTATACCCCACGTGTTCCACGTTTACGTTTGCTTAGGGACAAGAAAATATTTAAGTCTGGGGTATTTTGATCATCTCATTTTTATATGTATTTCTTGCACGATTTTAGAGATGTTTACGATATAGATGTGATGTTTACGTATGATTTTTGTATCCGTTTTATTTGTTTTCATGTTTTCATGTTCTTACAAGTTTTAATGCGTATTCGGTTCATTTTGGAGTTAAAGGACGTACACGAGACAAAGTACCAACATCGAGGATCATCACGGAACAAATGGGACGAGAATGCGAGGAACGAGACAAAGTACCAACATCGAGGATCATCACGGAACAAATGGGACGAGAATCGGCGAGGAACAAGCTTTGCCCGCGCACGGTACGCCCTTGCCGCGCGGGGCATTTAGTTCGGCAATTGGTCCAACAAATTGAGCACGAGTCAGGCAAGCCATCAGGATGCTCGGGCTCCACCCCAAGCGGGTCACACCTCAGCCCGCGCGGGGCGCACCCCAGCCCGAGCGGGCACTCCCTAGCCCGTGCGGGTCGCCTTGTTTTCCATCACGATCGTTGCGCCGCACCCGCGCGGGGCACACACTGAGCCCGCGTGGGTCGTTCCGTCACCTGCAACTAACACATAAGTTAATTTGTCTTAAAATAAAAAGGAACTTGTTGGTGACTTATACAAAAAGGAAAACGACTTTAGAGAAGAGGAAGAAGAGATATTTTTCTGGAGAAAAGTAATGGAAACGTTGCCCAACTTAATCAAGAATGGAAAACTCATGAAAAGGCAAAAATCGGTGGCTGCTGCAACCAAAGGAAAAGAACTAAATGGCTAAAAGGAAAAAAGAGGAGAAAAGGAAAGAAAAGAAGAAGGAAAGGAAGAACAGGAGCTAGGGTTCAGAGAGCTTCAGTTAGAGAAAGTTAGTTTTCAGTTTTGAATCGAGGAGAGAGAGGGGAGAGAGAACGGAATCGAAGAAGGAGGCTTTTGCGAAGGAGACATTCAAGGAGCATTGGAGATCAATTCAAGACTTCGGTTTCGTTTGTTTTTCATGTTCTTTAGAGTTTCTACTTCAATTATGTTATTTTCTTTTGAACACATGAGCGAGTAGTTTGTTTTGTTCTAGGAGAAGGGATTAGCCCTTGGCTATCCCGGAACCACCTTGATCTATTTTTGAATGCATCTTCTTGTTTTCATCTATCTATTCTTTGTCTGAATGCTTCATTTACTTGTGTTTGCGATGGCCACGTAGATGCATGTTTTAGGAACTTAGGAGAAGGACCGAAAGGAGAATTCTAATTTTGGATAATTAGGTTTAGAACAATCGAAGTTAGGCCAAAAAAGTAGGGTAGCAGCGGTTGAGGGTGAAACGGATGAACCACAGAACTTATGGGTTTAGTTCAAGGTGTTAGCCACAAAAGTAGGGGATAATTGACTAGATCACGTGTCTGTGCCTTGAGAGAGGGTAGATATCATATTAGGATCGTCTGCCTTAGATAACTTGATCGAGATTGCATGATAGATAGGTTGACTGTTGGTTTGGGTAGTCTTGTGGTGAAACCGGATTCCTGGAACGTTTGTCTCATTGTTAGGAACTCGTTTGTTTACTTGTTTTTAGTATTTCATTCTCAAATCCATATTTCTTTCGTTTGCAAGTTTGATTTGTAGTTTGAGTTTAGGTTGTGTTGCATAGTCCCTGTGGGATCGACACCTGAAGTACTACACACGTGTCGTGCACTTGCGGGTAGTTTAGGTTATTTGTTTAACTTTGATACGCATCCTAAGGCTGCTGCTTTTGGTGAAATCCCAAATACTTTAACGGATAGGTCATTCGATGCAAAATATTTGGGTTGTTCCTCCAATTCGGGTTGTAGGTGTTCCCGAATTGTGTGTTGCCTTGATGTTGGGCGTAATTCATTTGTTCCATGCCTTCTTGGATCATGCACTGGTAAGCCACATGCTCTGTATCTTCACAAGTCGCACAATACATGGCATTCGCTGCATGGCCCATTGCTCTACCTTTATTCACCTCGTATAGACCTCTCCTCTTGTTCGGCATACTCCTTTTGGCGTGGACCACGTTGTGTGGTTCATAGCAAGATTGTCAATCAGATCGTATGCATCTTCAACATTTAGGTCCATGAATGATCCTCTTGCAGCATTCTCTAACGTCGTTCTATGCTCATCCGCGATCCCATTGTAGAAGGTTTAGATGACGTACCACTGCTCTAGACCATGATGTTGACACATTTGCAAAAGATCTTTGAATCTTCCCCAACTTAAAACAATGTATCCCCTCTCGACATCTAAACATCGTGATTTCTCCCCTCATTTGAATCTTGCTTGGAGGAAAGAATCGCGAAAGGAATGATGTGCAGAGCTGGTCCAAAGTAGTGATCAAACTAGTAGAAAGAGATTACAACCATGTCTTTGCTCGTCCCATAATTGAGAATGGGAAGAGACGCAACAAAATAGCGTTCTCCGAGACTCCATGTATCTTGAATGTGCTTGAAAGCTCAAGGAAGTCTTGTAGTCACTGATGAGGATCTTCGTGATTTTCGCCGATAAAATGCTTTTGATATACATGTTGATCATCGCGGGCTTGATCTCGAATTTCTCCCTTGAACCAGTAGGCGTCCTTATGACGGTTTGGACGATACTCATGTTTGGCACAACGTAATCACGAAGTTGGCGTGTTGGAGGAGCCTGCGGTTGCTGTAATTGTGCCACATTACCCACGGGTAATAGGGGCTGTCCGTGACCGTCCAATATATCATTTCGGTTGTCCATCGCTCGTGGATCGGTCGTGTCTACTGTTTCTTCTTCCTTGCCCTTTTCTGCTGTCTAATTGTTCTCTCGATCTAGGGGTCGATTCGATGCAAGCTCAAAGTACCTTGAGATCGGGTCATGCACCTACAAAAGACAAACAAAAAGAATTAGTAGAAAGAATAAAAAGAAACGAAAACAAAACAAAAGAAAAACAAGAATTACTCTATATCCGAATCTAAGGCATGTTGACAAATAGTCCCCGGAAACAGCGCCAAAAACTTGTGCGTGTCAAGTTAAAAAAGTTAACCTAAACTACGCGCAAGAGCACAACACATGTGTAGGATTTTAGGTGTCGATCCCACAGGGACTACACAACACGGACTAAGATCAAACTAGAATCAAACTTGCTATGATGGAATAATGGTTGTGAGATGCAAATAATGAAAATGCAGTAAACCTAGGAATTCTCGACAAATGGGATAAACGTTGTAGGATACGGTTTCACCATATAGCTTCCGAAACCGACTATCGATCTATCTAATCATGCATTCCCTATCAAGACATCAAAGGCAGACGATCCTCATGTAATTCCTACCCTTTCTCAAGGCATAGGAACGTGATTTGAATGAGTTATCCCCTACTTGCGTGACTGATACCCCAAACTAAACCCATACGATCTATGATTAATCCGATTAACCCTCAACTGTTACTATCCTACTTTCATGACCTGGGATCGGTTGTTCTAAGCCTGATCTTCTAGGACTAGAATTCTCCTTTCGATCCTTCTTCTAATACCTAACACATGCATCTATTTGGCCTTCGTAAATACAAGACATTCAACGCTCAGACAAAGAATAGATTAACAAAACGGGAAATGCATTCAAAAAAATAAATCAAACAGGTTCCGGGATAGCTATGGGCTAATCCCTTTTCCTAGAACAAGACAAATACTCAGTCATTAGTACATAATCAAACAACATAAATGAAATAGAGTGTCTAAGGAGAAAAGAAATCAAACGAGGCATCATCACTATTCGATCTTCCAACTTCTTGTGTGTCTCTTGTCAAGAGGGCTCTCTCTAATGATGGATAGGCTCAGATCTGCCCTCCTAGGGTTCCCCTTCGTGTTTTCTTCCTTGATAACTCAATTGGGGGTCCCTTTTTAAGCCTTCTATCCGCTGGAGAGCTTCAAGGAAGGTTTTTGCGGACTCGACCCGTGCAGGCTCAGCAGCCAATCCGTGCGGGCTCTCCAAATCTTCCATGACTCGCACGTGCTAAGGATGAGCACGAGTCGGGAAAATTTTGATGGACCATTACCCCGTGCGGGCTAAGGAGAATACCTCGCGCAGGCTCCTCACATGTTCTTTATCCGTGCGTGCTGAAGGTGAGTCCGAGGCAGGTAATAATTGCTGGATGTTTAGCCCGAGCGGACTAAGGAAACCACCCCGCGGTGGGGCGTTGTCTCCTCATGGGGTACGGTTGTATCACATTCCTTGCTCGTTTCTCATCTTGTTTACTCCTTTGTGATCTTTGATGGTCGTATTTGGTCCCGTGTATGTTGTTTTAGCTCCGAAACGAACCAAATACGCATTAAAACCTATAAGAACATGAAAACACGGAAACAAGTAAAACGGATACAAAATCACACTTAAACATCGGAACTATCATCATAAACATCTCAAAATCATACGAGAATCGTGTACGAAAACGAGATAATTAGACACGACCCCAAACTCAGAATTATCAGTCACTTGCGTCCCATCCACATCCAACTCAATCGGAAGCAGCCCCTGACATCAATACTATGTTCGCCCGTCTCCTCCAAGTCCAACAAAATCAAAGCAACTTGTTGATAGAAGTGCAACAAAATTAAAATAATTTTTTTTAGAGAATCAATAGAGGAACAAGAGAGCACCAAGCAGCAGATAGAGGGCTTTCAAACTCACCTTAGACACTTGGAGACACAAGTTGCACAACTAGCACAAAGGGCAGCACGTCCACAAGGAGTTTTACCAGGGATACCGGAAGCAAATCCCCATGAGCACGTCAATGCCATTTATCTAAGGAGTGGTGAGACGGTGGATCAGCCTACTCCTTCGATATTTGAAAGGGGTGAAGCATCTATTATAGCAGCGGAATAGGCTATCAAGAAGCTTAAGGAGAAGCCAGTGAAGGAAGAGGAGCCAAAGTATGTAAAACCAGCCCCGAGGCCGCCTCCGTTGTCGTTTCCACAACGTCAAAGCAAGGAAATGGTAAATCAACCCACTCCTTCAACATTTATAAAGGGTGAAACGTCTAGTACAGCAGCGGAAAAAGGCAACAACGTTGAAGAGCACAAGAAGAAAACTGAATAGGAGGAGGAGCCGAGATACGTAAAACTCGTTCCAAGCCCGCCTCCTTTTCTGTTTCCCCAACGTCAACAAAAAAGAACGAGGATGCTCAATTCACTAAGATTACTTATATGTTAAAGAAGATGTACATCACTATTCCATTCCACGAAGCGTTGAAGAAGATGCCTTCATACACTAAGTTTCTTGAAAGAGGTGCTTGCTAACAAACGAAACGTGAAGACATAAACTGTAATGGTAACATACTCAACGCTGCAACCAAATCTACCAAAGAAGATGCTCGATCCAGGTGGATTCGTGACCCCTTGCAAAATAGGTGATTATGACATTAACCATGCACTAATCGATGTCAGAGCAAGCGTAAGCGTGCTACCAATGTCGTTATACGAGAAATTGAATCTTAGAGGCAAGATGGGTCTTCAACCTACATGAATGGTGCTTACCATGGCTGATCGAAGTGTGAGAATCCCCGAGGGATTTCTAGAAGACGTACCATTACAAGTCATGAAGTTCTTCGTTCTTGTTGATTTCATCATCTTAGACTTGGAGGAAAATGAGAAAATCCCGATCATCCTCGGAGTACTGTTTCTTAACACCGCAAAAAGAATCATATATTGTGCGAAAGGACAACTAACACTGATGTTTGGTGACGAACAAGTGGAGTTCAATTTGAACGACACATTCAAGCAGCCTTATATGGTGGATTCGGTGTTCTACATCGATTACCTAGAGAAACTAGCCGAGGAAGTTCTTGAAGAGTTCGGGAATATGGATTTCCTTCAGATGGCTCTCTTAGCAGCTGAAAAAAGAGGTATATAAAGACCCAAACGACATAACATACTATACAAAGATGCTAGACGAAGTAAACGAGGAGGAAGTTGCATACGACAAGTTAAACGAGACGCAGACAAAATTCGACGCGGCCCGGGGGTAGCATATCGCGTCCGGAACACAATTGAACAAAATTCAAAGTAATGGAGCAAATTCAGACGACTTACTCCAAGAGAAGTGTTCAGATCATAAATACATGATTATGGCTCGAAAGGACTTGAATTTGGACAAAAAATACTGCAGAACAGTCCTTGAACTTCAGCGTGATCCGAGCATATTTTTGTGCAAACCGAATTACGAGCAATGCAGATCAGTACAAAAACACTCCCGAAATGCCGAAAAGCCACACCAAACGCCCAACAACCAATTGGAGCACTGATAATGCACCCAAGGTTAAGATGAAACCATTTCCACAAGGGCTCGCGCACCAACAAATTTTAGAAACTTTGAAAGAAACGAGAGATGAACGCCTAACCAGTTTCATCGAGTGCACAACCAAACTTATGGACAACACGACCAAGCTATTTCGACTGCACGACCGGCCCCCAACTTAGGGATCAACATGACCGAGCTTAGGGAGGATATGACTAATTGTGCAAGGAGCCCAACCGAGCTTAGGAACAACATTCCCGAGCTTATCTCCATTCAAAATGGATGTAGAAGGGTCGACCAAGTCATGCCCTTGTTTGTAGAACAACTTCTTCAAGTGCATGACCGTGTTATGTTCATGCCCGGGGGCCATGTGTGTCTATGTCCGGTCCATTCCTCGTTTATTTCTCGTCCCGTTTGCTCCGTTGTGATCTCTGATGCTCATACTATGTCTCGTGTATGTTCTTCAGATCCGAAACGAACCAAATACGCATTTAAACCTATAAGAACATGAAAACAAGTAAAACGGATACAAAATCACATGTAAACACCGTAATTATCATCATAAATATCTAAAATCACGCGAAAATCGTGTATGAAAACGAGATGATCAAAATCCCCCAGACATGAATGTTTGCTTGTCCCTAAGCAAACATAAATGTTGAACGCGTGAGAGATACAAAATCACGAATTCCCCTTTCCCCTAGAAACACCATTCAAGCGGACCTAATCTATCAACAAGAGCAAATGCAGCCTAATAATCTTTTAGTCTAAATCCTTGTTTCACCATGGCTACCTATGGGAAAGCGAATCAAAGGCAAGCTAAACAAGAAATCACAACTCTATCCACCAAACGAGATTTCAAACAAATGCTAAACATAGAATCAAAAAGGATACTAATGCGTTCCAAGTTAAAAAATAGTAACCTCAACTACCCGCAAGTGCACAACACCCCACAGGAACTATGCAACACAAAATAAACTAAAACTAAGATTCAAACTTGCTACGAATAAAATATTGGTTTTAAGAATGAAATAACTAAAAACAATAAACCAACGAGTTCTTAACAATAAGACAAATGTTCTACGATACGGTTTCACCACAAGACTTCTGAAACCAACGATCAATCTATCTAATAATGCATTCCCAATTAAGTTATCTAAGACGGACGATCCTAATATAATATCTACCTCCTCTCAAGGCATAGATACGTGATCTAGTCAAGTTATCTCCTAATTTCGTGGCTAACACCTTAAACTAAATCCATAAATTCTATGATTCATCTGATTAACTCTCAACCGCTACTATTCTACTTTCGTGACCTAGTCTCGGTTGTTCTAATCGTGATCATCTCGGATTCGAATTCTCCTTTTGGTCCTTCTCCTAAGTGCCTAAAACATGCATCTACTTGGCCTTCATAAATACAAGTCATTCAAACACTCAACCAAAGAATAAATAAACGAAAACGGGAAATTGCAATCATAGATAAATCAAAGAGGTTCTGGTATAGCCATGGGCTAATCCCTTCTCCTAGAACAAAACGACTACACGGTCATGAGTTCAAAATCAAACAACAGAAACGAAATAGATTGTTTAAAGAACATAGAAAACCAAACGAAATCGAAGTCCTGATTTGATCTTCAATGCTCCTTGAATGTCTCCTTTGCCAAGAGTACTCACAAACCAGCTCTTCTCTCTCTACTCTCTCTCAACTTTCTGTCCGTAATCTCCAAAACTGAACTCAACTCTTGCCCCCTTCGTTTCCTTTCCTTCTTCCTTTCTTTCCTTTTCTTCTCCTTTTCTTCGTTTGCTGTGTTTTTCCCTTTGGCCGTTCACTCTTCTTTCCTGTTTGTTGCAGCAGCTGTTGTTTACTGTTTTGTGTGTTTCCAACTCTTGTTTGTATTAGTTTCCATTCTTGAGTGAGTGGGAAATGTTTCCTTTCTATTTTCCAACCATGTTGTTCTCATTCCTCTCCTCTAACCAAGTTTCCTTTTTGTGTAGGTGGCTGACCACTTTCTTTTCCTGCAGGCAAACTTTCCTTTCCTACGTCCAAGGCGGTTACGAACATGACTCCCGCGGGCTGGGTGAGTGCCCCGCATGGGCTTGCTTGGTGATGGTGAATCCGCTCGGGCTAAGCATCAGCTCGAGCCATGCTGGAATTGCTGGAGCATCTACCTCGTGCGGGCTGAGTTGGAGGTGATGATCCGCTCGGGCTGAACAATAGCTCGGGGCGTGCTGGGAATGCTAGAATATGAAACCTGCATGGGCTAAGGGATCCATCCCGTGCGGGTTTCCTCTCCTTTGATTGGGTGCGGTCATTTTTTGCGGCATTTCCTCAACGGTTGGTGAGCAGTAAAAACGAGGAATGAGTGGGCAGATTCGTAGAGGGTCTCAAAAATCTTGACATCAACATCCCATTCGTGGAAGCCCTCCAAAAGATGCCTAATCACACCAAACTCATCAAAGGGTTCTTTCCAAAGAGAGGCATATCGAAGAGAACGAGATAGTAGCACTCACCAAGGAATGCAGTGCAGTCCTTCAAAACAAGCTGCCACCAAAGTTGAAGGACCCCAGAAACTTCTCCATTCCATGCACAATAGGTAATATTGATATTTCTAATGCTTTGTGCGATTTAGGGGCAAGCATGAGCATCATGCCATAGTCGGTTTTCAAGCAGATGGACTTCGGGAATCTGAAACCTACAAAGATGTCTCTACGCCTCGCGGATCGTTCGGTAAGATATCCAGTGGGAATTGTTAAAAACGTTCCCACTATGGTAGGTAAGCTTTGCATTCCCACTTATTTTGTTGTACTTGAAATAAAGGAAGATGCTAGGATACCTATTATTCTTGGTAGAACGTTCTTAACTACTGCAGGTGCCCTGATAGACGTACAACAAGGAAAGCTTTCTTTACGTGTCGGAGATGAGATGATCGAATTCAACCTGTCCAGCCCCATGAATGAACCCTTATCCAAGGAGTCTTGCTTTACAGTTGATTCGCTGGATGAGTTAGAGAAAGCCACGCATGATCAAGTAAGTGTTTCTGATCCTCTTGTACGATATTTAACACGAATTTGCAAAGATGCAGGATTTACGGATGAAGGAACCAGGCTGTACACGAAATTCATGAGTGCTGTTGAAGCACTAGGAGACGCCTCATGTGAGGAGATACCACACGAAATGCACGCTGGTTTTGCAGTGGAGAGGACGTCCAAACTTGAGCCCGAGCCACCTCCATCTTCTTTTCGGTATGAGTACGTTGATTGTGATAAAATATATCCTCCTGTTATAAATGCTAACTTGAGTGCAGATGAGATGAGAAAACAACCCACACGTGTAAAGAAGCGTAGAAGAGTCAGCTCTTCAGTATGTATGCACGTAACTTATATGGAAGACAGCCACGAACCTTCCACCGAAACTCAAAGGAGACTGCACCTGCACTTGAAAGAGGTAATGGAAAAAGATGTCATAAAACTTTTCAATGCAGGTATCATTAATCCAACCTCGGGCAGCGAACGAGTGAATCCCGTGCATGACATGCCAAGGAAAGATGCAGTGACTAAGGGATGGTACGATAAGGAAATCCTACCTCATGACTTCCAATTAGGTGACTTAGTTCTACTTTTTCATTCTCGTCCTAAGCTTTTCTCGGGCACACTATCGTCCCGTTGGTCTGGTCTTTTTCAGGTACGAGAAGTCTTCACAAATGGAGAAGTGGAACTATGGAGCGGTTCGAGTGGCACATTCGAAGCTAATGGACAGCGCTAAAGCTCTACCAAGCCGCTCAACCGATCGAAAGTGGAAACTCAATTTTCCCTTTTTGATCCACCCATCGCGTACGCATGAGGAATGGAGACGTCAAAGCTTAAAGACGTTAAATAAGCGCTTTTTAGGAGGCAACCCAGCTGTTTGTTTTCTATTTTCCTTAGTTTTGAGTTTAAGACTCGGTTGTTCGTTTAAAAAAAATAGAAAAACATAAAAAAGAAATACGACCACAAACATGCTTCACTTCCCTTACCCTCCATCGGAGCTTCACGTCGAGGACGCCGTTCAATTCAAGTCTGTGGAAGCAGCTCACGTTTGTCAGGTGATTTCGTTTCATTTTCTTTCCTTTTCCCTTTGATTTTGTAGTTTTAAGGTTATTTTGTAGTTTTTAGTTTTTTTTGCTTTCGTGAGTCAGAGTCGTCCCAGGCACTTGTCCGGTGCCACGTTTTGAGATGAACCCTGAACCTAGGATGCATAAGAAGTTGGCCTTTTCCGTGAGATTTTACACGTTTGAGCTAGGTTTTCCCTAAGCGTTAGAGCTTATTAGTCGGCTGAAAAACAATAGGTCGTAGTTCTTTGGGAATCCTAGTGTTGCTTGTGGGGGGTTTAGACGAGGTTGCTAGGCTAGTTTATCGTTTATTCTCTCTATCCAGATGGTCATACTTCGTGTAGACGATGGTTTACTTCACTTTTCTATGAGGATTACTATATCGTATGAGATCGAGCTTATTTGCAGATTAAGAGCGCACACTAACACTCCGTTGTCGATAGAAATAATGCCTAAAAAGCATGATCTAAAATCGATATGAGTGCATCGACCTTGATACTCTTTCGATGGCTCGGGTCTAAGTGGTGGGTTGGCGATCATCTTTCTACGTCCTAAGGGCATGGCACAATAAAACACCGCCTACTCCGCTGCACTCTTGAACGAGATGCATGAGTATACCGTCATCGGTAGTCTGGGGCTAAGTAGAGGTTGGATCGCTTCAAATCCGATGTCCTAGAAGCCTAGTGTGTATGCGAAGAAAAAGAGAAAAAAAAGAAAAGAAAAAGAGGACATAAAAAGAAAGAAAAAAAAGAAAGAAAAAAAAAGCTCGGAAAAGAAACATTTATTCTCGGTTATTCTAGGTTTAGCATTTGTCTGAAGTCTTGTCTGGTGGAGAGAGTTACGGTGGCTTGTTTAGTTTTCCTTTGATTTAGTTTCTCGTGGGTAGCCTTGGTGAACCTAGGATGAAGACTGAAAACTTAATTAGGCTGAATTTGCTCTCGACGTGCTAGTTAATCGGTTAGGTTCGCTTTAGCGATATATCTAGGAGGAAAGGGAATTCTCGGATTTTGTATACCCCATGTGTTCCACGTTTACGTTTGCTTAAGGACAAGCAAACATTCAAGTCTGGGGGATTTTGATCATCTCGTTTTCATACGTATTTCTTGCACGATTTTAGAGATGTTTATGATATAGATGCGACGCTTTACGTATGATTCCGTATCCGCTTTACTTGAGCACGAGTCGGGCAAGAATTACCACGCCCGGGACCTCAGCCCGAGCGGGCATCACCTCAGCCCGATCGGGCATCACCTCAGCCCGAGCGGGCTGCCTCTTTCTCCATCGCGTTCTTGCACGATCATCCGCGCCGCACCCGAGCGGGTCACTTACCCAGCCCGCACGGGTCGCGTTCGTCACCTGCAACTCCAAATAAGTTAATTTGACTTAAAACAAATGGGAGTTTTTTGGGGACTTATACAATAACGAAAAAAAACTTTAGAGAAGAGGAATAAGTGATATTTTACTGGAGAAAGTAATGGAAACGTCACCCAACTTATTTAAGAATGGAAACTCATGAAAAGACAACAATCGGTGGTTGCTGAAACATATGGAAGAACTGAACGGCCGAAAGGGAAACAAGGGAGAAAAGGAAAGAAAAGGAGAAGGAAAGAAAAGGAGAAGGAAAGAAAAGGAGAAGGAAAGAAGAGGAGAGGACTGAGAGGTCGAGCGCATTCACTCAGTTTTGAGTTCTTGATCGAAGAGAGAAAGGAGAGAGAGTGGAGAGAGGAGGAAGGTTCTTGCGAAGGAGACTTGCAAGGAGCATTGGAGATCAACCCAAGACTTCGGTTTCGTTTGGTTTTCATGTCTTTAGACCTTCTATTTCGTTTATGATTGTTTACGGACGCATGAGCGAGTAGTTTTTTTGTTCTAGGAGAAGGGATTAGCCCATGGCTTTCCCAGAACCACTTTTGATCTATCTTTGAATGTATCTTTCCGTTTTTTTTTATCTATTCTTTATCTGAGTGCTTAATTGACTTGTGTTTACGAAGGCCAAGTAAATGCATGTGTTAGGGATTAGGAGAAGGACTGAAAGGAGAATTCTAGTCCTAGAAGATCAGGTTTAGAACAACCGAGGTTAGGCCACGAAAGTAGGGTAGCACAGTTGAGGGTAAAACGGATGAATCACAGATCTTATGGGTTTAGTTCAAGGTGTCAGCCACGAAAGTAGGGAATAACTTGACTAGATCACGTGCTATGCCTTGAGAGAGGGTAGATATCATATTAGGATCGTTTGCCTAAGAAACTTGATTGGGATTGCATGATACATAGGTTATTTTTTGTTTCGGTAGTCCTGTGGTGAAACCGGTTTCCTGAAACGTTTGTCTCATTCTTAAGAACTAGTTTGTTTATTTGTTTTTAGTATTTCATTCTTAAGACCATATTTCGTTTGTTAGCAAGTTTGATTCGTAATTTGAGTTTAGGTTGTGTTGCGTAGTCCCTGTGGGATCGACACCTGAAGTACTACACACGTGTCGTGCACTTGCGGGTAGTTTAGGTTATTTGTTTAACTTTGATAACGCATCAAAAATCCACCACCGAAATCTCACTCCCAACACAACCCATTTGTAGAACCTCCGTGGAGAACACCGTTGTAGAAATTTCTATGGTCATGAAATCCAGAAAATTAGAGTGACATCAAGATAAAGTCTTGTTTGATTTCAACATAGTTTGGTAAGATTGGGCTCGTGCATTTCAATGACAAAAGGTTGTCTTTAGTTTGATTTATAAGTTTTTTAAATTTAATTGACGTGACACATGATATGGCGATCGATATGGTGAACATGACGATCGATATGGTGAACACGTAAGCATACGTTAACGAAATTTTACGATAGATTCATGGATTGATTTGAATGAAATTTCGAAAATTCATGTATCATTTAAAATCACTATGATGGTTCATAACTATATATGTTAAAAAAAATAATTGATGTGTTTTTTACTGTTCGAAATAAAATCATTTATTATTATAGAATTTTCTCAAACTATAAAGGATAAATCCGTCAATATACAAATATCATTATCTTACCATGATTCATCACTTTGCCCTTAAATAATTTAGTTTAAATTATATATATAAAAGTTGTTGCAAATGGTGGCATTTGGTGAAACCACCTCATCAACCAATTTTTTATTTTATTTTATTTTGGCATACAAAAAATCACCTTATTCATCACTTTAAATCTCCATCCAAACATTTTTTACTAAATTTTTTTATTATTTAAAATATCAACTTTAATTGTTTTTTTAGTATGAGAAGTTCAACATGTAAAAAATTAAACAATTAAATGAGTAAAAATAAAAATTCTAATTTAAACGTTTTCATCTCTAAAAAGTTCAACACAAAATAAATTAAACAATTAGACGAGTAAAATTAAAACATGTTTCGTCCCTTAGAAGTTCAATCGGCTTCTTCTCATGTTCTCTTCATCTCTACAAGATGGAGT
>CM071867.1:17615700-17636521 GCA_036759665.1 Gynandropsis gynandra
ACTTAATTTCTGGTTCTAAATATCCGACTTCCAACTTGTATTTTTTTCAAGTTTGGAGAATAGAGTGTCTACTGAAAGATTATAAGAAGAATAGTGGAGATGAGATAATAAAAGTTATGGCCAACAACATGAAGGACAAATTTGATAAATATTGGGAAGAATATAGTATGACTCTTGCATTAGGAGCGGTTTTAGATCCAAGGATGAAGTTGGAATTGTTGGAATTTGCTTACAATGAAATTGATCCTACCACTTCTAGAGAAAAAATCGATCTTGTGAAGAAAAAGTTGGTGTTTCTTTTTGATCAATATAAAAGTAAATCAATGGCTCCAAGTTCTTCGCGAGGATCTACAAGTCCAAGTTGGTGTGTCTCCAAAGGAAAAGGAACAAACTTGACGGCTTTAAATGTAAGTTTTGTCTTTATTTTGAATTTGGTTTTTGTTCTAATTATATAATATGATTAAAATGTTTTAATATAGGCTTTCAAAGCGTACGAGAAAAGTAAAGCTATGCAAGAGGGGCGAAATGCTTTGCAAATATATTTGGAGGACAAAAGGTTAGAAATGAACGAATTTGATGATATCGATGTTTTACAGTTTTGGGAAAGCCATAAAAATCGCTATGGAGACTTAGCTCGGATGGCTTGCGATATACTTAGCATTCCAATCACAACTGTGGCGTCAGAATCATCATTTAGCATTGGTTCTCGTTTATTAAACAAGTATAGAAGCCGCATTCGTTCTTCTAATGTCGAGGCGTTGATTTGTACGCGAAATTGGTTGATTGGATATGAACTTTCCGAAAACGGTAAGACCTATATTAGTATTTTTATTTTAATTAAAATATATCTATTTTTAATATGTTTATAAATTATAGGTGACGATAGTTGTGCCGATGAAGTTGATGTTGTCGATGATGGTGATGTTGAAGTCAAGGACGACGAGGAAAATGATGAAGATTTGATGATTGTATCGGACATCTTTTGATTAGAATTTGTTAAAAATTTTATTTTCAGGAATTATCGTTTTAGCTATTTATATATTCAGATGAAAAATTGACGATTATATCATATGTTTTTAATATATATCAAGAATTTTATTTTATAAATTTTATTTTCATTAATTATCAATTAATTTATTTTTATAAATAATTATTTTGAATATTGAAACATCAATAATAATATTTAATGTATATAAATATATATTTATAATGTTAAATGATAAAAATATATTTATATAAATAAACCCGTTTAACCCATATAACCCGTTTAACCCGACCCATATAACCCGTTATTAAATGGGTCGGGTTAAACCCAACCCATTTACACCACAAAACCCATTTAAGTTTAATGGGTTGGGTACAACCCAACCCATTGACATCCCTAATATGGGTCATATAGAAAATTTGTATGGATTCAATATCAAAAACCCAATTGAGTTCGGGTTTGGATGGGATAATCCGAGAAATCCAAACAACTCGAAAAAATAAAAGAAAAAACCCTAAAACTTAACCCGCACAGTTTCCTTTCTCTAACTCAACCGCCTCCTACAAAATTTTCTCGACTCTTTCCTCCCCGTCCCTCGCCCCTCCTTCTCCCATTCGTCGCCTCTCCTCCTCTCGTCCATTGTAAGCCTTCTTCCTCGGTTCATTGTAAGCCTTCTTCCTGAATCGGCTTTCTAGAAAAACCCATCTCTGTGTGGTGCTCCGTTGCTCGAATGCACAACATATCGAGCGACCCGACCAAAATCGGGTCCAGTGGAGCAAAGGTTTCGCCGTTGAGGAACACCCAAACCGTACTGTCGTCTCTAACCACAGTTCACTCCAACAAAGAAGCAGAAAGCCCATCAGAAAGCGACAAAGGCAACACGATAAGAATCAACACCTTGGCCCTAGTAGCCATTATTATCGGCGACGCCATTATCCTAGGCTTGGTCTCTCTCCTGCTCTATTGATGCTTCTAGCGACAGTGCGCTGCAAAGCTCCACGACGGGAAGGACTCAAGGGTTCTGGAAGGAGAGGAGATACTTTACTCGTCGAGTCTATACGCCAGGGCGGCACAAGCATCCAACAGCAACACCTAAATACAATTCGGGAATTCGGGTTTATTTTGTTTAATATCTCACAACCTGAACAATCTGAACCCGAACCGAAATCCGAGAAATCCGTCCCGAAAATCAAATGGATTTTTTTGTTCAATTTTTTATAAACCGAAGAATCCATACCCGGACCGAACCTGAGAATCCCGTCTCGGGATCCGGATTGTCCATCCCAGTCTAAATTGTATGTATTTAAAAAATCCAACACATTATAAGTTTGTATATTTTTTTTATTATTATTTGTTATCCCGTTAGTAAATGGATTGAAAAAACATATTGGATGCCAATTGGGTTGGTCCAATTTATGTTGATATTTATTTAGGCTATTTAATCCAATGTATATTTTATTTGGGTTGGAATTTTTAAAATCGGTAGAGTTAACCAATTTGTAGATTATATGGATTGTAAAATTATATATATAAAAGTTCTTGCAAAAGGAGACTAATCAAGTTTTTTTTTAAACTAAATTTTTATTAAATATAATTATATTGATCATTAATGTGATTAAATGACTTAAAATTTTTAAATATCTCTTTTAATATCCATAAAATCTTTATATAAAAATATAAAAAATCTATATATATTATAAAAATATAAATACTTAAATTGTTTTTAATTTATTATACTTAATCAAATATTAATATATTATTTATAACTATATATTTATATAAAATATATATATATACAAGTTCTTACAAAATAAAGCTTGTGGTGAAGCCACCTAAACAAGTCTTTTTTTAAACTAATTTTTTATTACTAATTTTGTTATCATTATTGTTTTACATAACATACAGTTTTTTAATTCTTAACTTTTAAAAATGAAATATTATTAGGAAAAGTTAAAAATATTTTTTCTTTTATAAAAAAACATTAAAATATGTTGGAAGTTAAAATATATTTCTCAATATCAATGTCCATTGCTTCCGTCATTATATCCACTCCTTTCAAACTTTAATAATCATACAAAAACTTTTACACATTTTCTAAAATTAATGTCGTTTTAGATAATATATTATTTTATGATGCTATAAAATTTTTATTTATACACCAATTCATGATAATTAATTGTCGCCTCCTTATTGATAATAAATATATATATAAAAGTTCTTACAAAAGGAGGCTTGTGGTGAAGCCACCTAAGCAAGTCTTTTTTTTAAACTAAATTTTTATTAAATATAATTATATTGATCATTAATGTGATTAAATGACTTAAAATTTTTAAATATCGCTTTTAATATCCATAAAATCTTTACATAAAAATATAAAAAATCTATATATATTATAAAAATATAAATATTTAAATTGCTTTAATTTATTATACTTAATCAAATATTAATATATTATTTATAACTATATATTTATATAAAAATTATATATATAAAAGTTTTTGCAAAATAAGGCTTGTGGTGAAGCCACCTAAACAAGTCTTTTTTTTTAAACTAATTTTTTATTACTAATTTTTTTATCATTATTATTTTACATAACATATATTTTTTTAATTCTTAACTTTTAAAAATGAAATATTATTAGGAAAAGTTAAAAATATTTTTTTTTATGAAAAAAATATTAAAATATGATGGAAGTTAAAAGATATTTCTCAATATCAATATTCATTGCTTCCGTCATTATATCCACTCCTTTCAAACTTTAATAATCATACAAAAACTTTTACATATTTTCTAAAATTAATGTCGTTTTAGATAATATATTCTTTTATGATGCTATAAAATTTTTATTTATACACCAATTCATGATAATTAATTGTCGCCTCCTTATTGATAATAAATCAATTTAAATCTTAAAGAAAGAGTTTAAATATACATTCATTAAATTATATTAAGTCATAATGATTCATTATTTTTAGATAAAACTATAAAAATAAAATTACAAGTCATAGTGAAGTCACTTCAGCAAGAATTTTTTTTAATTTTTTATTTAATATATATATAATTAAATCAATAATTAATCTATCAAATTATATATATATATATATAAGTCTTTCAAAAGGAGGTTTCTGGTGAAGCCATCTGAGGAAAGTAGGACGCCACTTCATGCTTCTCCTGAGTGGACCCGTTCACACTATCTCAAGCGAGTAAGATATTCCTGTTTGGGGAAATTTTCATGGACAATCAAGAAAGTTGATATTACATTTTTGAGAATCCAAACTTTTATTTGTATTAACCGCAGTTCAACAGGGACGGTGTTTTGTTGTTACGAGGGTTGGATTCAAGACTGTCTAAAGACCTACCATCTGATTTACAAAAGTTCCGCTGTAAGGAATCCGCTGAAAGCATGCCTATACATGTTTGGACTTTGTTAGCATCTTCTATATGACATTACTAATTTGGCTGCACAAAACTATTCTGTCAAAACTCAACTAATGTTTGCCAATAACTTCATTTGATCATGTTTCAGGTGGCATTTGATGCTCTAAGGTTTTCCCCACAAGTTTTGGAGCTTGGAAGCAGGCTTGCCGAAAGTATGAGGAGTAAAGGGCCTTATGTTGCTCTTCATCTTTTGGATGGAGAAGTACGTGTGGGTGAGAATCGGTTGTCTTTCTGGTTTCAGCCCTCAATACGACGAGATTGTGATTTTGGAGGAAGAAAGGAGGTCAGGTTTAATGTTTAGTAATCTCATCATTCTCTGTGTAATTTTGCCATTTTCTGGTTCATAGCCAACACTGTAGCAGAGGGATTGCAGAGGAGATGGCTTTGTTAGGCTATAATTAGAGAAGCAGTTGAAGAAATAAGAGACCATGTTAGTTTTTTTAAAGTTTCGGTACAACTCTTGGATAAGCCCTTCTCTGAGGATGAAATGCCCAAAGGTTTCGAAGAGACACAAGTTGTTCAGAAACCTCCAGAAGGCACAAAGAGAGGAGAACTATTTGATTTTAGACTATTGTGATAGTACATGAAGCTTCGTATGTTGAAGGAATGTACGTCCAGATCTTTTTCAGACGGGAAAGAGAAGAGAAGAGAACTAAGGTATGTCTTTGAGGTTATAATTTATTATATGATTTTCAAAGATGTGAATATGAACTCTAGATGTTAAACATACAACATCCAGAAGTGAACATGTAGAAGGTTTGGGTTTGGAGGAAGAAAGGAGGTCAACACCGGAAGTGAATAATGGTTTAATGTTTTATAATTTTGATTTTGTCAATTTGTTCATGAAGTGTCTTTGTTTGTTTATGTGCCTATATATTGTTTCAGAGTTAGACCATTTGTTATGCTTTGGATCTATCAATATTAATGATGAGCTTGGTACTTTCTTTTTCATCGAATTTTAATTCTAATATTTTTGTTTAATTAATATAAAGTATTTCCTTTGATATGCCATATGATATATTACAAACTATTAAATTATTAATGTCAAAACATTAATTTTTACAATAAAACATATTCTCATATAATCGAGTAAAAATTAAAATATTAACTTTTATAATAATTTTTTTACTGCTATTTCTTTATTTTTATTAAATATTAAAATACTAATTAAAAATTAGTTGGTTGAGTTGTCATTATATATGCAATGTTCAAATAATATATGCACTTTAATGTGTAACAAAACTTATGAATATGCATAAAACTAGTTGCATTTTTTCCATATTAGATTCCAATATAAATGATAGACGTAAATGTGAAAGAAAACTATTGAAAATTAATTAATAATAATACTATGATCGTAAATATATATATGGATATATAATATAGATATATGCATGTAAATATGTTTGTATAGTTGTTAATAACATGATAAATGATATGTATATACATAATATATGATATGTTCATAAGCTTCGAAGGTGACACATCCCGATATTATGAATGTGTTTACTAAATGTTGAAGTGGGGGCGCCTTTGTTAATAGATCTGCTACATTTTTCGTTTCATCTGATGTAATGAACATCAACTTCTTTCTTCTTCTCAAGCTTTCGGGTATATGAGAAAAATTTAAGAGGGATATGTTTCATCCTATCGCTTTTGATGTATCATTCTTTTGTTTAGGCGATACATGATGTATTATCATCATATATTATTTTTTGATCGATATTAGCTGATAATCCACATGTTTCTTGTATCTAAAACCGATCAACCCATGTTTGGAATCTCTAGGATAAAATATCTTAGATCAATCGTTCGTTGTAAATATCGAAAGCTATGTTTAATCCCTGTCCAATGATGACATGTAGGGGAAGAAGTATTTCGTGACAAGAGATTAGTAGCAAATGATATATCAGAACGAGTGCAATTTGTTAGATACAAGAGAGCCCCTATTGAACTCATATATGATACTTCTGGTCCAAGTATATCTTCATTTTCTTCACAAGGACGAAATAGTCTTTTTAACATTTAAAGATATACATACCATTGGAGTGCTTAATGGATTTGCTTTATCCATGTTAAAGTGTTTTAATAGTCTCTTTGTATAATTTGATTGATGTACGAACATAGCATTCTTTCATGCTCTATTTGTAAACCAATCAAAATTTTGTTTGTCCAAGGTCTTTCATTTCAAATTCTTCTTTCAGATAATTTTGAGCATTTTCAATCTCCTTTGAGGTTCCAATTATATTCAGATCATCAACATAAACAGCTATAATTACAAATCCACTTGTTGTTTTCTGAATAAATACACAACGACAAATAGAGTTATTTACAAATCTCTTTTTTAACAGATATTCACTTAGACGATTGTACCACATACGTCCAGATCGGGGTGTAAAATGAGCTGGCTTGGCTCAGCTCGCCAAAAAACGAGTTGGCTCAGCTCGGCTTGTTTTTTGAACGAGCTGGAAAATCCCAGCTCAGCTCGGCTCGCCTCTAGCTCGCCAAAAACGAGCTGGCTCTTGAGCTAGACTATTTAATTATTTTGAATTAGTTGTAATATCATATATGATAAATATATCAAATGAACCAAATAAAATATCGAAAATATGAAAACATTAATTCAAACATAATGTTATAAAATATTATTATACTAAATAAAAAATAACATTCTCGAATAAAAAGTATAAAATATCATTGTACTAAATTAGACCGCTCGTAACTTTACTAAATTGTTGCTTTATTATTATTAGAAAAAGAAAAAATACATTATAATAGTATATTATGTTCAAACAATATATTATGTTTTATTAAATGTAATATTATATATGATATACAAAAAAATAAAATATTTTAATTTTGTACATGATTTTTTTTCAGCTCGCAAGCCAGCTCGTCTAAGCTCGGACTTGGGCTCAGCTCGTCAGCTCATTTTTCAAACGAGCTAAAAAAAATACCCAACTCGGCTCGCTTAAATATGGTCCGAGCTAGCGTTGGCTCGCGAGCCGGCAACTCATTTTACACCCCTACGTCCAGATTGTTTCAACCCATATAAAGATCGTTGCAGTTTGATTGCACATATTTCTGTAGGTTTTGAGTTTGATGTCTCTGGCATTCTTAATCCTTGAGGAATTTTCATGTATATATCATTATCTAAAGATCCATATAGGTATACCGCAACCACATCCATGAGGTACATATCTAAATTTTTGGATGTAGTTAAACTCATCAAGTATCTAAATGTGATTGCAACCATAACAGGGGAATATGATTCCTCATAATCAATTCCAAGTCTTTGAGAAAACTCTTGTGCGACAAGACGTGCCTTATATCTTGTGACCTCATTGTTTCATTTCTCTTTCACACAAAAACTCATTTGCATCCAATTGGTTTAACACCATTAGGAATTTGAACGATGGGTCCAAATACTTTTTGTTTTTTCAATGAGTTTGATTCTATTTCCATGGTTTCTTTCCATTTAATCCAATCTTGTCCTTTTGACATTCTGACACTAATATTGGTTATGGATTTTCATTATTCTTTTCAATTTCTTTGGATATAGAGAATGAGAATATTTCATCATTATCATTTATTTTATCTCTTCTTGTAATTTTTTCATCATAGATATAGTTAATGGAAATCTCATTATTCTCTATATGCTCATAATTATTTTCATCACTTTCATTATAAAGATCATCTTCCACATTTGTTTTTTTAATGTTCTCTATGATTTGAGAACTAATATCTTTATCAAATTTCTTTCTTTTACGAGGATTTTTATCTTTAGAACTAAGTGGTCTTCCATGGTGTAACCGTGTTGTAGACTCATTTGAATTTTTTTCACCCACATGACCTTTTGGTATTTCTATTCGAGCAGGTGCATTTGCAGCTGGTACATATGATTTTCTAACCCGTGTTGTATCATTTAACTCATTTGGAAGTGGATTTGCAATATTTTGAAAATGTATGATCTTTTGCACTTCCATATTGCATTTTTTTTTAGGAGGATTAAGATATAACAATGATTGTGCTTTACATGTTAAATCTTGTGAAGCTTGTTTTATTCCTCCTCCTAACACTGAGAATTCATTCTCATTAAAATGATAATCAGCAAAACGAGTCATGAACATGTCACACGTTTGTGGTTCAAGATATCTAATGATGGATGGTGAATTATATCCAACATAAATTCCCAATCTTCTTTGTGGGTCCATTTTTTTCGTTGCGGAGGATCAATCGCAACATATACCGCACAACCAAATACTCGAAGATGAGATATATTTGGTTCTTGACTATTTGCTGCATGTAAAATGCCATGTTACCAAACACAAACTGGGAGTTTCGTTCTCATTATTAATGGTCGAGCAATGAGTTCGAGACATTTAATTAATGACTCAGCCATACCATTTTGTGTATGAACATGTGGTACGAGATGTTCAATCACAAAACCAATCGATGCACAATAATCATTGAAAGCTTGGGAATTGAATTCACCAGTGTTATCAAGCCTCTCTTTCTTATTAGGGTAATCGGGGCATTGAGCTCATAATTTTGTTATTTGAGTAAGAAACCTCGCAAATGCAACATTACAGGTTGATAACAGACAAACGTGTGACCATCTGATTAAAGCATCGAACACTACAATAAAGTATCAAAATGGTCCACTTTGTGGGTGAATTGGTCCACATATATCACCATGTATTCGTTCTAAAAACGATGGTGATTCATTACCAACTTTGATCGATAATGGTATTATTATCAATTTTCCTTGAGAACAAGCAGTACATATGATCTCATGAGATTGAAATATCTTCTCATTTTTTAATGGATGATCATTTGAGTTTTCAATTATTCTCTGCATCATTATTGAACCAGCGTGCCCGAATCGATCATATCAAATCTTAAACACATCTTTATACTTTGGATTGAAGGTAATTTATGATTCAACCACTCTTATCCTTAAGAAATATAATCCAGGGGATAAAGCTGTTAATTTTTCCACAATATGTTTCTTTTTAGAAACCATTGTCGTGATATAAAGATATTCACGATTTTCATCGTTCATTTTTTCAACATGATATCCATTTTATATAATAAACTTTATCCCTCCGGATATTATAAAATTTTTTTCTCCATATCCCTCAATTATTTTTGCACTTCCAAATATCGTATTGACACTGTATTCATGTATTCTCATCTTGGAGAAATACTTTTTATCTTTCAATATTGTGCGCATTGTAGCACAATCCGCTAGACATATATCTCCATCGTTTATATTTGATCGTTACATTTTTATGTTACTTTGATCTGATAAATATAGTAATGACCCTGAAATATATGAAAATTATAGTTGCATATAATGTACAAAAATTTAACAAAATAAAAGATAAAAGTTAAATTAAACACCAAAAGAAAATTACATTTGAAATTAAAATAACAAGCTAAAGCTTAAAAATACAAAGCGAAGAATCCATGCCGATATCATTCATTATCATTGTGGTCCACGAAATTTACGATGTCGAGATGTATTTGACCCTTATCATCATTAAGGAAATCATTGAGATCATCAGAGACAAAGTTCGTTTAAACATTATTTTCTTTATCTTTTTGTGACTGTTAATATAAATCAACAAAATGTCTCGGTGTAGGACACACTTGAGACCAATGTCCACTTATACCGCACCGATAACATATTGTATATTTTCTCTTTTTAGTCACATTTTCATTCATTCGATGATCCTTCCTTTTATTATCTCCATGATGGAAATTTTTTGGTGGTATGCTTCGGCCTCTTCCTTTGTCGTATCCATAACCACAACCGCGACCACGTCCACGGCCTCGACCACAACCACGTATGTATCCATGTCCACGACCTTACCAGTGGTTATAATTCGATGAAGTCGCATTCGTTTCATAGAATGGTGCAAAACCACTAGACGAGCATGATGATTTTTCATTAATAGCTCGTTTTGTTGTTCTGCAACAAGGAGAAGCTGCAACAACCCGCGATAGGTTTTGAAATCCTTTGTGCGATATTAATGTTGTAAAATGACATTATCAACATGGAATGTAGATAATATCTTCCAACTAATCATAATCACTTATCTTTTCTTCACATAGCTCCATTCTAGAGATTATTTCGAACATCGCAAAATGATATTCATCCACTTTATAATCCTGGAATCCCATATTTAGCCAGTCATTCTTTGCCTTTAGGAGGATCACTTATTTTTTGTGATCAAATCGATCTTTAAGAAATTCCCATAAATCCTCGGGATCTTCGTCTGTTTGATATTTATTCTTTAACCTATTGGCAATATGATGGCGTAAAAATATTATGGCGTTTGCCTTTTCCTCCTCTAAAAAATTATTATCTTTATCAATAGTTGCAGTTTTGCATCAAATTACCATGTCATGTAATGTTTTCCAAAGGCATCAAATGCCGCGATTTTGAGATTCACCAGGGTTGACATGATAACTATATTAAGAAATAAAATTCAAGTTATTAATTATCATAATAATATTTGGAATATGATATAGAAATAAATATGTTAATAAAAACATTAAATTGAAAATTAAATTAATATATAAAATTAAATGACATGAATAAATGACATAAATAATGACATAAAAATAAATAATTAGGTGACATGGTCTCCTTTATAAAAAAAATAAATAAAAGATAAATATAGAGGTATTATAATATTACCTAGTAGCCGAGTCTATATAATTATATAATATATTTTATTTTATGTTTGTTATTTAGTCCATAATATTTGATATTTAGTTCATGATGTATTGTATTTAGTCCATAATGTCCGAATTTCAGTCTATGAAATCCGATATTCAGTCCATGATGTCCAGTATTCAGTCTATAATGTTTGGTATTCAGTCCATGGTATTCAATCCTATATGTTCGGTATTTAGTCCATGATGTTCATATATATATATATATATTATAAACTGAGTCCAAAATGAAAGCTATAATTGATTGAAAATAAAATAAATAAATTTAAAGAATTTTTTTGTAAAAGAATTTACGGCATAACTTTTTTTACTGTGTAAAATTTTTTACGGTGTGAAATATATGGTTTTTATTTTTAGTTTGCTAAAAGTGTTTTGTACTTGTTAACACAATAAAAATAGGGTCGTAGGATATATTTGTTAATTCATGTGGTTGAGACATTCAAGGAGCAGAAATTTAAATGAGGAGATATTGAAGGAGTCAATGAGAAGATCAAGGAGAAGAAGATGGAGTCAAGGTTGGATCTGGCGGAGTCAATGCTGAAGAAAGATCAGCAAGATGGTGCGGCTGGAAAACCGGGAGGTTGTCTGTGCCTTGTGGAAGATAGACAAGTTAACCTGACGAGAAAAAAACAAGGTTAACGGATCTGGGAGATATCTGAGAAGTACGCAAAACAGAGAGAAAAAGTTTCTGAGGTTTTAACTGTACTTAGAAAGATATTGTACTAAGTGGAGAGAAACGGTAGAGGGTTTATTTACGTCTAACTCAGGGGGAGTTATCCGTGGAGATCTTTGGTGCATTGTAAAAGTTAACAAGTGTACTTAAAGATCAACGAGTAAATAAACGAGTACTGTTTTATATATTCGGTCTTTAAGATTTGATTATCTGCAAAGTTGTCTTCTACTAGTCCTTCAATTGGTATCAGAGTTGGTAACATAAATTTAGAGTAAATCTAAGAACTGGTTTGAGATTTGAGAAGACAACAAAAATGGAAGGACCAAGAGATCTGTACTCTTTTGGAAAACCTATCATGTTAGATGCATCTAACTATGGATATTGGAAAGTCAAGATGAGGGCAAGTATAAGAGGAATTGATGAAGATGTGTGGAGTGTTGTGAAGAATGGATGGACTCCACCAACTATCATTGATGAGAATGGAAATGAAAAAGAGAAGCCATCAGATCAATGGACGCCTAGTGAGAAAAGAAGTTCAACCTTCAACGCAAAAGCCTTAACAGTTATTTTCTCATCAGTGGACATTAATGAATTTAAGCAAATTCAAGGATGCTAGTCTGCCAATGATGCACGGGATACGTTGGAAACCATTCATAAAGGCACCACAAGTGTCAAAAGAACACGTCTGGATATATTAGAACATCAGTTTGAGAAACTAGAGATGGGGGAGTATGAAAGCGTAAAAGAATTCAGCAGTCGAATGAATGCCATTGCCAATGAAGTAAGTGTACTTAGGCAGAATCTGGACGATAAGAAACTGGTTAAGAAATTACTGAGATGTCTACCTAAGAAGTTTCATGCACAGAAGGTTGCAATGAATATGTCCTTGAATACAAACACTACAAGCTTCAAAGAAATAGTTGGAATTTGGGCTGCATATGAACTTGAACTTCAACTCGAACAAGGAGATACAGCTAAAGAGGGAAGCAAAGGAGTGGTACTACAGGCTATATCAGAAAGCACCAGATTGGACAATCTTGAAGAAAATATTGTCCTACTGACCAAGAAGTTTGAAAATTTTATGAAGAAACGGTCAGGAGTGAAAAAGCCATCGACTGAAGAAGTTGGATATAAAAAGGAGAATAAATCTGGAGCTCAATGTCATGAATGCAAAGGATTTTGTCACTTCAAATCAGATTGTCCTAGCATCACAAAAAGAGAAAGTATACTGAAAAATGTAAGAGAGACACAATGCTTCAAATGCAAGGGCTTTGGACATACTAAAAACGAATGTGCTGACAGTAGCTATGTAAAGGGAAAATCACTAACCACATTTAGTGAATCCAGTTTTGAATCTGGAGATGAAACTGAAGAAGAACAGTCGAGTTTTGTTATTTATCGGCATCATTGATGAAAATACAAAGGAAATGAAAAAGATCAACTTGAAAAAGAAGAAGACGAAGTTGACGTAGAGACTATTTACAATGAGTGGCTTAGAATGATCAAATTAAATGTCCAACTGGTCAAGACAAATGAGAAACTGGAAGCTCAGATTCAAGATATGAAGCAAGAAGTAGCTGCTAAGGAAGAAGAAGTGCACTTTGCCAGAAGACAGCTAGAAGAGACCAAAAAAAAATTAAAGATGTTGTCAAATGGTACTGAGAAACTGGACCACTTGCTCTCTATTGGCAAAAGAAAAGGCGATAACCATGGAATTGGTTACTTGGGGAACTCAAACAAGTCGGAAAACAAGTTTGTTTCTGGAGGTGATTTGGAGGAAAATCTGAAATGGAAAGAAAAACAGCTGTCTCACAGTATTCTTAGTAAAGGTCAGAATGTACAAAACTTTAGGACGAGAAGAAGTGGAAATGATCATGTCTTTGAGCACAGGCCCATAAGACAATTTCAGACGTCATATCAAAACAACAACAAGAGAAGGACAGTGCATACACAGCATAATTGACATAATCATGGAAGAATACACCAAGGTAAAACAGGAAGAGAAACTCAGTAGTTTGTTTTTTCTGTGGAATCAGAGGTCATAAACAACGCACTTGTTACAAAAAATTCAGGTATGACGCAGGTAAGTCACAAAAAGTTAAACAAGTTTGGGTAAAAAAAAGTGATTTGTACTGCAATGTTGGATATATTTCTGCACAGAAAGAAAAACCTAACATCTGATACTTTGATAGTGGATGCTCTGAACATATGACAGGCACAAGGGAATTTCTTTTAAATTTTTTTGAAATCAAGAATGTGGGAAGCGTAGTGTTCGGTGATGGAAATAAAGGAAAAATTCTTGGCAAAGGCGACATAAACTCACCTGGACAACCAACTTTAACAAATGTGCAATTTGTTGTGGGCTTAACGGCTAATTTAATTAGCATTAGTCAACTATGTGACAGTCATCATCAGGTTAAGTTCACTAACAAAGAATGTCAAGTGATGAATTCTAACAATAAGTGTGTACTTACAGGTTCACGGTCTTCGAATAATTACTATGTGTGGAGTGAAGAGAAAGTTTGCTTGAAAGCAACAGATGATATATATTGTCATTGTGGCATCAACGATTAGGACATGTCAACTATAGGTCTCTGGTGAAACTATCTTATTCTGCAGCAATAAGAGGTATTCCTAAACTGAAACTAGATAAAACAGAAATCTGTAAACCATGTCAATTAGGTAAACAGGTCAAAGTTCATCACAAAAGGATGCCCGAAGTGAAGAATGATAAAATTCTGGAGCTGGTACATATGGACTTGATGGGTCTGATGAGAACAGAAAGTTTTGGAGGAAAAAGATACATTTTTGTTATTCTTGATGATTTTTCTAGATACACATGGGTGAAAGTTTTGAGAGAAAAATCTGACACATTCGAGTTGTTTCATTTCTTATTTCTTCAACTGAAAAATACTAAAGGATGTATTGAGAGAATCAGGAGCGATCATGGAAAAGAGTTCGAGAATGATGTATTTCAGAAATTCTGTCAAAAGCATGGCATCATTCATGAATTTTCAGCACCCAATACACCACAGCAGAATGGATTTGTTGAAAGAAAGAACAGAAGACTACACGAAATGGCACGGGCTATGTTGCATGGGAAATTAATATCTATCACGTTTTGGGCTGAAGCCATAAATACAGCATGTTGTATTATTAATCGTGATTACATTCGACCAGGTATGTCTAAAACACCCTACGAGCTGTGGAAAGGTAAAAGTCCGAACTTAAGCTATTTTCATGATTTTGGGTGTACTTGCTTTGTATTGAATGATAGAGAATGCTTGGGTAAATTCGATGCCAAAAGTGATGAAGGAATTTTTCTTGGATATAGCAACAACACAACTGTGTTTCGAATTTTTAATTTGTGCACAAGGAAGGTTATTGAATCTGTAAATGTTGTATTTGATGAGGATCACTTAACGGATAGTATCATTTTTCCTTTTTCCTCAGAAACTATACAAGAACAGTCAGAATCGGCGAATGAACATTTAAGTGTACCTACTGATCAAGAAGTTGCTGAATGTGAAATAGATGGAGATTTCTCTAAACATGAAAATCACAGAACCAACATGGAGCAAACAATGGTGCACAAGAATCACTCAATAGAAGATGTTATCGCAACATTGAAGATTGTAGACGAACACGTAACAAACCCAGGGTAAACTATTATGATATGGTAAAATTTGCATGCTTTACTTCGCAAATAGAACCTAAGTGTGTTCGTGATGCTTTAGATGATGAATCATGGATAAAGGCCATGCATGAGGAGTTAGAACAATTTGTTAGAAATGACGTTTGAATTTTAGTTCCTCGACCAATAAACTTGAATGTGATTGGCAAAAAATGGGTATTTAAGAACAAAACTAACGAACAAGGTGAAATTGTCAGAAATAAAGCAAGATTGGTAGCACAGGGTTATACACATGTAGAAGGAGTTGATTTTGATGAAACTTTTGCTCCTTTCGCTAGATTAGAATCAATTCGTCTATTGCTTGGCGTTGCTTGTTTCTTTGGTTTCAAGCTTTTTCAGATGGATGTAAAAAGTCATTTCTAAATGGGATACTTCAAGAGGAAGTTTATATGGAACAACCGAAAGGTTTTGAGGATCCGCATTATTCAGAGCATGTCTATAAACTAAAAAAAGCCTTATACTGGTTGAAGCAAGCACCACATGCTTGGTATGAAAGACTTACAAGCTTCCTAATTCAGAACGGCTACAAGAGAGGGGAGTTGACAAAACATTATTTATTCATGATTCTGATGGGATTTTGCTAGTTGTGCAAATTTATGTTGATGACATTGTGTTTGGTTCTAAATCCCAAGAGAAAGTGAACTGGTTTGTACAGACTATGAAGCGGGAGTTCGAAATGAGTATGTTTGGAGAACTTAGTTATTTTCTCGGTTTACAGGTGAAACAGTTCGACGTTGGACTATTCATATCTCAGAGTAAATATGCAAAAAATCTGGTGAAAAGATTTGAATTAGACCATAGTAAGTCAGCAAGTACTCCTATGTCAACAACAACAAAGCTGACAAAAGACTCAGATGGTGAAGATGTTGAAGTTAAACTTTATAGGAGCATGATTGGAAGTCTTCTTTATCTCACCGCAAGTAGACCTGATTTGTGTCTAAGTGTGGGGATTTGCACCAGATATCAAGCAAAACCGAAAAAACCCATTTGCTGGCTGTGAAACGAATAATAAAATATGTCAAAGGTACAACAGAGTATGGCATTATGTATTCAAAAGATACTAACTGTGAACTTGCTGGTTTCGGTGACGCTGATTGGGGAGGAAATACGGATGATCCAAAAAGCACGTCTGGTGGATGTTTCTTTCTGGGAAACAATTTAGCATCCTGGCATAGTAAAAAGTAAAATTCAACGTCATTATCTACTGCTGAAGCTGAATACATTGCCTTGGGAAGTTGTTGTACTCAACTTTTATGGATGAATCAAATGCTTATGGACTACGGTATGAAATCCAGAACTTTTATTGCGTGGTGTGATAATACAAGTGCTATAGATATATCGAAAAATCATGTTCAGCATTCTAGAACAAAGCACATTGAAATAAGACATCATTTTTTTAGAGAGAAAATTGAACAAAAACAAATGAAAGTGGAGTATGTGCCTACGGAACGTCAGCTTGCGGATATCTTCACAAAACCCTTGGATTTAAATCGGTTTGTTTCTCTGAGAAAATCACTTGGTGTCTGTGAGCTTTGATTGTCTTTTGAGTATTACATTGATAAATTTTTTCAGAGTCTTTAATGATCTTACGTAGAAAAGGGAAATTACTCAGAAGTCTACTTGGTTTAAGTACACTTAATTTCCCATTGCTCAGCGTACTGAATACTATTATGGTCTTGCCAGTTATAAGTTATCTATCTGGTGACCCAAATGCACTTAATCTTATCGCTTACTCCTCCAACAACTTTTATGTTTATTTCTATGCAGAGATAAGAATAGTTTGTTATGAGTATATGCTCGGGTCTAAATTGGGAGATATTCAGTTTCAGTTATAACGTCCTATGATACAAAGCTAAATTGAGCTTACATACTCCTCTATACTTGCATAATAGTATACCTAAAAAGGGTAATCAAGGAGCTTGTTATATGAACAAAAGGGTATTTACACAACGTCCTAGAAGCTGTGAATGAGTATTTAAAAAAAATAAAAAAAATAAAAACAAATACAGTGCTGCAGCTTGTTTCTAAGTGGAGAACAAAAATAAGTAAGTGTACTTAAACAATCAGTCGTTTGCAGTTCTTAACTAATTCTTAACGGTCTGATTTGTATTGATTTTCGTTATCATGTTTTACAGTCGGTTTTATACATTGATTTGACGAGTGATATCAGTACTTGAGTGTTTTTCAGAGAAACTATGCAGTTTTTCAGTTTTTATAATGTGATGGGATAGTTTGTGGGCTAACATGACTAGTGCAGTTATTTCCAATTTTTTCAAAAATCCCTATTTTTCGCTACTTCTGCAACTGCACTTAACCCTTTCTCAACTGATGCCTTCTATTTGCTGTTTGAAAATTTGAAACCCTAACCCTTATTTTTGAGAGAACGAGATGCACATTTTCTTCACTACAGATACTATCACCAGCAACGATTGAAACACGAAGCAACAAATTTGGTCTGAATGAGAATGATATTCTCCTGCTTGACAACCAGGAGGTTCGAATGGGGGATTTGGTGTTCACAAGGAACCCTTCTCGCGTCAATGGAAGACGGTACAAAGTTCTGGCCACCAAATACTTTGCTCCTAATAAAAGTGAGAATAGACATCCGAATGCCACATCGATGGTTCATCTTCAAACGATTCCTGATCGTCGACCAAGGGTTCCCTCTACCTCGACCCTACCAAGCGAAGCTCAGCATTCCTGGATCCCACAAAGTGAAGCTCCGCATACCTCGACTCCACCATCGAGTGATGCTCATCACCCTGCTCGACACCCGGTCCCTACTACAGACAAACAAGTCCCTGAATCTTCACGGCGAGGTACTCCTCTTTATCCATCCAAAGCTTATTCACACAAACTATATAAGGAGTCATATTTCTCTCGGTTAAAGACGCTTAAGGAAGGCAAAATATTCTCCGAACACGATCTAAGCGTTAATCAGTTCAAGCATCTCCCCATATGGCAGCTATTAGTGAACCGAAAACTCACACACACAGTCACGACTATGATCCCCGTGTGTAAGGAACTAATCTATGAGTTTTATGAAAATTTGGTTCTGGAAATTGAAGATTTTGGGTCAGTTCTGTTTGGTACCACGTATATTCGTGGGAAGGTTCTAAAATTTAGTGCTGAAGTTATCAATGATTTCCTTGGAATCCCACATGTGGATGTGACATGCACTAAGGAACTTCAAATAGATTTGGATCTGGACATCGTCACTAATGAGCTGCCGGACGGTGCAGTGGTTACGTTGCCTGGTCAGATTCCTAATTCAAAACTTCAATGGGAGTATGCACTGCTTAACAAGATTTCTCGCACTAACTGGGTGCCAAACAAAAAGTCTGACGGGCTTAGGCAAGATACAGTGATTTTTCTGTATTGCCTGAAGAATGACATCCAAATTAATTTTGGAAAAGTATTTATGGACTCCATCGTAGGTCTTGGATTATCCAACTCTACGAAGTTCATTCTTCCCCCGTGTTTGATCAGAATATCCTGAGTCAACAAGTTCCAGAGATCGTTGGCAACGATGAGATAAGAGATAACATTCCCCCATGGATTATCTTAGAGAAGAGGTATATGGAAAAGATGCCTTCTTCGGCTACGGAGGGAACTTCAACAAATAGTGTTGTTCAGGAGCTCACTGAGTTGAAATAGACCATGGAGACTATGCAGTCCATTTTGGATGCAGCACTGAAGTCTGTTACAGAGCCATTGAAACGATTTCAAAGTAATCAAGTGCACTTATGCTCTCTTGTGCATTGGTTATTATAATTGTGTATCTGACTTTGTTTGAACTCTTATCACATAAATGCAGGAGGACGAAGACGAGGAGGATCGAGAGGAACCGACCATAGAAAAAGCCAGAGGGAAGACACAGAGGAAATAATATGTTCTTATGTATTCATCGTTATTTTTAGGTGCACTTAAGGACAATATTTATTTTAAGTGTACTTAATCATTTCCTTGCTTGAAATTATTATGCACTGAACATATATGCTTGAATCTATTTGTGTTGCTTGATCT
Organism: Gynandropsis gynandra; assembly: GCA_036759665.1. Classification (NCBI taxonomy): domain Eukaryota; kingdom Viridiplantae; phylum Streptophyta; class Magnoliopsida; order Brassicales; family Cleomaceae; genus Gynandropsis; species Gynandropsis gynandra. The sequence goes on from CM071867.1 coordinate 17,635,264, forward strand.
TATGTGGTATTTGTTCTGTGCTTGAATTATTTATTGCATTGTTTTTTGAATTCTATATGATTGATTGAAGTATGTTTCTGTGATAAGAATTCAAAGGGGGAGATTGTTAATGCAATAAAAATAGGGTCGTAGGATATATTTATTAATTCAGGTGGTTGAGACATTCAAGGAGCAGGAATTTAAATGAGGAGATACTTAAGGAGTCAATGAGAAGATCAAGGAGAAGAAGATGGAGTCAAGGTTGGATCCGGCGGAGTCAATGCTGAAGAAAGATCAGCAAGATGGTGTGGCTGGAAAACCGGGAGGTTGGATGTACCTTGTGGAAGATAGATAAGTTAACCTGACGAGAAAAAAAGAAGGTTAACGGATCTGGGAGATATCTGGAACTACGCAAAACAGAGAAAAAAAGTTTCTGAGGTTTTAAGTGTACTTAGAAAGATATTGTACTGAGTGGAGAGAAATAGTAGAGGATTTATTTACGTCTAACTCAAGAATAGTTATCCGTGGAGATATTTAGTGCATTGTAAAAGTTAACAAGTGTACATAAAGATAGACAAGTAAATAAACGAGTATTGTTTTATATATTCGGGCTTTAAGATTTGATTATCTGTAAAGTTTTCTTCTACTAGTCTTTCAGTACTGATAACGTGTTGAAAATTAATTCATAATAATACTATGATCTTATATATATATATGATATAAATATATGCATGTAAATATGTTTGTATAGCTATTAATAACATGATATATGATATGTATGATATGTATAATATATGATATATTTATATATATATATAGATAATATCATATTATAGATATATTTATATATGATATATAATAAAGAAAAAATAGAAAAATTATCTAAAACTTGAATATGGAAGAATGAAGAGAGTATCAGAGATTTGGAGTTTGTAAATTGTGTATTAAATATGATTTTTTAATTTAAAAATAATAAATTACAAAGTTAGTATGATTTGTACATTTACAATTTTATATAATTATAATTTATTATAATAAAAACAAAATAATTGAGATGTATTAAAAAATCAAAGTCTTTCTACATAAAATTATAAAGGGTAAAGCCGTAATTTGGGCCTTCGGAGGTATTCTGAGGCCCAGAAGTACAGAAAAGTTATCCATCTTCATCCGAGAGAAAAAGAAGCCGCCATGGCAATGTCCGTACAGTCCGTCTTCGCTTCGACCCTTGCGTCGTCGATAGTATCAAGAAGGTCTATAAACTCCACTCAGACTTCCCCAA
>CM071867.1:17636533-17646932 GCA_036759665.1 Gynandropsis gynandra
GCGCAGGCAGCTCCGTAAGGTGCTCGTCGGCGGCGGTGGAGGCAGAGCGGAGAGTGACGGTGAAGAACGGGAATGACTCGCTGGAGATCTGCAGAGTTCTGAACGGAATGTGGCAAACAAGCGGAGGATGGGGGAGGATTGACCGAGAGGAGGCCGTCGAGGCAATGCTCCGCCACGCCGACGCCGGACTCTCCACCTTCGATATGGCCGATCATTGTAAGGACGCTGTTGATATTTTCCTGGACTTTTCATTTTCGAATCCAGTGACGTGGCACCTTCTCATTGGTTGACTGATGAATGTTGTATTAAAATGTTCAATGTCGCTGTTAAAACAGTTTCAGCATATTTATTGAAATTGAGGGTCTGATACAGTTTTCTGCAGCTGAAACGCAAAGTGACTGATCTATACAACAGAATGCAAGGAGTTATTAAAGATGAAAATGTTATATAAACGTTGCCAAAACAAAGTATTGTAATACGATAAAGTTTTAGCATCCTCTTCAATGTCAAGTACAACAAAGTCAGCGGGTATACATACATTACCTACCTTGGTGGGCATGTTCTCAACCTTTACGGCATTTTCATCAATAGGGTCCGTCGAGAACGTCCGCCAGAGTACTTGGAAAGTGTCAGAGGGTAAGTGAGTTACCCTCGTCTTTCTTTTGCGTTAAGTTGTAAACAAAATATTGGTTGTTTAAATCTGGTTTAAGCTTATTTATGATCAAGTTCATGCCTCTATTATAGTCTATAGACAAGTATCTATTAACTTTCATAGCAGGATGACATTCTAGAGGCGGTTGTTATGTCTTTGCTTTTTTAAATGCAGTTTGACAAAATGGGTTCCTCCTCCAGTGAAGATGACGAGCAGCTATGTCCGGGAAAACATTAACATATCACGGAAAAGAATGGATGTGGCTTCTCTAGATATGCTTCAGTTTCACTGGTGCGAACCTTCCCTTCTTCATTCCTTACAGCATGTTCTATCATCGCTCGTTTCGATGAGATAAGTTGGAGACGTTGGCAGTTTTGTTAGCTTCTTTAGCAATAGTTGTCAGTCCTTGCAATGCAGTCATGCATACCCCATTATTTACTGATTCAGGATTTTATTTGATGAAATAGGTGGGACTATGCTAATCCTGGTTACCTTGATGCGCTAAAACATCTCACTGATCTAAAAGAAGAAGGTAAGTAAAGGGTCTATCTTCTCTTTTGCCTTGACATTCTTCTACTTAATTATTTAGTTTGGTACAACTGCCTGGGTGCAATTTTCGCAGGTAAAATTAAGACTGTTGCATTGACTAATTTTGACACGGATAGACTGCAGAAAATTTTAGAGAACGGAATTCCGGTCGTTACCAATCAGGTGAATGACAACTGTAGTTCAAACTTTTCCTACCTTTATTCAGATCGTCATCATGTCTTCCATGCCCTTTATTCTTTCGCCCATGTAAATCTGTGATCTTTCCAGGTGCAACATTCCATTGTAGATATGCGTCCTCAACAGAAAATGGCAGAGCTTTGTAAGCTCACAGGAGTTAAACTTATCACGTCAGTCTATCATATGTTCTTGAACACTTGTCTGATTTCATCGTCTACAATTAACTTAATAAAACTTAGTGGTGGAAAAAAATGGAAACGGATACCACAAGAAAAATAAGAATAGTTTTGATTTGATCCCTTTCATAATGGACATACGTATTTGTTTGATTCATGGTGATGTTCAGTGTTAATGACTGATGAAAATCCTTGTCCCATCCATTGAAATATGGCGGGTCTGTGAACGCAGATATGGGACAGTAATGGGTGGTCTCCTATCAGAAAAGTTCCTTGATACCAACCTAACCATCCCATTTGCTGGGCCTCGCTTGAATACCCCGTCCCTCCAGAAGTACAAAAGGGTGAGATTTCAAAGTCCAAGCCTTTTGCGTCCTAAAGAAACGAGATTTGTGAGGTTATGATGATTTTTGCAGATGGTTGACGCATGGGGAGGGTGGAATCTATTCCAATCTTTACTTCGAGTACTGAAGAAGATAGCCTTGAAACACGGAGTTTCCATTTCAACAGTTGCTGTGAGATACATACTGGATCAGGTATAATTGCTCTTCATATCTGCTAAATATGGTGGATTGCACTGAATCTCATACCAATCTAGTTTTGGAATATTTTTCTTATAATCATGAAATCTCAGCCAGGAGTGGCTGGATCAATGATAGGGGTGAGACTTGGGTTAGCCGACCATATCGAAGACACAAACGCTATATTCTTATTGGTCCTGGATGAGGAAGATGTCAATAGCATACAAGAGGTTACCAAGAGTGGTAAAGATCTTCTCCAAGTGATTGGTGACTGTGGAGATGAATACAGACGCATATGATATTAGGATTCCCTCAGAAATATATTCTTCTAAGAAGCAACATCAAATCTCATACATAGTAGCTTTATGTAACTTATCAAGTGTATAACCATATACATAGCCCTCTTTTGTAAATCATCATTTATCTCACTTTTTGTGGTATTGGTTCTACGCATTTACAGCATAATTATTCATTTGTCCAATTTTACAGTCCACCCAACGTGCTAAGCTAGTACAAATTGTATTCGATCACTAAGCACATCATGGATTTATTTTTCTTACACAAATCTGTGGCCTATTATGCTATTGTCTAATGCCATGTCAACAGGTATATATGATCGACAAGTGACAATCTCACAAGAGTACAAAATGAATGGAAGAATCAGAAGATCTCTACTTTATGTACGTTGTTGTGGCAAAGCTTTTTGCTTTCTCTTATGCCCTTGTATGCTTTTCCATGGTTTTTGAGGCTTTGGCATAGGCAAATTCAATGCCCCACGAGATGGCAATGAGTTTTGGGTATTAACAACTTGAGCAATGAAGGATCCAAGAGGTAGTACATACTTCTAGGAGTCTGAACTTGTGCGCTTGGCTATATCCAAGAAAATAGCCATCTTATTATCACAGAACTCTGGCATGTTCTCCTTGCATATGAAGATTTAAGCGCATCCGCATTTGATGAACACGTTGGCAACAGAATCAGACACTAAAGGAGGGTCATCCACATGAGGAGTTGAACCAAGGAACATATATGACGGAATGTTTTTAGGTTCTATTTACATGCAGACGAGCCAGAAGTTTGCAGAACAACGCATTAGAGTTAGTGAAGAAGGTATGGGTCCAACTCAAGGGGATTGAAATTGGTTTTCCCTATTCAACAAACCCCGACCAACACACCTAAAACGAGAGGTTCGGGTTATACGAATAAAGAAAGACGAAAATAAAAATCTTTCTTTAACACGCCTGACAACTAGGAAATCACCCAAGCCAATCGATATCTCTCTGGATCTTCTATGTTTCTTTGACAAAGACCTCCAATGGTTAGAAAATATTTTTAACGACTAGTAGATCAATGTCAAACCTTTAATCAAGTATTTTTCTTATTATTATGTGGAGTGTCTCCTATATAAAGGATTTCACACATTTGTACTCTTTACACATGAATTTAAAACAAATAAAACATTTCTTTTCTTGATCGTTCATCAAGAGTTTGGTGTCTTCAACTTGTTCTGGAACATTTGAAGTCTTTTTTTATTATATCAAGAGCCTTTCACACATCTTTTGGTACTTTCATTCTTATTTTTTTTTTTGTCTTCTTTATTTCATGGAGGTTTTTTCGCCTTTTGTGATCATATCATCCAGCTTCAACAAGACAATCATTTGAATTGCCCTCCTAGGACACTCAAGAGATCATCCGCGGCCTGAGGAGATCTATTTGAGAGAACAAGAAAAATGAGCACCTTGTATGTGTCATGAGTTCCAAGTGTAGAGGAGCATATCATTTTTTTTATTGAAATCCGATTCAAGGACCAAAGGTACGATTTGCAAGATCTGTCAATTCAAATTGAGCAACATACTAAGGCAAAACAAACAACAGCCCGAGCAAGGACAGACCACACATTCTCTGCGAGAAAATCATTAAGAATGTCGGTGAAATCATGAACGGATGATCATTCCAATGGTAAAGCTCCTGAGGCGTCAAAGGATGTCAAAGAAGAAGGTAACAAATTGATTTCCTCTAAGGCTATTCATACTCGTGAACTAAGATATTTCTAAAAGTTAAGGATCCGGATGAGGATGAAATTAATGAGATTGAATAATAAAAAAAAAATTGGAGCACTTCTCGTGATAAGGTGTGTTTTAAGCACAATGATGAACTCTCAAGAGACAGCTCAACGCGAGAAAATTTTCACACCAAATGTCTCGTTAAGAATAAGGTATGTTGACATATCATAAATAACGGTTCTTGTACTAAAGTTGCTAGTGAATACATGGTGAAAAAGCTACGATTGATGCCAAAGAAGCATCTCCATTAGTACAAGCTACAATGTCTCAACAATCAATTGGAGCTTAAGGTCATAGAGCAAATAACATGCCCTTAAACATAGGCAAGTACCACGATGAGTGATGCGTTATCAAAGTTAAACAAATAACCTAAACTACCCGCAAGTGCCGGACACGTGTGTAGTACTTCAGGTGTCGATCCCACAGGGACTACGCAACACAACCTAAACTCAAACTACAAATCAAACTTGCTAACGAACGAAATATGGTTTTAAGAATGAAATACTAAAAGTAAGTAAACAAACTAGTTCTTAAGAATGAGACAAACGTTCCAAGAAATCGGTTTCACCACAAGACTACCGAAACCAACAATCAACCTATCTATCATGCAATCCCAGTCAAGTTATCTAAGGCATATGATCCTAGTATGATATATACCCTATCTCGAGGTATAGACACGTGATCTAGTCAAGTTATCCCCTACTTTCATGGCTGACACCTTGAACTAAACCCATAAGATCTGTGATTCATCCGTTTTACCCTCAACCACTACTACCCTACTTTCGTGGCCTAACCTTGGTTGTTCTAAACCTGATCTTCTAGGACTAGAATTCTCCTTTCGGTCCTTATCCTAATCCCTAACACATGCATCTACATGGCCATCGCAAAAACAAGTCAATTAAGCACTCAGATAAAGAATAGATAAATGAAAACGGGAAGATGCATTCAAAGATAAATCAAAAGTGGTTCTGGGATAGCCATGGGCTAATCCCTTCTCCTAGAACAAACAAACTACTCGCTCATGCGTTCGTAAACAAAAAAAAGATATAAAAGGTCTAAGGAACATGAAAATCAAACGAAACCGAAGTATGAAGTTGATCTCCAATGCTCCTTGCAAGTCTCCTTCACAAGAACCTTCTTCTTCTCTCTACCCTCTCTCTTCGATCAAGAACTCAATATTTGGTGAATGAGCTCGACCACTCACTCCTCTCCTCTTCTTTCCTTATCCTTTTCTCCCTCTCTTTCCTTCTGGACGTTCAGTTATTCCTTATGTTGCAGCAGCCACCGATTGTTGTCTTTTCATGAGTTTCCATTCTTGAATAAGTTGGGTGACGTTTCCATTAGTTCCTCCAGCGAAATATCACTTATTCCTCTTCTCTAAACTCATTTTCCTTATTGTATAAGTCCCCAACAAACTTCCATTTGTTTTAAGTCAAATTAACTTATTTGGAGTTGCAGGTGATGGCCGCGACCCACGTGGGCAGGGTAAGTGACCCGCTCGGGTACGGCGCGGAAGATCGCGCAAGAACACGATGGAAAGGAGGCTACCCGCTCGGGCTCATGGCCTACCCACCCAGGCTCATGTGCTGCCCGCTCGAGCTCAAGCCTCGGGCGGGGTATTTCTCACCCGACTAGTGCTCAATTTGCTGGACAAAATCACCGTAACAAATGCCCGCTCGGGCTACAGAGTTACCCGCGCGGGTAGTGGATATTCCATGCTGATTCTCGTCACGTTTGTCCCGTGATGATCCTCGATATTGGTACTTTGTCTCGTGCACGTCCTTTAGCTCCGAAATGAACTGAATACGCATAAAAACCTGTAAGAACATGAAAACACGAAAATAAGTAAAACGGATACGGAATCATACGTAAAGCATCGCATATATATCATAAACATCTCTAAAATCGTGCAAGAAATACGTATGAAAACGAGAAGATCAAAATCCCCCAGACTTGAATGTTTGCTTGTCCCTAGGCAAACGTAAACGTGGAACACGTGGGGTGTACAAAATACGAGAATTCCCCTTTCTCCTAGAAATACCGCTAAAGCGAACCTAACCGATCAACTAGCACGTCGAGAGCAAATTCAGCCTAATTAAGTTTTCAGTCTTCATCCTAGGTTCACCAAGGCTACCCATGAGAAAGTAAATCAAAGGAAAACTAGACAAGCCACGTAACTCTCTCCACTAAACAAGACTTCAGACAATGCTAAACCTAGAACAACCGAGGATAATTGTTTCTTTTCCGAGCTTCTTTCTTTCTTTATTCCTCTTTTTTTCTTTTTTTCTCTTTTTCTTCTTTCTTTTTATTTTCTTTTTATGTCCTCTTTTTCTTTCCTTTTTTTTCTTTTTCTTCACATACACACTAGGCTTCTAGGACGTCGAATTTGAAGGGATCCAACCTCTACTTAGACCCAGACTACCGATGACGGTATACTCATGCATCTCGTTCAAGAGTGCAGCGGAGTTGGCGGCGTTTTATTTGTACCATGCCCTTAGGACGTAGAAAGATGATCGCCAATCCACCACTTAGACCCTAGCTATCGAAATAGTATCAAGGTCGATGCACGCATATCGATTTTAGATCATGCTTTTTAGGCATTATTTCTATCGACAGCGGAGTGTTAGTGTGTGCTCTTAATCTGCAAATAAGCTCGATCTCATACGATATAGTAATCCTCATAGAAAAGTAAAGTAAAGCATCGTCTACACGAAGTGTGGCCATATGGATAGAGAGCAAATTCAAAAATTACATTGAATGCTTAGCCTTCATGCAAAGCTAGAGAGAATAAACGATAAACTAGCCTAGCAACCACGTCTAAACCCCCCACAAGCAACACTAGGATTCCCAAAGAACTACGACCTATTGTTTTTCAGCCGACTAATAAGCTCTAACGCTTAGGGAAAACCTAGCTAAACATGCAAAATCTCACGGAAAAGGTCAACTTCTTAAGCATCCTAGGTTCAGGGTTCATCTCAAAACGTGGCACCAGACAAGTGCCTGGGACGACTCTTACTCACGAAAACAAAAACAAACTAAAAACTACAAAATAACCTAAAAACTACAAAATCAAAAGGAAAATGAAGAAAAATGAAACGAAATCACCTGACAAATGTGAGCTGCTCCCCCAGACTTGAATTGAACGGCGTCCTCGACGTGAAGCTCCGATGGAGGGTAAGGAAAGTGAAGCACGTTTGTGGTGGTTTTTTTGTGTTTTCTTTTTTTTAATCCCAAAACGAATAAACTCTCGAACTAAAAACTAAGAAGAATAAAAGCAAACAGCTGGGTTGAGCGGTTTGGTAGAGCTTTAGCCGCTGTCCATTAGCTTTGAATGTCCCACTCGTCTCGCTCCAAAGTTCTACTGCTCCATGCGGGAATACATCTCGTACCTGAAAAGGGCCAGACCAACGAGAACGTAGGTTGCCCGAGAAATGCATAGGATGAGAATGAAAAAGTATAACTAAGTCACCTGGTTGGAAGTCATGAGGTAGGATCTTTTTGTCGTGCCATCCTTTAGTCACTGAATCTTTCTTTGGCACGTCATGCACGGGATTCACTCGTTCGCTGCCCGAGGTTGGATAAATGATATCTGCATCGAAAAGTTTTATGACGTCTTTTTCCATTACCTCGTGCAAGTGCGGGTGCAGCCTCCTTTGAGTTTCAGTGGAAGGTTCGTGGCTGTCTTCCGTATAATTTCCGTGCATACACGTTGAAGAGCTGACTCTCCTACGTTTCTTTACGCGAGCGGGTTGTTTTCTCATCTAATTTGCACTCAAGTTAGCATTCATAACAGCAGGATATATTTTATCGCATTGAACGTGCTCATACCAAAAAGAAGACGGAGGTGGCTCGGGCTCAAGTTTGGACGTCTTCTCCGTTGCAAAACCAGCATACATATCGTGTGATATCTCCTCACATGGGACGTCTCCTAGTGCTTCAATAGCAATCATGAATTTCGTGTACACCTCAGCTCCTTCGTCCGTAAATCCTGCATCATCACAAACTCGTGTTAGATATTGTACAAGTGGATCAGAAACACTTACTTGATCGTGCGTGTCTTTTGCTAACTCGTCCAGCGAATCAACTCTAAGGCAAGACTCCTTGGATAAGGATCCGTTCATGGGGCTGGAAAGTTTGAATTCGGTCGTCTCATCTCCGACACGCAAAGAAAGCTTTCCTTGTTGTACGTCTATCATGGCACCTGCAGTAGCTAGAAACGGTCTACCAAGAATAATAGGTATTCTAGCATCTTCCTTTATTTCAAGTACAACAAAATCAGTGGGGATGCAAAGCTTACCTACCATGGTGGGAACATTTTCAACAATTTCCACCGGATATCTTACCGAACGATCCGCGAGGCATAGACACATCTTTTAGGTTTGAGATTCTCAAAGTCCATCCGCTTGAAAACCGAGTGTGGCATGATACTCACGCTTGCTCCTAAATCACACAAAGCATTTTCAATATCGAGATTACCTATTGTGCATGGAATGGAGAAGCTTCCGGGGTCCTTCAACTTTGGTGGCAACTTGTTCTGAATAATTGCACTGCATTCCTCGGCGAGTGCTACCGTCTCGTTCTCTTCGATGTGCTTCTCTTTGGACAGTACCTCTTTGATGAGTTTGGCATGATTAGGTATCTTTTGGAGGGCTTCTACGTATGGGATATTGATGTCAAGCTTTTTGAGACACTCTACGAATCTGCCCACTCTCTATTCATTCTTACTGCTCACCAACCGTTGAGGAAACGGTATAGGAGGTTTGTATGCCGGAGGAGCAACATATGGTTTGTCTAAATCTGGTTCGACTCCTTCCATAATCGCAACCTTACCTTTTCCTCTATTTATGGACGTTCCAGCAGCTTGCCCTTGCTCTTTGGGGGGCGAATTCTCAACCACATCACCGCTGCACACAGAAATAGCATTCACGTACTCTCTCGGGTTCAATTCTGGTTTACCTGGAAGCTGTCCAGGATTCCGAGAGGATGGGGCAGCTTGCTGTGCTACGGAGTTCTCTAAACTCTTCACATGATTGCTCAAGGATTCCGTCTTAGTTTTGAGCTCGTTGATCGCTATCCCCACATCCGCATTGAATTTGGTTTGAGTTGAATGTTGCCGCCTTTGCTCCTTGATAAATTCAAGCAGTACCGCCTCAAGGTTCGATGAAGGGGCTTGAGGAGGTTGAAGGGCTTGCGGAAATTGATGAGCATGCTGAGCTTCCTGGTTATTTTGCTGGTATGGCTGCTGTGATTGCTGAAATCCCGAATATTTCATCGGTTGAGTCGTTCGGTATGACAAGTTCGGGTGATTCCTCCAATTCGGGTTGTAGGTATTCCGGAATTGCATGTTTCCTTACTGCTGGGCGTAATTCATGTATTCCTCATTCTCTCTCAACATACATTGATAAGACACGTGTTTTGTATCTCCACAATTTACGCAGTACATGGCGTTCGCTGCATTACTCGTCGCTCTGCTCTGATTCGGCTCGTATAGGCGACGAGTGCTGTTAGGCATACCTCTCGGTGTTGACCACATGGTGTGGTTCATGGCAAGGTTATCGATCAGCTCATATGCCTCCTCAATGCTCAGATCCATAAATGATTCTCTAGCAGTGTTATCCAACGTCGTTCGATGTTCATCTGAAATTCTATTGTAAATGATTTGGATAACGTACCACTGCTCAAGACCATGGTGTGGACACAATTGTAGAAGATCCTTAAATAGGCCCCACACTTCAAATAAAGTTTCTCCATCTCTGCATCTAAACATTGTGATTTCCCCCTCATCTGAATCGTCTTGCTCGGAGGAAAGAAGCATGATAGAACAATGTGCAGAGTTGGTCCGAAGTCGTGATAGAACCAGCGGGGAGCGATTGCAGCCAAGTCTTCGCTCGTCCCCCAATTGAGAAGGGGAAGAGACGCAGTAAGATCGCATCCTCTGAGGCTCCGTATATCTTGAATGTACCGGAAAGCTCAAGGAAGTCTCTGAGGTACTGATGGGGATCCCCGTGATTTCCACCCATGAATTGCTTCTGATAAAGCATGTTGATCATTGTCGGCTTAATCTCAAACTGTTCTCTAACAACGATAGGCATCCTTATGGCTGTTTGTACGTTGTTCATGTTCAGCACCACGTAATCTCTAAGGTGACGTGGTGGGGGAGCCTGTGGTGCTCGCGTTTGAGGCACGAGTTGTTGTTGCTGCATCTGTCCATTGTTGTTCTGATTATCCATCTCTCGTTGATCTGAAGGCTCTGCAAAGGAC
>CM071867.1:17669761-17731449 GCA_036759665.1 Gynandropsis gynandra
ACTCACCCGTTTCAAATCAATAAACTGAGTCTAAGATGGTCATGAAACTACTGCGACCCTTGCTACTCAACCGACTCACGGAGTCGAAGATGTTCATGCAACTCCTGCGACCCTTGCGACCTAACCGACTCACTGACACTGACACTCACCCATTTCAAATCAATAAACCATTTTGTGACTCGAAAGCTTGCAAAACCCTAGAAATCGAACTACTTACACTTGTTGACGCTATTGAAGATTGACTCGTGCTCTCTTCGTCACTGCTACTGCTGATTCTAGCCATTTTCCTTCTCACCAACTTCAAATCGATCCCTCTCAAGTTCGACATCACTTATTTCTTTCTTGCTATAAACTTTTAAACAGGTTTCACGGCGAAAAATTGTTCGGCGTTCTCGGTTTCACGTCGAAAAACTGCCGAACGTGGGTTTTTCCACGTTCGAACATTAAGGGCAAGTTTGTCTTTTCTTCAGTTTTTTTTTCGGATTTAATAATTATTTTAAGGAAGGATATTTTTGAAGTGATTTAACCCTATAAAAGTATTTCTGATATTTCGTCCTTTTGATATAGATTCTCCTATCTAGAGGCTCGGAAGTGTTGTTTCCACGTTAAAAAAACTTGAGTATGAAAACTAAAACAAGCAAAATGCACCAGAAGAAGAAAGAGGAATTTTTATGTTGAATTCATGTTCTCGACTCTTCTCATATTCCATTATTTATATTAAAAAAATACAAAAATAGTGTCCTAAATATGCTCCACGTGAAGTATTTATGGAGAAATGTAACAAGAGATACGATAAAACCATTTACCTTTGCTTTAAACAAATCAAAGTACTTTTAACCGAAATAAAAGCACTTTTCCACCGAAATAAAGAAAAAAACAAAAACATAACATGGTTATTGGTCAACAAATCACTCTCTAACCATGATGCGTCGTTTTGACTTTCACTGACCCCATCTTTTTCCTGATCTCAATGAATTTTAATCGATCAAGAGTTTTTTGTTAATAGATCTGCAAACTGTTCTCCAGTATCCACATGATCAATGTCAATATTTCTTTCTTCAATATATCCACGTATGAAGTGATATTTTATATCAATGTGTTTGCTTCAATTGTGTATCATCGGATTTTTTAAGAGAGCTATTGCTGACTTATTATCAACCAACATCTTAACTCGTTTTGGTTTCATTCTTGTTAGTTCCCATATGAGACAGTTTAACCAAAAAGCTTGACATGCAGTTGTGGCTGCCACAATATACTCGACCTCATAAGACGAGAGTGCCACAATTTTTTGTTTTTGAGAAGCCCAAAAAATCAAATTTGTACCAAGAAATAATGGCATACATGTGGTGCTCTTTCGATCATATGTGTCTCTGGCTAAGTCTTTATCATGTAGGATGTGTTTCACAACTGTCATGTGTTGTGTAGTTGGCTTCTCCATGTATCGGCTGACAATACCCACAACATAAGCTATGTCTGGCCTCGTGTTCACAAGATATCTCAGATTTTCGACGATGCCGCGATATTTTATGGCATCGACTGTAGCGCTGCCATCTTCCTTGCTTAGCTTCAATCTATGCTCCATTGGAGTTGAGCTAGGATTGCAATATGTCATTCGGAAGACTCTATAATCTTCTTTGCGTAAGCACACTGACATAGCGTGATATCATCGTTATCTTGTTGTACCTCAATACCCAAATAGTAGCTCAACAAGTCTAGATCGTTCATACTGAAAAGATTTATCATCTGGTCTATAATTTTTTTTATTTCACCATTGCTTGAACCTGTGATGATAAGATCATCTATGTACACCCCCACAAGTAAGATCTTGTCTCCTTTTTCGTGTCGATATACAACATGTTCTAGTGGACTTTTCTCAAAACTAAGCGATGCCAGTGTGTTGTCTAGCTTCATTTTCCAGGCCCGTGGTGCTTGTCGCAACCCATACAATGCCTTGTGCAATCGCAAGATTGTGTTTTTGTTCTTATCATCGACATACCCAAGTGGTTGTAGAACATAAACATCCTCAACCAATTTGCCATTTAATAATGCAGACTTTACGTCCATATGGTGGATTTGCCACCCACTATGTGCCGCTAGTGCTATTAGAATCATCATCGTCTCCATGCGCGCCACCGGTGCAAAGATCTCGCATAGTCTACACCTTGACGTTGGACGTAGTCTTTTGCAACCAACCTTGCTTCATGCATCACAATATTTCCGTGTGGGTCTTTCTTCACCTTAAAATAAGTCTGATAGCACGATGGTTTGAAGGGAGCTCGGTATATTCCCAAGTCTTTATATCACGAATAGACTTCATCTCTTCCTCCATGCCTTTTTTTCCAAGCGTTATCCGCTAATGCTTCCTCAATGTTCCTAGGGTCATGACCGGAAATTAAGCACATGTTGTTGTCATCTCCACCTTCTTGGTCACTTTCTAGGTCATCAATTTTAACGGGTGTCGTTATATCATAAAGTTTTGGCATCGTACGTTATCGAAGCTTGTTACCATCTGTGTCATGTGTTCCATCTGTTGGTGGTGTTGCTCATTCTAGTATTCCATATGATGTTGTGGACTCTATTGTTGATGACACATGTGTGTCTTCGTCATTGTTTATTGTCTCACCACCTGTAACAGAGACGTCAGTGTAACTTATGATAAACTTGTTGTTGGTGTGTTCATTTGTCGTGGTCCAATCCCATGGCTTCTCTTCCTCAAACACCACATCACGGGTCACATGAAGCTTGCGTATCACTGGGTCATAGAGGTGATAAGCCTTCAATCCTTCTTCGTAACTGATCAAGACCATGGGAACAGATCTGTCGAAAAGCTTGTCAACGCATGGACCGATTTTTTAACGTGTGATGTGCAACAAAAAGTACGGAAGTAACTCACATTGGGTTTCCTCTTGAACCATGCCTCGTACGGTTTTATGTCTTCGGTTCAGCACATGTACAGCAGTCTTCGCTGCTTCTCCCCAAAACATAGCTGGCATTTCCATGTTTTTAACATGCTACGAGCCATCTCGATGACTGTTTGGTTTCGTCGTTCGACCACACCATTTTTCTGTGGTGAATATGGTGTCGTGGTATACCTTTTAATTCACATCTCATTGCAGTAGTTGTTGAATTCAATCGAACTAAACTCACCACCCTGGTTTGTTCGAAAAGCCTTAAGCTTAGCATCGATATATTCTCAACAATGGCCTTGATTTTCTTGAAGAACTTGAAAGCCTCACCCTTTGACCTTATTACCTTAAGCCACATATATCTGCTATGATCATCAATTATTAGCAAAAAATATCATGCTCCGCCTGGTGTGGCAGGAGTGATTGGCCCGCAAAGGTCATTGTGATTAAGATCTAGTTGTTGTTTTGCACAGTACATCGTGGCATGTGGAAATGGGATTCTGTGTTGCTTTCCGAGTGCACATGCATTACAGAACTGCTCCACGCGATTGATTTTTGGCATACCGATCACCATGTCCTTCGTGTGAGGTCATGCAATCCACGGAAGTTTAGGTAACCATAGCGTGCATGCCATCTCCATGCTATATCATCAATTTTTTTCGTCAAATATATGGGCGAGTTCAAGTTTAGAGTGAAAACGTATAACCTATTCCTAGATCGTTGTACACGAGCTAGCAATAGACTTTCTCGGTCGAAAATGCTTAGAATACCGTCTTCTATCACTATCTTGCATCCATTTTCTTCCACATGTCCAATGCCGATTATGTTACTGCGTAACTGAGGTATAAAGTATACCTTGATTAGTACACAATGGCCATGATTCTGCCTTCAAATAACATTGAGTCTTTTCCGCATATGTCTACACATGAGCCATCTCCAGATTTGACACTTCCATGTACTGTTTCATCGAGGGAGACAAACCAACTCTTGTCCCCAGTCATGTGGTTACTAGCTCCAGTGTCTAGGTACTAGCTAGCGCTACCATGCTCCACCGGCAATAGCTTCTCTTCGTTGAGAAATACTTTCTCTGTCAAAATAGGATTCGTTTGAACAACTTTGTAATGTTGTGCCAGTAGAAGTGCTGGTGCGTCATTTTCCACGACCAAATTTGACGTCTCCTTGCGTTGACGATGAGGCTTGGTGCAATGCGTGGAAATGTGCCCGTAGAGGTTGCAATTGTAACACTTCGTCTTGGACATGTCACGACCATTTGTGGATGACATAGCTTCCTTGACATTGCGGTTGCCATTGCGATGCTTATCTCCAGTGTTACCCCGATTCAAATAATTTCCTCTTTGCTCCTTCCTTTTTTGTCGTGCCATCCATTCCTCCTCCGTGAGAAGTAAACGAGAGCCACCACCGTGTGTGACATCATCTTGTTCAAGACGTTCTTCAACCACCTTAAGTCGTCCAATGAGCTTTTCAATGGACATCTTCTTCAAATCCATCAAGGTTTCGATGGACACAGTGATCTTTTTGAACTCACGAAGAACAACACGCAGAAAATTTCGGACAACCTTTTCATCTCCTAACTTCTCCCCGAGAATAGATAGTTTGCTTACTAGAGTCATGAGACGCATAGCAAAATCGTCGATTGTCTCCCCATCTTTGAACTTCATTGCCTCGAACTCGCTAAGTAGAGTCTGAGCATTTGCCTCTCGTACACGTCTGCTCATTCTCATCAAGTTTACTGCATCCCATGTCTCTTTGGCCAAATCTTTGTCAGCCAATGTATCAAGCATTTCTGGTGGAACTGCACGCAATATCGCAGCGAGAGCTAGCCGATCATCTCGTTACTCCACCTTTTCATGCCCTATCTCAATTACAGACCACAGTACTAGTGCTTGCAGGTTCACCCGCATCAACAATGACCAATCGTCGTAGTTCGAGCGCGTCGACATGGGGTAGACCACCGTGCTACCCATATCCTTCACCACCCGTTGCATCACAATTTCACGACCATCCTCATCACTATTGTCGGACCGACCGCCTTGCTCATTGCCGGGCATAATCGTACCAATAGATGATTTCAAATGTTGTGAACTCTCACTCATGTTGATGATTCATGTTGATGATGTGGGATCAAATACCAAATGTAGTTTCCATGTTAAAAAAACTTGAGTATAAAAACTGAAACAAGATAAATGCACCAGAAGAAGAGGAGTTTTTGGGCGAATTGATGTTCTTGGTTGATCTCATATTCCATCATTGATATTGAAAAAAAATACAAAAATAGTGCTCTAATTATGCTCCACGTGAAGCATTTATGGAGGAAAGCAAACCATTAACCTCTGCTTTAAAATCACTTTTGACCGAAATAAAGAAAAAAAACAAAAACATAACATGGTTATTTGTCAACAGGAGGAAGCAGTGAGTAGTTATCCGAGAGCGAGAGAGAGAAGCCGATATGGCGGTGTCCGTACAATCCTTCTGCGCCGCGACCCTAGCGTCGTCGACAGTATCAAGAATGCCATTGAACTCCACTCGGTCTTCCCGAACTGAGTCGCGATGCAGAATCGGCGGTGGCGGCTCGGTGAGGTGCTCTTCGGTGGCGGTAGAGGCGGAGCGGCTAGTGACGGTGAAGAACGGGAAGGACTCGCTGGAGATATGCAGAGTTATGAACGGAATGTGGCAAACAAGCGGAGGATGGGGGAAGATTGACCGAGAGGAGGCAGTCGAGGCAATGCTCCGCCACGCCGACGCTGGACTCTCCACCTTCGACATGGCCGATATTTGTAAGGACGCCGTTCGAATTCCCCTCCACTTTTATATTTCGTATCCAGTTATGTGGCGCCTTTTCATTGGTTGAGTGATGTCAGAAGTGTTGTATTAAAATGTTCAATGTCGCTGTTAAAACAGTTTCGGCATATTTATTGAAATGGAAGGTCTGATGCAGTTTTTTGCAGCTGAAACAAAGTGACTGACCTATACAACAGAATGCAAGGAGTTATTAAAGATGAAAACGTTATATAAACGTTGCCAAAGTTACCTTCGTCTTTCTTTTGCGTTAAGTTATAAACAAAATATTGTTGGTTTAAATCTGGTTTAAGCTTATTTATGATCAAGTTCATGCCTCTATTATAGTCTATAGACAAGTATCTATTAACTTTCATAGCAGGATGACATTCTAGAGGCGGTTGTTATGTCTTTGCTTTTTTAAATGCAGTTTGACAAAATGGGTTCCTCCTCCAGTGAAGATGACGAGCAGCTATGTCCGGGAAAACATTAACATATCACGGAAAAGAATGGATGTGGCTTCTCTAGATATGCTTCAGTTTCACTGGTGCGAACCTTCCCTTCTTCATACCCCATTATTTACTGATTCAGGATTTTATTTGATGAAATAGGTGGGACTATGCTAATCCTGGTTACCTTGATGCGCTAAAACATCTCACTGATCTAAAAGAAGAAGGTAAGTAAAGGGTCTATCTTCTCTTTTGCCTTGACATTCTTCTACTCATTTAGTTTGGTACAACGGCCTGAATGCAATGTTTCAGGTAAAATTAAGACTCTTGCTTTGACAAATTTTGACACGGAGAGACTGCAGAAAATTTTAGAGAACGAAATCCCTGTCGTCAGCAATCAGGTGAGTGAAAAATATAGTTCAAATTTTCCTACCCCTATTCGGATTGTCATCATCAGTGTCTTTATGCCCTTTATTCTTTTGCTCATGCAAATCTGTGAACTTTCCAGGTGCAACATTCAATTGTAGATATGCGGCCTCAACAGAAAATGGTCGAGCTTTGTAAGCTAACAGGAGTAAAACTTATCACGTGAGTCTGTTATATGTTCCTGAACACTTGTCTGATTTCATTAACAAGACGTGGTAGGGAAAAAATTGGAAACGGCTACCACAAGAAAGATAAGAATAGTTTTGATTTGATCCCTTTCATCATGAACAAACGTATTTGTTGTATTCATGGTTATGTTATGTAAATCATGGCCCCGTCCATTAAAATATGTCTGGTTTGTGAAGGCAGATATGGGACAGTAATGGGTGGTCTCCTGTCAGAGAAGTTCCTTGACACCAACCTAACCAATGCTGGTCCTCGCTTGAATACCCCGTCTCTCCAAAAGTACAAAACGGTGAGATTTCAAAGTCAAAGCCTTTTGCGTGATATCTCCTGAAGAAACGGGATTTGAGAGGTCGGGATGAGTTTTGCAGATGGTTGATGCATGGGGAGGGTGGGATCTATTCCAATCTTTACTTCAAGTGCTGAAGAGGATAGCCTCGAAACATGGAGTCTCCATTTCAACAGTTGCTGTGAAATACATACTGGATCAGGTATAATTGTTCTTCATGTCTGCTAAATATTGCGGATTATAGTGAATCTCATAACAATCTGGTTTTGATTTTGTTTTATAACTGTTAAATCTCAGCCCAGTGTGGCTGGATCAATGATAGGGGTGAGACTTGGGTTAGCCGAACATATCGAAGATACAAAGGCTATATTCTCATTGGTCCTGGATGAGGAAGATGTCGAAAGCATACAAGAGGTTGCCAAGAGAGGTAAAGATCTTCTCCAAGCAATTGGTGACTGTGGAGATGAATACAGACGCATATGATTTACATCAAATCTTCATGCATTGTTGATTTATGTCACTTATGCGGTCTTGGTTCTAGGCATTGGATTGTAATAATATAACTATTCATTTATCTAAATTTACTGTCCATCCAAGGACGAATTGTATTAGATGACTAAAAAATACTATCTTATGTACACAAATCTGTAGCATATTATGCTGTTTTATGTAAAGCCCCGTCAACAGGTATGTATGATCAACAAGTGACAATCTCACAAGAGTACAAAATGAATGGAAGAATCAGAAGATCTCTACTCTATGTACACTGTTGCGGCTAAGCTCTTTGCTTTCTCATATGCCCTTGTATGCTTTTCCATGGCTTTTGAGGCCTTTGGCACAGGCAAATTCAATGGCACACGAGATGGCAATGAGGTTTTGGGTGTTAACAACTTGTGCAATTAAGAATCCAAGAGGTACACTCTTCCAGGAGTCTGAACTTCTGGCGCTTGGCTATATCCAAGAAAATGGCCATCTTATCGCGGAACTCAGGCCCACTCTCCTTGCATCGGAAGGTTCCAGCGCATTCGCATTGTTCTGCGAGATGAGCGGATTTCACTTGGTTGCACCTTATGCACACCAGATCCTGTAGATGGTACATTCTTTCTCTCTGTCTCACGATCTGGAGAAGGTTATTCTCCATCAGTTCACGGTCATACGGTTGTCCACACTGTGGGACCGCACAACGCCATTCGTCTGCTAGTAGAGCGGGATCTCGGCATAAGTCTAGGTCTCTGCAGTTGTCGCAATAGCTGCAACAATAAGACAGTACAATTTAATCCTCTATCAGCTAGATGCAGCAAAAGAATTCATAAACGAATCACAGAAAGTGAAGCTTTTCTTGGAGTTGCAGTTGGACCTGCACACCACATTGGGTATGATGAAGGAGGGACCAGGATCAAGAAATTCAGCTTCTGGAGCAAATTCTCTTACACGAATGTACTTGAGCAGATTCTTTCTCATTACCTGCTCAGAGCAAGACGAGCAAGGGTTTATCGATTCGTTATTTTGCTTAAGGATAACTAAAAGGATTTGAGAATATTGACGTAATAAAAACTATCAGGAATTGGTCAAGAGCAAGAACAGCAGAGATATGCTTTATAAACTCCAAAGCGACATCTCCTTTGGGAGCTTTACCGGCGACTTGTGCAGAAGACTCTGCAAGTTTTATCCCCTTCAAGTGTGTCACGATATCACGGACATTTTCCAGAAGCATATCTGTAAACTCCGATCGTATCTGTATGCAACACGAAACAAGAAATGTCTGATTCTTCAGGTTCTGAATGACGAATGTATAGAGCAGATGCCATTTCCGGACAAGGGATTATACCTTTTCCTTGAGATATTCCACCATTTGTGATTCCAAACTCTCTGCGGTTTTTACTGAGATAGAGGGAGTGCATAAACTTCCATCCTGCATGGACACCCTGCTCGCACTTTGATCTAGAGCAAATTTCCACGGATCAAATACAAATTTGGAAACGGTGAAGACAAAGCGGTCCTGCAAAGTACAAGGACAATTAGATGCAACATCATACAGAAGAAGGTTCATGCATTTCAAAGCATGCCACCACCATCCGTAAAACTAAACATTGTTTAAGGGTAAGTGCATGACAACCTGAATTTCCTCTGGTAAAGCTCGAGTGATGTTCCAGCTTGAGACAATATCCACTTTGTCAAGTGAAATTTCATCATCCTTGGCCGGGATACCACCGTAATTAAACTAAAAAGTTGAAAATGTCCGAAATCAAAATTCACTGTGGTAATCATAATATTATAGAATGACAAATAAAAAAGAACAACGAAACCGAAGAGGAAACTCCTGGTGCTGGTTTAACATATATAAATTTCCTTTTGATGGTCAAGAGAGGAGAACGATCTTTGCAAAAAGATTTTCTTTGCAACTAAGTGTAGCTTTAACACCCTCGGAGATCTCTCTTTTCTGTTTTCTTTCATCATACTTTTCTAAATTTCTGTAGTTTTCAGTTCCGAACAAAATCTCGTGATGCTAGGAAAGAGATAAAAACGGGAAAAAAACTGTAAGGAAGAAGCAAAGCTAAGAGCTCAAACCTGGTCCATGAAAAGTAAGGAGTGCCAGAAGTCCAATGGCTCAAGCTCAATCCATTCAAATAAGTCTCTGTTAGGGACAAAGTACAAGAACCGGGGAAAGGAAAATGAATGTTTTGTTCCTCTATGGACTGAGTGTAAGTAGTTAGGCACTGCGGGTCAAGAAGAAACCAACCTGCTCTGGACTGCCTTGAGCAGACTTTCACAGTAAGCCTTAGCGGCAGATAAGTCAAATTTCCCGGTGTCTATAATCACCTTAGAGAAGTCTGCATATATTATCGTGGCACCTAATTTCCGGAATTCAGCCAGTAACAGAGCAAAAATCTTCTGCATGACCTGCCACCACCAATGAAAAACACAGAAAGTCAAGAAAGGATGCGAAGTCTCAGATGTTATCAATGTGGAAGTAGTTGGCAAACTCCGAGTTTTTTTTTTTTTTGTTTTCTTTTGAGGTTCATTATGCATTATGGCAGACCAAGAAGCGAGAAAGGATTTAGATAAAAACTTAGACCATTTGTACGCAAAGCGAGTTGATACCAGATATAGAGCACAGTACACCAGTAACACTTACCTTTTGAAGCATGAGACGAAGAGCTGGATCATGAAGTTTCGAACGTGGGCTGCAATATCAAAACACAGATTAGTAGTTTAACAAGTCAAGAGTAAAGCAGGATATACGAAGTGATGCAATGTACCTGCAAAGCCACCGATACAAGTGTTGGGAAATGGCGTCAGCAAATATATTCCCAGAGTTAATGGAGTCAGTTAAACACCTCTGAATCAATTGTTTCAGGACCCGGAAAGCAGGAGCACATGCAAGGGCCTCATCGAAACCAGCAGCCTCAGTTGAATTACTTCCTCCAGAATCCATCTCCTGCTCAAATCCCAACAAAGAGCCTCCTTCCAGTTCATTCACTAGGTTGCTTTTCAAAAGGGCATTAACATCCAAGTGATGAATCTGCATGATAAAGGCTCATTTAATCAAATATCCATGTGTGCCAGTTTAAAAGAAAGAGGAACAGAAGAAGCTTTCAAGACCTTTAGCTCCACAGACACTTTTCTATATGCCCCAGGGTATATCAGGCTTGCCTGATGCGCCTATATGTCAAAAAAGCAAATCAGCAATCACCTTGATAGTCAGTCTAATCATTCTTATATATTCACCCATATGATACATAACTTGAAGGGAATAGAAAAAGATAAGAGGAGAAGTTTTGTGGCACGGTCCACAAGCCTGAAAAGCAGAAAACTATTCATTTTGATGACTAACCTCATCAGCAAAGCATGTCTCTTCACTGTTAATACCTCCAAGGTCTGGAACACCATTATCAGACACCCAGAGGATCTGTAATACAAAATATGGATATGAAAAGCAGCGTTGACTTCTCGAATACATGATAGGGACCAAAAAACTGAGTCACTGCCTTTATCAAGGCCGAAAGAATTTTACTTTGAACACACATGCATAGAGCAAGAGGATAAATAAGAAACAAGGAAAAAAATGGAGTCCAATCGTTTGGCCGACTCTAGAACGAAGGAAAGAACCTGTTGCTGGTCGCGGAGTGCTCTCGACAAGAAGACGTCTGCTGTGAATATTAACCAATCAAGTTCAAAGTTCCCCAGAGGCACCTACCGAATCGGATACAAATTCTCAAAAAATTTGCAAAAGCAGAAGCGAGGAAATACACTTTCAGTTTATCAATATAACCTACATGAGCATATCTTGATAGTGCAATCCTCCCATTTAACCACTGAGATGATGCAGCACAACGTTGCATTGCAATTTTTGCTGCTGGATGTTGCCACGAAAGAGGCTAAAACCCAAAAATATACATATATATCAGCATTTTAATAAAATGAATCGCCTTGTTACAACATCAAAAGAGGTGAGAAGTAGTCAATTGGCTGATGAGTCACAGAACCTGGTAATTGTTGTCGTGGCCATTGAAGGGAATCCTGACACATGGGAAATCATCTAGTGCCCTTATACCTTCCTTCATGGAGTTAACGTCAGGGCATTCGATGACAACAACAGTTGGTCCACCATTTTCTTGTCTGTAAACGGGAAAACAACAGGTGAATCAAACGAGCCTGGGAGGGCATGACATACTTAGCAATCAAATCTTAAGTTTTATTCTTTGTGTCCAGTATTAGAAAATGGGAATCTTTATGACTGGATCCAGCAAGTAGCATCCAGAAAATTTCACATTTAGAGCTATAATTGCAGGGATGTTTGACAAGAGAAAGCATGCAAAATTTATTAGCAAACCATAACTACAGGATACAAATAGTAAATGAAACATTAAACCTGCATGCCGGTCAGAAAGTATATCAGGATAAATGAGGGACCTGTATTCACTAATTGCTCTTTGCATAATCTTCTCCGCGTCACTGACATGCCCAACATAGTCCACCTGATGTTTGGTGTCAACCAAAGAGAGAAAACGGTTGAATACATAGATCAAGGCTTGAAAGTGATGAAAACTATCATAGTACCAGAATTCACCTTGAAAAGGATATCACTCCAAGACACTGTGTCGAGGGACAATGCTTGGCAAGCTTCTCGAAAGTGTCTCTCTAGAATAGATGGTGATAAATCCTTGTTTTGATAAGGATTAACTACCACCAATGATAATAGCTTTGATACGGGACAATATGCAACATATATGGCACGCCCTGTTGAGCCGCTGCGAAACATATAAATCATGAGTCAGACATCAAGAACTGGGAAAACTATGTCAAATAGTAGATAGGCAATAAGAGATCCAAATGTGAAAACAATCAATCTGCAACAAAATTAATATATATGATTACCAGCACAGACATACACTGCTACATTGTGACAGTTCACCCTCTTACCATTTTGAAAATAAAAAATTTCCTTCATAGTATAAAAGGATGGTTGCAAGTAATGACGTAAAACTCGTGTTTTAGGAAACTAAAAATAAAGAGAAGAACGCAAATCATGTGTTTCAACAGTATTGGTCCTCAACCTGTTATACAGGTAAACAAAAGGAATTGAAGGCTCCAAGTAATGACATTCAGCTGTAGTTTTCATATGAAGTTCTCCAAGTTTCCATGCATCCTGGGTATTATGGTGCTTGGTACCCTTATCAGCTTTACATACACATCCAATCTGACATACAGCATTAAACTCCAAAGGCACCTTGGTTTCATATATGCCCTGCCAAGCTCAATTATTAGATTCTGAGCACCATATGTCACATCTAAACACGTATTTCATTCACACAATAAAAGTCAAAATTCTAAATTTTCTTCAGATATTTATATCAACGTGCTGGAAAAAAGAGAGAGAGAAAGATGCAAACAGGAACATGTGAAAATATATAATAATAAACCCTCACGAGGTTGGTTTGGTGGCAGATTGCCTAGGCTATGTCTTGGAGAAAGCATTAGGTCCAAAGTTCTATTTCCGCCCCAGTGCAAACAGTTCCTTGGGAACATCGATTCATGTTATTATAAGTGAAGAGGACATATGCTTAAGTAAAATGTGGGATAAATCGAGTTACATATTATCTGGTGCAACCATGTATGCATGTCGTGTAATTCCATTTCCAGGATTTTCATAATAGTAGGATACTTGATATACAAGTACACATGGGAGACACATCACACAAGTTGTCTTCTCACCAGAATGACATGCAACAAGATAACATAGAAATCATTTGTACACCTTAGGCTGAAAACTTTTATTAGTTTAGAAAACGTGTAACAGGTTTTTTATTAAGGAAAATCCCATAATAATTCCCAAACTTATCTCAAACAGAAAAATACATCATCTCCTTTTTTTCACTATTTTATTTATTTATGAACTTATTTATTACTTCACAATAATACATTAACTGACATGCTGCTTCCACAATAATGTATAAACTTTTGAATTTCAAACGAGCATCTTCGTCGTTAAATCAATTTGAAAGTAATTTCAAAATTTCATATACTGTTACGAAGTAATAGACAACTCATGAATAAATATGTGAAAAAAAAGAATTAATGTACTTTATGTCAGCCTGAACTGAGTTCAGTAATTATTATGGAATTTTCCCTTTTTATTATGGAAACCATACTTCATGATGGAAACGGAAAAGAAAACTAACCTCAATTTCAGGGTCTGAAAGAAGAGCTGCAAGTTTTTTGCTTTCGTTCTTAAACTGATCTTCCTGAATTACAACCTGTCAAGAAATAGAAAAGAAATCTAAGAATACTAGGATTAAAAGGACGAAGATGCAACAATGCATAAGGTTTAGACAGACACATGCCTCGATCAGATTATAACAATGTCTTCCATGAGGAAGAATTTTGTTGACACGTTTTCCAGGGAAATTTTCAGCTATCGGTGCTCTGGAATTAATGTAGAACACCCTTGGAACAGTCAATGGGATCTTAAGCATCATTCCTTCAACAACCGCCCAAGCAAAAAATTGTCCACTCTGTGAACTCGGAACAAGTTGTATTATCTGAAAAAACAAAGAAAAAAGAAATAGTAATGCAAAGGAATTTCCACATAACCATCTAAACAAAATTCACATTACGCACCTGCCAGTGCGAACGTGAAAGGGCTTCTTCTGGCTTTCTAAAGTATGAACCAACACCAGTTCTTCCCTGAGAGACTCTTTGGTTTGTCTCATGAGCATCATTGTGCTCTGAAGGCCTTGAATCACCCAATCTACAAAATGAAACTTTCTTGTTGGTAAACATCGTACAAAATTCAGGGATATACATTCAGCTAAGTCAGGAAACCACTAAAAACAGCTTTATGTATTTTTATCACTAGCAGCATTGGCTGCCTTCCGTTCCAAGATAAAGGACTATGATGATCTATTGACATGAATTACACTTCGTTTTGCTTTATAATTTGTTTGTCAGAAGATGTACATACGAAATTTACCTTTGTTTTTTCTTCTTTTCTAGAGTTGCTTTCCATTTTCTTTTCTTTATTTCAAGCCATCCTTGGTAATCTTCATTCTTGTCAATGTTCTGAGGTGAAATATCATCACACTGTAAAGGCAAACTCTCTTGCTGCTCACAGTTGGATTGTTTATGATTGACTTCATAAGACCTAGCAATTGGCTTGGGCCCCTTAATGGAGGACCTGTTTTCTTTTTGAAAATCCTCAATATCTACAACATTCTCTTGAGTCATTGAAGGATTTGTGTCCATGTCATGTTTGTTAGGTGGGCTGAACATATCAACTAGTTTTCTTTGGCGAAATTTATCTTCCTTCTCCCGGACCTTTTTATGGAGCCAATCAGGATGAAGAACCCTAGGGACTGGGTTTGCAACCTATGAAGGCAACAAAGTTTAAGATGCTTAAAGAAAAAACGTAAAAAAGATAAGTTAGTAGTAGAGCCACAACGATACCTTCTGCATTGCTGCAGGAATAGTAATAATCTTTTGAATAGCTGAACTAAGACGCTGCTTGTAATAAGACCAGTCAACAATGGAACGGATTTCAACATCCGATGATGTCTTGCACCATTTTCGCAGATAAAACTTCATTATTTCTGTACACATGGCGATTGAAGTCACATATGAAAATTAAGAAAACAACACGAAATTACCAAACCAAATGGAATATTGCTTACCTGAATCAGTTTCAAATATAGCAACTGGAACAGCACGCTCGCTCACAGGTGTCCCCTAGTCAGATAAGTAAAAGTGGTAGTAAAAGTTAAAAAATATTATAATGAACAGTGCAGTGAGATAAATATGATGAAGTAGTGGGAGAAGGATGCTTAAAGAAAACTAAATACTTTGGCACGTGTTAACACAGGTACCAAAGAGAACTTGAACGTATACAACATGAACAAAGAACTTGAACGTATACGTGTCTAACTGAGAGAAGTTGCAAAAGAGGAGACCAAGAGAAGTTTGTTGATACGTTCTCATACGAGTTTAATTATCCACTTAATGTATCAATAATTTCATAAAAGAGCTTTCAATTGGGAAGCAAACGTTAGGAGTCCTCAAGGAGTATAAGCTGATGTGGGAGAAAATTTGTTTCTAGAGGTCTCTATTATAGTAGAAATGTACCTTTGGTTCACAAGCAACAATATATTGGCAACGCAATCCTTTATCTTTGACCATTGTATCCCCGAGAAAATTAGCAAGGCGCTTCGCCGTGGTCACAGCACATGACTTCTGCTCACCATAATCTGCTAAAGATTTGCTCATTGTACTCGATTCTGATATATAATCTAGCAATTCACTGTCAGCAATATCTTTTCCTTGATTCTGAAACAAATGAGAGGGGAACTTATGAAAAATATGATCCGGTTGCTATAAGAAGTATAAGCTAAATTGCTCAGCAACTATGTGTACTAAGAAGAACAAGCAGCAAATGACCACACATACGTCAAGTAGATCCAGCCAGCGATTTGCAACAGCAGCCACAGCAGAATAACACTCTCGAAGCGTTGAACCATGGAGAAATTTGTCAAAAAGCTCAGCCTGCAAGAAAAACAAAAGAAAAGAGAAGAGGAACTGTTCCATTAGTTGCCATCTAAAGAGTAACATTTAATATTAGTAAACATACGGCTTTCTGTCTAAAGCATAATCTTTGAAGATGATAACTCTGAATAAAATACATTAGTCTCATGGATTATCATTGATCAAAGCTATATGCACCCGTTTTACAAGGACATAGTGTTTCATTCTTAAAATTCTTTTCTTTTACTAAGGTCATTGACTTCAGAAAAGATCCACAGTAAGCAGTATAATTTCTAACAAGATTTTATAGACAGACTCAAATTGAGCGAGATAGAAATATTATAAGAAAAACACTTGTAGCATACTACTTTTTCATGTATAAGTTTTTTGCATGGCTTCTACTCACTTCAGACCAAAGAGGGGAAGTAAGGTTTAGTTTCTCTTCTAGACACTCAATGATCACCTGAGCTAGCAATATAGAACCATTGTAACTTTCCAAAATAGACTCTTATTTTGCTAAACAAATTGCAAGGTGCAACCAAAATCTAACAACTTCTAGTAGAAAATTTAATAGTAAAAGCTGTTCAGCACAAACCCACTACACATCATCACTCGCAGCCTTAAAGTTTGTAGTTGAAGCAGAACCAAGATATATCATCTAGAATATTATAACACAAGGGTAAGAAGAGGATACCTGAAAAACTTTGATGAGTTTCAGCTCACCTCTACGCTTTATCTCAAACCCCTTTAGCTCCGCCAAGGATCCATCGTGATTGAAAACAGCATAGCGCTTCTTAATTAAAATCCCCTCCTCTTTAGATGCAGGAAGAATCATTGCCTATTTAGAAAGGATACTAAATGTTATTACTGGCAACAATAAAGCAAGACATTCAAAAATCCATTTCATGACTCTTACCTTGTATGGTCCATCCACTTCGAACTCAATCGAGCATTCACTGTGTGTCTTATATGTTTTGTTGACAGGATCTACAAGAGTCTGGCAAAATCATTTATTAAAAACAGACAATAGACAGAGGCAAACGCTTCCAGAATTTTAAAATGATTAATATGGTAGAATGTACATTGATATTAAGATCTTAAAAATGGGGCTATTTCAGCAAACCTGATATTGATCATTTGTATTATTTCTTGCAACATCAACATTAAGCATTACACATGGATAAGAGATCGTAAACTTCTTCATGTTTCTGCAAAAACAAAAACATTTGATGGTTTAACGTTTAATCCACAAGCAAGTGCTACTAGAAAATGAATGTGAAAACAGTTTTTTCCTAATATCTTGGAGGAAAAATCAGACCAAATAAAAAAATATATATATTAGAACGAGAAGACCAGAAATCTTACTTCAGTTTAAAAGAAAAGTTCTCCGGAAAAGATCCAGGGAGACAACACCAGATACCATCTGTATCCAACTCAAGTGGTTTCCCAATCCTGTCAATAAGCAAGCGAGCATTCTGAATGATTTTTGCTCCAGTGTAGGTAACTACACCAGCCATTTCCATGGAGTACCATCTTGCACCTCTGGGATTGAAAGAAATAAAATCACGATCAACCAAAACCAAACTCATGGTGAAAATGTAACAGAAATTCAGCGTCCTTTCAAGGAATCAGAAAACTCACTTGCGCATGACATATCCATAGAACGAATTCAGTATACACTTATGAGCTAGCTGCAAGGAATCATAAAGCACTACCATATCCTGTGAAAAACAGTCTGCATGTCAATAACCATTTACATGGTAGTTCTGGAGATTATATATATATCTGAGCTAGTAAGTCATGTAACGTACTTGTGCTTCCTGGATCTTAATAGAATTGCCACTTGCCTTGGCCTCTGACAACTTTCCCTTCCAGACCTTGTTAAGAGTTTTATACTCATACCTCCTATCTCGAAAGCTTCAATCACAGCAAATACAAAGGCATTAGTACCAAAAAATATCCTTGCTAAAGAAGTCATATTTTACTAATTATGATCAAGTTAAAAAAGGTGTTGCTAATGCTCCCACTTTATCTAGAACAGAACTGAAGGAAACAAAAGTCACCCACCTGCGAACAGTGTCAACATAAAATGGGTTCTCTCTCATGCATATCCCAGCTTCACGAAGTTCAGTGATGGGCTTGTCTAGTACTCGTTTATATGCCTGTAGAATGCCACATAACAAACTGATATATTCACATCGTACAGGCATAAATTATCATGCCAGAGAAGAGTAATACCTTTTGACAATATTTTTTTAGCCGCTCCTTAAGCTTAGATTGCTGCTCCACCTTTGGCAGATCAAGGAAAGATTTAGAGGACTGGCCATTGGCACCATCATCTACAAATTCAGACTCAATCTGCTTCTTCATATGATAATAATCACTGCAAAACCATTAAAACAAAGTTAAGAAAATACCTTCGAGTTGGTTTTCCAAAAAATTCTGAAAAAAGCGTTTAATGTATTTGAAGTAAACCTTTTCTTTGCCGTGAATATCTCTCCACGCCAAACCCATTCAAGCTTTCTAAGACACGTCTTTCCAGGGCGATTGAAATCACATGCAGTGCAGACCTCATCTATTACTATGGATGGCGGCTGATATTCAAGTGAAACATTCACTTAACTTGAACTCACAGAAGGCTTCAAAATCATAAATGTGAAGGATGCAGTCTAGTTTATTTAAAGCAAGCAACAACTAGTTATCACTGATAGTATTCTTGATTTACAATTTTGTGCTACAGCATATGCAAGCAGCTTGACGTTAATTCGGAATCATTTAGAAATATTGCAGAACAATAAAGGAATTCCGATTATTTCAAGATAGTCTGAATGTACCTGAAGCCTATTAGTTAAGATGATATTTGGATACATGGCCGCAACATCAAGATGATAAATAAGAGGGCCCTCTTCCCGTATTGGGTCATCTCGTAACTTCTCAAGCTGCATAATCAATAAAAGCCACAAAAATCAGGAGAGAAAATGAACTAAACACCCCAAAACATATTTGACGGGGGAAGGAAATAAGATACTAAATCAATCAGATTTTCTTTTCTTTTGTACAAGTACCAATGCAAGCAGGTGCATTGCTAACAGCAATGCCTTTGACATGGGAAAAAATATACTTGCAAGATAGCTAGATTTCTTAGGTGGCCTTTAATACATAATCCCGCATGGGCTTTCTACTGTTGCTCCAGATTAGAGAAGGAACACAATCACAGTCATGCATGAAAATTATGAATGAACTCTCCTTGCGTGAAACTGTTA
This sequence comes from Gynandropsis gynandra, assembly GCA_036759665.1. Lineage (NCBI taxonomy): Eukaryota > Viridiplantae > Streptophyta > Magnoliopsida > Brassicales > Cleomaceae > Gynandropsis > Gynandropsis gynandra. Next base: position 17,689,089 of record CM071867.1, read on the forward strand.
TACATAAGCAGAGCTCCCCATCATGGGATAGGACACGAGAGAAACACCACAGCCAAAACTTGAAAATAGGGGCATATACATGAGAATGACGACTCTGCTTCAGAATATGAATTAATCACCTTTTTCTGGATTTCATTCTTCACTTCATCATAGTTTGAAACTGACTCCATGTGCAATTTTCCCTCAACAGTAATAGCATATTGCAGATCCCGGTCAAGATTATCGATCAGTTGCTGGAAATTTAATTTAGAATCAGACAGGTAACCCGAATAGAGCTGTAGTATATTTTGACTGAATAGAATTATGTTACAGACATATTTTGCCTTTAACGTTTACATATTTAATTGTTACAGACATCTTTTGCCTTTAACGATTACATATTTACTGTTACAGACACCTTTTGCCATTAACGAATGCATGATTATTTTAAAGATGGTAAGCCAAATGTAAAAGGACTGCTGACTACATTTGTTTACACAGACTAAAATATAAAGAATGTTACATATATATAGAAATATATCAATGAAATAATTTTAAGCCAGAAACAAAGATAGAGAACCACAACAAGTCTTATCAACATCATTCTGAAAGAGTATAGAGCATGTTACTTACCTCATAAGCTGACGGATCCAACTTAAAACTGGTTGGAAGATCAGATCTGAAAACACCGCTTTCAAGGCACTCTACATGCCCACCAATATAAGTCTCACTTTCAAGAAGTTGATTCTTAAAGAACTTTTCATGGTCAGCTTGATGTTTGTTGGGGCATATAACATTTGCCTTGTAAGCCTGTGCTTGGAAAAAGAAACAGCAATTAGTAGGAAGTGTTGCATTGCACACCAGATCTGACTACAGATACTGTAACAGATGGAAAATCACCTGAACCATCAGAAGCATCTCACAAAGGGTACCACTTCCTTTGCGTAAAACCTCATCAGGGACCATCGGGATGATTGTTGCCAGAGAAAAAATGAAGGGATGAACGTAGGTCATGTACAGGTAATAAGTTGAAACAGCATCGGAGACAGAATAGGAGGCCATTGTCTGCGATGCGATAACCATTGAGAGAAGATAAGCATCAAATTTTTTGCAACATCTTACAAGTACAAAAGTAAAGACCAAAAACTATCCAATTAGTAAATCTGTCATGATCCTCAAGGCTAATTGTTGAGTCATAATATACATTAGTATGTATCAATTTGTGCACGTTCACAAGAGAGAGAGCAGCTGAAACTCTAAAGAATGTTGCATAAAATACAAAGTGGTCAATCATTATCCTCAGCTCTTATGCCGTAACCCCTCCCTACTTCTGAAGAGCATGCACAATGTCGGAAAAATGTAAGGAGTTTATCATCCATACCTGAGGCTTTTCCTTTGCAAATCGAACCATGTCTTCTGGATTCACTTCGAGTGGATCATAACCCAATTTTGCCTTCGTAACAGCCTGACATATGATAACAGGGAAGAGTAACTCAAATTCCCTATTAAGATAATGCCCCAGGAAAGAAGATATGGACACTAAAACAAAGAATGGCAGAGAGAGAGAGAGAGAGAGAGAGAGAGAGAGAATTGAATGAACCTTACGACCATGGCTTCCCTGAGGGAGATAGCTATCACGTTTCACCCAAGCAAAACAATCCAAATGGCAAATGAATTTAGCTCGACATTCACCTTGGTTCTTATCACAACGAAAGCCCAACTCCTGCAAACACAATAAGGGATTAGAAAAAAAAACAATTGAAATAAAGAATAAACTTCAAACAATATGATTTCAGCAAAAAAAAAACCTGGAAACTACATTACACTCTAATGGCAGAAGATATAAAGAACAAGGAGACAAGGATAGGCAGAATAAAGCATCCTGCTTCGGGATCACACACCATACAGGTTTTTCGAGTACCATGAAAATACATGGCCTAACTTTGTTTTTTAAGCGCAGAGACTATCTGAAAAATTCATTCCACAGTCATTAGGTCATGAGAGGAGGCGAGCACAATGATAGATGTCAATCCAAAATTGTCCATCTCTGATTTTCTAAGTAGGTCAACATTTCCAATCACAAATGCAGTCTCACCAAAATCTTTGATAATTATGCATGAAAAGATACAAGATTCATACATCACTCATTTTAATCCCATGATGAGCTGCTCTCTGTTCTATGAAAGGCCAGTCAAAATAGTCACCATTGTACGTAACATATATACCAGGCTTCAACTCTTGCATATGGGAAAACCATTTTCTCAGGAGTTCAACCTACAAGAACGAAACCAAAAAATGTAACTAAATTGCTAGTGCATTGATAATTATAATATTACAACTAAGTTAAGATAATTAGTCCACCTCGTTGTTAACATTTGTTACTTTGAAATGCCCTTCAAATTCTGGCTTTGGTGTATACTCCAGATCTTCTATGTCATCACCTACACACTGAGTTAAACATCATACGAGAACTTAATTATGAAAAATAATCCAACAAGATATGATTCGTCATTTGTCCGAGTCCGAAAACAAGAGTTAGCAGAAAAGGTTCAACCAGCTATGAAACACATGCAACCGGGACAATACAATTTAAATCTGTTTAAAAGAGCTGTAACATCTTTCTAAGTAGTGGACCGAAAAAATTGAAGTAGTCCCGGACATACCACAAGCAATTTTACGTCTGTAGTATACAACATCTATCAGGAAAAATTTTACAGTGATCTTTTAACTTCCTTGAAATTATGATGCAAGCATTTATTGATAAATTAAAATGTTACCTCTCTATTAATAATTAGAAAACCTTGGCCATCCACCATATAGGATATCATCATTATCAAATCATATTCAGCATCTGGAAACTTCAGCGGAAGCTTCGTTGTTTCAATATCAAATGCACAAACACGGACCTCTGCACGTTGGAGAAGATCGGTTCTCTTCTCTAGTATAACACCATTGCTAGAAGTACTAACATCATACCATTGCCCACTCCGTATATCTGAGAAAACATCAAATCTTTTTTTGATATTGTAGATGCATCAATTGTACCAGAAGAACAGAAAAGTCACTTAGGCAAAATAGATTACCATTGTCAATGGCAAAACGGACATGATAAGGAACATCATATTCCCGGAGGTCCAATATATAGTCTAAACAATCTGGATGGTGTTGCTCTCTGCATTCCAATAACCGTAAAAAGGTATAGTTGAAACACACGAGATAGATTGGAAAATAACTGCCGAAATTTAATGTGCTCTAACAAAGCAGGAGTTTGTAACCTTGGCAACAATATACGTAATAGAAAATCTTGAGACAGAAAAAGACTTTCTTACCGTTTTCCAGTCAATATCGATTCATATGCTTCAAAAGTATCAAACTTTTCCTTGTTCTTTTCAACAACATGCAACAAATCTCGCTTCACGTCCATCAATTGTTGCACGGTATCAAATGATACTTTTAGATATTTCTTTTGCAAGCCTGAAAGATGGTTTTTCTGCTCATGAAAATAAGGCATTGAGAATCATTAATTGGTAGAGGTCCACATATAAAGCATAAAGGAACCCTCAATGACCTAGTTTACTCTCAGTTATGTATACATAACAGTCTATCAAGTAGTGAGAACAAACATCACTTGCATTTTATTGCATCACATTAAAAGGAAAGCATCAAATGGTTATAACCCTAAAATGTTACCCGCTTTAGTATTTATGGCTAATGTTGAAATATCAGTGCGCACCTAGAGAATTCAACATAGAACATGGATTAAAGATTTTTTTTTGGGACAAATTTCTACGGCTGCTCTGTTACAGTCACGAGAGGGGGCAGTAATCAAAGCTTACACTAGAAAGCTTTTGTATAGATCTCCATAAGTGCATTCATGAAGAGAAGAGTGTGTTGCTAATCAGCTGGTGAAACCTATTAACCATTTCATACAATGAGGATTCTACAGATATTGAACAATAAATCTGCAGATGTCTTCTTGACTTACAAGATCGAGATCCTCTTTTTCAATAATCTCAACATCAGCAACTTGACTTTCATAGCGCCGCCTTACATAGGCTTCAACTTCCAATTCCATTTTGGCCTGTAACATGGGCATTGTCAATTTTATTAACATATATGTAGAGTTTAGATCTAATAGTGATTCAATAAGCATTTTGATAATGCATGAAGGGGAACCATCGTACTTTCGTGGCTGCATAGAAATAAGGACGAAACTTGTACTTTGTCTTGAAAGACGAACCATCCTGTCAAAATCCTTACAATTGTTAACATTTCAAACATGCAACAAAAATTGTTTGCCTCTTAAACAACTAAGAACAAAAACAATGGAGCTCACCTGAGTAACGAAGTAAAGATCGACACAACTATAGACTTTTCGGGTATCTGGATCTTCCCAAGATGACTGCAAAGTTAAGTGAGATAGTCAGTGTCATTTCTATCATACGCAATTAAATTATACCACCGAAGCTAACTTTTTTGTTGTAAGATTCACTTTATCCAAGAAGACAAGCCTCTCAATGTACACTTGCCAGAAACAATTGAACAACATATTACAATCACTAATCAGGATTCAGGGATCAAACTATGAACTTTGAGAAACATTCAAGACAGCTAGAAAATTGAATTTAGAACCATGTGTCAAACGCCAGATACACAAATTGTACATTACCATCATAAAGTGTCCCACAAACAAAAGCTACATCGTTAATCTGCTAATTTATCTTGACCCAGTATGCATTTAATCCAGGAGCACTTGAATTTTGTAAAATCGAGGGACAAATTTTGGTCGTAAATCTAATAACAGAGGAATTCCGCACACCCAGATTAAAGAACCGATACCAATCACACAACACTTCCTCCAGAGATGAAAATATGCTTAAGGAAAACTTACAGATGCAAATGTGAGTAACCACCCAAGGCGTTTTTCTCCCTCGGAGAAAAGAGCAAATCCAAGTTTGGATTCGAGCTCATCTTCCGCGCCGGTCACTACTTTCTGCTTCTTTGAGCTCCGCGAACCCTTCCGATCCCACCTCCTTTTATCTCCTCCGTTCATTTGGCTGTGGACCTTGCTTCTTCGCAATCCGAGGAAAAATTAAAACACAAAAATCTAAGCAATACTGCAGAAAACGGAAGGTTTCTGCTAAACCCTCGCGGTCCAAATGAAGATGTTGGAGATAGGAGGGAACACAGAGACGCTTTTCCCGCCCTTTGGAGGAGCTATCAGGAATGACTGAAAAGCATCCATTTGACCGTCTTTTAATTGGCCCAATTCAAGGCCCATGGGCTATCAGCCCATAAATGCATCCATAATTATCCGAAAAAGGAGGGTAGAAGTGGAACCTTTGAAATTGGTCGACCTTTGTACACCAAAAACCCTAGCTCTATATATAAATATGCTTTATATCAACACTGCTCCGTCTGCGACCTAAAAACCCTAATTATAACGCAGAGCAAAACGCTCCCTGTGAGATCCAGCAACCTCGGAAGTAATCGTCTCATATCAGTTTCTCTGTCTTGCTGTCGATTGTCGCTGGCGGATTCATCTTCTTGTTTTTTATCTGACCTATATATCTTTTCTCCTGTTTGTTTTGTCAGAAAATGAAGGTGGTCGCCGCGTTCTTGCTCGCTGTTTTGGGTGGCAACGCTTCACCTACAGCTGAAGACATTAAGGGAATTCTCGGATCAGGTTCGTACAGATTTTTTCGATTACGCTTTGGTTTTTGAAATCTTCTGTTGATGAATGTTTGGAGTTCTCTACAGAAATTACTCTGTTCGGACGAAAGGTATTTAGATTCCTTGCAAGTGAGAAATAAGAACTTGATATTGATCAATGATTCGGATTGCGAGTTTTTCTATATGCATCCTTGAGATGCAATACATGTAGAGTATGTTGTTTTGAGTGAGATACATTTTGCATTGAACGGTTTTGTTCCATTTCTAGGATCAAAAGTGAGTCGTAATTTTTCCAAATAAATATTTAGCATTTGTAATTCCCAGCGTTATAATTATGTGTTTCTAATAGAAGCATGTAACTTTATGGGATATGAGCACAATGCATTGCGTGACAGTGCCTTATGCTTAATGAGTTGATCTATGTATTTTGATGGAAGAGGTCATTGTTGAACCTGGAGGTGCAAATTGAGAGATTCTTGTTGCCTTGTTCTTGCAGTTGGAGCGGAGGCCAGTGATGAGGAGATTGAGCTTCTCTTGAAAGAGGTCAAAGGTAAGGACATCACCGAACTGATTGCAGCTGGACGGGAGAAGCTGGCTTCTGTGCCCTCTGGAGGTGGCGTTGCAGTAGCTGCTGCTCCAGCTGCGGGTGGGGGTGCCGCTGCACCTGCGGCTGAGGAGAAGAAGGAAGAAAAGAAGGAAGAGAAGGAAGAATCCGACGATGTAAGTCTGTTTCTTGAATGAAATTTGTGAATGAAACAGGACATTGATCTTGGAGACCTTGAAAACTTAATACATTGGTTTCTCACAAGAGGTTCTTTTCTGCTGGTGTTTCTTTGCAGGATATGGGATTCAGTCTGTTCGACTAGAGGCTGCAAGTGGTTGTGGTCTTGGAATTGTCGTTTTTCATGTTTTGCGTTGTCAAACCTTTTTAGATTACAAGTCTTGACTTCTAGCTTTGTAGTCAGGGCATGTGGGATTTTTGAATCTTGCTGGAAATTCTAAAGAGATTTTGTTTTAGAAATGATGCAAAAAAATATTATATTTTGGATTCAACCATTTTCCAATCTCTCTACGGTGATTCTCTACATGCTGAGAATGCTTCAAGGCTTATATTCCTCTTGTTGCTCAACTTGCTGATCATGAGTCAAGGCTGATTATTGTTGTTATGATCACATTCATCGCGTATTTATGTTTTTGGACCATATTAGCCCCACTGGTCTACACATCGAAAAAATCCGATAAAAAGAAACACATTGAGCAGAGTAGGAGCAAAGTGGATCGACAAGGCGGCATTAACAAACTGAGTGATTTTATGCTTGCTTTTAAACGATACACATCCGCTCTATTTACTCTGGAGATGAGATGCTGTGCATTCAAAAACCTATAAAAGAAATGTGGAATATAGTAAAAAATGAATTATTATTTTAAATTTAGAAAAATTCAAAATTTCTTTTATCTTACAAACATGAATTTTAAAAATATAGTGTAGAAAATACCAAACTTTTTAATTTTTGTCTATAAAATATAAATTATTATTTTGAATCTAAAAATTTTGAATTTTTATATTTTGTCTAAAAACACAATCTTATCAAATTAATTATATCAATACACAAACAAAAATTCTAAATCATATTTTAACTCTTTAAATTTTTTTAAGTTTTGTCTAAAAAACACAAATTTATCAAATTAATCATACAAACTAAAAAAATATAAATTTAGATTTTTAAATTGAAAATAATAACTCATGTTTTATAGAAAAAAATAAAACAATTGAATATTTTTATGCTATATTCCCTTTAAAATATGATAAACAAATATTTTTTGGTTATTTATCTAATGCGCTTAAAATTTATATAGAGAAAAAGATATATCAAACTTCAAAAATCTGAAATCCTGTTGAAGATATAAGAAACGCAATAGAGAGGAAATCCAAATTTGTTGAGCATTCCAAAAAGGTTTCTATTATTCTGGGTTTTATTTTATGCTTCTCTCTCTCTGGAACTCTGCACTCATTCTTGAGCCTCTTGCTGTTTCTTTCCACCAGATTTCATGTACCATCCCACTGCACCTATGATGGTCACAACACCAGCAATGACTGCATAGTTCCGGGACTTGTCTTCCGAGACTTTCGGGGCTGATTCTCCGGATGAGGATGCTGTGCCACTCGTCTTGGCTTGGCTTGCTGAGCCCCCAGCTCCTGCCGAAGCTTGTTCTCCCGCGGTTGGTCCCTGCGTGAAGGAAAACAAGACTTAGATGTTTTCATCACACGGAGCTACTTGTGGCATAGACTACTTGTTTGAAGTATTCACACCTTCCGGGCAATCTTCTCGAGCTTCTCCTGCTCCATTTTCTGCAACAACGAGATGGCCCGATTTGAAGATCAATTCGTATTGTATAAAATGAATAATGTAGTCCATGATCAACAAAATCAGCAGAATACCACAAATGTAAGAATAGGACGATCAAGCAGATTAGCTGTAAACATATTTTGCTCTGGAAAGGAAATTCGATTGTTCATTTTTATTGAATTTGGAATCCAAGCGATTTAAAGAACTTGAGATTCAACTTAAACAAGTACTTCCACAAACTACCGTAAAAGCAGAAACATGGGAACGAATATGTAGCAACTCAAAATAAAATTATTGCCTCGGAGAAAGAGGAGTGACAAGATGGAGGGTTATAACCCAATAATATTCGGTGTATATGAATTGATAAAGACATTAAAACCAAGAAGATATATGACAGAGAGGATGGATATATAATTTATGAGCAGGAAACAAAGTTCCAGTTGATGCTCAACATTACAGACTGTATCACTAAGAAAAACAAAAACCACGTGAAACAACGAATAGTAGAACTAGTTTGTTTTCTTTACCTTGATGTACACATTCTCTGCAGCTTTTTCCTCCTCACTGAGAACTTTTCCACCACTAGAGAATCGACGAGAAACAAGTCTCAAAGCATTTCTGGTTGCCATAGTGAATGAAGATTACCCTGTCAATAAAATCATTAAAATCATTGAATATAATGCGAGAGATGTTTGGGTGAACCCTGAAAAGAATTTCAACAGATACGTGTCCAGATGGTGAAATCAATCTTCCTTTAAAACATCTGAAGGTACCAAGTAGTCCTCAATCATTTACTAGAGATGCAGGCACTAGCCCACCAAAACCACTAGCAGATATTAGCCACAAGAGTATGACCTGATTCATAAAACACACCCCAACAGGGAGTCCAATTTTCCTGATTTTATATTGTCGGAGAGGAAATGAACAGATGCGACACAGAACTCAAATCATCCAGTGGATATGACAAATATGTTGATTACCAAGAACATGAACACCAAACACGACAAACCTGAACTAAAAGGCTTATAGGAACTAAGGACAGATGATATAAATCGAATCAGGAATCCAATCCATAAAGAAAGCTACAAATTAAAAAAAAAGGCAATAGAACTGCGACCAATTTCAGAATATCACAACCCACCCAAGTGACTAAAAACAACGAAATATCTGAACGGCTACTTCTACTCGAGGTGACCATGGTTTATCAGGTGATTACAAACAAGCAACCAAATCGATACGAACTACACAGCTTGCGATCACGAAACATCTAATTCACCGAAGAAAGAGGTCCAAAATAACTATAGACACATAAGACAGCTACATGAACGAAACATCAAACCGTAATCTGAATCCACAGGAACCACCATTATTCCGAAACTACCATTATACCAACTGAAATCGACAAGAAACAAGGCAAACAAAGAACCCAACAAAACCATAAAAATAGCGTAGAGAAATCAGAACCTCGTCGTCGGCTCGAGATCGTCGAAATCGTCTGTTTAGAAAGATGAAATTTGTCAGGAAGCGAGTGAAGCAAATGGAGGGTTCCGAGATGCACAAAATGGGCCCTTGGTTAACAAACAACCTTGGGCCGTAAGCAAAATATTAGAACCAGGCACTCAAAAGAGCTTACCGTTTTGTTACAACAAGTGCTCTAAAAAAATCCAGCTTGTCTAGATCTCGTGTAGAGAGGTCGGCGGTCGACGATCATCAAGAAGTAGCTTATTGAATTTAATTTTTTTTATTATAATGATATCACTTTTTATATTTAAAAAATATAAAATTAAAATCCATTTGAAATAAAGAGATATGATATTGTAATATCTTGTACCATAAAAAAATAAAAAGATTCTAAGAAAGGGTAATGCTAAAAATTTATAAAAAAAATGTATAGGTATTTCAAATTCAACTAGTCACTGATTAAGTCGTCTAAAGTTTAGACGTTCATGGATCATTCGATTTGACGTCTAACAACTTTTAAAATAATGCTTAGAAAATATCCATTGGTATTCAATCATCGAAAAATGTGGTGGTTGTTGTAAATATATAAAAAACCTTGAAATTTTAATACACAAGAAAGTAATATTAAATATGATATGAAAATCTTCGACCAATTTAGTTAATTAAATTTCAAGATGATGGATGACAAAATAATAATATTCTCTCTTGTGTTATTAGATGAAAGCCAACAACTAAATATACATGTGAGAAATCCTAATGTTAAAATACATAATGACATAATTAACCCTATATAATGACATAATTAATCCTAATACGTCCTCTCAAGTTGGAGTATGAAGATCCCGAATGCTCAACTTGGACCGCAAATAGAGAAATGAATTCTACCCCAAAGCCTTCGTGAAAATGTCAGCAACTTGATCGGACGAACGAACATGAGACGTTTGAATGGTGTCGTCCTGAATTGCATCACGAATGAAATGGCAATCAATCTCAATGTGTTTCGTACGCTCATGAAACACAGAATTGGCAGCGATGTGTAGAGTAGTCTGATTGTCAAAGAAGAGACGCATAGGATCCAAAGAAAGATTTCCAAAATCCCGAAGTAAAGCTTTCAGCCACTTTAGCTCACTTGTAAGATGTGCCATAGATCGATATTCTGCCTCAACCGAAAACACAAAACAGTAGTTTGTTTCTTGGTTTTCCATGCAACATGAGAATCGCCAAGAAAAACAAAATAGCCACCAACCAAACGGCGAGTAAGCCGACAAGATGCCCAATTAGAGTCACAAAAATCGGATAAAAGAAGATTACAATCAGAGGGAAGCCAAATACCTTACCCAAGAGAACCCTTCAAGTATCGAACCACACGCAAGGGGGCAAGCCAATGAGCCTCACGTGGTTGTTGCATGAACTGAGAAAGGGTATGAACCGCAAAACTGATATCTGGTTGAGTGTGCATCAGGTAGATAAGACGACCTACTAGTCGGCGGTACTGCTCAGGATCTGAGTGAAGAGCACCAGAAGCATCGGACAATTGATGATTCTGCTCAAGAGGAAAAGTGACGGGACGACACACAAGAAGGCCGCATTTGGAGACAATATCTGTGGCATACTTACGCTGCGACAAATAAATTCCATCGGAGGTTCGAGCAACCTCAATCCTTAAAAAATATTTAAGGACCCCAAGGTCTTTCATATGAAAGCAATGGCGAAGATAGGTCTTGAAAACTTCCAACATGTCAACATCATTCCCACGAATCAAAAGGTCATCAACATAATCGAGAACATGAAGATGTCACGTACCTTGAACCAAACGAAAACAAAGAGGAATCAGATGAGATTGAAGAAACCCGTACGTAAGAAGTTCTTTGGCAAGCTTGTCAAACCAACAACGAGGAGCTTGACGGAAACCATAGAGAGACTTTTTCAGTTTGTAGACCAGATTCGAATCATCACATGGTAGACCAGGCAGTAACTTCATGTAAATATCATCATGTAGATCTCCATGCTAAAAAGCGTTGTGAACATCCATTTGATGAATCATCCACCGTTTTGCGGAAGCTACAGCCAAAAACATGCGAACAATAGTCATCTTAACAACAGGAGCAAAAGTTTCCTCGAAGTCAACCCCTGCGGTTTGTCGATTGCCAAGAACAACCAGTCGAGCTTTGTAACGTTCAATACTCCCATCTGATTTGTATTTGATTTTCTAAACCCATTGGCATCCAATAGCTTTCTTCTCTGGCGATAAAGTAGTCAAGCTCCAAGTGTCATTTTGTGCCAAGGCACTAAGCTCCTGGTTCATAGCCTCCGTCCAACAAGTTTCCGCGGTGGCTTCAGAAAAAAAACGAGGCTCAGTCTCAATATTAAGAGCTGCAAGAAAAGTTTGATGGCCCGGAGTAAAGTTAGCACTAGTAACGTAATTCGCTATGGAATATGAGACAATACCTGAGGACGATGAAGTGGGCGGAGAAGAGATGCGAATGGGGTTTTCAAGACAGCGAACGGAGTACGTGACATAATTCTAAAGCCTAACCGGCGAAGACTTAGTGCGTTGACCACAGCCAAATGTAACATCCGTAGACGACGAAGGACCACTCTCGGCAGGCACCGAGGAGGAAGTAACCAAAGCCTCAGAGTGAGATAAGTCCTCGGGTAGAGAATCACCATGGGATAAATCGGCGGGAGCAAGATCAGCACGCCCCCTATCCGAAGAACCCGACATAGGAGGATGACCAGGAAAATCCGGCGGGTCATTCGTAGTTCGGGTTTAGGTAGCCGGATGTGCTTGAAGCGGAGCCAGTGAAGACGAGCCGGTAGACATGTCCGCAAACGAATATATTTCCGAAAAATATCGTGTCACGGGAGATGAAGGACTCACGAGTTTCAACGTCAAACACCTTCCATCCCTTTTGTCCAAAAGGGATTCCAATCAAGATGCATTTGTGTCCACGAGAGGCAAATTTATCAAAGATGTTGTTCCCTTTGTAAGCGTAACACAAACATCCAAAAGTCCGAAGGCGATCGTAAGATGGCGACGACCCATGTAAACCCTCATACGGAGTCTTCCCTTTGAGCAACATAGATGGAGTCATGTTGATCAAGTATGACGCGGCCAAAATACATTCTCCTCAAAAGCTCGCAGGAAGATGAGCTTGAAACATAATGGCTCGGGAAACATTAAGAATATAACGATGTTTACGTTCCACGCGACCATTCTGCTGAGGAGTGTAGGCGCAAGAGGTTTGGTGAAGTATCCCTAGTGCTTGAAAATAACGACGAAGACCAATGAATTCGCATCTATTGTCGGTCCTAACAACTTTAACATAGCGATTAAATTGACGTTTCACCATCTTGCAAAAATTAGAAATAATATCTTTGACTTCTGCCTTAGAACTCATCAAGTAAATCCAGATAACGCGTGAATGATCATCCACTATAGTAAGAAAATAGACTGCACCAGATGTAGCATGCACATTATATGGATCCCAAATATCGGAATGGATTAAATCAAAGCAAAGTGTAGCATTAGACTCACTAGAAGAAAACATAGCACGTGTCTGTTTGGCCCGAAAACAAATATCCCAATGAGCCTTATTCTCTTTGTGTTTTGAAACACCAAAATCCTTAGGCAACAAATCTAAAACTTTATCAGACGGGTGGCCAAGCCGATATACCATAAATCTCGAGAAACCAAATGAGTTGCGTGAAAAGCTCTCGGCCCAATTGTTCTCCAAAGCTTGTAAATCCCATCGCATTCTTCACCCGCTCCAATCAGGATCTTCGTGATACGGTCCTGAATCACACAAAAACAATTAGTAAACGTTACAGTGAAATCATTACTTTGCAACAAACGTGATATAGAAATTAAATTTCATGTAAGCAAAGGCACATAGAGCACATGATGAAGAAAAAACGAGCCTCCCAATAACAAATCACTCGTATGAGTAGCCATAGTACAATCACCATTAGGCAAACCAATGGAACACAGAATGATCATCGAGACATTGACCAAGGATGTAAATTTTCCGTCAAATGATGAGACGCACGTGAGTCCAAAATGTATTAAGTGTAATCTATCTTACCAGATTGGGTATTATCAGACCCCTGTGGTTTCAGCTTGAGCAACGTCAGCAAAGTATACCACTGTTCATCATTGAAACTTGGCATAGTGATGCGGTCGAGATCATGGTCGGACCTGGAATCATCGGCTGGCTCGACGACACGAGCAGCATTAGCACGGACGTTAAGGGGACGTCTACCACAGTTGGAACGATCTGGCTGCCGAGAACGAGCATTCCTCCTAGGGCGTTCCGGATAGCCGATGAGAAGATAGTCAAGTCCCATGAGGAATTGATGGATCTTCTCCTCTTCAAGATCGCGAACGAGCTCGACATTAAGAACCGCTGCGTGCGAAGTACCATAGCCACATGTACATATAGGTTGATACGTATCCAACTCCTCCCACAGTTTCTTCAACCTACCAAGAATACTTGAACATTTTGATTTTGTTATGAGCAACGGGCGAGCTCTGCACGAATTTGATGAACACGAGCGGCATTCCCAACGGAAATTTGTTGGCGAAGATCCTCCCAAAACGTCATCACGTCGTTGACAATCAAGATATTGGTGCGCAATTGAGGATCAATGGTGTTGAAAAACAATTCGATCAGAATGGAATTGAAAAGATCCCATTCTTCACGGTCGGGGGAATCCGAAGACAACGGAGTAATCGTACCGTCGAGAAACCCGAGCTTCCTCTTAGTGCGCAGAGCATGCCTAATGTGTTTGGCCCATTCTTCGTAGTTAGCATCACCATAAAGTTGAACCGATGTGATAACGGTTCCCAGGCCCTCCAATGGATGCAAATAATACAGGGAGAACACGTTGGAGGAAGCACGTCGATTCCCGTCATCGCACGGCAAGGTAGCCTCGCACGAGAAGGCGGCGTTGACTCGTGATGCAGACGGTGCATGAGTGTTTCCACTGGTATCCGCATCAGTGGAGGCCATGTTCGACGGTAAGGAAGCCATGTTCGACGGTGGAAAGAAAAAAACAGATGCCGGCGACGGTGAAGAGAAAAACAGAAGCCGACAGCGGCTTAGAAAAGAGAAAAAATCGGCACGCGTTCGACGGCTACGAGCAAAGCTCTAATACCATGCTAAAATAATAATGTTCTCGCTTGTGTTATTAGATGAAAGCCAACGGCTAAATATACATGTGAGAAACCCTAATGTGAAAGTACATAATGACATAATTAACCCTAATAATGGAGAGCTATTTTAGAGGGCATATATAAAAAGTGAACAAAAATTGGCATTGGTCGTTGGAGTAGAAGATGTCGAAGGTGAATCAAGTTAAGAACTCGTTCAAATTATAGTCAAAATAAGATTCACGATTTAAAATCTATAGAAAAAAAATTAAATTAATTTATTATTATTTTATCATTAAGCTTAGTTAGCTAAGAAGTAAAACCTTTTTTAAAACTTTTATTGTTAATATCAAAAGACATTCATTGATAACTAAATTTATGAAGAACGTTAGTATGTCTAAATATTTTTTCCAACGAAAATCCGTTGGCATTATAAACATATGTCCCCATTGGAATGTACTCTCTAATGTTATGATTTTTTTTTCTATTGAAAAGAGTTAGCGATGAACATCGATTAATTTTTATTTGTGCACAAATAGTTTTAATCCATACCGATAGTCTCAGAGCCATTATTCTTTATAACTTGTCTCTTGAGATGTGTCAAAAAATAAATGTTTTGGTTTTGACACCATTGATTATTTCTATTTTATCTATAGACATTCAATGATAAGAAGTTCTTATTTCAACGATGTTTGGTGGCCAGTGATAATATTTTGATTATTTCAATATGCTGGCAACAACGTTGTTGATCATTCTCAAGAATGTATCTAAATTTTTCGTTGAAAGTGTTTAATGAATAACAACGATGATATCCGTTGAATATTTGTAACAAAATTTGAATGGTTTGTACTGTTGAATATATTCAATAGCCACTATTGATAATTTTATAAAAAAATATCAGCAGTAGCGGTTGAAAACTTTCAATAGGTAATGATCGTTGATCCATTGTTGAAAATAGTAAGGAACCACGATAAATGAAGATTTACAATGAATCCATATAAATTGTCGAAAAACCTTTAATTTTCGTTAACAATTGCCAATTTCAATGGAAAATAGCATTTCCAATTGATCCAACCGTTGAAAATATCGTTTTTTTATTGTGTAACGAGTGGTTTTTTAGAATCCACTAGACAAACATTTTTTTATATGGCTTACTACGGAATTGAAAAATATTTATATGTAGTGCATTATTTACAAGTATCATATATCAAGGCAATATTGTCTTAAAATCGATGCAAAAGATAATTGCTTTATTATATGGATGACGAATTGCATTCGAAATTTACTAGACCTATATATATATATATATTAACAAGGACTTCATTTTATTATTTGCAAAATTAGTAAAAAACAAATTAATGGTTTGGAATAAAGCTTCAATGGCACATTAACATTATTTCGAGGAATTAGATACATAAATCAACTTATAATGGGTTCAACATTTAATTTTTAAGATCTAAATTTTTTGGAAGAAAGATTTTTTCAGAGATGGTTTTCGATAAATACTATAGGTTATCTCCAAAACAATTCGACATGACATTTTTCGAGATTATAAAAATTCACATCACATCTTAGAAATTACTATTGCGTTCTAGGATTAGCAAAAAATATCATATACAAATGCCGACAAACATAATATTCAAAGCATTCAAGAATTTTCTAACTAGATTTTTACACTAGGAGATGACTCTTTATTAGAACATAATGATAGTGAATGTTTAATAGATATTTCTCATATACAAGTCTCATTCAAACTATTATACATCATATATACAAAAAATTATCATAATAATTTATCATTTAAAAAAAGAAATAATATATCCAACAACCGAAATAATTGACGGAAATAATGATATATTATACACAGAACACCGCACAACGTTAGAAAATATTTAAGTTCAAACATATGTTGATATTCTAATTGCAATACCAACGCCAAAAATTAATTATACAATACAAAATTTCTTAAACAATTAAAATTTTATGGATTTCCAAATCATTGTCTCCAATTCAAAATAGAAATTGCAGTCATATTATATCATATTTACAATGTCAATTGATATAATTCTGAGTAAAAATCTGAATAAAATTGGACTATACATATTTTAATGTGTTTAAGCACAGATAATTATATATAACAATTTCTATACCTATTTCAATGTGCTTTTATGCACAGATAATTTATATGTAACAATTTAAAAAACTCATACAAAAGAAAGATTAAAAATATTTACTCTTGATGAAAAACAAACACAAAAACAATCAATACAATTTTTTTAAAAAGTATATTTCATAATTTTTTAAACATAAGTATATTGGAATACCAAACAACGGCCTAAAGAGTATGAAGATACATATATGAAATTATTTGTACGAAAACAATTTTTGTTTTCTTTTCTTGAATCATTTAAAGACTTTTGTAGAAAAGTGAAAGAATTGAATGAAGAAATGTATGTTTTCTTATTGATTTATTCAAGTGGATTACATACGTATTTATAGTGAAACGGATTACAAATCTTGATTCCAATCTTTAGTCTTTTATTCTTGATTCTTGAGTTGTTAGAGTCTTGGCTTGGGTCACGTCCTATTCTTGGTTCTTGAGTTGTTGGAGTCTTGACTCGGGTCGCGTCTTGTTCTTGGTTCTTGAGTTGCGTCTCGAGTCTACATGTCTTGCGTCTCGAGTCTTTGGTTGTTGAAGTCAGGTCGCGTCTCGAGTCTTGGAGTCAGGTCGCGTCTCACGTCTCGAGTCTTCGATTGTGTCTGTCTCGCGTCAATTATGCGAGAATCGTGTATGAAAACGAGATGATCAAAATCCCTCAGACTTGAATGTTTTCTCTCGATGTTACGCGTCTCAGCTCTTCATACTTCAGCGTCTCGAGCCTCGACGTCTCGATATCTCGAGTCTTCAGCGTCTCGACATAATGTTGTCTCAGGTCTTCTTGTCTTGCTAACGTCTCGGGTCGTCAGGTCCTGCGATGTCCCAGTGTAGTGGCGTCTCGAGTCATCTTGTCTAGCTGTCTCGGGTCGTCTTCTCTCAACGTCTCGGGTCATATGGTTAATATCCCCCTGCAAACTGATGTCTGGTGGATAACCAACATTCAGTTTGGTCTTTAAAAACAAAAACTGATCCTTAGGCAAGGATTTAGTTAGAATATCAGCAATTTGGAGTTCACTAGGAACATGCTTGATTAAAAAAGAACCGAGTGCCACTTTTTCCCTAACAAAATGGTAATCTAACTCAATATGTTTTGACCTTCCATGAAATATAGGATTGGCCGTTAGATGAATTGCTGAGATATTATCACAATGTAAAAGAGAAGGCTGAAATTGTGAGATACCAAGATCCTTTAAAAGAAAAGACAACCAGGTTAATTCTGCAGTTGTTGAAGCTAAGGCCCTGTATTCAGCTTCTGTTGAAGATCTTGATACTGTTGGTTGCCTTTTTGCAGACCAAGAAAGAAGATTAGTGCCAAGAAATGTACAATAACCTGTTGTAGAACGTCTGGTGGTCTTACAGCCAGCCCAGTCACTATCACTAAAAGCCATTAGATCCAATGAACTGTCAGATTGAATATGCAACCCAAGGTCTAACGTCCCTTTAACATATCTCAATATTCTCTTAAGCAATATAAAATCTGTCAGTGTAGGATCATGCATTTTTTGACAGACAAAATTAACTGCAAAGTTTATATCCGGTCTAGTAATAGTTAAGTATTGAAGCCCACCAGCAAGGCTTCTAAAGAAGGTAGGATTAGGAAATCTTTCTGATGAGACAGTATGATTGTCAAGTTTCAATGGTAAAGGAGTTGCAACAGATTTACAATCTGTCATACCAGCCTTTTGAAGGAGATCAATTGCATACTTTTGTTGATGCAGAAACAAGCCATTTTTGTGAAATATAGTCTGTACACCAAGAAAATAAGCAAGTGAACCAAGATCCTTCATAGCAAATTTACATTTTAATAGGTCAATGAGGCTGTGTAGCAAAGAAGTAGAACTACCTGTGAGTATCATATCATCAACATATAATAAGAGATACATTTTATCAGGACCAGAACTATAAACAAAGAGTGAAGGGTCTGCTAAACTGCAATGAAAACCAAACTCTAATAGAAAGGAACTGAATTTGTCAAACCATGCTCTAGGTGATTGCTTTAAACCGTAAAGGGACTTGTTAAGTTTACAAACATAAGAGGGATACAAAGGATCCTCAAAACCAGGTGGTTGTTTCATATAAACATTTTCATGCAGATCACCGTGTAAAAATGCATTTTTCACATCAAGTTGTGTAATAGACCATTGTTTCACAGTTGCAATAGTAAGAACAGTTCTAATTGTTGCAGTTTTAACAACAGGACTAAAAGTTTCAATGTAATCAATTCCTTCCTCTTGATGAAAACCTTTGGCGACCAATCTTGCTTTTAAGGTGTTTAAAGTACCATCTGAATGTAACTTTGTTTTGAAAACCCACTTACTGCCAAGAATGTTCATGTCATTAGAAGATGGTATCAAGGTCCAAGTATTGTTTACCTTTAGAGCTTCCATTTCAGCAAGCATAGCTTGTCTCCAACCATCATGTTTAAGAGCAGAAGCAATTGATTTTGGTTCTTGAGGTATATTTGCAGTAACAAGCAAAATATAACGTGGATTGGGTTTGAAAATACCAGATTTTTGTCTAGTTATCATAGGATGTGTATTCATAATAGGTGTTGAACTGGTTAATGTTTCTGTCTCAAGATTTGCAGATTGTTCTGATGAATTAGTTTGAGTTGGTCTGTCTATAGAAGCAGAAGAATCAAATAGAAAAGATGGAGTTTGATACCTAGATGATGAGTATGTATCATTATATGTAGAACCATAGTGTTGCTTAGCTGACAGTGAAGATCTTTTGGTCTGAAAACCTTTCTGCCATGCCTGTAATAAGGTGGTATTAGCTGGGGGCAAGAATATAGAATAATCTTTTTCAAAAGGAAAAGAGTTCTCATCAAAGATAGCATGTCTTGTAATATAAACTCTTCCAGTAGGTGGGTATAAGCACCTATACCCCTTATGTTTGTCACTGTAACCAAGAAAAACACATTTTAGTGATTTAGGATCAAATTTATGTTGAGCAAACGGTCTTAGATAAGGATAACAACTACATCCAAAAACTCTTAGAGAAGAATAATCAATATCTCTTTTAAACAAGACAGTGTATGGAGCATTTAGACTTAAGGAGGTAGATGGAAGAAGGTTACTGATAAAGACAGCAGTTGCAAACGCTTCAACCCAATATTGTAAAGGAGCGTTTGCTTGAAAGAGCATAGATAATCCAAGTTCAGTGATATGTCTATGCTTTCTTTCAGCAAGACCATTTTGTTCAGGAGTTGCAGGACAAGAAATCAGATGTTTGATACCTTTTTCAGAAAAATGTTGTTGCAGAATGTTACTAAGAAACTCACCTCCTCCATCACTTTGAAAACTCTTAATCTTGAAAGAAAATTGATTCTCAACCATTCTTTGAAATGAAATAAAGACATCATAAAATTCAGATTTGCATTTTAAAGAATAGAACCAACAAAATCTTGAAAAATTATCAATGAGTATTACATAATATCTAAAACCTTGTATGGAAGCAATGGGAGCAGGACCCCAAAGATCACAATGAATACGTTCCAAAGGTTCTAAAGCATGGAAATCAGATGGATAGAATGGGAGACGACTGCTCTTAGCAATTTGACAATATTCACAAACTGACATACTTGAATTATTAACAGAGATTTCTTTATTGTTTTTAAGATGATTTAAAACTTGCTGATTAGCATGGCCTAAACGTTGATGCCAGATGTTTAGATTGGTTGAACATTGTCTGTTGGAGAAAAAAGCCTTGAAGTCTAGATTCTGAAGCATGTAAATCCCTTCATGCTTGCTTCCCTTGGTTAGAACTTTCTGTGTTAGAGAATCCTTCACATAAACCCCATTAGCATCAAAAATAAAATAACAAGGATAATCTTGTGTAAGTTTAGAAACTGAGAGTAATGATTTAGTGATTGAAGGTACAACAAGAACATCATTTATTGGTAAATTACCTTCTGAGGTTGACAAGGATGTTGATCCAATGTGTGATATTGGCAAGAAAGACCCATCTCCAACCATGATATTTTCTGAACCATTATATGGCATTGAATGTTGTAAATTTTGTGGATTGTTGGTAATGTGTGCTGAAGCTCCAGAATCAGGATACCAATCAGCTGAGGAGGCCTGCTGCATGTTTAAGGCAGTCAAGGCTTGTGGTATGTTGTTACTCTGATAGGCATTGTTGAAACGGTTCCAACAACGCAGGGCATCATGACCTGTTTTTCTACATATCTGACAAACAATTCTTGTAGTAGTGTTATTTTGAGTATCAATAGAACCATTTCCATTTTGTGATCTGAGCACATTACTAGAAGATGACTGTACTTGCTGAGAAAAGCCTCTACCTCTAGTTGTAAATCCCCTATTATTACCTCTGTAGTTGGGACGATTATTGTTTCTATAGTTTCCTCTTCCATAACCAGCAAATTGAACATTGTAAACAGACTGTGAATCTGCAGAGTAGGCTTGATGTTGTGAAATATTACCATAAGATGCTGAATTGTGAAATACATATTCCGTTTACTAAAAAAAATCAATAATATATACTTTTATAAATTATTCATTGTAACACACTTCAATAATGCAAATTTCTCGCACGTAAGATGTATACAAATCTAATATAAACCTACATTAGATATTCATATTAGAACTCGTCTTTTTTAGTTTGAGCCTAATGAATATATTATTATTTTTATCAATAAAAAACTAATAGTAATCAAATTTATATAAATTTGCATCAGTTTAGTTATATTTACAAAATATATGACAGGAATCAAACTCGAATTTTCATTGATGTTTGATTATTTTGATACTATCAATAGTAAATAAATGATTAACAACTCAATAACATGTTTTTAAAAATAAAATATAATATATAAAATCAAAATTTTATATTTATTTTCAAACTATTAATATTTATTTAATTTCATTTACTTACCATCTATTTTTAATCTTCATATCGATTAGTTATTTATATATCTATACTAAACCAAAATATCATTGTTTAGATTAATTTGATCCAATTTTATAAACCTAAACGGCCAACCTTAATACAATCCATATCCTTTTCCTTAAAAAACATTTTGATTCAAAAATTATTTAGGAAGTTGCTTTATGTATAGTATTTGAATTTTCAAACTAAATATTATTCGAAATATGAACTTTTTCCCTGTAATTTTGTTTATTTTACCATACATAATAATTGCCCTCCACAGCAAAAATTGAACAATGTGGTCGGATCGGTCAAAAGAGATATGAGTTAAAAAAAGGCTAAAACAACAGGAGCTACCTGGTTTCCCTGTTTAGGTAAAAAAAAAAGGACAAAATGAGTCATAACAAGATGAACAATATATACACGCATCTACATATATGTTCATTTGTATATGATATATTTATATATATGTATTATGTTAATTGCGGCTTATTTACTTTATAAGGAAAAATGATTTTAGATGGTAAAAAGGTGATGCGAATAATCAACTTTAGAAAATGCGGTTACATTCGATTAATCTAATTACATGTTGCAATGACAAATAATTATAATATCAATCATATGTGTGGAAAATTTGTAATAGACGAAATAAGTGTAGAAGGTAATTGCACATAGAGAATTCCTATTCATTATTTCCATCAATACAAATTGTTCACATTCTTCACTAATAAGCAAAGATTAACTTTAACATTATAAAATTAAAAAAGTATTTTTAAAATTAGTCGAAATCCATCCAACCGTGGGAAATTGGTATTTAAAAAAGTTATGTTTTTCAACAAATCTTAATAATTATATTTATTTAATAAAATAAAATAAAAACAGTTATGTGATATTTCAAAAATTGGTAAACTTTCTCACCGTTATAAATGATAAATTAATGATTTTGCATTGAGAATTGAATATAATGTGAGCTACGGAAACAAATTAAAATAACTTGTGTATCGTATTTATTTGCCATTAATGACTCGACACGTACAGGATTCGTGTCGACATGGCAACGGTGTTGATCCAAAATACTACCAACGCAAGTTCATGTAATTATTTAACAATTAAATAGAAAACCCCAAATTTTTCGTTGAGAGAAAAAATAGTTGGGAGAGGTTAATAACAAGTGTCTAGGGAATAAGAAGACAGATAAAAGGAAAGAAAGGCAATTGAGATTAAAGAAAAACATATGCAAGTTATTGGGAATATATACGTTTAGTAACCATAGATGAAATTGATTTGGAGATTATAAAATTGAATATTTTATTATATATTTCTATAATCTATTATAATATTAAATATATTAGATTACAACTCGCCTTTTATGCGTGATCTGATTTATAATTATCTTATTATTTAAAATAAATATATATATATATATATATCATGTCATATAAAATTTAGGAAAAAAAGTCAATTCTCCTCGATTATCCTGCTTTACGTCAATTCTCCTCTGAATTATCTAACACAGCTAATTCTTCCCTTATCTTATAAAATCCATTCGATTTCCTCTTCAACTATATCAATTCAGCCAATTCTCCCATCTGTTATATAAACAGTATATTGGTGTTAACCGACCCGGTTTAATCGATTTTGACCCGAATTTGATCCGGTTTTGATCCGATTTTGACCCAAATCAAATACCCAATTTTGACCCGTATTATAACCGATTTTTAACCCGATTTTCACAATTTTTAACCCAATTTCACTCAATTTTAACCCGATTTTGCCAAATTTTAATCCAATTTCACCTAAATTAACCCGATTTGATCAAATTTAATCCGATTTCCACCCAAATTTAACCCAATTTTATCCAATTTTAACCCAATTTCACCCAAATTAACCCGATTATCGCCTAAATTTAACCTAATTTCACCGAATTTAACCGATTTACTCACCTTTAACCCGATTTACTCTTTTTAATCGATTTAACTCGATTTTCGATTTACCTCAATTTCATCCAAAATAATATAATTCCAACCCGATTTCACCCAATTTAATATAATTCCAACCCGATTTCACCCAATTTAATATAACCCCAACCCGATTTCACCCAAATTTTACTAGTTTTCACCGAATTTCAACCCAATTTAACCGATTTACTCACTTTTAACCGATTTACTCACTTTAAACTTGATTATATTATTTTCCTATTAAACAATATTTAAAAAAGTTAAAGTTTTCGTTTCAATATATATGTTATATGAGATGACAAATTGAATAGAGAAAAAAATTAGTAATGTGAACAACTAAAAAAATAAAGTTTTTAATATTTATTATTATAATAATACTAAATCTTTATATTAAAAAATAATAACATGAATATATAATATTTTAAGAAAAACTATGATCACTTTCAAATTGTAAAAAATTTTCATATTATATTTTAGAAACTTTACATATTACTTAACATTAATGGGTAAATTAGTCATTTAACCACTGATTAACGATAAATTTTATAGTGTATTTTTTAAATAATGATATAACAAATTTCTTTGTAAATTTCAATTTATAAAATAACTAAAGATCCTATAAAAACCTATAATATTAATTATAAAATATCTCACACAAATCACATGATTCATATAATTTGGATCATCTTTTTTTCTTAAGAGGTTGAACTTATTATTTTTCTTTGTAAAAATAAATTTATTTTGTTTTTCTAAATAAATAAAAATTATCTATGCAAATTTTAATTTATATGGTAAAATTATATGTTATAACAATAGAATAACAAATGAATTATAACTTCTTAATATTATTAAATATTTTTTAATAAATTTAATTCAATAGTATAACTATTTTAATGATTAAATATAAATTGAAAATTTTTAGATCTTTTAATTTATTATATAACGCTTGCGAACTCCTTTTGCGATCGCGTTGCTCGCGTAGCATCGCCCGCTCGCCAACGAGCAAAGACATGCCAACGACGGTTTTAAATATTAATCAATATTTAAAACCGAAAAGAGAAGGAGGTTAACAAATAGCAAAGACATGCCAACGACGGTTTTCCCACAGAAAAAAATTGAGAAGACGGAGCTGATAAATATAGTGAGAATACTAACCAAACAACGATAATAAAAATGAAGTTAAATTTAGTTTTTGTAATATTTTAAATATTTGAAATATTTGAAATAATTAAATGTTTCTTAAAATTGTTATGTATTTTTTGTTGAGAATTTTAGTTATTGAGATTTAAATATTTTTAAAAATAAATATATTTTTAATTATTTTTTAATTTTTTTGAATAATATATCTGTAATTAATGTTTAAAACATGAAAATTAATTGAAAAATAATTTAGTTTATTATTTTCAAGTTTTTAGTTTATAATTCATAAATTTAATTTTTTTAAGCAATTTCTATAAGCTTAAATATTTTGAATTTCTAAAATTTTATAAATATTTCCCATTTTAAAATAATAAATTTATTTTGAAGTTATATTTATTTTTATTTAATAATAATAACAATAATAATAATAATAACTCTAAAAACTACTCATCAACGACATTTTCCTTCCTCTTTCTCTTTCCCGATTTCTTTATGCTTCTTCCTTATCTTCCTTTTCTTTTTTCTGCATATTACTCTCCCCGCTCCTTTCTTCTCTCTGCTCTGACTCTGGTCCATATGCTCTGTTTCGTCCCACCAACTCTCTTTATATGGTTTGAGGGTTGTCTAATGGTTCGACACCCAAGGGTTATGGTTTTATCACCCCGATGACGGCGACGACAATCTCTTCGTCCACCAATCCTCCATTAGATCTGAGGGTTCCACACTCTGATTCCGGAATATGTTTCACGATGAAGAATGAAATTTAAATTTGTTATACAAATTGTAAGTTATGTTAAAATATTTCATCAACAATTAAAACAACAATAGGCTCATAAAATTAGATTACATATCTTATGAAATAAATAAAAATAAAAGAGTAGATTATCAATAAGAAGCATGCAATGAGATTATAAACTCAAATAAAATAGTAGTGTATCAATAGAAAATATATAAACAAAAATGAACAATCAAAACAATAAAGATATGAATATAAACTCAAATAAAATAGTAGTTTATCAGTAGAAAATATATAAACAACAAATAGCAAATTAAAACAATACAAATATATAAATATGATCTAAAAATGAACTACAAGACCAGCAACATGTAAATTACATACATTTTCATTGGTAAGAAACATATCTAAACCAATAAGTTGACCCCTTTTTTAAATTTCGAGCCTCCCAAAAGTAGAATAATCTTGCTACAATTATCTGTTACTACGGTCAATCAATAGGTCATTGAAACCAATGTTATTGGCCGTAAAACGGTTAATTTGTAGTTTAGATGTATCCATTGGAAAGCTAAAATGAAACTTTTTTTAGATTTTTTGTTGCTTAAAAGATTGAGAAGGAAAATTGTGAGATGTAAGATGTAATATATATACTAAAGGTTAGAGTATTATGGAGTGAGTTATTAATGTAGTAATGGTGTAGTAATAATCAAATAAAGTGATATAATTATTATCATAAATATAATAAAATTTAATTAATTGTATAAATATGATCTAATATTATTATATATTTGAAAAGTGCATATTTATTATATTATTATGTATGCTTTAGAATTAATATAGTTATTCATGCAAAAACGGATGATTTGAAACAATTTTAACATATTTATAAAATTATATCACAGTTAAATTAAATATTTGTGAATACATATAGAGAAAATAGTCATTGGTAATAAAAAATATAATATATATATAATTTATAAGGAATATAAAGGGTTTTTTTATCTATTAATTTGACCAATATTTACTTTAATTGGTCAATAAAATAATATTGATATTAAATACATAACATAAATACACTTTTAATGTACATTAAACAAAAATTTTAGTGGAAAATATTGTTATAACACAATTTAATGTATAATTATTTATAACAATAATTATAACAAAATTAATAATAACAGTTAAAATTAAACTAATAATTATAAAAAAAATTAAAAGATTGTAAAAAAGTGAAAAAATTA
Source organism: Gynandropsis gynandra (assembly GCA_036759665.1). NCBI lineage: Eukaryota > Viridiplantae > Streptophyta > Magnoliopsida > Brassicales > Cleomaceae > Gynandropsis > Gynandropsis gynandra. The sequence continues at coordinate 17,715,825 of CM071867.1, forward strand.
ACATGTGACAAAAAATAATGTAATATTAATTAAAAAAATATTTTATTTCAATAATATATATATATATAATTTTTAAATTTTATTAAATTTATATAAAAATATAAATTTATATCAATTTTAAAAGAATAATTAAAATAAAACAAATGATTATAAGAATTATAATCTATTTTATTTTTTAAAAATTAATTATTAAAAAAGTATGCATTACATAAAATAACAATTATAACAAAATTAATAATTTATTTATTACTTCAAATATATAATAGCAATTAAATTTATGATTTGTAAATATATAAAAAGAAAATAGTTATTGATAAATAAAAAAATATAATATAAATATATTTTAAACGAAATATAAATGGTTTTTTACCTATTAATTTGGTCAATGGATACTTTAATTTGTGAATAGGAATAATATTGATATTAAATATGTTATATAAAATAATAGTTTAGTGGCTATAAAGAATTTGTAGTGGAGAGTAAAAATAAATTATAAATTAGAATATAAAATAAAACAAAAAAAATTATGAAAGTATTAATAATTTTATTTCACAAAAGTATAAATTTCATTAATAATTTTTTTTATTAATTTGTTTTAAAATAGGATATTTCAATTAATTGTAATTGTTATAGAATTTATATTAATTTATGAATTAATATTTTTGTATTTATTTTAATTTATATAAATTGTTTCATGTTTTAGTTCTTTGTCTTAATTAGGACTAGGCAAATAACGGATATTTGCAAATATCAGACTATTTGTATTTGTATTCGGTGAATATCTAAATTTAGTATTTGTATTTGTATTTGTAAATTCGGATATTTATAAATACGAATATTTGTCGAATATACGGATATTCGTGTCTAAACCTAAATTTTTTAACGTATAAAATATATATAAAAACATTTTAATAAGAAAATCAGTAATCATCAAATATAATCTAAAACTAAAATTTCAAGTCGCACAAAGATGCAAATGTACATAATATAAATAAAACAAAACATCAAATCTTCATATTCATCTTCACACTAGTCATTTAAATTTAGTTTCGTGGATGATTCTACGAACATCGCAAATTCACCTAAAACAATGAAACAAATTGTTAGATTACACACTAAAATAAAATTCGCAAAAAGTTATATATTTAGTGAGTTTTGTATTTTTTTCATATATTGTAATGTCTCTATAACATTATCCAATCCATTTGGATTAGAGCCAATCTTGAGTATAAATTAAATATTGAACAATATTAGTTATTTTAAAATACTTGATATTTTAGTCCTCCCATCATAAATATATTACATATTTGGCTATATATATTTATATAATAAATGTTTAAATAAGATTAATAATGTTTTTTTATTTCTAATTTAATCACTAAAATCAATTTTGTTATGTATCTATATATCAACTAAAATTTTCTATTTAAACTTACAGATATGAATAGTTCGGATAATTGAGTCTACTATTTGTATTTGTATTTTTCGAATATCTGATTTCTAATATTTGTATTTGTATCAGCGGATATTTGAATTTTCGGTTCGAATACGAGTCGAATACGAATCGGATACGAATACTTCGATTATTTTGCCCAGCCCTGGTCTTAATTGTATTATTAAAAAAATAAAAAATAGGATATTTATTTAATATATATATATATATCTATATTTATTTATATATTGAATATAGGTTTTTATATCCACGTTTTTATTATATTATTTGAATAATCAAAGATATATATACAAAAAAAAATCTTTGTTAAGAGAGGGAATTTTTTTATATAGAATATATTAAATTTAGAAAGAACTACAATGGATATTAAATTTAGTTAGTGGCTATAAATAATTTTTAATGGAGAGTAAAACTTAATCATGAATTATAATAAAAAATAAAAAATCATGTGTTGATGAGGTGACACAAGGAGGAAACTCCATTTTATCCTACTTTTTATATATAGATTTATAATTTATTTTAAATTTTAAAAATTGCAAAAGATCTTAACAATCTCAATTTTTTTATTATATATATACACAATGTAGATTTTCAGTTGATGATGTAAGAAAAAATCGATAATCCTATATGTGGAATCAATTATCGATATTCTAATAGGAGATTAAATCAACCAAACAATAAATAAATTACTTACTTGAATTTTCCATGTTTTTCACTCGGTAGGAATTTTTCTCCAATGCCTAATTCCTTCAGTTTCTCCATTTATTTCTCTTTGATGATATAAGAGAATCCTTTTGTATTTGTGTTTTGTTTTTTGTGATTATTGTTACGTATGTAAATTTAAAGGGTATTTAAACATTTTGTAATAATGAAAAGACATGTCCTAAAAGACATGTCTTTTGATACATACCCTTTAAATTCTTATTAATTATAATAAATCCTCAATTTGTAATTAATCACAAAAATGGCACGGAGGGATTTTCACCCGATAATTATCGCCTCAATACAACCATCAACGTGCGGAGGGATTTTCACCCGATAATTATCGCCTCAATACAACACTAATCATCACCGTGTGTACCTCAATAACAATTATCAAATACTTATATTTATATGAATCAACATTAAAATAAAATTTCTAACAGATGATGATGATAATTTCGATTAACTACATCTTTAAACAAAATATTAAAGTGAAAACTAAATTGATTTATGTGTCATTGATATGGTATTGTAGTCAAGAAATTCTTTATGTTGTCATGATATTATAAACAAAATGTCTATAATAAATTTTGATATAATAATAATCGGATTTAAAAAAAATCTATCAATTTTATATATTATAAAGTTTGAATATATTTCAGATATATTAATATTTATTATCATAGTATTATTTGTTATCATAATATTATGATTTGGTGGTATGAACTATTATTAATATTATGATTTGGTGGTATGAACTATTATTAATATTTTACTAGCATAACTAATTTAAAATTTAAAGTGAAATTGAAATAATGAAAGATAGGAAAGATCGAAAAAGAATAAATATAAAAGGTAGAAGATAAATATGTAGAAACATAGAGAGAAGAAGAAGTAAAGGAAAAAATTTAATTTTTGTATATTTTATATAGTGTAGAATAATATATATATATATACAAATTTGTTGACCAATTTATCTTAATTAATTTGAAACAACAAACTCAAGGGAATATATATATATATATATATATAAGCTAATATACTCTTCGAAATCATGATGAATTATAAAGATTTAGAATGTAGTAAAGCAAAGAACAACTAAGGATGTAATGTTTTGGTTAAGAAGTTTGTATTTGGTTTTCAAATTTGATATGTATTCTTTGCAATTATTTTTACTTGAGGTTATCAGTATCAATATAAGGCCAAACATTCATTTGCAGATCTTTTAGTAAATAAGATAACCATACCAATTCACATGTTAAATTGATAAGATTGATATTTGGGTTTAGTAATGTTTCTAGAGGCCATTGTTTACTTTATAAGAAATGATTCTCTAAGAAAATATAGAGATATTGATCTTCGAAAATTAGGTATACAACACAATTAGCATATGCAAAAACATTAGTCGAATTTCAGATTTAGTTAGTAAAAGATACCTTGACCATGATTAGATTTTAAATTTTAACAATTCTTAGTGCAACTTTTAGGTGTTTCGAGTCTACTGCAACTTTTAAGTGTTTTAGATTTAGTTAGTAAAAGATACCTTGACCATGAGACAATTTGATTTAACTTATATACTGCATAAGAGATAGTCGAGTCTTATTCTCGTGAGGTATAATAATTTACCAAGCAAGGTTCTATAATATGTATCATCTTCTAACAATGTACCAAGTTCCTTTATTAACGAAACATGGATCCATTAGAGTAGTTTATGGTTTACAACCAAGATGACCATTAATACAATATATTCAAACAATATTTTCACTGAGATATAGAAATACTTGATGAAGATCATGCTATTTCCAAGTCTAAATCGTAACGAAAAAGGCTCAGATATTTGATAGTGAAATGCTCATGTAAAAGGACCTTTAGAACTATCACTGATTCATCATTATTACTAACTATAACAGTGTCATCAATCTATGTTAGTAGTGTCATCAACCTATGTTAGAAGTGTAATGAAAGTGTCATCTTACTTCTTGACAAGGAAAAGATAATGATCTGAAAGAGATTGAGAGAATCATGCATTAACTAAAACATCAGAAAATGTATTATACCACTGTCTAGATATTTGTTTCTAACCATATATCGATTTGTATAATTTTCACACAATATAAAGAGATAAAAACTTATCTGCAAATAAAAATAAATGCAAGAATATTTACTTCCATAATTTCATATTTTTTTCTTCAAGGTGTAAATCCAAGTGGTAATGCCATGTAAATAAATGTTTTCACCAGTTAATTTAAATAAATGTCGTCCGCAATCGTCAGAAAAAGGAATCGATTCGTTTGTGATGAGTGGAAGAGATACGTACAAAAAATAAAAATTATATTATATCTATTGATATACATGTTTTTGTTGTATGTACAAAAAAGTTTAGAATATTAAATTATTATATTTCATATAAATATTTGAATTTCTAATACCTTTAGGAAAATATCAAATTTGATAATTGGATCGAATATTTTTTTTAACAATTTTGTTACTGTATAATGACGTGTATTAAAAATTCTATTACAATTTTATTTTTTATTTTAAATGTATTATGAATTATAATTTAATATAAAGATATAATTATTTATTTATTTATCTAAAATTTTAAACATTATCCATGTATTTATATGAAATTTTCCTAATATATAATTGATGAGTTGTGGATTTTATTTGCATTTTAGTCGTTTTAAGTTTTTTTTTTAAATTTTGAACGTTAAATATGTCTTCGAAAAACCTTGAATTTGATTTAAGTCGATTTTGTTATTTGAAACTAAAATCCCGTGACACGTCTCTATTAGAGATTGTAACAGTAAATGCATCTTCTGTAATTATTAGAGAATATGGTTATTCTTTTGTTATTCAAAAAGCCAACTATTCAACATTTATTTTGACTATCAAAAAGATCTAATTTTTTATTACTTTTTTATTTAACTAATATTATAATATTTATTTGTTTAGACTGATATCCATTATATGTTTTTTATACTTATAAACAATAATGGATTTTACTATTAATTATATTTCATTTTCTTTTCAATCATATTCAGTTTGAATATTTTTTAAAGTAACAATTTTAGAAATAAGAATTCATTTATATATTTATTAATCAATTAAATTGATCCATGCCACCGATATTTAATATTTATATTGCAACTTAATTGTTTATTATTTTATCTTTTTTGTGTGTGTTTTATGATTTTTGCTTGTCGGTTTAATCACAGCTACTCGAAAGTCCCCAACCACGCTGCAAGTTCTTGTTCCAAGAAAATGTCGAATATAAATTAACTTCCTAATGTTTTTCATATTTACACTTTCATCCCATATAAAATTCGATAGTTCTAGCCACCTGCACCATGAGGCATACTTTGATTAAAAAAAGAAACACAATCCACCATGCAACAGAACCTTATGATTTAATAGCCTGGGAGCCATAGATATTCCAAAATATAATTTCTAATAATATTTTTTGTTAGCCAATGCAGAAATAAATTATTATATATATATATATATATTTGTTTTTTATGTGAGAAATACAATTTCTTCTAAGCTGATTATTGTCTACACTAAATGCGATATTTTCTTGATTTGGTCTTTTGTAACGAGATCCATCCCAAAATGTTGCACCTATAAATTTTAAGATATTATCAGGAATTATTTTCAATTATTGTTATAATTTATATAAAGGAAGAAATTATAACATATATATTATTATATTTTTAAATCATTTTAGTTGGACAATAAAGTTTTGACCCCATTTATCTTTATATTATTTTGATAGTTGTATTATTTATTTTCATTTTATAACAAATAACAGAGTATCTATTTGAAAAATAAGTTAAATAGTAATATTTTGATTGAACATGTGTTAAGTTTATTTGATTTTGATTTGCTCACATATAATTTATTTCATTTAAAAAAGTTTCTTTTTGTTTATAGACTGTATTAGATTATGTTACACTGGTTAAAAAAGAATCTAAGAAGAAAATGGATAATTATATAGTTAAATAAAAATGTAATAAAATCAGCTTTTTAGATCAGACCATAGATAGAAAGTTCCAAAAGCTCAGCGTACAAGTCTACACAAGTAACAGTGTAGGATTGGGGCTCACATATCATTTTCTAAACTATAGGGGCGAGATAATGACATTATATAAACATTTGGGGATCTATAGAATCAACAAAGAAAAGAAAATTTAAAAATAAACAGAAGAAAAAAACATCTCTCCGCTATGTTTTCAATTTTACTCTAAAATTATACTTTTTGTTTTTCCGTACCTCTTTCTTTTTCCGCCATTTCTATCTATGGTGAGAAGAAGCTGATGCTTTCCCGTGAATTCTCTCTCTCTCTCTCTCTCTCTCTGTTCATTCACTGCATAGCTCTCCTCTCTCGTGCCCTCCTTCAACATCTAACCAAAAGGAAAGAATTAAAAGCAACCCTCCCCTATTCCTCCCAGCGGCTTCAGATTCACGCCTCTTTCCTGTTCTGCAATTATGTGCACATTAACAAACCTTCGTCATTCCATTAAGGTTTTCGACCGCATATGATCGTCTTCTGAGGTGGGTCGTACGAATTTTCCCTCTGCTTTTAGCGATTCACTGTTTCTTATTTTGTGTTCTTTTTCTGTATATTTTATGCAATCCGTGGTTCTTTGAAATCGGTTTTTCATTAGATTTACAGTGGATCTTTTTTTCCCCAAAATGAAAATGTTGGGGGCCATGGGTTTAGGGGTTTAGGGTTTATGTTTCCATGAGAAGTGGCGAGTGAAAATAATCTGGTGGTCATGTTCTTTGTTGAACTAAACCCGGTGTTATTTTTGTGTTATTTTTATGATGTTTCTCTGGAATTTGATGCGACAAAATCTGGACTTGAACTTCAAATTCAAGTTACTGTATGTGCTTAAAGCTCTACAATTGTTTCAGGAATCTAATCCTCTCCATCAGAAAGTTTGCGAAAGGGAAAGGTCAAACGGCTACTCTGGTTCTGTGAACGACTATGTTTCTTGGGATTTCTGTGGAATCTCCACGACCGTTTCTTTACACCGTTGTTTTCTGTTTCCGTAGCTGTTCTTCAGAAGTGGGTTAGTCTTAAAACCTCTCTGTGAATTACAGAAAAATGAGTGCTTGGCCCGTTGTTTCAGAGATTGTCGAATCAGTGGAGGAACCGGGGGTGAATATGAACCAGGAGGCTGGAAAAAACCATATGGCGAAAGGATCTGATGGTAGACATTCGATAGAAGATGATATCAGTAGTCTGTTTGAGGCCATTGATGTTAGGACATCAGCAAGCAGAAGCATGTTGCACAAAAGTGCAATGAAAAGGCCAGTTAGAGTAGGTCCGTTGCCAGTTTCTGGGATTGGCATATCAGATCCCGTGAGTTTAAAGCAGGCGCTTAGAGGACTATCGATTTCACAAGCTTCAGAATTGGCAGCAATGAAGAAGAGATTGTCTAAGCAGGTTGGCACTTCTGTGGTGTCTGATAGAAGTGGTGTCAAAAGGTTTTACAGGGCTGTTGTGATTGAGGCAAATGGATCCGGGTTCCCTCTTAGTGAAGGAAGAGGGGAAGTTCTGGAAATTTCACTCGTCTCTGGAAAAACCAGTGGAGATACTCGGGGAAAGACTTGTAGCGATGCCAAATTCCCCTCGGTAGATTTAACCGCTGGTTTGGAAAGAGATGATAGTAGTCAAATGGCGCAAAAGGTGAGTACCTTAGATACGCCTTCAGTTGTCCGCAATGAAGCGAGAGATCAAAATTCTCCTGCCTCAACTGCTGTTCCGGGTGAACCACTTATGTCAGAAAAGGGACAAAACAGGTTGCATCCTGGGGCTTCGCTGAGTAGAGCTGCTGTGACGACAAAAGCTCACGAACCTACTCGAGTGAGTCCAAGGATACTCAAATCCGTCTTCAAGACAAGGAATTTGATAAAGGGCAAAGGGAAGCAGTCGTCTGCTTCAACTTGCAGCAGTAGAGGTTCAAGCACCAAAGGTGTAAGTGAATCGTTTCCTCATACAAGCTACTCAGAAACCCATGAAAATAAATGTGGAAATAACGGAAGACCTAAAGCTTCTCCTGAATCAAGCAGTAGCTGCAGCATGGAAGTCAGTTCTTCAAGTATGGCAGACACTTGCTCAACGAAAGCTGTGTCCAGCCTGAACCGCAAAATGAGAAATAAGTCTACAATGTGGAAAGATGGGGATAAATCACGATCTAGAGGCAGAGGAGAATTCTCACAGAGCTCAAAAAGTAGCATTGGAGGATTCAGTAGCACTACCAGTATCAGTGAAGATAGTAGTCTATGTGGTTCTTCTCGTATAGGAAGCCGGCCTCATATGTCAAAGGACATACGATGGGAATCCATTAATGGTGTTAAGAAGCAGTATCAAAGCGTAGACTGGAGGCATTTTAAAATACTCAAGAAACTGGGTTCTGGGGATATTGCGACTGTGTATCTTGCTGAGTTAATTGGCACCGATTGTGTATTTGCTCTGAAAGTGATGGACAATGAGTTTTTGGCTGGTCGAAAGAAAATGTTGAGGGCACAAACTGAAAGAGAAATCCTGCAAATGCTGGATCACCCATTTCTTCCGACCCTCTACACTCATTTCGCCACCGATAAGCTCTCTTGCTTAGTAATAGAATATTGCCCTGGCGGTGACCTGCATGTATTGCGGCAGAAGCAGCAATCCAAGTGTTTTTCTGAATATGCTGCAAGGTACGCTCTATAAACATATCACCTGTTGGTTAAGATTGTTAGATTTTGCTGACCGTGTGACAAGCTGTTCATCAATCAATAAATTTAAAAAAAAAAAGCTTTCAGGTTTTATGCAGGTGAGGTACTGTTGGCGTTGGAGTATTTACACATGCTGGGTGTTGTGTACAGAGATCTGAAACCGGAGAACATTTTGGTCCGAGAAGACGGTCACATCATGCTTTCCGACTTTGATCTCTCTCTTAGATGTTCCGTTAATCCGACACTTCTTACATCTTCTCCAGCCACAGAATCTAAAAAGCGTTCATCAAGTCCTTGCGCTGCTCAAAGCTGCATCGATCCCTTCTGCCTAAACCCTTCCTTTCAAATGTCCTGCTTCACCCCAAAAATCCTATCAGTCTCCTCAAAATCCGAATCCGCGGTGCAAGTGAGTCCATTTCCACAGCTCGTGGTTGAACCAACCGACGCAAGATCAAACTCATTTGTGGGCACGCATGAGTACTTAGCCCCTGAGATCGTCAAAGGAGAAGGCCATGGGAGCGCGGTTGACTGGTGGACATTCGGGATCTTCCTCTTCGAGCTCTTGTACGGAAAGACACCCTTCAAAGGCTCGGGGAACGAAGAAACACTAGCGAACATTGTCTCTCAGTCTCTAACATTCCCTGCTTGCCCCATTGTCAGTCTCCAAGCAAGGGACCTGATCAGACTATTGTTAGCCAAAGAACCCCAAGACCGCCTCGGGTCGACCAAAGGTGCCGTGGAGATCAAGCAACACCAGTTCTTCGAAGGCATGAACTGGGCGCTCATTCGCTGTGCGACTCCTCCGGCGATGCCGAAGGATTTCGTCGGGAAACGTGAGGAGGGCGAGCATCTGAACGGTGATGAGAGTTTGAGGTTTCCAGTGTTTTAGAATCTTTTGATCCCAAAAAACGTTTTAAATTAGATATTAGGAGTTGTTTTGTATACTTTAATTAAGTAGAGAAAATTATATGCCTTGTATCGGACGTACGTTATTATGTGTTAATACGCTAGTTTAGTGATAGTAATTACCATGTTTTACTTGTAGATTAGCGCTTTGTGGTGTATTAACTATCGGTTAGGTAAACCAGGAAGAGAATTTAGAACCGGTTCAATATTATGTTGGTTCATTTTAGGATAAAAATGCTTATTACTGGCTAATAAAATTTTACAAAATTATTTGACTGTTCAAAGTTAACAGATAAATATCTAAATGAATGTTTATATAACTTAAAAATTTATATATTTGTAATATTTTAAAAAATGTAACATGTAATTTATATATTATTGTCTTATGTACCCTTTTAATGTTTTTCTACAAGTAGTGATATTTTTACTTATAAACGTCACACAAATTTAAATTGAAAAACACGTAAACAAAGAATCATTTATTTACTTTGATTTATATATTCTCATCTTGTATTTTCTTTGATTTATTGTAATACTATTATAACATGGTATCAATGCGTAATTCATTTTATTATATTCATGTTTATTTTTTATTCTATATATAATATATATTATCAAGACCGATATATCTAACTAGATTATACATGCGTTTCGCGCGGACTTTGTTTTGATATTTAGTATTAACATATATAATATAAAATTGCGATATATCTAAATAGTACACAAACTAATAAGATTTTATTGAAAAATATATGACATTTTTATATATTCGAAAAAACTTCTTTGTACACAACGTTTATTGTTTTGTTTGTGTATTTGTTATTTTCGTCAAGAATTAATAATTTCAATTCGTCTTTGTGTTTTGCACGAGAAACTGCAACATACAATTGACCGTAACTAAAAACTGGTTTTAGTAAATATAGACCAACATTAATAAGACTTTGCCCTTGACTTTTGTTAATAGTCATTGTGAAGCAAGTTGCTATGGGAAATTGCTTTCGCTTGAAACCAAATGACAAAGAGGTATTATTTGATATAAGCGGTAACTTCGGGATGAATACTTTATTCCATGCATTGGTTCCTGTCATAATGCTCCCTTCAAGTATATGTTTTCCGAGTTGTGTTATTTGGATTCTTGTACCATTACAAAGGCTGAGAGATTGATCGATATTCCGTAGCAACATGAATGGTATGCCTAGTTTTAATCGTAAGCAATGATGAGGTACCCCTGGCGTTTTAATTGCATTTAATAATTCAACATTATATACTTCGTGCATATCGTTTGCGTTATCATTGGAAAAACATATAGTATCAGAGCTTAAGTATTCAACGAAACTGCCAGGAATTTTTTCAAGCAAGTAGTTGTTGATTTGATCAACCATGTCATTTGTAGGCCATAGAATTGCACGTTCTTTGAAAAAAATAAGGTTTTTGTAATTTATTTCTAAATTATTATATAGATGTTGTGTAATGACATGTATAGGGTCTGAACATGTTGTTATTAATAAATCAGTTGGAATATCTATTAAACAGTGACCATTGTTAGGCTTTGAGAGATTACCATTTCCTAATTTCAACACCCAATTAAAAAACTCTGTCATCGAAGAGTAGTTTGCTTGATTCATGTTTAATGCTAGACGCATGTTTTTCTTAAGTTTCAAGACACGACAATGTTTCCATAGGCACGAAGAGTTTATTGTTGCTCGAACTGTATCTTCCCTAACACCTCTAGGCACAACAGGTAGTATTTGACAAAAATCACCACCTAGGACTACTGTTTTTCCACCAAATGGTTCTTCCTTGAGTAATTGGTCTGTGGAGGACATGATATCTTTTAGTGTTCTATCTAGTGCTTCTAAACAGTGTCTATGAACCATGGGTGCCTCATCCCATATGATAAGTTTAGCATTTCTAATGAGTTCAGTGAGGTCTATCCCTAGCTTTATACGACAAGTGGACTATTCAATTACATCGATTAGGACAGCAAAGCGTGAGTGACCTGTTCTGCCTCCATGTAATAATAGAGACGAAAAGCCGTTGGATGCTATGTTAAGTACAATATGAACACGTGACCTGATTGCTACAGATAAAATTTTCCAGATGAATGTTTTATCGGTACCACCATGGCCATATATAAAGAATGTTGAACTCTTGTTGCCGTAAACAGAAGAAATGATTTCGTCAACTGTTCGGACATCCGTTTTGTGAGTAATTTAACATGTTCATCTGTAGTATTTGTGATATCATAAGCAAGCTCTTCTCATATCAACTTGTTTATGGTAGTGTAAATCTCTACTTCGTTTGGAAGTGGCATCGGTGGATATACTTTCAAAGACTTACCGTTTGCAATGAGAAGTTTTTCGATTTCATATAGAGCAAAGTTATGTATTTGGTCGCTCGTTAGTGTCAGATTTGGAAATAAAAAAAATATAGGTATTTGGTTAGTAAACTTTATTTTATTATTGTATCTTAAAAGAGTCTAGGTAATGTACCTGGGATCTTAGTTGTTTTACGGTGTTTGTAGATTACATCATCTGCGAGGTGTTACCAAATGGTAGACCAAACCGTTTGCGGAGATGATAAACACTCGATTGTTAAGAATAAAACAAACAATGAACGTAGATACGTAGGCGATGCCCATTGGCTAGCTTCCTCTATTGCTTCAATATATTCTTTATCATCGTCTAGCAGTCCTAATACATGACATGCATCTTTGAATGTTGGATGAATGGTTCCGTTAATAGTTCTAAGGTGTTCAAAGGATGTTGGCCCTTGTAGTTTGTTTAAAATCATACGCATGTAATACAATTCACCTGAAGTTGGAGCAGTATAATATAATCGAACATATGAAATTTCACGTTGTCATGGGGTCCAACATTTTGTACGTGTATTCCTTACGAATTTTGTTGGGAAATCGGCATATGTTAGCTAGCAGGCGGCACTATATTTGGAATTGCATTTAAACCATTCAGTGAACATTGTAGCTCTCACAGATACATTTTCAGCAATGTCGGTAAGCAAGGCATTCTGTTGGAAAACAACCAATTGCTTTCCTGAAAGCTGGAAGCCTAGTCATTCAATTGGAATACTTCGGTAATGAATATCAAACTTGAATATTCTCCAACATGCTTCGCATCTAGAGACATATCGATAGTTAAAGTAATTTTTTATTTAATCAACAATCATAGTAGTTGTCATCGAAGAATGTATTGTAATAGATTTTGTTATTCGGACTGGGCTTTTATTAATGTATTTAAAAAGGTATTTTATAGCTTTGGTTTGGTTGCATCACTCAATGTTTACGTGAGCTCTATATTTGAGTAGTAGAGTTTTGTTGTAACGTACAATGTAACAATTATCCAGTTTGATACCAACTTTAATTATGAATCTATCATTCTTAGGTCGTTTGTAAACTGGATACCTGTCATTATCTATGAAAGTTTTTGCATTGTATGGCTTTGGGAATCATTTGTTGCATCATCATCTTTCCATGCATGGTGATGTTTTGTTTGTTAGTCCACATGGACCATGAACTCGTGTTTCTTGTACTGCTAGATATAAAATTGGATCTATGTGTTTATCTGGTATCTCGTCAGTGATGGTGGAATCAATATCAATAGCTGTAGGCATCTTAGCTGATCTATTTAAGAAAAACAGTATGTGAGCATGTGGAATGCCTGTCTTTTGAAAATAAATGGTGTACACAACTACAACAACATACAGATGCTAAGTGAAATAATCATTAATTGTGCATAATAGTAAAGAACAATTATAACATTTATTGTTGTTATCTTACCTGCCGAAACGTTGTCAAATATATTATCCTTTCTACATTATGATATTATGCTATCAAGCTTTAATTTAAACATTTGGGTTAGATATCATGTCGATCTTCTACCATAGAATTATGGTTAGCTAAGTACCGTTTTATTTCGGGCCATTTAGCATTGCAGGTGAAGGTTACAAATAAATCATGGTAGCCTACTTTTTGGCATAATGTCATAGCATCTAAATAGTTTTGTTTCATATATTGTGAACTGCCTGTAAAAGAAGATGGTAAGATAACTCGATTTCCAATTGAATTTGCATCCTTGTTCCCAGCTTTGATGTTTGATTGTATTGTTTCGTACTCTTGGAAACTAAGCAAGCTTTGATTGTTTCATAGGTATGATAGTCTTTCAGATTCAACCATACAGAAACCATCAACTACGAATTATTGGTAAAGTCTACCTGAATGTAATAAGGTCGTAGGTTCTGTAGGCCGTTCTTGCAATCGATATGCCATGAATTCTCGAATATTAATCCATTTTTGGGGCTTTGCAGCTTGCGAATTCACTGTAAGTAATTCCAAATCAGTATGGTATCCATCTTCTCCGTAAGGGAATAAGAATGGGTATTGAAGGGGTAAGTATGCAGGGTGAAGTTCACTTATGTGCAAGAAAGTGTTATTGTCTTTTTGTAGCAAAATGTCGCGACGTTTTAGGATTCGTCAAAATCTCCGACTAATAAAGCAACAATCTATGTGTTATCGGGGGTATTATAGGTCCTATTTAGCTGGGCTGTGGCTACTATGAGGCATAGTTTAATATCGATAGAGTTGTTTGACATTAATCGATCTCGTACCATTCTAAACACTTTAATGTAAGGGTTATATCTATCAAGTATTTTCTTAAGCCCAGTAATCAATTCTCGTTGGAGAGTTTGTTGGTGAGGGGATAGTGCAATTGATACACTGTTTGTTGTACGGAGTAAAATTTAGTTAGCGATTAAGATATTTGAATCTAATTATTTAGCAATGATTTGACATATCTGAGAGAGGCAATGCGATTGTCATCTTCATGCTCGGTATCATGTATGTAAAGCTGGACAAATTTTTCTTGATAACAAACTTCCAATTCTATGGTAGTTTTCACCGTGTATCTTGAATATGTGTGGGGCTTTGGTTGTGTTTATAGAAGTGTCAATTTTTCCACCCATCCAAGTGAATGCAAACATTGTGTTGTACGATCATATATATTTTTTGAAGTGACTACTACGAGGTGAATTCTGTGTTAGTAAATTCAATAGATATTTGGGAGGTTCAGTTGGTTGTGAGAGTTTTATTTTTCCATAGGAGCAACATAGTGTAAATTTAGGAGAGGTTGTCATTTTTTCTTTATGCATTCGTTCACCATATCAAAGCAATACACTAAAATGGTCGCAAGAGTAAATTGGATCTCCGATATTGATATATTATGCAAAATAGTATTAATTGATGTATTTTAAAATAAGGTAAACTAGGTTGTATGGAATATTTGATTTGTAATACAAAATGCGTAGATAAATACCTATTCTTGTTATATTTGTGTGCGACGTTGAGGTTGCAACAAGCGTCTTTAGCTGATATGATCCCGGAGGACGCTGAAGACGCGACCAACAACAGTGAGGAGGACGCGACCCGCAGAGAGGAAGAAGAGGGAATCGCCGCGACTAGAGATGTCGCGACCCGAGACGCCAACCCTACGACCCGAGACGCCGAGGCTGCGACCCGAGACGCCATTCCTGCGACCCGAGATGCCGATTCCACGACCCGAGATGCCAATCCCGCGGCCCGAGACACGACCACCTCCAGCGCGACCCGAGACGCCATTAGGTCAAAATATGTCGGTCCCGTGACCCGAGCCCGAGCTCTAGAAGATGATGCCTTGATCATCCCCGCTGGTCCCATGACCCGAGCCAAGGCCGCGAAGCTCAAGGAAGCTATTATCGGGATCCTCACGACCGTCCACGCTCACGAGGAGTATGCTAGTTCACGTGATGTCACGAGCCTAAAGAACGTCATCCAAGCCGAAGCTCGAT
>CM071867.1:17749156-17763073 GCA_036759665.1 Gynandropsis gynandra
CCTTCCCCACTCACTTGTTTGTCCTTCCCCGCTCACTGGTCCATGGTTGTCTGTCCATCCCCGTTCATTCACTTTGGTATTTTTTTTAATTTTTTGTATGTTAAATTTGGAATTACCCAAAAATTCACAAAGAATCCAAAAAATCTATAGAAACCGTTCTAAAACCCGAATTACCCATACCTAAACAACCCAAAAAACTCGAAGAATCCGAATGATCCGAAATATCCAAATAATTTCAATACAATTCAGGTTTTTATGGGTTCAACATTTCAAAATCCGAACAATCCGAACTCGGATCCAAACCCGAAAAATCCAGACCGAAATACAAACGGTTTCAATTCGTGTTCAATTTTTATAAACCGAGAAATCTAAACCCGAACCGAACCCGTGGAATGCGGATCGAAACCCGGCTTGTTCACCCCTAGCTTCCCTTGTCATTATAACTATTATGGAGATAGTAAAAATTAATAACCATTTAATTTTTCATTAATAAAAACAAATTTATACCTTAAAACTTTTAAAAGGTTTAAAAATTAAAATTTTAAAAAATTTTACTAAGTGACTTCACCAAATACCATCGTTCGGAAAACTTTTATTTATATATAAAGGTTTAAAAATTAAAATTTTAAAAAATTTTGTCGAGATGACTTCACTAAATATAACCATTCTCTAAACTTTATATATATATATAATTTTAATTTTTCTTTTATTATTTTTTAATATGTTTAATCCATTGATATTGAAAAATAAATATCTAAATAAATGTCTATATAATTTATGTCTTGTATTTTTAATATGTTTAATCCATTGATATTGAAAAATAAATATCTAAATAAATGTCTATATAATTAAAATTTATGTCTTGTAACATTTTTTTTATAAAATGTAACATTTAATAACTTACTATATGTAACTTTTTAATATGTTTCTATAAACAGTGAAGCTCTTTATTTAAAAATCACAAAAATTCATAGTGAAAAACACTTGAATCATTTTCTTCTCTATTGACTTTGTTTGATTAATCTTTTCTCATCCCTAATTTTTTTCGCTTTATATTAATATTATTATAATATTGACCCTATTAATTTTTTGAATTGGTTTTAATGTGCTCTAAATTTTATATCAATTTAATAAGAAACATTAAGTTTATATAACATAAGAATTTGGTTCAAATTCATTTGTCACTTTAAAATGGGAACATTAAAAATACATTCGTAAGCTAAAGTGCTTCAAAAATATTTTTCCCTGGAAAAAAAGTTTCAAATTCAAATCTACCTTTAAAATATTGATAACCCCATATTATCCTTGTCGATAATTTTTCTCTCTCCTGCAGAGCACCTCGATTTCTCTCTCTACTGTGGTGCGAAAATAACTGTTCTCCCACACCACGACAGATTCGGCGAGAGTAGCTTGAAATCGGTGTCAGATCGCTGCAAATAGGTTGAAATCGGTTGTATCAACAAAAAAACTTGCAATTAAGCAGGTTTCGCAGAAAAACTGTTGCACTGGGTCACAGAGTCTTAGGGGTCCAGGGGTCGTAGGGGTAAAGGGGTCGCAAAGGGGTCAAAGGGTCGCAGGGGTAAAAGGGTCGTAGGGTTTAGGATAGTGTCGCAGGGGTCCAAGGGTCGAAGGGGGTAAAAAGGTCGCAGGGGTTCAAGGGTCGAAGAGGTAAAAGGGTCGCAGTAAGTGTCATGTCATAGAGGGACCTCTTCGACCCTAGGATCCCTGCAACCCTTGTACCCCTTCCGACCCTTGGACCCCTGCGACCCTTGTCCCTCTGCGACCCTTGGACCCCTGCGACCCTTGTGACTCTTGTTACAATAATACTAAATCCACAAAACAACGATACTAACAATATAGTAAAAATAATGTATTATTTACAAATGCAATTATTTACAAATAATATGAATAAAATTTTGAAAATAATAATTTATCAAGTTATTTACAAATAATTGACTCAAAAATCTACGACCCTTGTACATTTGCGACCCTTGGACCCATGCGACCCTTGTCCCTCGCGACCCTTGGACCCGTGTCACCCTTGTCCCTCGCGACCCTTGGACCCGTGCGACTCTAGTCCCCCTTCGACCCTTGTCCATATTCTACCCTTGTTACAATAATATTAAATCCACAAAAACAACGATACTAACAATAACACTAACAATTGAATAATAGTAAATCCATAAGATCAAATGAAGTTCAAGTTAAAAGGAGGTTCAAAGAAATCAAAATACAACTCAAATCAAAATATGTTGTTGAAAAATCGAAGCATAGGTTCTCCTCCAATGGATAACTTTTCTACTATGAGGGAACAACCCACGTTCAGTCTATTTTCTTGACAAAACTGTCTCCACGCCCCTCTGATGCAAGCGCTACCACGACTCACGGGCTTTAAAGCTGCTAACCAAAAATCGAACATTTCGCAATCGATTCTGCAATCGAGGTACATCATTATCTGACATCATCTACGGCAAAGACCGTTCTACCTCGCAAACCTCAATCGGAAGTTTCTGCGACATCACCAAGTTACATCAGTATAAATGAATAAAATTCGAATAATAACCAAATTATATATGATGAATCGGTTTGATCTCACTTACCAATGAATCTAGGGCCAGATTTGAATGCGTGACTGGTACAATGAAAACCCTCTCATCAGGAGTGGCCCTGGTGACGTTAAAGACCATGTCACTTTCGTGACGAAAAAGTATGACATCCCCAATACGAATGTTTTGGTCGTTGTAGAAATTTGTCCATCCATCAATGAATTTGGAGCAATCCAAGTTGACTTCCCATGTTCTATTAGACGCATTCGATTTAATCGTTGCCATGTTGTTGTCCCTCGTATTTTCGTAAATATACTCATCGAGAAAGATCTTCGGAATGTCCTGTAAAAAAAACGAAAAACAAAGTCAAATCTGTACATTCTCTACATGTAACATACCGGACATAGTGTTTTAAAGAAGATTACAAGGTAGTAAATATGCTGCACAAGAATCTCTTGGAAGAAATGAGGGAAATATGACATTTTCGGGAAAAAATGGATGGAAGATGATGAGAGGAAAAAATGGATTGGAAAAAAGGAAATGGCTGGAATTCGAAAAGACATGACATCGAATCGACGTTAGATGGAATTCGAAAAGACATGACCACGCGGTCACATGGATCGCAGGGGTAAAAGGGTTGAACGTGTAAAAAGGTCGCAAGGTCAAGGGTCGAACGAGTAAAAGGTTCGCAAGGGATAAATGGTGCGACCATTGGACCCTTGCGACCCTTTACGCTTTATTATTAAAAAATTATTTACAAATAATATGAATACTTTTAAAAAAATAAACAATGTACAAAGTTGAATTATCCATTCTCAAAAAATAAAAAGTATTTACAAATAATATGAATAAACTGTTAAAAAAAAGAACAATGTACCAAATTACATCTTCCATAATCAAAGAGTAAACATTTTTTAGACCCTTGACCGTGCGACCCTTGGACCGTGTGACCTTTGTCCCCCTCCGGCCCTTGCCTCCCTTCGACCCTTGTACCTCTGCGACCACTTGGACCTCTGCGACCCTTATCTCCTTTCGAACCTTGTCTCCCTTTGACCCTTGTATCTCTACGATCCTTTGTCCCCTGCGACCCTTGGACCCTCTGCGACTCTTGTTACAATAATAGTAAATTCATAAAAATATCGATACTATAACAATAATACATTCTATTGAATAATAGTAAAAAAACCAACCAAATACAACCATGAATTTTGTTTTTCAAATGAGGTTCAAAGCAATCAAAATACAACGAAATTCAATCTATATTGATTGTAGGCCTTGATAGAGGGGAAAACAGTAGACAAGGTACATCATGAACGGTGTGTAGTTCGAATTTGAGGGTACAACCCACGTTAAAGCCATGATCGTGACAAAACTTTGTCCAACCCCTGGTGATGCTAGCACCACCGCGTTTCACGGGCATTAGATGTGCCTCCCAAATCCATCCGTAATTGATTATCAGATCAATCTTACTTTGTCTACCGCAAAGACCACTCGACCTCGCAAAATCTATCAGAAGTGTTCGCGATAACCGAATAAATTTACAACGACACCAAACTAATGCATGTACGACTAGATTTGATGAATAGAACAAATCGGTTTGAGTTCACTTACCACTGCATCTACGGTCAGATTTGAACGCGTGACTGGTACCGTGAAAATCCTCTGACCAGGAAAAGATGACCATGCTTCTACGGATGATGATCATATAGATGATGCATATCGTAGATTACACATATCATCTCTGAAACCAGTGATGTGAAAAATCATGTCACCTTCGTGGCGGAAAACTAAGAAATCGCGAATACGAAAATCATGGTCCTTGGAGAAATCTTTCCATCCATCAGTGAATCTTGAGCCATCCAACTTGAATTCCCATGTCTTGTTAGACACATCCGAATTAAACGTTTTCGTGTTGTCATCCCTCGTATTCCCGTAAATATGCTCATCGAAGAATTTCGTCGGAATGTCCTATAACAAAAATCGAAAAAAAAGTCAAATCTTTACATTCTCTACATTAACATACCGAATGAGAGAGATGAAGGATATTACGAGGTAGTTCTCCAGAAAGCTCGGAAGAATGATTTAGACGAAAGTAGGGAAATATTGCATTTTCGGCAAAAAATGGATGGAAGATAATGAGCGTTAGAGAGAGTGTGTCGTTATTCGAAAAAAGGAAACGACTGGAATACAAAAAGACATGACCCTGGCATCGAATCGCCGTCAGATGGAATTCGATATGTTTTTTCAAATTTTGGTGAAAAGTTCGGCGGGAATTTTGGTAAAAATGATAAAATGTCAAAAACCAATCAAAATTGAGGGTGGCATGGGTCGCAATATGCGAAATAGATGGATTTATAGGTTTATAATGATAAAGTGACAAAAACCAATCAAAACAATACATTTAAACGTCAAACTAATTAATGCCAAATGAGGGTCGCATGGGTCGCTTGGTCGCATATATTTATGAATAGATTCGAAATCGACGAATTTACGGGGTTGTAATGATAAAATGACAAAAACCTCAAAACAATATATCTACAACGTCAAACTAATTAATGCCAAATGAGGGTTGCATGGGTCGCATGGGTCGCTTGGTCGCATATATTAATCAATAGATGCGAACTCGACGAATTTACTGGTTTATAATGATAAAACGAAAAAAACCAATCAAAACAATACATCTACAACGTCAATCAACGATTAAAATAGATTATGACCCATGTGTCCCTAGTTGAGTTGTGTATAACCAATGCCTGTGTTTCAAAAGTGATAGTAGTGTTTTAAGAACTCGTCGGATGAGTTTGAGAAAATTTCAAAAAATACATTTAAAATTTTGTTCAAATGTCGATATTATTTATATTATTATCTATATTGATTCTATGTTAGACATATACAACTCAAATATATTGATAATGACATCGGTCGCTTGGTTGCATATATGGATCAATAGATGTGAACTCGACGAATTTACTAGTTTATAATGATAAAATGACAGAGACCAATCAAAACAATACATTTACAACGTCAAACTAATTAATGCCAATTGAGGGTTGCATGGATCGATCAAAGATTATAAATCAAAACATTATATTTACAACGTCAATCAAAGACTTTGCACGCATTCTATGTCCACGTACTCCGTCTTCCAGTCTTCTGCTTTCTTCTTGTTTGGTATTGCAGTCCAGAGTTATCTCATGTCATGTACTTCGTCTTCCAGTCACATTTCAAGAGTGACCCGACACCGTCACCTAAGTCACCCCCGCAACTCGTCAGTGACTGCATAGAGACTGAGTCTTCCGATTACCAAGACCTTGAGTAACACATAGACAGTACGTTGTCTGGGTCGACAATGGTGACTGCGACACGCAGGTTACAAAGGTAAAAAAGATGTTTCATAGAATTTGGGGTTAGATACGCATCCTAAGAGAAGAGACATAGACGTTAACTTATAGACATGGGTCGGAAGGGTCACATGGGTCGGAAGAAAGGAGTATGACAGCAAAACGACAAGTCACATGGGTAGGAAGGGTCACATGGGTCAGAAGGGTCACATGGGCAAGTCACATGAGTCGTATAGGTCACATGAGTCGTACATGGGTCATATGTGGTCGCATGAGATTGCATGTGTCCGATGGGTTCCCGTTTAAACTTGATTTTAATTTAATCCGATTGAGGGTCGTATAACGGGTCATATTGGGTCGCATGAGTCGGATGGGTCATAACCTTACGAACAATAGATGCAAAATAAGACATTTTCAACGTTTAAATATTGATTACATAAGGTCACAAAGGTTACAAAGGTCACAAAAGTTACAAAAAAAGTTACATAAGGTCTCAAAGGTCACAACGGTTACAAAAAAAGGTAAGAAAAAAGTAGAAGAAAAATGAAAAAAAAAGGTTACATAAGGTCTCAAAGGTCACAAAGGTCAAATTTGACGACTTTAGAGACACATCAGATCCCTCCCCTATAAAGAGAGTCGTGTGTGATTCAACGCATTCTCCAGGTTGACCTCCAACCGTGACCTTAGGTAACGCGGATACAGCTTGATGTTTGAGTCCGCCGATTACCAAGACCTTATGTAGTGCAGATACAACACAAAGTCCTCAATCCACGTTGTAAGTATTTGTGTGTATCTGCATAGAGACCGAGTCCGACGATTACCAAGACCTTGAGTAACAAATAGAAAACACGATGCCATGCGTCCACCATGTGACCTTCGTGATGAAGGTCAAAACGGTCGCAAAGGTAACAAGGATTTTTCAGAGAATTTAGGGTTAGAGACATAGATGAAGAGATGAGAGCGATGGGATTCTCCCGATTCATCCTCATCTCAAATGGGTGTTATGGTGAGACTTAGAAAATTTGATGAACCTTTTAATATCGGGGTACAGAGACGTGTCACAATGGTCTTGAATGTGGCATTGGTAAATTAACAAGCATAGCTAGCACTGGAAAAGCCAGTAGTCTGACATTGAAAAGACTAGTCGAAAGGGTCGAAATGGACAAATGGATCGCAAGGGTCGCAATGCTCGCAATGGCTGGAAGGGTCGCAAGGGTCGCATGTGCGACCGTGCGACCCTTATACCTCTACGACCCTTTGACCCCTGCGACAATGTACCAAATATTAAAAGAATAACAATGTACCAAATATTTACATCTTCTATTAAAAAAAACAATGTACCAAAATATCAAGTTAGTCTCGGGGTGGATCAGTACGTTTTCCATTACTAAACATATCAGTCGTCATCTTCTCACGCATGGAAGTAACATTGTCGCCGCAAATTAAGTGAAAAGTATCCCTCTTTCTCATTAACGAGGCTTCCACGAATTTGTAGGAGAAAACACCACACTCATTCCCGCTTTAGTTCTGACAGACCTTAATAATACTCATACTTCCATTCATCTTCTCCAGAAGCCAAAGAAGGAAACTCTCCGAGAATGAGCATCTTGGGGACAACTTTTCTTATCTTCTCAATCTCCGGATCGATATGCGTTTCCTTAATTTTTCTTTGGGATTCGTATACCGTGATGCATCGGGTTTTGAAATCCGGTTTGATGGCTACCCAATGACATCCTACCTATCGACTTTTCTCCGATGGAATGTTTAGAACCGAGGAAAAACCTTCGAAATCACTCATTGGTGCCTTTATACTTCTGAATGGATACTTGGCATTAAAAAATCAGTAAGAATTTCCGGCAAAGTTTCCATATCCTTGTACATCCACAACGAGAGTGTTTGCATGAAAGCAACAGGACAAATGTAATAATTCTGATACACAGCGGGCATGAATGCCGTGCGGAAAGACAACACCAACAAAGCCATACGTTGGCCATTAATATAATCTCCCAAAACTTTGGGCCCCGGGGAATATCTAGCTTAGACTTCCACCACCGTTCATGTCAAGGTGTATTCAGGCTTCCACAAAAACTCCCCTTCCTCTTCAGGTTCTTGAACCACCTTCTTTACGGGTTCTTGAAGTACATTTTTTGCGGGTTCTCCATCAACATCTTTCCCTCGCACTCTCCCTCGCATTGTTCTTGCTCTTTTCGCCGGTGGAGGTTCAACATATGGCACAGACTCCTTCGATAAAAGTCCAGCACCTGCATAAAATTTACTTCATTAAACATATGGCGACCAATGCGACCTATACGACTAATACGACCTTTTGTGACCTATGCAACCCATGCGACCAATGCGACCTCTATGGCTCAAATGACCGTACTTACTTGGTGGTACTTCGACAATAGCGGAGACCTCTTGGATAGGATCCACTGCTGGAATATCCTTGGTAGGAACCTCGTCGATGACATCATCGACAGGACCCACTAAAGTATCTTTAGTGTGCACCTCTTCGATAGGACCCACTGGAGCATCTACATAAAATTACTTCATTCATTAGACATATCGTTCATTACATTGATTATGTAACACATGCAACCCATGCGACTTTAGCGACCCAATGACCTATGGGACATATGAAACCCATGCGACCCATGCGACTTTAGCGACCCAGTGACCTATGGGACATATGAAACCCATGCGACCTATGTGACTCTAGCGACCCTACGACTTATGCGATCCTATGACTTATATGTCCCTGTGACCGATCCGACTCTTATGATCCATGCCGACTCTCGATCGAAATTGACTCTCAAATGACCTTTTGCACTAAATGTTACTTACTTGGTGGAACTTCATCAGGAGCAATGTTTGCCAAATCCTCTTCCGAGCCATCTCTACAATCAATCGGCTCTTCGCTTTGCTCTTTTCTTGACAATGGATTTGGACGTCGAAGGAATTCAAAATCATAATCACTAATAGTGCCAGAAGATTGGTTTCCGGTGCTCGCAACTTTCTCGATAGCCTTTGATTTTGGATTAGGCAAATGAATCCCGACATCTCTTAGAAGGTCTCTTACGGCATTGATGATTCTTTTCTCCGACTTCCTTATTTCCTCTATTAATTTCTGCTCCAGTGTCAGAGGGACTGCAACATCAAAATCAGCAACACCTACCCCTCCTTTATCTTCGTCATCTTGGACCTCTATTATTTTTTCACTCATGCTCTCCTTCCTCTTAGTCCCCTTTTCTTTCCCCTTTTTTGATCATCAAGAGTTGCTTTTCGTGTCAGCAGTTCTCGTAATCCTCCATATCAGAAAGTAAAGCTTCCTCTTCGTGTTCAACACGAAGAATACTTAGAATATCCTGGAAAACAAAAAAATACAATTATTACCCTCTGTGACACTTGTTTCCCTTGTGAACCTTGTGTAATTGTTACCTTAGAATCTCCGATCTGTCTTATCACATCTACATATTTCGGGTTAAAACTGGATTTAACCATCTTCTTGCACATTCTTGGGCATAATGGATGCGCATCCACAACCTCAACATACCATCCCTTTCCGCCTAAACTAAGGATGGTTTCGAATGGAAATAACTGAAACATTAAAACAAAACGATAAAAAATGCAAAAAGTACGAAAAAATTCAAGTTATTTGAATAATATATAGAACTTACCATTAGTGGGATCATGAAACTGCCACAATACCATTATGGTTTCGGTGATTCACCGCTAACGTGCTTGCATCAAGTATCCACAATCTTCTCGAATGTGTAACGCCCCCATGGAAAGCCTTCACAAAATTCCAAGTCATCAACCATGTCAATGAGATCATGGCTGATAGAGTTTTCTGCTGAAGGCTTGTGAGCCATAACTTACGCCAACAACATCAAAGTTGCCAACCTCTTCCTTTTGTCGGAATTCTTCGCCTTTACAAGCTTTTCACTACTGAAATTCTTCAGCCTGAATGTGTCACCCCTTATGGACTCCCATCCTTTGGGATATGATCCACATTTCAATCCGGAAATTAGTGCGTGCTCCACTATAGAGTACCAACCTAAATAAAGGATTTTGAGCTCGAAAACGAAGTCGATATGCCTTATGCAGCCCTGGGCATCAGTAATCTCGAAAAGATGAATGAGATGTGAAAATTTCATGTATTCCAGAGCCTTAAACACAATTCATTGTTGTAGTTGTCTAATCACGGTATGAAGCTTAAAAACGGGTTCGGGCTGCCGGGGCATCGTTTACCTCGAAAAGGATTTTGAGCTTGAAAACGGGTTCAGGCTGTCAGGGCATCGTTCACCTCGAAAAGAAGAATGAGATGTGAATAAACCATGTAATTCAGAGCTTTGTACGCAAATTTATGGTATTTGAAAGCCTGTCGCAAGACTCATTGTTGTAGACGTCTAATCACGTGAAAACAAAAACAAAAAGCGGAAAAGGGGTGCAATACGAGAGACGAACGCAAATAGGAAATAGGATGAAAAATGAATATCCGAGTGACAAATTCAACGCAAGTGGCGTATTGACAAGAAATGACATTTGTATCCTAAGAAACTAGAAAAAGATATCTCCCGGCTCTAAAAATCCAATGTATCAACCTTAAAGGATTTTGAGCTAAAAATGGGGTCGGGCTGCGTTCAGCACCCCGGGGCGTAATTTATCTCGAAAAGATGAATGATATGTGAAAAAATTATGTAATTCGAAGCTTCGTACTCAAAGTTTTGCTATTTCAAAGCCTATCGTACAATTCATTATGGTAGACGTCTAATCACGTGAAAACAAAAACAAAAATCGGAAAAGGGTGCAACACGAGAGACAAACACAAATAGGAAATAGGAAGAAAAGTGAATACCCGAGAGACAAATCCAACGCATGCGGTGTATTGAAGAGAAATGACATTCGTATCCTAAGAAACTCGAAAATGGCATCTCCTAGCTCTAAAAACCCAAAGTATTGACCTAAATAAAGGATTTTGAGCTCGAAAACGGGGTCGAGCTGCCTTAGCCAGCCCTGGGCATCGTTAATCTCAGAAAGATGAATGAGATGTGAAAATTTCATGTTATTCGGAGCTTCATACACGAAGTTATGGCATTTCAAAGCCCGTCATACAATTCATTGTTGTAGACGTCTAATCACCTGAAAAGAAAAACTAAAAGCGGAAAAGGGGTGCACCACGAGAGACAAATACAAATAGGAAATAGGAAGAAAAATGAATATCCGAGAGACAAACGCAATGCAAGCGGCGTATTGACAAGAAAAATGAATATCCGAGAGACAAACACAATGCAAGAGGCGTATTGACAAGCATCTCTCCTTCTTACAAACTCCGGCTTTGGCACTACCTGCAAAATGAACAATTAAGAATACATTATAATTCTACCGACTTAAGCGATCCATGCGGCCCAACCGATCCGTGCGACTCAAACGACCCTCAGACACTCTGCGACACTCAACCGACTCACTGAGACTCAAGCGACCCATGCGACCCATGCGACTCAATTGACTCATGCGACTTAAGCGACCCACGGGGCATAATATCAAGCGACCCACGGGGCATAATATCAAGCGACCCACGGGGCATAATATCAAGCGACCCACGCGACTCAAATGACCCTTGCAACTCAAACGAACGTTGCGACTCAAACGACCCTTGCAACTCAAAAGACCCTTGCTACTCAATGAAATAAGCGACCCATACGACTCAAATGACCCTTGGACCGCCTGCGACGCTCAAACGACCATTGCGACCTAACCCACTCACTGATACAACCGACTCACTGAGTCGAAGATGGTCATGCAACTCCTGCGACCCTAGCGACTCAACCGACTCACTGACACTCACGCATTTCAAATCAATAAACCATTTTGTGACTCGACATCTTGCAAAACCCTAGAAATCGATCTACTTAAACTTATTGACGTCATTGAAGATTGACTCGTGCTCTCTTCTTCACTGCTGCTTTTGATTCTAGCCATTTTCCTTCTTGCCAATTTCAAATCTATCCCTCTCAAGTTCGACATCACTTATTCTTTCTTGCTCTAAACTTTGAAACATGTTTCACGTCGAAAAATTGTTCGGTTTTCTTGCTTTTGACATGGTTTGACAGTTTTTCACGTCGAAAAACTGCAGAACATGGGTTTTTTCACTTCGAACATTAAGAGCAAATTTTTCTTTTCTTCAGTTTTTTCCGATATAATAATATTTTAGGGAAGAGTATTTTTGAAGCGGGTTAGCCCTGTGAGGGTATATATGATACTCCGCCCTTTAAAATTGGTTCTATTTTTTAGAAAATCTTATATTATTTGCATCATTATAAAATAAATTATGTTATAAGAAAGTTTATCTAGAAATTTTTGAAAGCGTTCTATTTGACCAATTCATCGAACCTCATCATAATAAAATTTATTAATGGGTGTTATACTTTGTGTACATGATAATGTAAAAATAGAGGTGTTAAATGAGCAAATATATCCCATTTCAATCCATGGTGCACTCTTCCAGCCCTATAAAATTTCATTTCAGTCTAGTCCACAAAAACTCAAAGATTATATGGAAACTCAAAGATTATATGGATCAATCCAGATATTGTAGGTTTTCTTTGGATAAAAATTATAACATTAAAAAATATTGTTTTCGAAAAATAATGTATAAATAACATAATATCATAAATCAATACAATATAACTAAAAATTTTAAAAATATAAAATAACACTTCTTAGATTAAAATATTAGTATTATGTGACTATACAAATAAAGTATATGTAATAGGCTAAACATATTTAATACAGAATCAAATAGTATAAAGAGACATAGAATGAAATCAAATAGTTAGACAATAATAGATTGAAATTGAATAATTGGGTTTCTAGGGTTTGGTTAAAAACGAATTTTCTAACGACAAAATAATGGAGATGAATACAATCCAAAATCAAATAATTTTAGAGGAAAAAAAAATATTAGGGTCAAAGTTTGAAGCTTTAATCCAAAAGACCTAAAATCGAGGAAAAAATAGAATTATAATAGGAACAACTGTATATTGTAAATACAAACATGTTATAATATCTTAGTTAATTTATATAGACTATCCTAGGAGAATATCTTAGATAGTTTGTTGATGCAATGTATATATAGAAACCTCACATAATATAAACTTTAACTTTATTTTCTCTAAATATTGTCATGGTATCTAAGTCTATCTCTATTCATTTTTTGTTTTCCTTCAAATATTGGATCACTTTATGACATTCACAATCTACAATACGGTGGTAACAAGTTTGTCTCTCGCAATCATCATTGCGTCTTTGGGAGATATTATTTTGCAAGGAAGGGTTGGAGGCTTTTTTCGATCTCGAGAAACAAGTTTTTTTTTTATTTCTCGAGATTTCAAGTTATTTGAAAAAGAGTTTTATTTCTACAAAATCTCATCAACGGATGCTCTTGTCTCTGCATCCCATTCCAATTTGATAACTCTATATTTGGTCATCTGGTGGAAATTACTCGATTTCTATTCCAGCTCATATCGCTTTGACATTTGAAGCCTCATCGTCCTCACCAATTTGGATAATATGGTGGCTACAATTCATCGTCTGGGTTGTCTTCTTTTGATATTTCATCGTCTACTTCATCTGATACCATGTCCATTGATAACACTGAAAGTGTATCATTATTAGGATAGGTTTTTAGATCATTTTCGCATATTTCTTACATCGAATCTTACTATTCCGATACGGTTTCGAGTTTTACATTCCCGTTTTCTCGGTTTTCAGGTTTTAGGCGACAAGGCCTAAATGAGCTCAATATGAAGAATTCCTTCAAAAAACCAACATGATTTGAGGACACATCTACTCAGAGCTCCAGAACCCAAAGGAACACCCGAGCAACGAGCGGAAAAGAGAGATTTCAAGAATACGGGTGTGCCCGGTCGGGCACTATTCCTTCACCCGCTCGGGTAAAACCTACGGGGTTTATCCATGCATCTGACACGACCCGGGCATACGAGCAAAGAGGATCGGGTGATCACCAC
>CM071867.1:17770350-17785708 GCA_036759665.1 Gynandropsis gynandra
GTAGGGTTGCATGTATCCATGGTTAGGAGGTTTAGGCTCGGAAGAATCACTCCTCACCGTAGAGCATGAATTTCCCGTTGTCAAGAGTAGGTTATAGATCTATGATCCTTAGTCGTTTATCTATGCAATACCCGGTATCCCGTACACCCGTAGTATTCATCATATCTAGCTTCATCTTTACCCTAGTTTCGTTGTCACCATTAGGATAGTTTTAGGTAGATTAGGACCATATCCCCTCTTATCACTTCTCGTCTTAGTTTAGTTTCATTCTTAGTTTAGCTGTATTAGTCCCTGAGATCGACCCTGGTACTACAAGATCCGTATACTTGCGGTGAAGTGGACTAGGTTATTTATAACTCGCGTTTCCACACGTCATCCATATCTTCAAAATGTATGTCATGGTCACCATAAAAAAACACCCGTCTACAAAATTATGAGCATATCATCACAATTTGTGTTTTGAGTCCTTCACAAGGTACCCCATTTCTTCTCGCATCCTAAGGTACATCTCATCCTCTTTTTACTTATTTGTTAGGTGATCATCTTTCTTTTGGTCATCGAACCTTTGCAACAACATTTTTGCACAGGTAAAACCTCGTCATCACACGTAGGTGGTCGTTTGGAGCATTGGTTTTGTGCCATGTAAAATGAACTCGATGCTTTGGAAAGTAACCAAACGTGGTCATTTCAACATTTAGCATCAAGAAATAAAAAATATGGTATAAATGGATCTATAAGATCATAATCATTATGATGGTATGATAGAACGATACAAAGCTCGTCTTGTGATTCTTGGTAACAATAAGGTTGAAGACATTGATTATTGTGAGACATTTGCACATGTGGAAATAATGAGAACAATAGGAACATATGTAGTTGTGGTCGCTATTCTTATTTGGGAGATTTATCAAATGGATGTTTACAATGATTTTCTCCATATCAATTTTCATGATGAGGTCTGTATGAAACTTCCACCTAGATTTTGTGATGACAAATATCCTCGAGTTTTTCATCTTCACAACTCTTGTTTGGTCTGAAACAAACACCATAGTGATCGATTATTAATATTTTTTAGGCTTTACTTTGTTGTAGTTTTGTCCAATCATTCGTTGAGTACTCGTTATTTACTCTTCATAAGAGTGATGTTTGACTAAGCATCTTAGGTAATATAGTCTATTTGATAATCTTTGGTAATTCTTTAGGTTACATTCAATGTTTCATAAGCTAATGTTTCACATGAATAACCTGGAATTTATCTGTGTCATAGAAAATATGCTCATGACATTATTTCAGAAGCAAGATTATTGAACGCTAAATCGTCTTTCATTCAAATTTGAGCAAAATCTTTGGTTTAGACTCTCCACGGTGCCATCTCTTTCCAATTTTGGACATGTTCGACATCTTGTTGGTTATCTTGTTTATCACGGTGTTACTCTTCCACACTTGTCTTAAAGTATCCCCACGTTGTCATAGTTTCTTTAAAATCTCATGGTTGATCATTGGGATGTTGTTACATGGGTTGTTTGTTATTTAACGAATAATCGAGGTCAAAGTGTTATTCTCAATGCCAACGTTGATTTGTCGCTGGCAGCTTGATGAGATTCAATTTGGGGTGGGGAGGGGGGGGGGGGGGGGGGGGGGGGGGGGTCCTCACACTTTGTCTCTTGTTAGTTTCTTACTCTTGGTGATTCATGTATCTTGTGGAAGACAAAAAAAAATCATATCTTGTTCATCCGCTGAATCTAAGTATCATATAATCAAAATGAACGTCTGTGAACTCATTGTTTGATAGTCTTTGTATCTCACACCCTCGTCATTTTTAGTTGTATAGTGGTACTCAATCCGCTCTCCACATTCGTGACAACCTAGTTTTTCATGATCGGACAAAATACATTGACATCAATTGTCACTTCGTTTGATATAAAATTCTCATAAGCATGCTTGTCACTCAATATGTTTCTTTTCATGATCAGTTTGCCAGCATTGTAACAAAATCAATTAGAAAAAAAGAATTTGATGCGTTCATTTCTCAATTGGCATACAGAATCTATATGTGATACCTTGAACGATAATAGGGATACAATTATAAATACATACATATTGGAATATCTTTGTAATTTTCATAGATTTTCTATAATTTATTGATGCAATGTATATATGAAAAAGGGGTAACTTCGAAAGTACATTTGATATGATATTAGGATTTCAACCCTACCCTTTCCTAAAAAGTTCTCAACTTCAACTCTACTCTTATAATCTTGATAACCCGTATTGCTCATGTCCTTTCTTTAGAATCGACATCTTTCTCTCTCCTTTAAAGCACATCGATTTTCTCATATCTCTCATCTAGCATGAAAATTCCGCTTCTCCCACATCAGATTCTCCGCGAGTAGCATTAAATCGGATCAGATTCACCGTAAATAGGTTAAAATCGTTTGTTGTCAACAAAGAAGCATGGAATTAGGTAAGTTACGCAGAAAAACCTAGTATTTTGAGCTTGAAATTACTTTTTTTAATATGAACAGATTAATGTGTTTGTGGGGAAATAATGTTGTTTTTCGTGTTTCTTTTATGAATTTGATATCTAAAAGGAAAAGTTGAATAGCCTAAGTGAGTAGTGAGTAATATGTATAGATTCAATTCTCTTTTTGTCAAAACAAATCTTATAGTGTTATAGTCAAAACGAGTCATTGAGTCAAATGGAGTGAGTCAAATGATCGCAGTGAGTCACAGGGTCACATTGGGTTACAGAGTCACGGGGTCGCATTGGGTCACAAATTCTCATCGAGTCGCACTATCACACCGAGTCATATTGAAACACATGGTCGCAGTGGGTCACAAAATATCATATAAGAATTTACCATCTTTTATGTTTTTCTTACAGGTATAATGGATTCAGTGGATGAGAAAATTACACTGAGTTATTTTTTGTATGATGGTAAATGAGAAAAAAACATAAATAGAGAATTTGAATGGGTTGGAAGAGTTCTTGAATACCAAAGAGTATTTCCTATTGTCCTCCAATTAGTCTGACATACCAACAACTTATTGATAAGTTATGCGTAGAGATGATGGTGGACAAAAATACAACGAAGTTGAAGTTAAGATATTTGTCAAAATATAAAACCGCCATATATAATGAATAACAAACATCTTATTTGTTATATGTTCGATCGAATAAGAGGAATTCAACCTCTTCTTTATGTGGAGATAGAATCAATAAGTGTGAAGTGTGAAATTAAAATTAAAAAGGAAGTTGAATCTCTATTCATACTTTTGGAAGCATTGTTATAGGAGGTGAGAGTGAAGATGTTGTAGATTATGAGAGTTGTCTTATTGTAGGTTCACTAATGATTGGATTCGGATAATTCGGATAATGAACATACCAACGAGTTAAGAGAACATGGAGCAAATGAAGACATGGAAATGAGAGGATCAGAGATGAGTATGATGTGGAAAATGATGGTGGTTGTGCCGTGAATATGGTCGTTCATGAAGTTATGGTTTGTGGCAGTAATGAAGCTGATACTGATGAGCCAACAGAGCATAAGGATGGTGATGGTGAGAATAACATAGCCACGGTAGTCTACAAGAAGCCAAACAATTGAAATTCAATCTTCGATTTCAAAGATAGATTGCAACTTAAAATTGTGCAAGAGCTTGATGGAAAAAAGGATGTACACGCATTTGTAAGGAAAGGTTCACTTGAAGTTTCTTTTAGATATGCAATATTGAGTTCTAATTTGAAGTTGTGAGACGTACGATGCAGGTTTATCGGAAAAGGTTGTAAGTGGAAATTACACGTGGCAGCAATCCTGAATTTCAAACGGTTTAGAGTGAGAACACACTATCCTATTCATAAGTGTTCACTTGTATCTAAATTGAAAGAAGCTACAAAGTGTACAAAAAATTGGTTAAGGATCGTTTGAATGAGGAATATGCTGAGAAATATGAAACACCTCCTGCAAAAGAATTATGGATCATGTAAAAACAAAGTATAATGCTTATGTATCGTATTTGATAGCATTAAAAAGAAAATGCAGTCTCAAAAGAAGATTCATGGTGATGACTTTGATCATTATAGGAGGCTTCCAGGGTGATTGCATATGTTTACAAAAAAAATTTCGTATCTGTCATAAATCTTCAGCTAGACGGATGATGGAAATACATACGTAAAGTGGTTATTGTGGATGCAACATTTCTAAAAGGAGTGTAAAAGGGAGCGACTATAAGAGGATAGAAATACATACGTAAAATGGTTGTTGTGGATGCAACATTTTTAAAAGGAGTGTAAAAGGGAGCATTGATCATGACAGCCATGCAAAATGGTGAATATCACCAATATTATCTAGCTTGGGGGATAGTCGACAAAGAGAATGACGAATCATGGACGTGATTTATGTCAAGGTTGAAAGAGGTATACCGATGGACGTGATATCGTTGTAATATCTCATTTGCATAAAACTTGATAAAAGAGTTAAAAAAGTGTACAAAGAAACTGATCATGGTTTTTGTGCGTGACATATATCGTAATACATAAAGAGCGACGTCAATAAAGGTAAAGGTCGAAAGAGTTCAAAGGATGATACTGTGCCAGAAATGTTCTTCAAATGTGTAGCGACATACACAGTGAACTAATTTGAAGAGCTACTTAATCATTTGAAGGCCCGGTATGAATATAACATTTGTGACTTTTGTGATCTTTGTGAATGTTGTGACCTTTGTGACATTTGCGCAATTATCCTAATGTTGCAAAGTATCTGGAGAAAGATGAATTTGATCCTATTGAGTGGGTAAGTTGCAAATTTAAGGGTGAAAGGTACAATTTATTAACCACTAATGAGTTGAGTCAATAAATTCCATGTTAAAGACATTAAAAATGTTTTTTTGGTGCTAGCGCTTTTAAATATTTTTTAGGAAAGAGAGTGGAATGGTTCAATAGGTATAGGTTAGAAGCAACTAGTGGTGATGATTCTCAAAAGTTAACACTGTATGTTGAGAAAAAGTTATATGAATGGTTTGGATATGCATTCAGTTATGAGGTTATTGAATTGAATATGGTGAGTGATGAACATGGGGTGAGAAATGAGAAGGGTATAAGTTTCGCAACGAGTCTTCAAAAAAGAACGTGCGATTGAAAAATGTTTCATGTGGATAACTATCGAGACAGTCACGTAACTATGACTACCCATAAGCTTGATAAAGGTCACAAGATACCAAAACTATATTCGACATACTACCTGCAGAAGATATGGTGTTTGGTTTCCAAAAACTGTGTATCCAGTTCCTAATTGCAGTGGTTGGAACATTCCTCTTTAGTATTCTGAACTGATGGTTCTACCTCCTATGGTCGCTGAGAAAAGTCAAAGTGGGAGGCCTAAAGAGAATCGTTATCCTAGATCTGGTGAGGCTCGAAGAAAAACTCCATCTTTGTCGAGACAAACGTGTTCAAATGTCAACATCACTAACAGTGTTTAGGACGTGACAATCCAGACAACCCTAATGAGACATACAGGTTCAAAGGGATCCGAGCCACAACAATGCCAACATAAAAAAGAAGAAATTTTTGTTAGTTTTTAATATTGTATTATTTGTATTATTTGGACAAAACCTTGACATTTTTAATGTAGTATTTAGAAAAAAAACCTTGGAATTTGTACACTTTAATTATGTGAAAATCATGCGATCCAATATTATGGGAACCTCTCGACTCATACGATCCAATATAACCCATATGTGATACTCAATTGGAATTAATTAATATGATGCATATTTAAATGTTAAAAATATCGTATTTTGCATGGTTTACGTCTTTTTACTCTTATAAATTGATAAATTCGTCAAGTTCGTATATATTTTTCCTCATTGACACAAAAGACCATTGTGATCTTTGCGACCATGTGACTCATGTGACCCATCTTTAGAAATGCCATTTTCGAAATTTTTGAATTGTAGATGTTTAATTAGGAATCAAAATATACAATAATATTACATAATGTCGAAATTTGACTAAATATCAAATGTGTTTTTTTTTTAAAATTTTTTCAAATTCATTCAATGAGTTCTTAAAACACTACTATCACTTTTGAAACACATTTATCCGTTCTACACTTCATGTGACATATGCGAAAAAGTCCGTTTTAACTATTGTTTGACATTGTAATGTATCTGAATTAACATGATTTACATTTCTAAATGTATCAAAAGCACAATCTAAATGTCCAACGTGATTAGTGACCTTTGTTACCATACTATGGTTTTAAAGAACATGTGGGACCCACCATTCATGTCGAAATTTTCTCCAAAATTTGAATAAACATCCATCATTTCCGCCAAAATTTCAATTTCTAACAAAATTTCATTTTTGGCCACGATACACAAAAATTTCATTAAACTGAGTTCATACATAACAAAATAAACTGAGTTTAAACATAAGAAATAAACCGAGTTCATACATAACGTAAAATAATCACACATGAGATGATGGGAGGAATTTGTCTTCGGGTACTTCAATACTTTTTCCATTTGCAAAGACATCTAGCGATCTTCTGACGAATTAAAGAAAAGTTAGCATCGCAAATCTCAGGGAACTTTTCTTCCATTCTTGATAGAATGGCTTCTATGTATTTGAAGGAGAAAACACCACAATCATTAGTGTTTCCATTCTGTGAAAGACCTTCATAATACTCGTAATCCTATATATCTTCTCTGGAATTCAAGGAGTGAAACCCTTTGACTTCAAACATCTTGGGCAAAGCTCTTATTATAATCTTAACCACTGGATCGATATGCGCCTCCTTTAACCTTTTTTGGCAATCATATACTGTGACACATCTCCTCTTTAAATTCACTTCCATGGCTATCTAATGACAAGGTATATAACGATTTGCAAGTGATGGAATGTTAAGAATCGAGAGCAAGACATCGTAATCTGCCATCGTCTTTGACTTGGCTCTTAGAGTATATCTACCTTCCAAATAGTCCATACGAACATTCAACAATTCTTTCATTTTATTTTCCTCGTCCATCCACCACATCTTGAGCGACCACATGAATAGAATATCACAAACGTGATAATTCTTTAACCTATATTGAGTTGGATTTATATGAATGCGGCTGTGCAGCTCGAGCAATGCCTTATTCAATTGCTGCGAAAAAATTGACACACGTCAATACAAATGACCTTTGTAACCTTTGTAACCATCGTGACCTTTGTGACTATTGTGACCTCTGTGATCATACTGAATTTTGTGACCTTTATGACCCATATGATCGTTGTGTCTTTCGTGGCTAAAGGTAAAAAATACTTACGTCATCTTCAAGTCATATGTCATCCTTTAGTATAATCTCTTAATACTCTAGCTCCCGAGGATAACCTATATCTGATTCCACCAATGCTCTTAGCGAGGTTTCGTCAAAAACTTATATAGACTCATCAATATGGAACTGCTACAATCAATGAACGAAAGAGTTTGAAAGATCTTTCCTTATACCAATACCTTGGGCTTCTACACAAAATACCCACTCCCTTCAGAATCTGCGAGTTCTTCAACCACCTTATCTGCAGGTTCTTCGACCACCTTTTATGCAGGTTCTTCTTCAACCATCTCTTCTATCTTCTTATCCACCTCTCCCTCGCCATCTCCCTCTTGCTGCCCTTATTGTTGGCCCACCTCATGTTTTTTGTTCTCCACGTATTTTCGGTCCACCACGTGTTTTGGTTCTCCACGTATTTTTGGTCCACCCTATGTTTTTGGTTCTCCACATGTTTTTGGTCCACCACGTGTTTTTGGTCTTTTCGTTGGTGGCTCGGTTGATGGATGTTCAACAGATGACACATGTCTTGCACTCGATAGTCCACGTGTTTTTGGTCTTTTCGTTGGTGGCTCGATTGACGAATGTTCAATAGATGGCTCATGTATTGCCTTTGATAGTCCACATATTTTTGGTCTTTTCGCTGATGGCTCAGTCGATGGAGATTCAACATATGGTTTTGTGTCTTGCCTTCGATGGTTTTATCTTTCATTAATTATCAATGGACCATTATACTCATCCGAAGAAGCTCTAACATCTGCATAAAATTATTTCATTCATTAGACTCATCTAATGTGACCTTTGTGACCATTGTGATCTTTGTGACTCAAGATTACTTATTTTGTGGAAGTTAGACAGAAACATATGCATCAACCTCTTTGACTGGAACTTCTGTAGTTTCCTCAACACCAACATCAATGGTAACCTCTTCAACAAGAACCATTAGAGTATCCTCAGCATGAACCTCGTCAGAATCATTAATGCCAACATGAGGAGAAACCACTGAAGGAATCTTGTTAAGAATATGAGGAGCAACAACTGGAAGAACCTTGACAAGAACATCTGAAGCAACCTCTTGAGGAACCTCGACATGAATCTCTTTAAGAACTAAAGAAGAAACACCATGAGATACAAGACCTCCAATAGATACAGTGTGATCAGGGGAATCAACATCATGATGATTTTCAAATGTATTCCTCTCTTTGTGAATGTATTGAACTAGAGGAATGCTAGACTGAAGTACGCTTGAAACAACTACATAAAGAAAACCCAACTCATTAGACTCATGGTGACCATTGTGACCTTTGTGACTTTTGTACCTTTTGTGACCATTGTGACCTTTAGGAAGCATACTTACGTGAAGGATTAGCGGCAGATGTAAATCTTTTCAATTAATGTTGAAATTTTTGGCACCTCCTTTTCTAAGCCATCTCGAGAGTCATTTTCAGCCTCTCACTCCATCGCTCTTCTCGTGACACTGGATATATATATTGCCGAAATTCAAACTCACAATCATTATCATCTCTCGGAGTGATGTAAGATTTATCTTATCTTTTAGTGTCCACATTGGTGCTCATATCTTTCTAGGCAGCCTTTGATTTTACCGCCTTTCGGACATTGGTCTTTTCTGCTTTATCAGCACCTTTGGAATTTACCCACTTTGATTTTTTATCAGGTAAATCAAACCTTATGTCCTTTAGAAGGTCTTTTATGACATTGATGATTCTGTCTCCGACATCTTTATTTCCTTCATTAATTTCTTCTCTAGTGTCAGAGGGGTCGTCGTTTCTTCTCCTTCAATTTCAGCCTCTTCTTCAGCTTTCGCTTCATTCTCACCTTCTTCTTTTCCTTCGTCTTCGTCATCATCTTCTTCCTATACATCTATTGATTTTACCCATTTTCTCATCTTCCTCTTACTCCCCCCCCCCCTTCTCTTTCTCCTTCTGTTTATCATCAAGAACTGTTTTTCGCGTCACCAGTTCAAGGTTACGGATGTCCTCCCAACAAATACCCTTTGGATATATTTTTAGATGTTCCATCCATATCTGAACATATGGGTTGTTGCATCCCTTGTAATCCCCTAGATCATAAAGTAAAGCTTTCTCATCGTCTTCAGCATGAAGAATAATTTAAATATCTTGCAAAAATAACAAATAACCATTGTGACCCTTGTGACCATTGTAACCATTGTCACCTTGTATAGTTGGCACCTAAGATCTCGATCTAGTTGATCACGTCTACATAATTTCGGTTCAAATTGGATTTAACCCACTTCTTTCACATCCTTGGGCATGATGGATCAACATCCATAACATCAACGTATGATCTGTTTGCGCCCAAACTAATGATGGTTTCGAATGGAAGTAACTGAAATATTAAAACAAAATAATAAGAACACAAAAGTATGAAAACATTCATGTTATTCTAATAATAAGAACCAATTAAGAATACATTAGACTTCTATCGATCCATTGAGACCATATGACCCTTTGCGACGCAAGCGGCCCTTATGATTCAAGCGACTCATGACCCTTTGCGTCGCAAGTGACCCTTGCGACTCACTAAGAATCATAACCCTCTTCGACTCAAGGACCTCACTGAGACTCACACCCATTTGAAATTAACAAACAATTTCTTTTTCAACAACCTAATCTGATGCGATCCCGCTAGAACGACACTCTAGACTAAAGGTCGGATGGATAGGCCTTGTTGCAATGAGTTCCATAAGGTGGGTGGAGCAATTGGTCACACGAGAGTTGCGGAAAGGCTCTCGATTCACCGGCTCATCTTCGAAGGATATTATGCACCAACGAAGAACGAACAAATGTTGGATATGACACACCAATGGGTTGCTGGATATAACGCACCAACAAAGGATGATTTCACAAANTTTCACAAAGGAAAATCAAAGATAAATTTCAAATTCAAGATTGTCTAAGGATGAACATCATGGTCGTCCATAATAAACAAGAACAAGGCCATGCAACACATTAATACATCATTAAATGCTAGTCACCATGCAAGACAACAATTAATTGTTCTAGAAAATAGCTAAAGACTTAATTAGGACAAGTCGTAAGTTGTTTCGTTGGGTTGCGAACTTGTCTTGAATCCCTTGGGTTAATAATTAGGTCACGGAAAAGTGAGTCGCGGCCTCATTAAAAACCTGTCATTGGAAAACCCCATGGGACAAAACCAACGAAGGGAAAAGAGTACACTTTACCTAATTATTAACCATTACGGGTTGTGTTTCGTGTGTAGTATGATGTGGATGTGGGAACTTCTTTGTGGACTTGAGCACTTTTCTTGAACTTGAACGACCGTGAGAAATCACGACGATAGCCTCCTTGAGCTTTCTAGCTTTAGCTCGGGTCACGAGACCTGCTTATATGATCAAGGCGTCTTTCTCTCTAGCCTTAGCACGGGTCACGGGACCAATGTCCTTCTTTTGGGTCTCGTACATCTTCCATCCTTTCGGTTCAGCTCGGGTCGCCTCTTCTGCGGCGCGGGTCATGTCCTTTGTGACGTGGGTCTCATCATCGGCAACACGAGGTCGTGTCCTCCTCAACATAGGTCGTGTCCTCCTCAACATAGGTCGTGTCCTCCTCAACATGGGTCGCGTCCTCCTCAGCGTGGGTCGTGTCTTTCTCAGCACGGGTCGCGTCCTCCTCAGCACAGGTCACGTCCTCTTCAGCACGGGTCGCGTCCTCCTCCGCCCGGGTCGCGTCTTCCTCATCATGGGTCATGTCCTCTTCATTCGCCATGGCTCGGTTTGCATCCTTGACGTTGTCCATGATCATATCATACCCTCTCACTTGAAAAGGATTTGTCCTCAAATCCGTTTGATTTGATCTCGCGCAGAAGTGCGAAGACTTAAGTATGTGTTCTCCTTGTTGTTTTAAGTGCAGTTGATCTGGTTGCACTTCTCTTGGCATCTTAGGAATAAGACTCATTTTCCTGTCGTTAAGCTCGAAAAAATGCTAGTTAGAGAAATCGTCATGTATTACCTTAGGATCCGATTGCCACGGACTACCGAGAAGGGTAGGGCTTGCGTCCATGGGAAGAACATCACACATAATCTCGTCCTCGTATTCGCCAATGGTGATAGGCACGACCACTTGGTTCGTCACATTCACTTTGCCATTCTCGTGGAGCCATTGTAGTTTAGAAGACCTCGGGTGCTTCTTGACCTTTAAATCAAGTTCTTCTTCATAATCCTTGGTCGACGATTCAGATTCTTTATCCTTGGATTCACTCTCACCATCCTCACAAAATCCTTTGACATTCATCCGCATAATGATCTCGTCCGTGACACTTGTAGCACTTCGCATGTCGAGCCTTCGATGTAATGACCTCGGTTTTTCCTTTGTCTCGTGAAACCGATGGAACAACTTTGATTGCGTCTCGGGTTGCTGGAGCAGATATGTCTCTCCATGGATAGCTCAGTTTTTCCTCTCGTGGTTGAATGTATTTTCCATCCCCAAAGTTAGAATGAGAGCTCCTTCTTTGCTGGAGTTGTTGATCGATTGGAATCGATTTGTGTAACTCTCGGAGATTGTGAGTCAGAGCATATCGCTTGCGCATTATGGTTTTCATTTCCAGCCACGTTTCTATAGGTTTTTCTCCATATCGTCGCCTAGAAATCACGATTTGATCCCACCAACTCAAGGCGTAATCATAGAACTTCATGGTCGCAACCCTAACCTTCTTGGCCTCGGGGTAGTGTTGACAACCGAACACGAGTTCAACCTTCTTCTCCCACTCTAGGTAAGCGTCCGGGTCGGCTGTACCATGGAACGATGGAATTTTCAGCTTGAGAACAGCGAGAGCGTCCCTCGGGTCTTCTTGTCATTCCCTCGGCGCACGCTGCCTTTGGTGACTACTTCGGGACGAGGATGAACTGCCTCGTTCATAGTAGTTGTTGTCCTCTTCATGCTGGTTCCTTTCTCGTTGCTGGAACGCATGTGTGTCTCTCAGACGGATTTGATTTTCGTGTCAAAGCTCTTGCCAAAACTCCTCCATTTTGTTGGTAAGACTTTGCTCGAATCGAGCCGCGAGAGCCTCTATCAACCTCTCATTTACTAGGCTGGTTTATGTTCCCTTATCTCCCATTTCGTTGATGATTATAATACTGCACACTAGTACACCGGAGCAACCACAAATGAAAACATAGAGAAATGTACGAGCAACCAAGACTTGTAACACAAAATATACGTACTATTCTTTTTTTATTTATTTTTTTGCGTTCAACCCTAGCTATGACCGTCACAACCAAAGCCGTGAATTGATCTAACCTCTTTGCTAGAACGAGCTCTGATACCACTTGACGCAATCCCGCTGTTACCATATTTTCGTGCTGGATTGATGTAAAAAAAAACTCTCGGTTTTTTTGTATTTCATGTCCTACGGTTGGATAGAACCACTAACATTTAAAAAGCATCATCTTCAATGTAATGAGACCGAGATATTCCACTTGTAGGATTTGATACAAAATGTCGTAGAAGTTATCACCCTCAATTTCGCTATTAACTCAAACACCATAATTGTATGTGCTTCTATGTTTTCCGTGTTCGTACGTGTGGAATGTGTAGCCGCGAGTAAACAAGATTGGCCAACACATAACATTTCGTGCAGGACCATTAGCCAAATCTTTTAACCATGTTGGAAGTCTGTCATAAAAACATTTCACCTGTACGTATAACGCAAAAACGAATGAATACTTTATATTAAATGCAATTAATTTTAATAGATGTGTACACGAGTACATACGTAATCTCTCAACCGCAGCCATAATGTTGAACTTTCATGTATGGGAGTTTATTTGCGTTTAGATATGTACCAAGTACTTCTTCATCAAATATCCTGTATAATGAAAATACGTTAATATTGTATATATATACATATATATTTAAAACTAGGGGTGGGCAATCCGGGTTTTGGGATGAATTCCTCGGGTTCGGTCCGGGTTCGGGTTTCTCGGGTTTTAAAAAATTGAACCAAAAAAACCCATTTGGTTTTCGGGACGGGTTCCTCGGGTTTCAAGTTGGGTTCGGGTGTTCAGGTTTTGAAACATTGAACCCAAAAAAACCCGAATTGTATTTGGGTTATTTTGGGTTCCCGGGTTCTGCGGGTTCTTCGGATTATTTAAGTACGGATAATTCGGTTTTAAACGGGTAATTCGGGTTCCAAATTTAACATACAAAAATTAAAAAACAAAATACAATGTAAAAATCTATAAACAACAATACCAAGTAAAAATTCAAAAAAAGAAATACCAAGTAAAAATTCAAAAAAATACTAAGTAAAAAATCCATAAAAACTATTCGATTCATTCATTCTTCAAGAAGACTTCTACTCCGAAAAACGCCAAAATAAACTTCTTCAACCTGAAATTCAAACACTTTTTACGAGTTTAGATTAGAATAAATAAATATTTAAATTTCATTTCATACATTGTAAATAAATAGTGTAGAAAATAAATACCTAATCAACTTGTATGAAAAAAAGTCACGTCTCATAATCATCCATTCTTTTTGTCCGATATGCTACATAAGAAAGATTAAAACAATAAATTTAAAGTTAACATAATATGATAAAAAGAAATAGAAAAAATTCATATCTTGAGAAAGTGTGTCCATGGAATCCGGTTCATCCATTATTTGTTGAAGACTCATTGTTGTATCTACCCGAAATGATGATCGCAACCAATTTTGTGTCAAAACCAAAGCTTCAACCATGTTAGGAGTCAATGAACTCCTATATTGGTCTAGGATACATCCACCAGTACTAAATGCTGATTAGGATGCAACCGTTGAAACCAGAATCGCAAAAACATCTCTAGCCATTTGCGCTAAAATTGGAAACTTACTACTATTCAAATTTCACCACAACAATATGTCAAATTTCAGACCCAATCTGTTACGAGATTGACTTTCAAGGCC
Source organism: Gynandropsis gynandra (assembly GCA_036759665.1). NCBI lineage: Eukaryota > Viridiplantae > Streptophyta > Magnoliopsida > Brassicales > Cleomaceae > Gynandropsis > Gynandropsis gynandra. The sequence goes on from CM071867.1 coordinate 17,784,606, forward strand.
TTCCATCAAATAAATATCCAATTCATTTGAAACATCTTTTGCCTTTCCTTTATCAACAACCAATTTCTTAAATTCTCCCCACAGATCATCTTCCTCCTCCTCACACTCATCAACAATATATTCCTTCTCTTGGCTTTCACTACAACTTCCACTTTCCAAAATATTTTGCTTTTTATACTTTGCACTATAAACTCCATAAAGCTTTCAAATAAATTCCAAGAGTAATTCTTTCATCTCACCACATTCTACCACATCATTCTCATACATCTTTTCAAAACAATGAATTGCAAAATTCATTTTACTCTGCGGATTAAGGACAGTAGCGACTAGCAAAATCTTGTTAATTTGATCCATACCGTCCCAATACTTATCAAATTTATCCTTTTTCATGCAAGATGCCATACTACTCATCACATGATCATCACTACTAGATGTCACTTTTGTAGAAGCAGAAAATGCCAACGTTGAATAATAAAAGATTTTCAAGAATCTTACCATTCGACGAGCATTTTCCCAATCACTACTTGATGGCGGTCCAACCCTTCTCCTTCCACTTATTATATCTTCCTCATGAAAATAATTATCATAATGCGTGTCCTCATATGCCATTCTATCAAATGTCGTTCTAAATTTTAGCACTGCACTTAACATAAGATAAGTTGAATTCCATCTTGTGCTACAATCCAAAAGCAAACTCCCTCGGCCATTTTTTTCCTGTAACACTCCAACTTGAAATGCCTGAAACTTTGAATCAGATGATCGAACATATTTCACTGCATTCCTTATACTAATCACACTATCACTAATTGATGTGTGTTATATCAAGTAATAAATTACCTAGACTAACACTTCCGCAAGAATATGGATCGTGTAGCAACTAGGGTCGAACACAAGGAATTGATGCAACTCTAAAGCTATTAGACTAATGAATAAGACGTGTAAAATCAATAGTGGATGGAATGCAAATGCAAACTAAACTAAACTAATGATAGGAATGATTCAAAGACAAAACACCATATAGGTATCGAGAGTCACATAACGATGCAATAAAGTTCTAACAAGATCATTGGTCTTAGATACTATCACGAGTTCAGGGAATTCAA
>CM071867.1:17790667-17811106 GCA_036759665.1 Gynandropsis gynandra
GTTTGAATGTTCACTTCAATCTATGGCCTTGCACAAGTTGAACCTTGTCACTCAACTACGTTTTCGGGGTTAAATTGCCATCATCTCTCGTGTTTCTCCTCATGTCTTCGTTTCCTATGAAAAACACGAAATGTAGATGAAATCCTCGAATAAACTCGATAAATGAATGAAATCTAAGTAATCTACTCAAAACTAGACCTAAGAATGATATAAAAACTACAACGGATTACGTGTTAGATCTCCCTCAAGCCTTCATTTACAATCAAATTCAAAATATGAGCACAACATCGTACATGCATAAAGTCACTGTCAAGTACTAGTGCATCATCTCTCCAAGTCTTCAATTTACTTCTCAACATCTTAACCGCACAATCATTCGAACTAGCATTGTCAACAGTTATTGTGAACATTTTTTTATATCCAAATCAAGCAAACATTTCTCAAGGTGCTTTGCAATTGTTTTCCCTTTATGATTGGACACTGGACTAAAACTAATAATCTTCCGATGTAATTGCCAAATACTATCAATAAAGTGATCAGTGACCACCATACAATTCACAAATGTGATAGAAGTTCATAAATCGGTCGTCTAAGACACCCTTTCCCCATTAATCATACTTTTCAAAGTAACTTTTTCAGAAGCATACATTTGAAGCACATCCTTCGTAATAGTTTTTCTAGAGGGGACAACAAACTTAGGATACAAGACATTACAGAGATGTCTAAACCTAGCATTCTCAACTATAGAAAGTGGCATTTCATCCATAATAATCATCTTAATCATTGCTTGCCTACATGCTTCTTGACTAAATCCACAAGCAACAAGCATATTACCATCACTTTGAATTTCACTATCAGCTCTAGTTAAGACCTTCTGACTATCTGTCTCAACAAAATTTTTATAGTTTTTGCAGATGCGAAAATGTTTATTCATACTACTAGTCCCATTTTTACTACTCTCGCATTTCAATCTTATATTACAGTAATAACACTTATTGTATTTGTCACCTTCTCTGGAAAAATGTCCTCATATCTCAGACCGCTGAACGTACTGTTTTTTAGATTTGGGAGGCATATCACTTGACACCGATGTCGCAGCTCTTTTGTTCGATTGAACTTCATTGTCACCAGAATGATTAAAAACAATCATTTTCATCTGAGACATTAACCAAATCGCAAAAAAGTTTTAGTACAATGTTAAATATGAAGCCAAACAAAAGCCTAACAACAAGAGCAATGATACCAAATAGCAAATTTTCAGCTTCTGTTCAAAACAACAACCATAAATTTTCAGCTTTGGTTCAAAATTTTCAGCAAATAGAATAATACATGACTCGTTTTGCAATCAACCAAATCAGTGACTTTTAGACTAAAAGTGTTGGTTTCAGATGATTTGACATTCCCGAATCCAACCCGAATCGATTCGAGCCCATTTGGATTTTAGATTTTGAACCCATATGGATTTTCTATTAAAAGTGTTTATCTCATGGGTTGTATATTTTGGATTGGATCGGTAACCCGAAATATCCACCCCCTATTTTTTTTAAATCATCAAATTTTTTAAGGTCAACGTAAAATCTGGTAGTTTTAGGAGGATATTTTACTATTTCGTTTATAAAAAAATTGATTTTCTTCTAATATTGTTAAATCAAAACAAAATGATTTCAAATAAATTAAAAAAATATTAGATGCGATTTTTAAAATAACTAAATAATTAATAACCACAAATATATTATAAAAAATAACCACAACAAATAACTTTTTACCGGTCGATACCCTCATCGCTGTAGATAACTACAGAGCCCTAGGCATTTTAGTACTCCCTCGCGTGCCTTCCCGTTTCCTTCACTCTTTTTCTCTGCCGTCAAAGTTCCCCGAAGCCCTTCGGATTCGACCCAGCTCCGCGATCTCCCCCTTATTCACGTACGTTTTCTTTTCCATTTCATTTCTGCTTTGCTGTTTCTGATTCCCGATCTGAGATTGGAAAAGATCGAGAAAATTCTTTGAGTTTTTTAGATCGAAGTGTGTGGATTCCTTGTTTCGTTTTGCTAATAGTTCTTATCTGATTTTTCGAGGAACTATTTTGTTTATCGATCTGCTGTAAAATCTGCGTAATTTATATGGGAAAACTTTTCCGCATGAAAATTTTCGATGAACATTGAATCTGGGACCTGTATGTTGGTATTTATATTCCTAATGTATATTCAAATAAACTGTGCGCAAAATAATTGTCCTATTTGCTTGCAACATCCGAATTGTGGAATTGTTTCACCGTTTCTTGGCTAAAATTGGCCATTAGTGGTCTCCTCTTCCTCCTCCGGAATGTTTTGTTTGTTTGTTTGTTTGTATGGTTTGATTTGAAATCGTTCTTCTTTCAAAGGTTTCGTCTTGTTTGCATTTGTTCTGGTTACAAAATCCTCCTTGGCACGTATGTGTTTGGGATCATTTTTCATGTTGGTATATCAAAGTCCATGATCGATTTTGATCTGCAATATGACATAGAAGCATAGCTTGATTGTCATCAATTTGTTTGTGTTACGTGTCCTGATATGAACACATAAAAGGGCTTTTCTTTCCGCACCTAGGCTGTGGAGAGTCCGCACTTTCTACGTCTTGGCCCTGCCTTGAATCATTTAGGTTTGTTTGGTTGCAACTGCAGATCAAGATGACTGAAACTCCGTTTAGGCCACGTGAGAAGCTTCTTGAGAAGCAGAGATACTTCCAGAACATCCACAGACACACTTACCTCAAAGGACCATTTGACAAGATCACCTCCGTTGCAATTCCTCTTGCCTTGGCCGCGAGTTCGATCTACATGATTGTAAGTTAATATTGTCAAGTTGCATGGTCTATGCCAACCTCGTTTCAGTTTGTGCTTTGTTTCAAATCCTTCATTTTAAAAACTCAGAACCTTCTGGTTGACATAAAAACCCATTTTGATGGCTCAAAATAGAACATCACTCCCTATAACTAGATGCGAACTCCATATCCAAACGTTCTTCAATATCAAAGATCCGCATGTTACTTCTCTATTGGCTTGTGAAACAAAAATGAAAACTCTCGTTTGCATCTCATTTGCTTTCTTACAAGACATTTAACGAGACCCATATTGGGACCATGTGTGCATCTACTTACCAAGCAAGTTTTGTCTGGTTCAAACAGGGAACCGGAATCTATAACATGTCGCATGGCATTGGGAAGAAGGAATAGAGTCTCTTTTGTTTTGGTTCAATATATTGGTGGGTGGACTAAGATTAGCACTCGATGCTTTCGAATTTTCTTGATTGCTTTTGTGTTTCCAGAATAATTTGCTTTAGTTGCAGACATAATGCCAAAAGCTGAAGATGTTTGATGCTCTATGAAATTTCCCTATCCTTTGTTTCTTCATTTGGTCTATACCTTCATTTAACATAAGCTCGTGGTCTTTGACATACATGGTGAAATGTTTATTATTTTATTTCTGTTAACATATAACAGGGATTCTGTGAAAGTCATGGATATGTGTGTCACATGATATGTTTAATAAACATAAAAATTGTAAAAAAGGTTGCAAATACTAAAAAAGAATTTCGGTTATCACAAAAAATAACAAAGTTTACCAAAATTTGGGACCCTTAGTGGGTTATGGACGTGTTGTAAGAATTTCAAGCATTGTTAAAGATTAAAATAAAATGTTGATATACATAAATAAAAGACCAAAAAAAAAGTTCATTTTTATATATAAACTAGGTGATACCCGCGTTACGCTCGGATTTGTGATTATTATAATATGGTCATCATGTAATTTGAGTAAGACTTTGTGAGATTTTGTAAAGTGATATGCACATGTGCAATATGAACATAAGGAATGAAAGTTTTAATATAGAAATTAGATATATAGATGTATAAGTCAAAGCGAGTAGTAATAGCGAAGGTTTTTGCAGTGCACTATAAAATGAAAAAAAAAGGTATTTCATGATTTGAGCCGCAGTGCGATGATAATTGTTCTTCTTATCTTTTGCTGAAAAAATAATGAGATTTAAACATAATCAAGTACTCGATATTAAAAGTTCTTGAGATGGATAATATTTGGGTATTTTCAAAACGAACCTAAGTTTGAATTTCCTGATTGGCCTTAGTTGCGTATCTATGTAGATGTGGGTGGAAGAGGACGGACGTAGGGTCAAAACATCTGTCGGAAAGATTTAAAAAGGGTTAGAACGAATCATATTGAAGTAAATATATATTTAAAAATATATGGTATATAATGGGTTTTATTACCGTTGATCATAATGGGAGTAATGCCTGTAACGATCATGACGGTTTTGTTGACAGTCATTTGAGCAACAATTGAACGAAAATGAATAGCATGTTCGTCAAACATGATAATTTTTACTGAATGTTTGCTGTTTTTGAGATGTTTAAGTGTGGTTAGTTACTCGGTTAATAGAAGAAATAAGGAAATAGGTTAATAAAGTAATAATATTAAACTCACTTGTTCAATAACAATCGAATAATAATTTTTTGACCAGAGGTTGCCAAGCGCAAATTTGATCCTTGTATAGCAATCAGGAGGCCAACAACATCTGCAAGTCGTAATGGGTAATATAGGAGTTTTGTAGTAAAGAAACAGTATATTAGATCTTGGCGTAAATGTATTTACCTGATACAAACTCTCTGCGGTCGACCAACCCAACCAATTGCCGGTATGAACGCAAGTTGAACTTGTACGACGGAATCGAATGAATCGTGTCGGTCACTTTTTGAATAATTGTGTCAGCTCTAAAAGATATTCGCATAATATTCTTGGTTAACTTGTATTGACCAACATTCGGAAGAATTGATAAATTTTTTAGGATACATATATCTCCTTCTTTTATATCACCGTTGTATTTAGAAACATCGACAAGATGTATATGTCCTTCGATGGCGGTTCCCTGCAGTTATACCATATACATGCCGATGAAAGATGTTGATATAATACGTAATACAAAAAGATATTACCAGACACTTACTGTTTCACTCAGGAATAAAAAGCCAAGACCAAGGAAACTGTTGTTATTGGTAGTTTCTTGTCGTCTCCAAATTTGCAAAAAACGTCCTAAAAGGTGTTGTTCCTTAGCGGCAGATGCAACAAATCCATGTTTTGGTATGCTATGCAGGTGTCGTATGCAGTTTGAGCTTTGATCTAAGTCATGGGAAGTAAGAAGTAAATAATAAGATCATCAAGAGATAAACAGAAGTCGATTGAAAGTAGAAGTGAGCATAAACTAATGGAAAAGTTGATGCTGACATATAATATTACTGGTCATTTGCAACAAAGGAGTAAATAACATGTCACAATTCAGTTCGTTAAAGCGGTTATGGTAATACATTATATAGTATTTGGTTCAAGTTCAATTAATATAAAAGTATTAGAGGACTGTGATTTTTTTAAATCGTTGTGTTAGCAGTGAAATTGACACTCGCCTTAAGATTTACGTATGCCCTTGAAAATTTTTTGATAAACAATGTTTGCGACAGTTGGTTCTTGTGGTGTGGGGTTGGTGCGATCAATTATCCTTAACCCATCAGCGGAAGTAACACGCGATAAGGCAACGTATAATTGTCCATGACTGAAGACTGGTCTTGGTAGATACAGCCCGATTTGTTTCAAGCTTTGTCCTTGACTTTTGTTTATTGTCATTGCATAACATAGTCTAATAGGAAATTGTCGTCTACGCAATGTAAAAGGAAAGGCTGTATCAGTTGGGGATAAAATAATTCTTGGGATCAAGACTTTATTGCCAATATGCGTGCCAGTCATAATTTCAGCCTCTAAAACGCGAGAAGCTAACTGAGTGACGATCAAGCGCGTTCCATTGCAAAGGCCTTCTTTTTGGTTGAGATTTCTTAACATCATGATAGGACAACCAACTTTCAAACAAAGCTTGTGTCTTGGCAAACCATAGCATTCAAGAGAGTTAAGATACTCGACGGGATATAATGATTGCCAGTCGGTTTTCGGAGCACTATCCATTCCAATTGAATCAGAGCTTAAGTATTCAATAGGCTTTCCAGGGAGTTTCGATAAAAAAAAATTGTTTGCCTCATCAACGTCTTCATTTCTAGGAGTTAGAACCGCTCGTTCCCTCAGATAACCAGGGTCATGTACAGTTCACTAAAGCATGGATATGTCGCGTCGAAGATTGTCTGCAAAGGATCATCTGTATTCGCGAGCATTAATTCTTTGTCTATCAATATGTTGTCCCCTTCAAATGAATCCTCCTTTGTAATTCGCAAACTACGTGCTGTGCCATCCCCAACTGCTAACAACCATTGTGCAAATTCTCGCTCGTGTTGTCGCAATCGCATATTATGTTGTAAAGTATATATACGAAAGGATTCCCATAAGAATGAGCGATTTATTGTTGACATAACCGTTTCAGCACGACCACCACGTGTGACTGGTAATATTTGACGGAAATCACCCCCTAACAACACAGTTTTCCCGCCAAATGGTTTTTCAAATGCATCGTTGTCCTCCACAGAAACAATATCTTTCAATGTACGGTCAAGCGCTTCAAATGTATGACGGTGTGCCATGGGTGCCTCATCCCAAACAATTAAATCAGCCTCAATAAGCATTTTTGCCAGTAAAGTGCCTTGTTTGATATCACAGGTTGATCCTTCATGCAAATTGATAGGAATTTTGAACCGAGAATGTGTTGTACGTCCACCGGGCAAAAGGAGCGCGGCTATACCGGATGATGCGACCGGTATGACAACACGACACTCAGATCGTAGTTTTGAAATAATTGTCCTGTACAAGTACGTTTGGTGGGCATATCAGGATAATCTAGGAGTGACTTTTCATGCTCTTTCAGGAGTTTCTCGATCTCAATGAGTGTGTACACTTCAATTTCTGATTCAGACAATCGCAAACCATCAAAATTGAACTCTTTCTTTTTCTTGAGCACAATGTCATCACTAAGGGATCTCCAACACACTTTCCATAACTCTAATGGTTTGCTGACCTCACAATATAATAATAGCATGACAAATAGATGCATCAACTGCGTGGGCATCACCCATTTCGCGGCCTCTATCATAGCTTGACGCCATTCATTATCCTCATCCAATAAACCTCTCGCAATGCATGCATCCTTAAACGTATTATATAGCACACCGTCGACAGTTTTAATGCTGGCAAAACTCGTCGGGCCTTTTACTACGTTTAGTAACATTCGGAGGTAATACAACTCTCCTGACGCTGGATGAATATTGACAATGCGACCAAGTGACAATCCTTGTTTCCTTTTGGACCAAATTTTATCCGATCTGTGCCATACAAATTTTTTCGGAAACTCGACATATGTTATGTGTCGCGCGTCTTCAAATAGTTCGTTTGCTCGCATCCATTCCGTAAACATTGTTGCCCCTGAACCCGGTTTATTAACAACACTTTCTAGATCAGCTGAATCTTCAAAAGTTAAACTCTGTTCATTTTCAAGATGCACAGATAAACGTAATACCGGTGGTTTTTGGTGGTGGATGCTAAACGCTAATATTCTCCAAACCGCTTCACACGAAGACAAATATCTACACTCAAGGTAGGTATTAATTTCATTGAGTTGAAATGTTTGTCTCGTCCCTTTATCAGTGGGGATTTCTCCACTGTAACCTCTTTCAATCAGTAGTGATGCCTTATCAACACCATTGGTAATGTACTTGAAAAGATATATAATTGCATATGCTTTATGACACCATTCAACGTTGATATGCGATTTATACTTTTTCAATAAGTCTAAGTTGTGCGGAACAACAAAGCTGTTGTCCAGCTTGATATCTCCTTTCATCACATATTTGGTGGCGTCTTCCCTGCGTCTGTACATGATGTAACCAGATTCACTAATTGTTGTCTGATCAACGAATGGTCTAGGATATGTTTTTGAACATATACCCTTTTCCATACATGGTGAACGTGGCCTGTCAAGGCCACAAGGGCCATGCATCATATGCTGTTCGACTAATCTAAATCCGTCAAAGTCGATTTCCTTGTTTGGAAGTTCTGCTTGAATGAATTTGTCAATTTCAACGGAAGCAGGGTTTTTAAATGCAGGTTCAAGCCAGATAAGAATATGAGCATGTGGTAAACCACGCTTTTGGAACTCCACGGTGTATACAACTGCAATAGAACACATGACAATGAAAATAAAGATGTCATTATTTACTAAATGAGTATAGTTCCGATGAAGTTAGTAAGATGTAATCGTGTTACCTGAGATAGGCTTTAGGAAGAAAATACCAGCGGAGAGATCTTCCAGAAGCGTATCTAGTTTGATTTTAAAGACTCGACATTCAATATCCGGTATGTCGTTTGGATTTCTTTCTCCATAGAATGCTAAATGACTCAGTATCGCTTGCCATTTTGGATTAGCAGTCATTGTTATAAAGAGATCAGAATTACCACACCATCTGCAAAGAGCCATAGCGTCGTGATAGTTCTCAACCATGTATCTTGATCCTCCAGTGAACGAAGGCGGTAATATGATTCTTTTGCCGATTAATTTACCGTCTCTATCGCCTTTACCAATTGCGTCATAAACTTGTTATATATATCTGAGTAAAGTTTTCGTTGATTATTTCGGGCCCAGCGAATTCGTTCTTGTTCAATAGCTGTATATGCATCAACCACATACTGTTGGAATAGACGACCTCCTCTAATGACTGTAGTTCCTTCTGATAATCTGGTCTGTATCTGATAAGCATAATACTCCCGCATAGTTACGAATTCCCGTTTTAATTTTTTTGTTGCATCTGCATACGGTATCCCCTCATAGAAGCCGGTATCACCGTACGGGAATAAGAGAGGATATTGTAAACTCATGAACAACGGAGGAAGATCACTTATTCTGTAAAGTTGGCCAGAAGGCTTCAATTGCAAAACAACGTCTCTTTCTCCAATCATTGATGAGAGATCTCCAACAATAAGACCAGCAACCTCATCCCCGGTTGGTAACTCAAATTGCTTGTTCTTTCTCCGTGGATGTAGCAATCGGAGCGTAAATTCTGTGATGTCTCCTTATTCGTAACGGTCTCTTGCTTTGCGAAACATCTTTGCAAGATGATTAATATTGTCAAGCATAGTTATGAGGTTGGCAAGAGTTTGATCATCGAGCTCGTCTGTGCCAGCATTTCGACGAAGGGTCTGCTTCCGGTTCTGAATTTCGTTTGCCGTGTCATATATATAAAGTTGTGCAAATTGCGGGGGTTTGCCTTCAACTGTTAACAATGAACCAATCAGGTGATGATTCTGACCATGAATCCAAAAGGTAAATGGACCAGCGGAAGAAGTAACAGAGTGATCAATTTTCGCACCGATGGATGTAAACGCCAGTATAGAATTATAAGCGCGGATGTTTGTACGAAATGCCCTAGATGTAAACGCGTATAGAATTATAAGCGCGGATGTTTGTACGAAATGCCCTATAAGTTGTGTAGATCTCAGAAAGATAGGTAGGTGTTGCAGGAATAGGAGGTAGCTTTACACGGCCTTTCATGCAACATAAGTTGAACAATAGCTTGTGAGTGGTTCGGCTCTTAGCATGGCTCTACTTACACCATACCAATGCATGACAGTTAGGGCATTCAGTGAGATTTTCCTCTGTGTTTGCAAGCGGATTTGGGAGGCCTAGCACGTTTATTTAATGGGCTAAGAATAGGAAATTTAAGATAATACAATTTGTGTTAAATGACTAAGGGAGATAGTGGTAATTGTTTTTAACAAACCTATGGTCTGTGATCTTGAATGGGAGGCGCTTGAGCTCGCCGTTGCATTATTAGCTGTGGTGGAATTAAGCATATAAGGTTTTCATTGATTGGTTATTCGTAAAATTTAAAGGTGGTTTAGTATGGTTAGGAAGTTATAATAGTGTGTATGAACGGTAATTACTCTTGAGATAAAGTGTACGACGCAGTTTTCGTATTAAATTACTAAGCAAAGAATACCTTGGAGGCATTTGCGGGTTTTCTTTTGCGACAGGATACCTCTACGGTTGGCGCGTGCGAGCTTACAAAGAACTGGAATGTAAAATCGAAAAAAAGACATGTGAAACGGAAGTCTATATCAATTTAAATGTTGTGATGTTATAAGGGAATTTTAAGAACGAAAGACGTAGAAATAAAAAGTGAATTAAATAGCATACATTTTCGTTCTAGGTCGGAATCTGTTAGGATTGGGGTGCGGAAATATTCTGTGGATGCAACAAAATTGAGCCAAAGACGCGACGGGGCTTCAAAAAAAAAAGCAATGTAAAAGATAATGAAAAAGCGATGGTATACATCATCAGTGGTTATATTTTTAATTTCCTACCGGTTCTACTTGCAGATGCATTCGGAGATTGAGCTTGAGCTGGCCGTCGCATTGTACAGAGGAAAAATATATACCTGGAAACAACTTTAAATATGATGAGGTTAGAAAATTTCAAAAGGAAGTAAAAAAAATTGACACTAACGTAAAATATAGAATATACGAAGGAAGAGGGGACACCTAATTTTTTAAAAATTATAAAAAAGGATGAGGAGCTGATGTTCTAGACGATGGCTAACTTAGGAGGGAAATGATTTTAGGGCATGAGGTGTTACAACATCCTGTTTTTTTCAGACGGCAAATACGGCGACCAAGAACGACACGAGACATGGCTAACAGGAGGGAATGACGCGCGACGGAGCTGGCGAGATTTTCTGGTTGGCCAGTCGGTGGGTATTTGGCTAGGCCGATCTCCGGTAGTTTGGTGTAGGTAGGGGAGCGGTTTTCGGTGGCTAAGACCAAAGCCGGCTAGGACGATGGCGGAAGCCGCATCCGCCGGAAGGGGACGAAACCGGTGGAAGCTAAAATAAGGCCGGCGAAGTAAACGTACCTGTCAGCGGCGGGGGAAGACGTGGAGGTCCAGTTGCGGAAGGAAAGACGCAATGATCGAAGGTAGGGTTGTTGGTTTTTTCTGCATTCGTCCCTATCAATGTCGTTTATCCGTCTGATATAGTGTATGTATGGTGAAACCGTAACGGGGGTAGGGCAAGAGTCGACGAAACGGTTCTGCTACTGGTTTAAATGCGAGTCCAAAGTTAATTCCGGTAATACCACCAAACCCGATTCCTCTTTTAGAACCCCTTGACATCGATACTATCTTGTTGTCTTGTGCTTCTGCACTTTCTGCTTGGACTTTAGCTGCCATAGGGAGGGGAGAGCAATGAGATTCAACACATGGGTCGATTTTGTTATCTGGATTTTCATGTTTTGCGTGGAAGAATTCAAATGCAGAAGGCGAAAACGCCATTGGACTCTCGTAAGCTACCCCGTGGGGAGCGCGATCTTGTGCCAAGGAAATGGAAATGAAGGCTAGAAAAGAGAGTAGTAGCAGCAAAAGATAAGGTAACGAATTCATATTCATCTCTCACACTTCAATTTTTTATGTCTTGAATGAGTAGAGAGTAGTTGTGTGTTTTTATAAGGTCTTTGTGAGGAAACAGGTGGTTGTTGTTTGTGAATGTGATTTATTAAACTATTTGATGCAATGCATTTAAAAGGGAACAAAATGATTACTATAAGTGGCAGAACAGGGTAATAATACTCAGATCACAAACCCTTTTTAAGTGGCAGTTGTCTAAATGGAAAGAAAACCTTTTTTATATGAGCTCATTCATTGGTTCTCTGCGACTAAGTCACCCAATTGAACTTACTTCTGTCTTTCATGTTGATGTTATTTTATATGTAAGCCCACTTTCATTTTCTTTTGTCATTGAAAATGGTCTGTTTTGCTGACACAGTCCCATATTGAAATACCATTTATGTTCTTTCATATATATAAACCAGCTAACTGATCTATGTTTCATTTGTTTCTTTATAATACCATAAGCATCGTAATCATCTTGATAACTGATTTGCATTCAATTCTCTATTTCTATGTAATTTTTTTCCTATTTCAGTATAAGACACCATAAATGTTGGGCGTACCACTGCTCTTATGTCTCTGCCTCTATCCTTCCGTAGATCTTCCTAAGCCAGTGTCGAAGAGGTAAATTTCTCTTTTTCTTTAACGTGGGTTTCGGTTTTTTTTTTTCATTTCATGAGGGTCTACAAGTTTAGTATTTGAGGTTTGAAAATTGACCTTTTCTATTCTCTTAGGGTTTTCTTGGATGAATATTGTCTCATGTTTTTAGCATATAAAAAAAATTTTTTTTTCAAGTACACATCTCATAGCCTATTGAAATGCCTTTGGCTTTGCAAAACCTCCATCTTAGCTTGAGAGTGAGAGGAAGTCATTACAGGAGTTGAAGAAGTGACATAGTGATGAGTTTTTCAAAGTGGTTTCGGGTATTTGATGCTTGAGTTTCAAATATATATATTTATAATGTATATGGATGTTCCTAAAGAGATTGCAGAATTGTTGAAGCCGGAAAATCTTGGGTTTAAATCCAAAGAGAGAATGCAGATTATTTGAGCTTCGACATTGTTGATATATAAGAGTTTGTGGTTCTGAAATTTATTTGATCTAAAAGAATGATGTGCTGCCTAGCACATCTTTGAGAAGGAAAGTTATAGATCCAAATATTCAAAATATTTGAGCACCATGCCAGAATTCCTTGAATTGTTTATGTTGTATGTCCACTTTTGGATTAGGATTGTTTCGGACACTGCAGGTTCATTTTAATGGTCTTTTTTTATCCATCGGTGTTCTCTTTTCTTTTTCATTTCAATTGCACAAATATATGAGCTTATTCATTGGTTCTTGGTTTAAATGATGCTCAGGCGATAGTTAGTGCAGTCAGGGTCTTGTTGAAGGGAAGAGGAATGGATGTTATTAAACTTGGAGGAGGATCACTGAGAAACTGCCTCAAAAGCCATAGTGGAAGCTGAAATTGAAGTTATAGGCGCTGTTGGGTCTGGATTTAACTCTAACGAATTTGTATTTTCACATGACGTTTATTTTGAAATAAAAAGTTTATAATTATTTTTTTGTACATTAATGTTATTGTTTGTATAAAATATAATATATACGATTTCAAAAGATTAAAATTAATGGTATATCAATGCGGGGAAATTATTAGAAAACAAATACTAAATTAACAATATTATATTAATTTATAATTATATTTTGTATTATAATATTTATTATAACTTATAAAATTTTATAAATTGTAAATCATTAAATTATTGATGGTAGTATCATTTGTTAGTAACTGTGTTGATCCAAGTTCTTTTTTGCCCGTAAATTTGAAAAGTTGCAACATAATGGCGAAATTATTGGAATGAACATTGCAAGGTAATGCTTGGATTGCGTGAAGGACGAATTGGGTGGGATGCAGACCAAGTGGATGAAAACGGTTTTAAAGGCAGACGTAATCTTTTTATTGGAAATAGAAAATCGTAAAGTATTTCAAAGGTAGAGTCGAAAATGCTTTTATTGGAAAAACGTAAACAACGATAGGAGCCGACAAACGGCTTTTCTTAAATAGCATGGAGGGCGATCCCCTTAAGTGAGACGGATCTTCTTGACGCGAGGCTGTTTCTTCTCCCTCATAGCGGCAAGAACAATAGAGCCATCGTCCTCGGGTGTTTCCTCCTTACTCTTGTCGGTGATCGGAGGACCACAATTGGAGTTCTTGCCCTTCATCATAGCAGGGACATCTGCATTATCAATCTGAACATCTTCGATTCCATTAACATCGTCAAGGCCAACACGGTCCTGAGGAGCGACCTATAATAATAAAGTTTAGGAGCGATAGGAAACCCATTAGGTCTTGTCCAAAACAAATAAGGATCACAATTGAAGGATAACTGACCTCAAGAATATCTGAATCAGGCTCTAAAGACGGAGGAATTTCTGTAACATGTATTGCAGTGAAGGAGCGGTGATTTGGTGAGAAATTGTAAGAAGTGACTTTGATTTGGAACTTGTATTGCTTGCCGATCATATCTTTTAGAAATTTTGGAAGTTCATTTTCATCGGCAGCATCCTTAAGTAGTTGAAAAATAACACATTACAAATGCAACAGGGGAATAGTATCGCAAGTTAAAGATCAGTATTACCTGTGGTTGATTGTTGTCAAGTACGACGGTGAAACTCCTAGACAACGGAATATAGAAGACTGACAGTGACCAAATAAAGAGTATGTGATTTGTCCGACAAATCGAAGAATCTTGTAAATTCTAAGAAGCCTCTTGGAAATATTTTCCCAAGAATGAGACCGACTAACCTGCTCTGTGTAGGATGATTTATTCCTGAAAGGGCGTTGCAAGTTCTATGGCACACACATGTTAGCTCCCAAGATTGTCATTGTTAGCAACCCATAACCACAAAGAAAAAAAAAACGCAAGAGTCAGCGAGATAAACTAAATCGACAGAATTTAAAAAAGACGCGACGGGACTCTTAGCTGGGAGTGCGGGAATCACATCCTTGAGTAGAAGCTCATAGCGCAACTTTACAATATGGTACTCTTGGTGGTGGTCCTAAAGTACGAATTCCAAACGGGTCGAAAAGTTGTATGATATTATATGAATTAATTGGGGGTTTAACTTGACATGGTAAGGAAAACATTGACAAGTCTAATCCCAACGGTTCCGCAGAAGAAACCCTATCAATATTACAAACATCATCAATTGTGTTGTATCATTTCTCTTTGAGCCTTCCTTTTCCATAATATATAACAAACAAAAGCAACCTTAACAGCCGGATAAACATCTTAAAAAAAGCGAGATGGACAGAATTCTTCGTTACCATGTCAAACGAAATCCCAATTAATTCATATAATATCATACCACTTTTCGATTCGTTTGCAATTCATATGAATTCATACCACATGCCAATAAAAACCCAAAATAAAATTACTTTATTAATCGAGTACGCACCTGAATCAATATGCACATATTATTAAGTAACACATTACCATAGCTCCAAACATCAAATGGTATATCCCAAATGATGTTGAACGAACAGGGTCACTTCACAAAGATCAACATTGGGAACGGACAGAATGGCGAATGATAAACTGTGCAAACCGTCCTGACACAAAGAACAGTGTAACCTGGCAGAACGGCAAAATATAAGCTATCTCTAAGACAAAGCTCTTTATAAATCACGGTCTTGTTAATGTGTCACATATGTAGATGTACAATGCCTTGTTTTACCGATAATATTGAAAGACATTTGAATAATGTCTAATAAACTAAACCATCAAGGCCAGAGAAAAATAATGACCTTTAATGTGTAGCCAACCTTGTAGAGGGCACTTTTGAGTGATTGAAGTCACGACTTATTTACCAGAACCTGACAAAAGGCAATTGTATATGAAAGTGAGTTCGAAACCGCAGTTTCATATGGATAAAAAGTTAACCCTTTACCCGATTGTTTGCTGCAAAGCCACCTTCTTCAGCGACGTTTGTTGCATTATAACCATAGATCGCCATATGATTAGACGGATAATAAGCAACAGTTTCTGAATTAGAGGGTTGTAATTTTGCTCTAGTTTCTGAATTAGAGGGTTAATCAGATCTGCGAGCTTGGAAAACATCTGCATCAGAAACTGGAAAATGCCAATACAGCAACAATGATATTGGCACGGAATCACCAATCAAGATAAAGTCAGAGGTTTCCAGCAACTAACCCAACCTGGATAGTGGAGCAAGACAGGGCACCTTCCGCAAACACCAAGTTGTTTTCCCGAGCATCTGACAGAAACTATGAACTGAGATATTCATATAATGGAATAACCGTGGCTTGAGTACCAACATTGCTGAATCGACCAACCGAGGTACCTTCCACGTGGAAAAGTCTGGTGAATTGACGTGAGCAGTAAAGGATTCATATTGCACGTGTGCATATATAGTTGAGAGAAAAAAATCTGTAGGCTGCACGGAATTAGGATGCAGAAAGCACAACAAACCTTATATTGAATAGAAAGAATCACATTGATCTTTGAAGAGGCATTCAACAAACCTTTCGGCCTTTCTCTTTCTTTTTCTAACCCAACTCTGAGAAAGAAACTGACAACCTAATAGTCTTAGAAGAGCACTCGAAGGTACCTGAGGCGGGGGCATGCTCCCTAGCCAGGTTTGGTTTCTTCTAGTGTGGGCGGCCTTTTATGCATAATGCTGGTGGGTTTGGTGTGAATTGCAGTCATTTCACTCCAAAATCACTCCCAAAACTTCAAATTTACAGTGCCTCATATTGAGTGATTGCACATAAAGAAATCCAATAAAAAAAAGGATCATAAATATCTCAATATTTCAGAAGTCATGGTTGCAGAAGCAAATCGGATATTTCTCTCATTAGTTTCAGCTCTAGGTATCTTTGTGTTTTTTTCACATAAAGAAATCCAAAAAAAAAGGATCAGAAATATCTCAATATTTCAGAAGTCATGGTTGCAGAAGCAAACCGGATATTTCTCTCATTAGTTTCAGCTCTAGGTATCTTCGTGTTTTTTTCACATATGCATTTTATACTTGATCAAAGCATAGTTTTATTGAGATGATTGAGCAGAAACACTTGTGTAGATGCTTACACTCGACTAACCTTGGTCCATAGCAAATAGCGAGGGAGGAAACCCTCGAATTACTCAGTGGTAATGACATTCGTGATTCAATCTCATGACTGTAGACATCATTGCCTAGGCCAAGAGGCAAAAGGAAGAATTTCAAATCAACGAAGAAAGTAATCAACATGAGATCTTCGCAGCAGTAAAATCTCGCAAGAAGGTGTTCGAGCTTGAATTATGAAAGCTGTCCAACTATGAGAAATGCTTTAAATGAGTTAGACAACATCCGATCTTAAGAGAACCGCAACAAAGTTTGGTCACATAACGATGAAGAAATCAAGAACAACAGAATCGATCTACCTGAGTCCGACATACCGGTGAGCCCTAAGGAGACGGGCGAAATGCGAGGAGACTGAGAAGCAGACGCGGCGATGGAGATGGAA
Organism: Gynandropsis gynandra; assembly: GCA_036759665.1. Lineage (NCBI taxonomy): Eukaryota > Viridiplantae > Streptophyta > Magnoliopsida > Brassicales > Cleomaceae > Gynandropsis > Gynandropsis gynandra. The sequence continues at coordinate 17,807,606 of CM071867.1, forward strand.
AGCTCGCGGGTTGCCGACTGATTTATCTGCTTCTTCCGCCTAAAACCGATGGTATCGACCTTCGCCTCCCTCTCCCACCGCAATATCTCGACCGAGGCACGCTAAACGAAGCCTACATTGGAGACGAAGAACGAAGCGGTGAGCCCTAAGGAGACGGGCGAAATGCGAGGAGACTGAGAAGCAGCCGCGGCGATGGAGATGGAAAGCTCGGGGGTTGCCGACTGATTTATCTTCTGCTTCTGCCTAAAACCGATGGCAACGACCTTCGCCACCCTCTCCCACCGCAATATCTCGACCGGGGCACGCTAACCGAATGCAACAGCGGAGGCAAAGAACGAAGCGGGGGAATAGAATCTAGAGCCGAGGCAGGACGACCGACGTAGGAGAAGAACGAATCATGGGCGTATGGAACCTAGAGAGCCTTCGTATTGGGGGATTGGAGCCACAACCTTCCGCCTCAGATGGACATCCTTCCTCAGATGGAAGCAGCGGCTCCCTCGCCGGCAGCGGACGCGCAGGGAAGAAGGCTTTAAGAGATGAAGCCGGTTGACAATGATTAGCGGTGTGAAAGGCAAGGGGGATTGAAAACGGTTAGAGGGGACGGTTAGAGGGGATGTGCGGAGCTTCGCATCGGCCGGTTTCCCCTCCTCCTCGTCCGTCGCCCCTGAAATCGGAATCTTTCTTCCCTCCTCGATTGAAGCCGTATGTCGCCTTCCTCTGCACAACGCCGATTCGATCGCTACCCATTTCAAAAAATTTTCAAACGTATGCATCTGCTCTCCTCTGTAAGAACCTGAGGAGTATTTTCGGGTTTTAGGGAAGAGGAAGAGCTTTTTGGGGAATCCGAGAAGAGCTTCTGGATATTTCTCTGTAAGGTACAATGAATCCGAGAAGCTTTTGGGGGGAAGAGGAAGAGGCCACAATGAATATGAGATGCGAGCATTTATGTTTGAATGGCTTTTGGGGTTTTTTTCTCCCGCTGACGTGGCAGCATGAGGAGGGAGGAAAAAACCTCCCTTTTATATATATAGATTTTTAAAACCTACACCACCAACAAGTAGATTTTGGAAATAAATCTTACAATAGAAAACGGGAAAGATCAATAAAAAACCATTTGGTAAAATGAAGATTTTAATTTATTCAACGGTTGTACTGGTCGGTTGATCCGGTTTGTTCCGGTTTAATCGGGTCAGATTTATTTTGAAATACAATCCGGTCTAAAAAAAGATCGTTGCGGTTCGACCGATCAAAACCCCAACCGATCCGGTTTTGAAAACCATAAAATTCTCCACGTGAAACCTGTGTGTTTCCGTCGCCGAGGCTTCAATTTCGGATCCGACGCTAAACCCTCCGAGAAAAAAAAAACCTCTTCTGTTCGACTCTGAAATCGCTTTCTAGTTTTCGAGTCACCAGAAGAATACTTTGGAAGCTTCAGCTCTGCAACGCAAATTTGTAAGTTCATTGATTTTCTCTCTTTGAATATGAACCCTAATTTTTCTGCTGTGTCTATTTAGAATCAATTTGCATATCGAATCTGTTTCGTATGTTTCTCGGATTAGGGTTCGGCTGCGGCAGTCTCAATCTCACGTGGTTTCCTTGAAGTTCTGAAAATTTGAGCTTTTGATTTTTTCGATGAATTAGAGGCTTATATGAGACTTTCAAGAAATTTCACTTTCCTGGGGGTTTACTGGAGATCTCATGATATCATGACAAACCTTTAAACCTAACATCTCTTCAAGAATTTCAAGAATTTTTACCTTGTTGAACCCAGATGGAGAAACACGGTTCTTGTGTGCAGTAGATGATACCAAGTCCAATGATTTTTTATATCAATCTGTATGATTGATATTTCTTCTTCTTATAGCTTGAAGAAATATGCCAAAGATTAGAACGAATCGAGTCAAGTACCCAGAAGGGTGGGAGCTGATTGAGCCAACATTTCGGGAGCTGGATGCCAAGATGAGAGAAGGTTAGTTGGGGTCTATATTTGTAATATATGTTAAGCACAAATGTAGAAGTTTGTTCCTACAGACCCTTTTTCTGACTATCTTATCCTGTGCAGCTGAGACTGATCCCCATGATGGGAAAAGAAAGTGTGAAGCCTTGTGGCCAATTTTCAAAATTTCTCATCAGAGGAGCCGGTATTTATATGACCTTTACTACAGAAGGAAAGAAATATCTCAAGAGCTATACGAGTTCTGCTTGGATCAGGGATATGGAGATCGCAGCCTGATTGCAAAGTGGAAAAAGGTGAGTTCAGATTTTGTCAGGAAGAAACTTTTGTATGTGCACCTTTTATAATGGTTGTTTGAGGCAAAATTGAACCCTTTTGAATAGTTTGTAGCTTTTCAGTGGCAACTAGCATACAATTAACGGCTAACTGAGGAAAAGAAAACCCTTGACTATGTATGGAATAGTCAATTTAGATGAGGATATGTGACTTCCATGCTACTTGAAAATCTACTATTTTCCTGTCCAATATGTGTTCTACACACACGATCACACATTGTGTGAAGAGTGATGAGAAGTGTTGCATCATCTTACCAACTATGTCAGTTTTAGAAATGAGGTATTTGTTTGACTAGGGAGAAAAAGATTTCTGATAAGAATCCCTACCATGAAAAGCGACTTCCAGGATCAAACGTTTTCTAACAGATTTGAGAAGAAATCCTTACTTTTTGCCATTGTCACCTCTGTCTTCCATTTTTTCTTCAGGCTTGACGATCCTGATCTAAAAATTGTCATTGCTTAACCTTGTAGTTAATTCTAGATCTATAGATTTTTGAACTATATAGAGTCCATTTTGATCGTATAACCTCTTACTGAGTTCTGCCTGTACTGACCAGATTATACCCCCTTTGAAATTCCAGTCAGGATATGAGCGTCTCTGCTGCTTACGCTGCATACAGCCGAGAGACCACAACTTTGGGACAACATGCGTCTGCCGTGTTCCCAAACACTTGCGAGAAGAGAAAGCTGTGGAATGTGTTCACTGCGGATGTCAAGGCTGTGCAAGCGGGGATTGATTACTTAGCTTTTTGACCACTCATGATTGTTATCTGGAGAGGTACTTTGTTTCTCTCATCAAAGCCACGTCTAATGTACTGTAATGGTTTGAAAATGCCTTGCTCCTTACGACCAGATTCAGGCCAAAAAGTTAGCAATCTACTTTGTAGAACCTCTTGCGAAAGATGAATAGGGAATGTAACTCTGGTTCTGAAATCGGTATGAGTAAACCGATATTCCGGTTTACTAATCGATGTTGTGAATTTGATAATGTTGTCCTATTGCCGACAAGAACCGGATGTTTATATATTTGAATCAAGATAAAGCGTGTCTTTTTATGGTTTGTGGGTCTAAGAGGTTAAAGTAAAGATCCTTTTGATTGCAAATCTAGATATGTCAAATTGGATTGGGTTTAGTGGGTTAAAATTCGGTGACAATGAGTGAAATCGAGTTAAAATTTGGTGAAATCAGGTTAAATTGGGTGAAATCGAGTTA
>CM071867.1:17811193-17846191 GCA_036759665.1 Gynandropsis gynandra
GTTGGAATTCGGTGAAATCAAGTTAAAATTCGGAAAAATTGGTGAAATCGAGTTACAATTGGATGAAATCTGATTAAAATTTGGTGAAATTATGTGAAATCGAGTTAAAATGATGTGAAATCGGTTTCATAAATTATTCGTTTAAATATTGATACATTAATTATAATATCTATTATATATAAGTATATATCATAAATGTTAAATGATAAAAATATATATACAAAATGTTAATTATATGAATAAACCCGTTTAACCCGTTTAATCCGACCTATATAATTCATTATTAAATGGATCGGGTTGAATCCAACTCAATTAAACTATCAAACCCATTTAATTTTAATGGGTTGGGTATAAACCAACCCATTAACATCTATGCAAATCCATGTTGGAAGACTATTTTGGATTTCATGAATAAAATTTACATATCACTTCTGGTTTATTGTCTATATATTGGTATTTTTAAAATAAAAGCTCCATCTTCAAAATTAGTTATTTACATTTGCTTTTCCCTCAAGGGTTTCCTCCTCACCTCCCATATTTAATTGTCTCCTGCATGCACATTACTAAGCTTACTGTCCAAGCATCCATCTTTATATATATATATATATATTTGTGATTTAATTTAAAAAAGTATCATATTTTTTGTTCATAGAAAATAGTAGTTATGCCGAACCAGCACCATTTTTAGAAGGAATCCTATACAAACCTTTGTTTCAAAATATCACAATTGTATATAACTAATTATTTTATTATTATTATTTTTATTTATGAATTATAATGCTATTTCACAATAATACAAAAATATAAATATTATTTTCAAAGTAATATATAAAACGTACGAACATATACATGATAATTATATATATATATATTTGTGATTTAATTAAAAAAATTATCATCGTTCATATAATATTTTAAAATATCATCCTAATTTATATACAAAAATAAAAATAATGATATATAAATAATTATTTTATTATTATTATTTTTATTTATGAATTATAATGCTATTTCACAATAATACAAAAATATAAATATTATTTTCAAAGTAATATATAAAACGTACGAACATATACATGATAATTATATATATATATATTTGTGATTTAATTAAAAAAATTATCATCGTTCATATAATATTTTAAAATATCATCCTAATTTATATACAAAAATAAAAATAATGATATATAAATAATTATTTTATTATTATTATTTTTATTTACGAATTATAATGTTATTTAACAATAATACAAAAATATAAATATTATTTTTAAATGAATCTATATAAAGTTAATCGTTCATATATTATTTTAAAAAGATCATCATAATTTAAATATAAAAATAAAAATAATTAATTCATTCCTAATTCCCTTACTTTTGAATAAGTTTATCCATTTTTTTGGAATTTTTCTTAACTTTTGTATTTATTTGTTATTTTCAAGTGTGCTTTGGAAAACTCAATTAATTCACTTCTACTGCACACCAACACCGTTTCCTTGCAATATATATATATATATACACACACTATACTATACGTATAGTTTGTATACTAATATCTGTTTGTTTATGGGATTAAAAGGCTTGTGTTAGCTGAATTTGTCTATTTACCAACTCGAGAAAACTTGTTATTTATATATTTATTATTAAATAAACAATTAAGTCTTGATAGATACATATTAACATACAAAATTGGTGTAACCTTTTAGATGCTCCAAACCAATTTGCAGTTAGCGCTTTGTCCCAAGATGTTTGGTTTTGGCATGTAGGAACCGCCCAACCCCTTCCTCACCTGTACTGCAATGACAAGCTTCTCTCATAACTAGGTTGGACATTTTTGGATCACCCAACAACCTAATCTGAATCATAAGTATATGTTATCTATAGAATCCGATAGATCTAAAACTCAAACCTCAAAACTCATTCGGGTTTGGAACAATCCGAGAAAAACTGAATAATCTAATTAGTTATTTATGTTGGAAATATTGATTCTCTAATAGAAGAATATGAAAGATATGAAGAAAAACATAAAAGGATTAATGTCTTGAGTTGTGATTTTTTCATTCCTTTTCATCCTAGTTTATAAGAGAAAATTACAAATGATTAAATTATCATTACCCCATTAACAATGGTTAATGGACCACTAACCCCACTAACTCCATTATCTTGAGTAAATGACTCACTCACACCACTAAACCACTAACAAATAAACTTGAAAAATTAAGAAATCATAAAAATTATCCAGTATTTGCCCCTTAATTTTTGCCATGTTTTCCTAAAACCTCAACGATGCCAATTCTTGTGCGTAGTGCCTGAAATCTGACACGTCCGAATGGCTTTGTGAGTGTGTCTGCAAGTTGGTCTTGTGTAGAGGTATACTCGAAGACGATCTTCCCATCTTCAACGCACTCCCGAATGAAGTGAAACTGAGTGTCGATGTGTTTGTTCCAGTCGTGAAAGACGGGATTCTTGCTCAATGCAGTAGCGGACTATTTATCCATCCTAAGCTCCGACACTTGAGTTTCCGAGCCAACGAAGTCACTCAAGAGTCGAGCTAACCAGATGCCTTGACAAGTTACAGCTGACACAACGATATATTCTGCCTCACATGAGGACAAAGCCACCACCTTATGCTTCCCCGACTGCCACGTGATATGGGGTTATCACCAAGGAAGTAGAAGATGCCACTTGTACTCTTTCGTGTGTCGATGTCACCTATCATGTCGCTGTCATTGAATCCAACCAGAAGTGGTTGACCATCGCACTTTTTTCCATAGAATACTCCATAACTGTGTGTCCTAGAAATATACTGTAACATGTGTTTCACTACCGTCATATGATATTCGTGTGGTCTGGTCACGTGTTCACAAGGTACCGAAGTCCACCAACTATAGTTTGATATTCGGTGGCTTCGACCAGTGGACTAGAACTTTCCTTGTTAAGCTTCAAATGTGCTTCCATAGGTGCCTTGCATGGGTTGCAGTTGCTCATGCCGCATCTCTCCAATAATTTCTCTGTGTATGCTGATTGGCAGAGCATGATGCCGATTGCACTTTGATAAACCTCAAGCCCGAGATAGTAGGTCAACAACCTGATATCGCTCATCTGGAACAAAGTCTTCATCTCGGCCTTGAACGCTTTAACATCGTCTTTTTGGGAGTGATTATCAAGTCATCAACGTAGACACCCACGGTAAATCATGATGCTCTTCTACTTCGAGTATATATCCCATGCTCAGAGGTACTCCTTTTGAACCCGAGTGATTGTAAACTTTCATCTAACTTGGTGTTCCATGCTCGTGGTGGGTTTTCCACCCTTCGCTCACTGTTAATGCCAACAAGAGTTCAACAGACTCTATGCGCACCACAGGCGTAAAGACTTCGTCGAAATCAATCCCCCACCCTGCACATAGCCCTTTGTAACCAGTCATGCCTTGTGTTTAACAATGGCTCCGTGTTCGTCACGCTTCCCCTTAAAAACCCATTTGATCCGAACGACTCGGTGGCTGATAGAAAGGTCAACGAGTTCTCAAGTACCATTGTCATTAATTACTTTCATCTCCCCAAGCAATGCTTATCGCCAATGTTCGTGATGCTCTGCCTCAGTAAAAGACGATGACTCTTCTGCCGTGGTATAGTGCAACTCTTGAGCCTGTAAGGCACGTGGTGCAAACCCCCATGGCGATGATGGTCCAAAGATATTGTTGATCATGTGAAAACGTAGAGGTACATCATCATGATCTGTATTAAGGTTTGGTTCGATATTTGTCGGCGGCGATGCAAACTCCACTGCCTATAGTGTTGCATCAGGAGTTTGAGGGGACTTTTGAATCATTTCTGTTAGGCCTGGTTCACTTGTAGTGATATACTCGATACTAAATGGCTCTAATGAAATGATAGTACCACCCTTTTCATGAATCTTCCAATCCCATTTAGCCACTTTATTAAAGACAACATCACGTGTCACATTCACATGTTTACTGACTGGATCGTACACTCGATATGCCTTTAACCCATCTTCATACCCGACAAAGATCATTGGTGTGCTTCAATCATCAAGCTTATTCAAATTTGGTCGTGTGTCCTTAACATATGAAATACAACCAAATATACGAAGGAAATAGACTATCGGTTTACACCATGCTAAGCCTCGTGTGGTGTCTTTTCATCAAGACTACGTGTTGGAGTGCAATTGAGGATAAAGACTGCAGTGGTCACAGCTTCACCCCAAAATTCTGCTGGAAGACCTTTTGCCTTCAGCATGCATCGGGCCATGGCAACAATTGTCTGGTTGCGACGTTCAACGACTCCATTTTGCTGTGGCGAGTAGGGGGTCGTGAATTATTGTTGGAATCCCCTCTCGGTGCCATATTCTCTAAACTCTATCGATTTAAACTTACCTCCACGATCAGTACGAAGCACCTTGAGCTTTCATCCCGATTGTACGTCTGTCGAAGCTTGGAACCTGTTGATTACCACTGGAGCTTGGTCCTTGCTTGCGAGAAGAGTGAGCCACATATAACGACTGAAGTCATCTACGAGCAGTAGAAAATAATGATTCTCACTTGGTGTCATCGGTGTGATGGGCCCACATAGATCACCATGGACGAGATCAAGAAGATCTACCGCACGTTGTCGCACCTTCTCCGGAAACGAGTTCTGCCTTTGCTTCCTCATGAGGTAATTGTCACACACTTGGTCAACTTGACCAATATGTGGAAATCCACATACCATGTTGTATTGAGCGAGCTTCCGTAGTGCATTTAAACTAATGTGGTCGTATCTTGCATGTCATTTCTATGATTCTTCGGAGCTTCTTGTTGTCAGACACACCAATCGTGCAATGTTGAGGCATATCAAATAGAGCCTTTTAGAGGATCTTCGAACTCGTACCAATAGTCGTCGTTGCGGATCTCTTATAGTCAAGATGCCCATTCGATGATCGTCTGGCATCTAGAGTCGTCCAACTGCGCCACACTGATCAGGTTTGTGGTGAGGCGAGGAATGTAGTAGACCCCTGTTAGTGCATGATGCTCGCCGTTCTTGCATGAGAATATGATCGTTCCTCGTTCTTCAATCTTGATGATAGATCCATCTCCAAACTTCACGGTTCCAACCACTAATTAATTGAATTCATAAACACAACATGCACACCTGTCATGTGGTTTCTCGCATCGATGTCAAAGAACCATAGATCGCCTTTGCATTCCTCCTCGCGAACAATATGAGCAGTAACCTTCGCCTCCACAAGGTGGATAGGACATGTATAAGATGGTGGTGACCATGACGGTGTAAATTGTGATGTCGGTGAATCTAAAATGATCTCACACGCCTTGGCCATAAGGAGCGTAGGCTCGTCGTCATCCCTGTGGGCCAGATGTGCTTCCTCATTTTTTGGCTTGGATCGATAGTCCCTAGCCTAATGACCCATCTTACCACAATTTCGACATTTGTCTTTTGATCTATCTCGGTTCTTGCTAGAAACAGATCCACCATTTGTTACGGATTTACGGTGTCGTTGTTTTCGACGACATTTCTCCGATTTAGAGCCTCCAAAGGAACAATCTCCTTATTTTCGCTCCTTCATTCGTGCAATCTATTCCTCTTTAGTGAGGTAAAGTTTACCCCCTGCCCTCAATGTGGGCTCCAACGGTTCAAACCGTTCTTCTGCGGCCTCAACTTCCCAATAACCTCTTCCAATGAAAGTGTTAACAGATCCAACAAAGTTTCAGTGGACAATGCGATCTGTCCGGATCTGGGAGGGACGACTCGTAGGTATTTCTCAACCACCTTGTGTGGCAGTTCAAGATCTCCGAGAATGGCTAGCTGATTCACTATGCCGAAGAGATGCATGACAAAGTCATCCACCGTCTCACCATCACGAAAAGCTATTTTCTCGTACTCCTTGCGCACTTTCTGAGCCCTAGCCTTACGTGCTCGATCAGAACCGACATATATAGACTCAACCGTTTCCCAAGCCTTTTTCGTATTCTTTTTCACGGCGAGCGAATAGATCATCTCCGACGGCACGCCACGCAAAATTGCTTCAAGCGCCATCTGATCTTCCTGCTCGTCTCTGTGCCTACCTCGACGGCTACCTAAAGTTCTTGTGCTCGGAGCATCACCTTCATCATTAGTGACCAATCTCCATAATTAGTCTTCGTGAGCATTGGAAATGTCGTACCTCCCACCTCTTTAACCACTTTCTACACCACGTGGTTACCATCATCCCTACGTCGACCACAAAGTGGAGGAGGAAAAAGAGATTGTCGACAACGTCATGTGTTTACGAGACTCCTCGATGCTCCAACGTTGTGTGAGATCGACGACATTTCTTAATGGATCGATTCCACGCTCTGATACCAATTGTTGGAAATATTGATTCTCTAAGAGAAGAATATGAAGGATAGGAAGAAGAACACAAATGATTAGTATTTTTAGTTGTGATTTTCTATTCCATTTCATTCCAATTTATAGGAGAAAAATTACACACTAACAATGGTTAATAGACCATTAAACCCACTAACTCCATTATCTTGACTAAATGACGGACTCACACCACTAACCCACTAACAAATAAACTTGAAAAAAATTAAAAAAATATAAAATTTATCCAATAATTTAATTAGAAATTAAAATATAAGAATTATCTAAACTATCCGAATAATTTAATTTAATTGAATAGAATTTTGATTTCTTTGGTCTCAATTATTCTAGAATCCGAACTCAAATCGAAATTCCGAGAAATCCAGACAGAAAAACATCTAAGCCCAATTCGAATATAGTTTTCCAAAATTTAAACAATTTGAATGACACTGATACCCGAAAATCCAGGCCAAAACCCAAAATATTCATCTCTATCTCTGCATGACAATCGGATAGCAGATACCCATTGGTTTAGACCTCATTAGGCGTATTCTGTTCCGTTGTTTCTTCTATCACATTTGGTTATTTGGTTAGAGCGGAATTGTCGTCTTCATCGAGACTCCACAAGACCGCCTCATGTCATGCTTCATGAATTCAAAATAGCAACCAAATGCAGACTCTCTATTGTCAAAGCACCAAATCTCCTCCCTTTCACAGAAGACTCCTGCCTACCATCTGCTTTTGTATTTTCGATTCACAAACCTCTTTGTGATTTAATTTACTATTTTCCTCTTCTTTTGTACCTGTATTGAATTCATCATCTGTAATTTTTTACATTTTACTGAAAAAAGAAAAGTCCTATAGTTGATCTTCGGCTTACTTACTAATTGCGGGGACAAAACAAAAATAGAGAAGTTAAAGCAAATAACTTAAGACCACATATTTGTCATAATTAAAATAAATTCTAATTATAAATTGATTTTGAGGCTATTTAATCTGATTAAGTAGCTCATTAACGTGGAATCCTATGCAAATGCATGGGGAAAAATGAAGTTAAAGGTAAGTTTAGAGGATAAGGCATCACTGTAATTTGGTTTTGGTATGATTTTTGTTGTAAAGCTTATGAGAGCACTTAGTAGTTTTCATTATTTTTTATTTCATTATGGTTTACATAAAGCAAACAAGACACCTACTTAGTGAGAACAAGAGAGAGAGATATATATATATATATATATATAGAGAGAGAGAGAGAGAGAGAGAGAACAAGAAGAAAGAGAGGATCCAAAGAACAATGGCAACGGCAAGACATATAGTGGAACAGCAACAGCAACCGCCGCAGATTCAAGGTGTGAAGAACTCGGGGCTTGGCAGTCCAATGATGGATTGTAGAGAAGACGTGCTTTCACGTTCGGCTTTGGCAATGTTTAAGGCCAAAGAAGAGGAAATTGAGAGGAAGAAAATGGAGATGAAGGACTTGGTTCGGACAAAACTTGGACTTGTCGAGGAGACATCCAAAAGATTAGCCGAGATTCACCATGTAAGTCTTAACATCAGTTTTGGGTTACATTGAGACAGGAGGGTTATGTTCTTTGTGCAATGTGATTTTTTTTCTAAAAAACTTCTCTCAGGAGCTTGAAGCTCTTACCGATCCAATGAGGAAAGATATATCGATGATAAGGAAACGGATTGATGTGATTAACCGCGAGATGAAGCCTCTAGGGCAGACCTATCAGAGAAAGGTAATGCCTTTTGGGTGTAAACTTGTATTTGTTGATCTTCAGCACAATGGCTCTTCTTTCGACCGCAGGAGAGGGAATACAAAGAAGCAATTGAAGCTTATAATGTCAAGAACAAAGAAAAGGCCATGCTTGTTAGCAAGCTCGTTGAGGTGTACAATACTATCTCCTCGTCTTACCATTTAGATACATATCAGTAGTACTTTGCGTGATGATTCCGATTTCCTGATGTTTATTCGTCCTTCGTGTGTGCAATGTGTTCAGCTGGTTAGTGAAAGCGAAAGACTGCGGATGAATAAGCTCGAAGAACTGAGCAATAGCATCGAGGTTTCACCACGCTAAACTGCCGAGAAAGAAGCCAAGAGAGAAGCAAGCTTTCACTTCTTCACTTTGATTCGTTTGATCTTCCTGTTTCTGTGACTAAAACTGTTTCCTAATTAAGAAACCTTAGCAAGAATGCGTTAAGATTTGGGCATCTCGCATTCTAATGTTCTGATGTCCGTACCATGTTTGACCAGAGTGCACACTGATATGTCTTTTATTCATAACCCTACAAATTGATTAGCTTTGAAACCATCTGTAAAAGCAAAATTTCTTCCAAAGATAGCATATCTTTAAGATAACATATCTTGCCAGAGGTTGCTAATTCAAACGCAAAGAATTTGCCAGTGGTTGCTATTCAACTGAATAAAGGTTGAAACTTTAAGATAGCATATCTTGCCAATGGAATGAGTATTCTCAAGAATTTTCAACATTACCAAGATGTGTTGCTAATTCCAACGCACAACATTTTCATAGCCTTTGTGATGAACACGTGTTTGGTGTTGCAAAAATTGAACAGCTATTGAACATAGAAGACATATGTAAGATATAGTTTTAGCTTGCACCTTCATTAATAAAGCCTGCCTTACGGCCTTCAAAGCCTGGGCGCAAGAGTTTTTTCTCCCTCTTGGCAATCTTCCTCATCTTCTTGTCGTGAATCCTCCCCGCAATATTCTCTGATCTCTTTTGCTGCTTCTCCATCTTCCCCTTCTGTTGGCTTTCTACCCTCTCCTTCCACTTCTCCGAATTCTTCTCATGTTTCTTCTTTTCCTTGTGGATGCTTTTATTCAATAACTTTGGATCATCATGAACCTTTACACCAGCAGCTCTGCTTGTAGCTGCATTCCATGAGTGCTTCTTTGCAATAATATCCCCTTTCTCAGGATCTTTCTTCGCCTCCTCCAATTTCAATGCAATTTCAAGTTCTTTTGCCTTTGAAAGTTTTCTTTTCTTTTTCTTTTTCCCATCCTCATCCCCCATCTTGACATGACTAAATGCAAGTTCCTTTGCTGCTTCTTCCACATCAATCTTACCCTTACCTTTATCTGTCAGTTTTACACCCACAGACGTCTCCTCAGTACCCGAGTCCCTCTTTCTCTTGTTTTGTTGAATTTGCTTTTTCTTGTTCTTGTTCCTATCATCCCTTTTTGGTTTATCTGACCCTCCACGGCCAGCCCTAAGCTCTTCAATTCTGCGATGCAAGCGTTGCCTTAGTTCCTCGTACGTCACAGATCGATCGTCTTCTCGTAACCCATCCATCACAGGCTTAGCATCCTTCTCTCCATCATCCTCCTCATCATCAGCATCCTCATAGTTCGATTTCTCCTTCTCCAATTTCTGTTTCAACAAATCAAGAGTCGTCAAAGAAGATTTCTCAGGGTCCAACCTATCTCTCCTAGCTTTCTTGATGTTCTCATTCGACTCTCTCTTGGCAATTGCTTTCTCTGCCTTGCTAAGACCGGGAAACCACTTCTTCTCTGAATCATCAGATAAGTAGAATCTAGCTGGGATGAGTTCTATCAACTTATCAAAGAATTCAGCATGTTGGTCCAACAATGACTTCATATCGCCCATTGGGTCCGACTCTGAATCAAGTATCGCCTTTTTCTTTGCCATCTACATCCATAGCAACAACCAATCACGGTGAAACGAAGCCATAGCAAGAGCAACAACGGCTAAATAAAAACGTCGCTTATAATGCTCAAATTCAGGCTCGACAATGAACCAATCATTACAAAGTTTCAACATTATGCACACGCAGCAAAAGTTCTCGTGTAACCCTCACAAGAAAAACAACATTATTCATATATCTAATGTACTCTCTGAGATTATAAACACAAATATACTATGTGAATCCATTGTAACCATGATAAAACTTTCGGGCAAATGTGAACAGATAAAATAAACAGTTTACATAGAAAAAAAACGGATGCAAATAGAAACTGATACCTCGTATAAAGAATTCAAGAAATCTGAGGAGATTGAAAGCTTCAAACGAAGAATGTGTTACCTGAGAGCTCTGTGACCACCGAGTTGCACAAAACCCTAATCGTAGAGCGCCAAAGAAAGAGTTTTAGCGGAGAATGAATGCAGAAAAAAATGTAAATTGGGCCTGAAGTCCAAATAAAAGCTCGTTTATAGGCCCACAAAAGAGTGGGCTTTCTATACTCTTTCCGGTTATAAAAACGAGATCCGGTACATAAGTATGTAATATTCTAAACCGAACCCGGTACGGACTATAACAAGTTGATTACTCGGTATTACTAAGACCGTATTAGGGACGAGGGAGAGAGAGAGAGAGAGAGAGAGAGAGAGGAATGGTTGATTCGCGGGAAAGAGGGCTGTCAAACCCTAGCAACGGCGGAATCGACGACGAGATAACGAAGGTGAAGGTGGTTGTGGTCATGGGTCCCACGGGATCTGGAAAATCGAAGCTGGCTGTCGATTTGGCGTCTCTTTTTCCGATCGAAATCATCAACGCCGATGCTATGCAGGTTTACCGTAGTCTCGACATTCTCACCAATAAGGTTTCCGTGGACGAACAGAAAGGTTATATATATAAACACAATATTGTAGCTTCTTATGGAGTTTTATTTTGGAACGATGTAGGTTGTGGGTACTAAGACGATTTGAGGGTCTCTTATTTTCAATTACGTTATTGTGTTTGAATTTGATTATGGAGGTGTATTTGTTGTTGTGTACAGGGGTGCCTCATCATCTTCTGGGAACAGTGAACCCAGACACAGAGTTCACTGCTAAAGATTTCCGAGATTCCGCCATTCCTGTGAGTACAAACTACGCCCCTTTTGTTAAATTTTCATCTGCCTTTTTTGTTTTGGATTCTGCTATTTGTAGAATCATTACAATTGTAAGATCCGTTAGTCTGTGGGAGATTGACTGCCTTTTAAGGTGCCAAAAAACAGGAGGAATAGTGTTGGGTTAATATGGTTTGATCCATTACTTTTGAAGGGAAGAGGATTATGTGTTCCGAAGTATACTATAGCGATGGAAGTGTTCTTCTTCTATATGATACTCAGTTGTTTTGCTTTTATGGGATGAAACAATTTAAACTATAATGCTTTACTCACAGATCAACAATTTGAAAACTTTTCATGAGATGAAATTTGTAAGTATGATATGTGTTTGCCAAAAAAATTCATCCTAGTCAATTTTCTAGCCCAAGTAACCATGTTGTGATATTGACAAGTCTTTCTAACCCATGCAACTTTGGTTGATGATATGATGTAGTTGGGAATTATTGTTTCAGCTTATTGAAGATATACAATGTCGTGACCACTTGCCGGTGCTTGTCGGAGGGACAAATTACTACATTCAGGTTCAATCTAGCTTAACCGTCTTCTTATTTTAATGGTTATCCGTAAGCTTCCAGCATATCGTGAGATACCATGTCATCTTGGATATAGTATTACTGGATGTTTTCGTCTTTAGGATAGATCTTATTTTTCTCTTACCATGAGCAAATTGAAATAGTGATTTTATCTGGATTAAAAACATTTGACGAATTTAAAATGGTGCGAAATTTTTATTCTTCACCATCTGGTTTCATATTCTTCTTTCCCTGTCTTGTAATTTTTTCTCACCTCGATTCTCTAAATTTATCATTCAACTTGAGTAGGCTGTTGTGAGTAGATTTCTTCTAGAAGATTCAACTGAGGATACAAATGAAAGATGCTCCAATGATGCTCCAGGTACCTAAAATCTCTATCTACTCCTACAAGTTTTGCAGGTTTTTTAATATCTGTTGACTCCCATGTCATGTTTATAGAGGATGATGACCACATGGATATCGAGTCTGTCTTTAAGAGAGTTGATCTCAGCCATGGCTATGACCTTCTTAAAGAGCTTGATCCTGTGGCCGCAAACAGACTTCACCCTAATAACAACAGAAAAGTAAGTATTATGGTTTGCAATTCTTCTCTATATCAAGGATCCTCACTGTACATCTCTGGCTCTTATTGTTTTGCGCTATTTCATGTTAATTTGATTTTCTACTTTCTTGTAAGATTCAGCTGCATGAAATATTACCTTTGTGTTATCTTCTGATTGTCTTCTTTTATGAAATGCAACTTGACTTATGCTCTTCTACCACCTCTTTGCAAGGATGATGGTATATGGCTCTACTCTCCTATTCGTTTTAGAATTTACTCTGTTCTGGTATGCTTTCCAGATTAACCAATACCTTAGCTTGTATGCCCGTCAAGGTGTTCTTCCGAGCAAAGTATTTCAGGGAAAGACTGCAGAGGTGGGTTTCTTTCTATGATCAAAATCCAAACGCGATGGATAAATATATGGAGTTCATTTTATGACTAGTTATATTCCTTAAATTCAATGAACCTAATGCGCCGTAACTGCTTTGGGAAGTTAATGATTTCCATATCTTGCTGTTTTATGTGGCAGGGCAGAACTGGGGCCGAGTTGATAATTCCCATTTCGACTGCTGTTTTATATGTATTGATGTTGATGTCCCAATGCTGGATAGATACGTCGAGCAAAGAGTCGATGGTATGGTGGAAGCTGGACTTCTTGAAGAAGTATATGATATTTACAAACCAGGGGCTGACTATACTCGAGGTCTAAGGCAAGCCATAGGTGTCAGAGAATTTGAAGATTTCCTTAAAATTTATCTCTCAGACACAAGATTTCATGAAAAAAAGTGTTCACCAGAGGATTCAGTTTCCTGGATCAGCGGAAGCAAGGGTGAAAAGAATATGAAGGAGAACCTGAGAGAGATTCTGAATTTTCCAAAAGATAATAAATTGAGGGTTCTATTAGAGGAAGCAATTGATAGGGTCAAGTTAAACACCAGAAGGCTTCTTCGTCGTCAAGTAAGTCTGGATGCTCAAAGATTCTGTTAAAGCTCTCATTAGAAGTATATTAAGTTCTATATCAGTGATCCATCATCTCTGATATGCATGTTTGTGTTGTATTTCAGAAGAGGAGAGTTAATCGGTTGGAAACCCTCTTTGGGTGGAAAATTTTTTACATAGATGCAACAGAAAGCATATCAAGTACATTTTCTTTCATGCACCGAACTCTCTGTGGTTCCTTATCTGACTTTTTGACTGAGTGAGATAGATACATTGAGCTACTAATGAAATGAACTATAACATTCCTCTCATTGACTTCATTCAGGCAAATCTGAAGAATCGTGGGCTGCTCAAGTGGTTAGACCCGCTTCTGAAATCATCCGGGCTTTCTTGAGTAAAGAAGATGCATATGTTTCTGATGCAGCCTCAACTGAGAATCATCAAGGAAAATCGATCGAAAGAGATTTATGGACTCAATATGTTTGCAAGGTACGAGCTGTTATCTGCCGTTGGAACTCATGCTACCAATACTTATTGTTTAACCCTTGTCGAGAACAATCCATCTAGATAATTACTGATAATATTATTTGAATGTGCTAAAATATCCGAACAGGCTTGCGGGAACAAGGTACTTAGAGGTTCACATGAATGGGAGCAACACAAACAAGGCCGTGCACACCGTAAGAGAACCTCTAGACTCAAGAAGGCTCGTGTTCTCAACATAATAGAGAAGCAAGAAGAAAAAGCATAAACCCATAAAGCGTGGAATCAGTTGTCAAGCCTTTAAAACGTCAACTAATGACTAGAGATGTCATAGGAAATGCATCTGGGACTACAATGAATGTAGGTTTTACTCACACTCCGGAAATCACATTAATTGTTTGATTCAGATTTTAGCCCTTCCTCAAAAGGGTAAAAAAATATAAGTGATCCATTTTGAGGATGCTGTACATTGAAGTAAATAACCCTTATTTTGGATGTAAAGTAGCTCCTGGATGGGGAACCACCCCTTTTGATGGGTTTGTAATCGTTCTATTTGTGGTAATTTTTCCTAGTGATTTGGTGGTTGGCCAATAGTGGGCCAAAAAATCCTGAATGGAGATGTGGTCGGGGGTGGGGATCTTTGGTTACAATAGAAGTAGAAATGATGTGAATTATTGAAGAATCCAATGTTTCTCTCTGTTTCATCATCTTTTATCAAGTCTTTTTCGTCACATGGAGCCTTCTCTAGTACGTGATATTTGACATGAAAGTGTTGTTTCCGTTCATTCTCTTTACCACTACATAGTTGGTTATGTAGAAGTTGTTACCTTAACCGTAAGGAGGGGATTGCCAAAGGTAGGGCTAGAGATGTGCAATAGTTAAGTGGATATCTCCGGATAAAGCATTGTTTTGGTGCGGACTGTGAGAGTGGTATCCAATTGAGAGCGAATGAGATCAGATACCCCAATAGTTTTAGCTGTAAAGGATGGATATTAGACGATGTGCATATCATTTGGGAGAATATCAGATATAACCTCGTAGGGCAAAAAGATTTCAAAAATATTCTTTCCTAAAATAATTATTTAGTCGGAGAAAAAAAACTGGAGAAAAGACAAATTTACCCTTAATTTTCGAACGTGAAAAAACTCACGTTCTGCAGTTTTTCGGTGTGAAAAACTGTCAAACCGTGTCAAAAGCAAGAAAGAACAAGTGATTTCGAACTTGAGAGAGATCGATTCGAAGTTGGCAAGAAGGAAATGGCTAGATACAGCAGTAGTAGCAGCAGTGAAAAAGAGAGCACGGGTCAATCTTCAATGACGTCAATAAGTGTAAGTAGATCGATTTTTAGGGTTTTGCAGGCTGTCGAGTCCCAAAATGGTTTATTGATTTGAAATGGGTGTGAGTGTCAATGAGTCGGTTGAGTCTCAATGAGTCGGTTAAGTCGCAAGAGTCGGTTATCTCAGTGAGTCTGTTTGGGTCGCAATGGTCGGTTGAGCGTCGATTTCTAGGGTTTTGCAGGCTGTCGAGTTCCAAAATAGTTTATTGATTTGAAATGGGTGTGAGTGTCAGTGAGTCTTTTGAGTCTCAGTGAGTCGATTTGGGTCACAATGGTCGTTTGAGCGTCGCAGGGAGTCTAAGGGTTATTTGAGTCGGTTGTCTTAGTGAGTCGGTTTGGGTCGCAATCGTCGCTTGAGCGTCGCAGGGGGTCTAAGGGTCGTTTGAGTCGGTAGTCTCAGTGAGTCGGTTTGGGTCACATGGGCCCGTTGAGTCGCATGGGTCGGTTGTCGCATGGATCGATTGAGTCGCATGGGACGGTTGAGTCGCATTGGTCGGTTGAGTCGCATGGGTCGCTTGAATCAGTAGAAGTATAATGTATTCTTAATTAATTGGTCATTTTGCAGGTGGCGCCAAAGCCGAAGTTTGTGTATGAATTCAAGCACATGGACAAAATGCCAAAGATCACCACCAAGTGTTATCATCACGAGATAATAACGAAGCTGAAAGGAATCTTAGATGAATACGAGTTGCATTACTTCGACAAGGAATCACAATTTAAGCATTTATTTCATTTCTAATGTGACTCCACATTGACTAAGGTTCAAATGTCTATCCTCCTAAATCACTCCGTGATTGTACGGGATAAGAAGGAGTTGTGGTTCGTCTTAAATGGTGTTCCCATCCGGTATTCTATAGTGGAGCACGCACTAATTTCTGGATTAAACTGCAGACCATATCCTAAAGGATGGGAGTCCAAAAGGGGTGATACATTCAGGCGGAAGAATTTCGGCCATGGAAAGGTGACCCCCGCATAAATCATTGGAAAACTTGTGAAGACGGAGAATGCTGAGGACCGGAAGAGGTTGGCAACTTTGATGTTGTTGGCGCAAGTTATGGGTCACAAGCCTTCATCAGACAACTCTATCAGCCATGGTCTCATTGACATGGTTGATGACTTGGAATTTTGTGAACGCTTTCCATGGGGGCATTACACATTCGAGAAGATTGTGGATATTTGCCGCAAGCACGTTAGCGGGGATTCACCGAAACCAAAATGGTATTGTGGCGGTTTCATGATCCCCACTAATGGTAAGTTGTATATATTATTCAAATAACTTGAATGTTTTCGTACTTTTTGCATTCTTATCATTTTGTTTTAATGTTGCAGTTACTTCCTTTCGAAACCATCCTTAGTTTGGGCGGAAAGGGATGGTATGTTGATGTTGTGGATGCGGATCCATCATGCCCAAGAATGTGCAAGAAGATGGTTAAATCCAGTATGAACCTAAAGTATGTAGATGTGATAAGGCTGATCGGAGATTCTAAGATAACAATTACACAAGGGTCACAAGGAAAACAAGGGTCACAGAGGGTAATAATGGTTATTTTTTGTTTTTCAGAATATTCGAATTATTATTCGTGCTGAACACGAAGAGGTAGATTTAGTTTTTGATCTGGACGACTATGAGAGATGCCATGATCTCGATGTTCAGATATGGATGGACATATTCGTAGAAATCCGAAGAGTATTTGTTGGGAGGACATCCGTGAGCAAGAATTGCTGAAGCGAAAAGCAGTTCTTGGTGATCAAAAGAAGGGGAAAGGGAAGGAGAAAGGGAAAGGGACTAAAGGCCCGATTGGTGGAGTCATAGCCAAATGCAAACGCAACGACTGCGTTTTCTGGCGACATTAAAACTGACTGGTGGAGTCGCAGTCGCCCGTAAACGCTGCAAACGTGGAATTTAAAAATCCAGAATTATGTTGCGTTACGTTTGCGTTTTGGTGCGTTTTGAATAAAATTACCAAAATACCCTCGTATTTTTCTCTTATCTCTTCTCTTTTTCTATTATAAATTATATTAATCGTAAAAAAATATATATACATATACATATATATATATATATGTATATGTATTTGAAAATTATAATTAAAAAGTATACACTAAACAACAAAATTTGAATAAATTCTTTTATTAACAATTGTCTATTTTGGTAATTAATTTTGTTCACGCAATCGTAACAGTTTTTACCATTCGCTTCTAGTCGTAGTCGCCCGCAAATGCAGCGATTCCACCATTAAGACAAAATGAAACAAAACGCCGCCAATCGCTGACAGAAACACTGACAAGCGCAAACGCAAACGCTGCGTTTCCACCAGTCAAGCCCTTTGAGGAAAAAGAGCGTGGGTGAAAAAATGATAAGGATTGACGATGATGAAGCTGATGCTAAAGGTGATGAAGAAAGAGATGGTGATGTTGAAGCTGATGCTGAAGCTGAAATTGAAAGAGAAGGTGAGGATGAAGATGAAGCTGAAGGAAAAGAAGCTGCAGTTCGTCTGACACTAGAGCAGAAATTAGTGAAAGAAGTAAAGAAATCGGAGAAAAGAATCATCAACGCTGTCAGAGATCTTCTAAGGGATGCCGGGTTTCATTTGCCTAATACAAAAGCAGAGGCGGCAAATCCCAAAGGTGCTGAAAAGGCAAAATCAAAATCTGCCGAGATAGATGCGAGCACCGCGAGCACCGCAAACCAATCTTTTGGCAGTGTTAGAGACTATGAATTCCTTCAACGTTCATATCCAGTGCCAAACGAAGAGCCGGTTGAGTCAGAGTTTAAAAATGACTCTGGAGATGGCTCAGAAGAGGATTTGGCAAATATTTCGAGATTAATTGAAAATATCGCATATGCCGTCACCATTCCTCTAACTGAATACATTTCCAGAGAGGTTACTGCAGTCGTTGCTCTTGATGAAGTTCCACCAAGTAAGTAATAAATAGTAAAAAAGTTCATTTGAGTCAATTTCCATCGAGAGTCGGCATGAGTCGCAAAAGACGCATAAGTCGCGCGGTCGTATAAGTAGTGCCAATGATATTTATGTCATTTATCTAAATAAGAAGATGACCCGTAGACGCATAAGCATCTAGGGGTCATCTTCTCCAACTCCGCGACAAAATCAAACGGTGCTCCAAGGGATCTCAACCGATTGATGACTATTTTCGGACAATCACATCCACCGCCGATGAATTCGCCCTCTTAGGGAGACCACTTGACCACGAAGATCTTCTAGATGCCATTCTTGAAGGTCTTCCCGAGGAGTACAAGCCCATAGCGGATGTGTGTGTGTCGTTATTGTAAAAAAGGAAATGATTGTAATTCAAAAAGACATGACCGGGATATCGCATCGTCGTCAGATGGAATTCGAAAAGACATGACCTGCAGATGTTATTTTTTTAAATTTTTTTAAATATGACGAAAAGTTTGGCGGGAATTTTGGTGACGGAATTTTCGGCGGGTCGCATGGGTGACATGGTCACATATAAGGATCACCACATAGGAAATCGACGAATTTACGGGTTTATAATGATAAACCGTCAAACTAATTAATGCCAATTGAGGGTCGCATGGGTCGTATGGCCGCATATAAGGATCAATGTATTCGAAATCAACGAATTTACGGATTAACAATGATAAAATGTCACAAAACAATCAAAACAATACATTTAAAACGTCAAACTACTTAATGCCAATTGAGGGTCTCATGGGTTGCATGGTCGCATATAAAGATGAATATATGTGAAATCCACGAATTTACGGATAAACAATGATAAAATGTCAAAAAACAATCAAAACAATACATTTAAAATGTCAAACTAATTTAATCCAATTGAGGGTCGCATGGGTCGCATTGGTTGCACGGTCACATATAAGGATCAATACATGCGAAATCGACGAATTTACGGGTTTATAATGATAAAATGTAAAAGACCAATCAAAACAATACATTTACAATGTAAATCAATGGTTAAAACATATTATGACCCATGTGTCCCTAGTTGAGTTGTGTATAACCAATGCATGTGCTACAAAAGCGATAGTAGTGTTTTAAGAACTCATCGGATGAGTTTGACAAAATTTCAAAAAATACATTCAACATTGTTTTCAAATGTCGATATTATTTATATTATTGTCTATATTGATTCTAAATTGATAATGACATATTGATAATGGTATGTTGATAATAGCATGGGTCGTATGGTCGCATATAATGATCGATACATACGAAATCGACGAATTTACGGATTAACAATGATAAAATGTCGGATGGGTTCTAATTTAATCCAATTGAGGATCACATTGGTCGCATGAGTCATATTTGTTCGCATGAGGTCGCATTGGTCGCATGAGTCATATTTGTTCGCATGAGGTCGCATGAGTCGGATGGGTTCTAATTTAATCCAATTGATGGTCGCATTGGTCGCATGAGTCATATTTGTTCGCATGAGGTCGCATGAGTCGGATGGGTTCTAATTTAATCCAATTGATGGTCGCATTGGTCGCATGAGTCATATTTGTTCCAAACACTGCCAGTGATGCTGGCTTTTGAAGATGGGGTTTGTAACGACGAAGAACACGAGGTTTGTGTCGACACAAATGAATTTTGTATCGACGAAGAAGACGGGGTTTGTCTCGACAAAGATGGGGTTTGTCTCGACGAAGATGGGGTACTTCTTCGAGCCTCACCGGGTCCAGGATAACGATTCTCTTTAGGCCTCCCGTTTTGCCTTTTCTGAGCCAGCATAGGAGATTGAATCGTAAATTCAGTCACTGAAAGGGGAATGTCCCAATCACTGCAATCAAGAACTGGATACCCGGTTTTTTGGTAAGCCAAACGCCATGTCTCCCGAAGGTAGTAGTTTGAACATAGATCTAGTATCTTGTGACCTTTACCAACCTTATGTGATGCCGCAATTGCGTGTTTGCATGGATACTTATCCACATCAAACATTTTGCATTCGCACGTTCTTTTTTTAAGACTTACTACAAATCTTCTACCCATCTCATTTCTCACCTCATACTCATCACTCAGATTGTTCAATTCAATAACATCATACTTGGATGCCTGTCCAAACCATTCATGTAACGTTTTCTCAACGTAAGGTGTTAACTTTTGAGAATCATCACCGGTAGCTGCTTCCAACCTATACATATTGAACCTTTCCACTGTCTTTCCCAAACAAATATCTAAAAGCCCTAGGATCGTAAATTTTTTTGACTTCTTCAACGTTGAATTTATCGACTCGGCGCCATTAGTGGTTAATAAGTTGTACCTTTTCCTCTTAAATTTGCATCTTGCCCACTTAACGGGATCAAGTTCCTCTTTCTCCAAATACTTTGCAACATTAGGATACCTGCGCAAAGGTTAGAAAGATCAAATATGGCCACAAACGTCACAACGGTCACAAAGGTGGTAGGGGGTACAAGGGTCGTAGGGATATGCGGGTCGCAGGGGGTACAAGGGTCGTAGGGGTACAAGGGTTGCATGGGGTACAATGGTCGCAGGAGTACGAGGGTCGCAGCGGTACTAGGTCGCAAGGGCACCAGGGTCACAGGGGCACAAGGATCACTGGGGTCAAAGGGTCGCAAAAGGTACAAAGGTGGCAGAGGTGCAAGGGTCGCAGGAGTACGAGGGTCGCAGGGGTAAAAGGGTCGCAGGGGTCTAAGGGTCGCAAAAGGTACAAGGGTGGCAGAGGTGCAAGGGTCGCAAAGGGTACAAGGGTCGCAGAGGTCACAAAAGTCACAAAAGTCATTTTTTGTACCTGGCCTTCAAATCTTCAATAGCACTTCAAATTCGTTCTCCGTGTATGCTGCTGCACATTTGAAGAACAGTTCCGCCATAGTATCACCCTTTGAAGTCTTTCTACAATGGCCTTTATTGACGTAGCTCTTTATATTTTGCGATAAATGACGCACACAAAAACCATGATCAGCTTCTTTATACACTTCTTTGACTGCTTTGATCAAGCTTTTATGGCGATTAGATATCACAATGACATCACGTCCTTCCGGTATCACCTGTTTCAATCTTTACATAAACCACGTCCATGATTCGTCCTTCTCTCTGTCGACTATTCCCCATGCAAGAGGATATTGGTGATGTTCATCATCTTGCGTGGTCACCACAATCAATGCTCCCTTGTACACTCCTGTCAGAAATGTCTTATCCACAACAACCACTTTACGCATGTATTTCCATCCCTTTATAGCCGCTCCTACAACCATAAAAAGGTATTTGAAGCTTTTTCCATCAATGTCGTACTGAAGATCTGCGACAGATCTGAGATTTCTTTGTATAAACATGTGCAACCACCCTGGAAGCCTCCTATAATGTTCAAAGTCATCACCACGAATATCCTTTTGAGCACCGTATTTGCCTCTTAATGCTATCAAATACGATACATTGGCACCGTATTTTGCTTTTACACGAGCCATCAATTCTTTTGCCGGAGGTGTTTCATAATTTCCGGCATATTCCTCTTTCAAATAATCCTTAACCATTTGTGTTGTACCCTTTGTAGCTTCGGTCCGTTTAGATACAGGTGAACAATTATGAATGCGATGGTGTGTTCTCACACTAAACTTTTGGAATTTGGGATTGTTGCCACGCGTAATTTCCATTTACAACCATTTCCGGCAAACTTGCATCGTACTTCCCACAGCTTCGTATCAGATCTCAATGTTGTATATCTAAACGAAGCTTCGATTGAACCCTTCTTTACAAATGCCTATACATCCTTCTTGCTATCAAACTCTTGCCCAATTTTAAGATCCAATCCATCTTCGAACTCGAAGATATTATTTTCGCTATTGTGAACTACCATTTCCGATTTGTTCTCACCATCACCATACTTATGCTCTGTTGGCACGTCAAAACCAACTTTATTACTGCCACAAACAACTCCATCAACTACCACATTCATGGCACACCCACCATCTTCTCTTAACCCGCTTGTATGTTCACTATCAGAATTATCCGAATCCAAAATATCTATTGTTTCCGGATTACTATAAACTCTACTTTTGTTATCAAAACCTACAATAACACAGTCATCATAATCTACAACACCTCGATCCTCACCTTCTTTAGCAATACTTCCAAAAACGGGAATTAGAGGCTCAATTTCCCTCTCAATTTCGATTTCATAATTCACACTTGTCGATTCTATCTCCACATACAGCAGTGGTCGAATTCCTCTTATACAATCGAACAAATAACAAATAAGATGTTTGTCATTCATTATATATGTTGGCTTCCTATTTTCACAAATATTGGGCAAATAGCTTAACTTCAACTTCGTTGATCTCTGCGCATAACTCATCAATCAGTTGCTGGTATGTCAGACTAACCGGAGGACAAAAGAAAAATACTCTCTGGTTTTCCTGAACTCTACCAACCCATTCAGATTCTCCATTTAGGTTTTTTCCCATTTACCATCATACAAAAAATAAATCAGTGTGATTTTCTCATCCACCGTATCCATTACACCTGTAACAAAAACATAAAAAGAGGGGTAAATTTTGTAACCCACTGCGACCGTGCCACTCAATGAGACTCTGTGACCCAGTGCGACCGTGCGACCCTTGTACCCCTGCGACCCTTTGACCCCTCCCCTTTGCAACCCTTGTACCTCTGCGACCCTTGTACCCCTTTGCGACCCTTATACCTCTGCGACCCTTGTACCCCTTTGCGACCCTTATACCTCTGCGACCCTTGTACCCCTTTGCAACCCTTGTACTCATGCGACCCTTGGACCCCTGTGACCCTTTCAACCCTTTGCGACCCTTTCAACCCTTTGCGACCCCTTTCCCATGCGACCCTTGGACCCCTATGACCCTTTGACCCTTTGCGACCCCTTTACCTTTGGACCCCTGCGACGACCTTTGATCCCTTTGACCCCTCGATGAGACTCTGTGACCCAGTGCGACCATACGACTTTGTGACCCACTCTGTCACCTTTGACATTGCAATAAATATGACTCGTTTAGACTTATTTTCAATAATTGCAATAAACACAAGAGAAACACGAAAAAATCACTATACATACCTGGTTTTTTTGCGGAACGTGCTTAATTGCAAGCTTCTTTGTTGACAACAATGTCACCTTTGACATTGCAATAAACACAAGAGAAACACGAAAAACTCACTATACATACCTGGTTTTCTGCGGAACGTGCTTAATTGTAAGCTTCTTTGTTGACAACAAAGGGTTTCAACCTATTGGCAGCGAATCTGATGCCGATCGCAAGCTACTCTCGCTGAATCTGTTGTGGTGTGGGGGAATAGTAATTTTCAAGCCACAGGAGAGAGAAAAATAGAGGTGCTCTAGAGGAGAGAGAAAAATTGTCGAGAAGGGTAATATGGGATTATCAATATTTTAAGGGTAGATTTGAAGTTGAAACTTTTTTTTCAGCCAAGGGTATTTTTGAAGCACTTTAGCCCTACAAGGATATTTTTGAAGTTCTCCCGTATCATTTGGTGTTGGCGCCTACGAACCCCATGATGGGGCTATTTCTTTTTTTTTCTTTCCGGAAAGAAAGAAATGCATAGGGGACTATACTTTTGTTGCGGCATGCTTCTTAGATTTACGGATTCTTATGGGCACGAGAACTCTGAAAAGCGCATCAGCAACATCAAGAGGAAAAGAAGCCCTTTAGTTTTTGGGATACGGAGAATAAGTTGATTTCTTGGTTGTGCTATATAAGGTTATGGGGAAGTTGAAATAGGAGAGCACTCTTGTCAGCAATTCGAGTTTGTTTATGTCCAACTCGTGAATTTTACATAGAAATGAAAGAATCTGGAGTCATTAATGAACAAAATCTTGTAGTATCAAAAGTGGTTATAGTATATGGTCAGAGAATGAACCACCAGAATCCCATCTTACCCTGAAAAAGCAGTGACACCATGAGTCCTTGAACCGATAACCATTTTCGGCTAACCTAGTCTCCTCCATCCCTCTAGACCAGCAAAGGGTAATACAGGTAATCATCCCGATACCTTTTCGATCACTTAAAGCGAGCTGACCATGATGCCTAAATGCTAAGAACTGCATTTAGATTCTTTCATCTTATTTTGTTTTTCAAGAACTGAAAAAAATAGGTAGTCCACTCGTGAAAAGACTCAACTCTTACACTAGTTAACAAACGAGATGAGAGTGATGTGAATCTGCATATCCTTTTGCAACTCCTTTGGAAATATTACTTAAATGATATAGCTTTTCCAATATATAACTTTATTTTTATGTGTATCATGTCTTTCTTTCTTTCTATTTTGAAAAGGAAGGAGTTTGGAATATTGTGGACATTGTAATTGTAACGATATATGTATTGTACACTTGTTCTTTGAATAAAATCGCTCAGGCGCTAGAGATGGTTTCACTTGAAATAGCATCATTTGTGCATCAAAATTGTAAAATTTAGTTGTGACGCGGTGATGTTAATGACGCGGTGAGGTATATAAAAATCATTGAGTTTAAAATTGTGGTCAATGCTATAATGTAACTAGGAGTGTCAGGAAATGGGTTAGTCAAACACATGCAATAAATTTTATATAATGGGTTGGGTCAATCCAATTTATTTAGTTTATGGTTTATAAAACCCAAATCCATTAAAACCAAACCTTATAAACTAACTTCATAAACATATATAAGATTCTAAATTTATTAAATTAAAACCATATAAATCGTATAATTTCGAAAAAAGTCTTTAAATTTTGAAAAGAACCAACCCGATCCATTTGATAAGTGAGCATATAATTATGGCTTATAAATTTTTATTTTTATTTTTATTTTTGTAATATCATATTCTAGTCTTAGACACATATCAATTTATAATTTGTTCAATTTTTTTTTTACAATTTCAATGGTGCGTTATAGTTCAATAAAACTAAAATTTCATGATTAGGAGATATGGCAATATTTTTAAGATTATTGGTTGTTAATATCTTAACATAAAGTGTTTGTTAATATTTTAGAGATATTTGAAGTTTATTAATATTTTTTGTTTTTAGGATATTCAAGATATTTGGTTGAATTGTAAAGTTTATACAATGTTGTTGAAGGTATAAATAAATAATGAAGTGCATCTTATGTGTTTTATCATGGTATTAGAGTCTAGTTTGATATTTAATAAATTTCGCAAACATTATATGATCATATAACACTACAAAAAACATGCGATTTCCACAGGACATATCCATTGGAAATCGCCCAAAATCCGTTGCAAAAACAAATTCCCAATGGACGACAACGGATCTGAACCCATTGGAAAACGCGCGTTACAAATCGGGATCCTTTGCGATTCCCAACGGTGTGCCAACAAATAATATGTGTTGAAAATTTGTGACGGACGTCCAACGGATGACGTCGTTGGTAATTTGTAACGGATGCCCGTTGAAATAAATGTGACGTGCAATGGACACCCGTTAAAATATTGTAACGGATGTCCGTTACAATTCTTTAACGGGCGTCCTACGAAAAAAGAGCGGGAATTCAAATTTTTCAACGGGCATCCGTTGCAAACTGGCATCCGTTGGATACTTGTTTAAATAATAAAACTTTTTACAAAAACAAAAAAATTAAACCTAATTCTATTACATTTCATTTAAGTCGGTTGGGCCGATATCATCTCCGTGGTCACCAACACCTCTAGAACGCGTTGCATCAGAATCGATAGGGGTGGGCAATCCGGGTTTTAGGACGGGTTCCTCGGGTTCGGTCCGGGTTCGGGTTTCTCGAGTTTTAAAAATTTGAACCCAAAAAACCCATTCGGTTTTCGGGATGGGTTCCTCGGGTTTCGGGTTGAGTTCGGATTGTTTGGGTTTGAAACATTGAACCCAAAAAATCCGAATTGTATTTGGGTTATTTCGGGTTCTCGGGTTCTTCGGGTTCTTAGGGTTTTTTGGGTTATTTAAGTACGGTTAATTCGGGTTTTAAACGGGTAATTTGAGTTTAAACGGGTAATTCGGGTTCCAAATTTAACATACAAAAATTAGGTTAGAAGGGTTAGGGTTTTTTTTTGTTCCTCGGGTTCTTCGGGTTCTCCCGAACCCAATCCGGACCGACCCGAATCCATCTGGGTTTTAGATTTTGAACTCATATGGGTTTTCTACAAAATCCGTTTATCTCACGGGTTGGGTTTTTCGGGTTGGATCGGTCCGGGTAACCCGAAACGCCCATCCCTACGAATCGATACCCGGTTCTTGCTGCGGCGTTGATCCCCTCGCCTGGCCAGATAGCAACTCTATGACGCTCTCCATGTGTTGCATTTGTGATCGCGTTGCCTGTAGTTGGGCTTGAGTATCTCGAAGTTGTGCTTCGAGATCCTCGATACGCCGTTGTTGCGTGTAGCTCTCTTGGACCACGGGAGGTACCGTCGTGACGTCCTCGATGATATCTTTTTAAAGTGCCCCGAGACCGTATAGAAGCACCTTATATGGTCTAGACGACTACAAAATAAACAAAATTAGAGTTATAATTTTTTAAAAATATTTTATTAATAATCGAAAGATAAAATAATAAATATTTACCTCCAAATAAATATTGTCCTTTTGTAAAGGACTGAACTCGTCGGGAGTTGAACTGCAAGCTTGTGATTATTGTGTGATCTTCTCCGTCACAGCTTTCACGGTTCTTTCCGCTCGAGGGTCAGCGAGTTCGGGTTCGCTCTCTTCCCCGATGACCGGCTTCTTATTGGCGTGGGTTTCCACTATCAGCTCAAGAAGAGTTGGTGCTCTTTTTATCTGTTGCATCTGTGATATAAAATAAATTTAATTAGATAAATATTGTAAAAAGCCAAAAATTTAAATAATAATAAATTTACCAATTCTTGCTTTCTCTTCAGGAATGATTTTGATCCCGACGTATGGCGATGCGGACCATCTCCGGGAACCTTCTCGTCGTACCGATATTTTTTGACCTTCTCGCTTTTAGCCTTGAAGTCTTCAGACTCCCAATGTTGAATAAATTGATTGAAGGCCTCGTCCGTTGCCCAAGTCGATTTTCGATTCATGGGGTAGTAGTTGCGCTTGGCGTTGTCCTGTATGTCGCACATCTAAGCCGTGTAGATGCGTAACGTATCCTTCTTTCGTCATCTGTATGCGCCCTGCAAAATAAATTATAATGAGTTAGTTTATAACATATATAAATAACCATTTTAAATAAAAATATAATTTGAAATACACTTACGATAAAGGTGCACCACCATCGGCGACGTATGACTTCTGGCGTAATTTACCAGGAATAATAGAGTTGGTTCTATAAAGATCCTTGGATGATGATGTTGTTCGTATGTTTTAGAACATCATCCACGTCAAACCTGCACATGAAAATTAAATAATTAGATAACTTTATAAAGTAAAACAATATAAAAGTATATACCATTAAATTTACCATAGTGTTCCGATAGGACGATCATGATCGATAATTGGAAGGGTGGGATGCTCGTCGAAATTATCGATTAAGGATTCGATCCACCTTATCATCCTCTTCATAAAATATCGGCGGTGCCGATATTGGTGAAGAAGGGCGATATGGTGGCGGTGGAGGCGGGGGAGGGGCTCCCGCAGAACCAGCCAACATTCCTCCCAAACCTATGAATTGTCTAGCCCTCATTTTTCGTGTTTAGTGTTTGTAAGTGTGATTTTGTGTGTGAGAGGAAGTGTTTGAGAGGATTTTTAAGTTTTGAGTTGTGTTGAAAATGAAACTGTTTAACGGTTTATATGCAGAATTTTCCAACAGGCATCCATTGGCATCTCCAACGGATACCCGTTGGAAAAGATGTCAACCCAATGGACGCAATTAATTGACGGGATGTTCTGTTTCTCCAACGGGCATCCGTTGGAAGTGCATGTTCCCAAGGCAACGGATGGAAAAACGGGGGTTCGTCTCCCGTTGCAACGGACATCCGTTACAATTTGCAACCGATATCCGTTGGAAAATTCTGTAGACTAGGGTAGGCATCATGACACTTTGCAACGGGCATCCGTTGAAAAATTGTAACGGATGCCCGTTGCAACTATTCTAACAGGCATCCATTGGAAAATGGTAACGGATACCTGTTAGCATTTGTAACGGATGCCCGTTAAAAAATGCAATGGTCATCCGTTAAATGTTCTTAACGGATGCCCGTTAGAATAATTGTAACAGACATCCGTTTCAATTTTCCAACGAATGCCAGTTACAATTGTGGAAAATTTAGAAATTGTTTCTAAGTGTCGGAGGCAATTTCTTGTTAAATTTCAATGGATGCCCGTTGGTATTAGATCATATGAAGTTCAAAAAACATTGAACATCATTTATATATTCTTCGATTGTATTTACATTTCGATTGTTGGATTACACATCATCTACATTACATTACTCATCTAAAAACATTGAACATCATTTACATTACACATTATTGTATTTACATTTTTTTCAGAAGATTCATCGATTGGCGAGTCTTCCTTCGATTGTTCATTGAATTCATCACCGTTTTCATCTTCAGCATCTTCCAGTTCAACGTTTTCATAATCGCGTATGAATTCTCTGTCTATGTCAGTTCTTGCGAGAATCTCCTCTCAATTGTCTGTATCAATTAAATGAATCGGCTGCGGATGATCGGATTGCAACAGATCTTCTTTATCATCTGAGCTTATGATTCCTCGTGGTTTGATCTTTACTACGGCCCACCACTCCTCTCTTCGACGTTTCAATGTTGTTGGATATTGCACATAACATACTTGATCTACTTGATCTATTGTGATGAATGGATCATACTTACCATATTGTCGTGCCGAATTGATGTCAATTCCTCCCCATCAGTTTTTTCGTATTCCGTCCTACGGTTGGATCAAACCACTGACATTTAAAAAGCATTACCTTCAACCCAACGAGACCGAGATATTCCACTTGTAGGATTTGTGCAAAATTCTGTAGAAGTTCTCACCATCTATTTCACTATTGATGCAAATACCATAATTGTATGTGCTTCTATGTTTTCCGTGTTCGTACGTGTGGAACGTGTAGCCGCGAGTAAACAAGATTAGCCAACACATAGCATTTCGTGCAGGACCATTAGCCAAATCTTTTATCTTTCCGGAAAGCATGTCCATGAGGATGAAATCTTCTATGATAATCAAACCAATATGGTTTCTTACCATGTACTAGTCGAAATGAATATGTACCCTCCATACAATATGGACATGTCAATCTTCCGTGCGTGCTTCATGCAGATAACATTCTATTAGGAGGAAAGTCGGTAATTGTTCACAACAAGACCGCTTTCAATGTGAAATTTTGCTTCGTACTGACATCATAAGCAAGAATTCTTTCATTCTAAAAATGTCTTAATTCATGAATTAAGGGCTGCAAAAAGACATCAAAACTTCTCTTTGAATGTTCTGATCCTGGAATCAGCAACGGGTATCCATTACAATTTTCAATGGATTTCCATTGGAATGTTTTTTCCAGTGTCTAACAAGGTTCCAACAGATGGCACCAACGGAAGATATCCGTTAAAAGTTGCGACGGATTGCAATGGAAAGGGCAATAGAAGATATACGTTAAACGTCCGTTGAAATTTGTAACGGATTGCAATGGATGTATGCCCGTTGGATGTTCTCGTACATCTGTTGCTATCCGTTGCCATTTGTCATCAACAGACGGATCCATTGCCCCTTCCGTTGGAAACGACATGTTTTTTTAGTGTAAATATGATTAATAAAGTAGGAAAAATAAAAATATTATTAAAAAAATAATCGACGATGATGATGGTGAATTTGAAGATGGTGATGACAATTCTTAAGGAGGATTACATGGTTCATTGTTGTTTCTTTTTGTTTTTGTTTTTTAATCTTTTGTTTATCTATGTATGTAAAGTTTATATGAAACAAAAATCTAAATCCTTTGAAATGTTTAAAAGATTCTATAGGGAGGTTGAAAAGCAAACGAGAAAGTTTGTCAAGGTGTTGAGATTTGATCGTGAAGGGGATACCTAAGGCATGAGTTTATCGATTATCTATGATAAAATGGTATTGTGTCGCATTGGACTTCTCCTGGAACGTTGAAACTTAACAATATAATGAAAAAGGTGAACTAAACCGTATTAGATATGGCACGATCTATGATAGGGTTTGCTGATCTTCCAATCATCCGTTAGGGATATGTTTTAGAAGCGGTTGCATATTTGCTTAACAAAGTTTCCACTAAAGTAATGTCTAAGACTCTATATGAGATATGTAAACTCTTAACACAAAGTGTTTGTGGCTAGAGGTGTGACGATTTTGGAAAGGGAGTTCCTTGTGGAATGAAACCATGGTGAGGAAATAGTTCTTAATGAGATTTAAAAAATCTATGAAACCGACACAAGTTAAAGAGCATAGGATGCCCAATGAGAAATTGTTTTTGGATGTTTTGAGGTTGAATATGAGAGTTCCATCTTCAGTTATTGAAGGTCAAAAACAGGTTATGGAACCTAAATCAAGAACGTATTCAACAACAACATCTTGTTGAGATAATACCTTTAGTACAAGTTCCTCTTAAAATGGCTACAAGCTCTCACCATGCGTATGAGAGGTTAAACCTCATGATGCAAGAAATGAGTGAAATCATGTTGATGATGATTCACTTTTGAGGAAGCGATGCATAGTTCTAACTTTGACAAGTGGTGGAAATCCATGGATTCAAAAATACAATCAATGATTGTCAACAAAGTATGGAATTCAGTAGAACCTTCAATGAATTCTAGACCAATTGGTTGTAAATGGGTCTACAAGAAAAATATTGGAGAAGATAGGAAGGTAGAAACCAAAAAAACACGTTTAGTTATCGAGCAATATAATCAAGATGAAGGAATTGACTATGAAGAAACGTTTTTCTCTTTGGCTATGCTCAAGTCTATTCATATTGTACTTGCGATAGCGACTTCCCATGACTATGAGATATGATACATGGACGTGAAAAAACATTCTTGAATGGAGAGCTCTAATAAGAGGTCTATGTGACACAATCTATGGGTTTCATGGTCTCGTCCATTTATAGTATGGTATACAAGTTGCAAAGCTCCATTTATGAACTTAAGCAACATTCTCGTAGTTGGAACCTTCGATTTAACAAGGTAATTGAAAATTTTAAATTTGTTAGATGTAGAAATGAGCCTTGAGTATACGAGAAAGTTAGTGGGAACAACATTATATGTGGATGGCATATTGCTAATTAGAAATGATGTACCGTCATTGCAAGGGACTAAGGTTTGATTATTGGAACAGTTCCCCATGAAAGACTTGGGAGAATTCACTAATAAAAAATATGTCAATATCAATGAATCCGTTCGTTAAAATATTTACCAACGGATTTGTTCGTTGAAATATTTACGAATAGATTCTAACATATTCGTCCATTGAAATGTTTACCAATAGATTACATGGTTAGCCGTTGAAAATTCTTCATCTTTATCAACTGATGCCCGCTTCAATTTTCCAAATTTTCAATGGGCATCCATTGAAAATTATAGCGGATGCCTCTTGGAAAAAAATATAATTACAAAATTATGCATCTGTCGTCTTCACATTTTCAACTGAAATCCGCTAGAATTTTCAAAGGGTGCCCTTTAAGAAAACGAGAGGATGAGATCTGATATTCGTTGAGTATTTAGGATATTGAACAATTCATTTTTAACACATTCAATAAAAAATCTCAAAGCCTCTCCCAATCCAATTAAAGACATACACTATGAGGGTTGGACAATTCATCAGTTATAAAGACTTATCGGCGGGTTTCGAAGGAGGTCCGTCACCACCTCCTCCACCATCACTCCTTTTTGGGACGTCGAGATAGACAAAGAAGAAGAACAAGGTTTAGATGATTTGTAGGATATAGTTTTTTTATTTGTATTTTTTCTAAAATATTATATTAAACTTTTTTATATATTTTGAATTGATATTTTAAGTTTAAAATTATAAATATTTTTTTTATTTTCTATAAACTCAACGGATGTCCATTGATGATACAATCATAATATCAACTTGCATATGTTGATATATTCAAAATTTCTGCTCAAAGTACTATTAGGCATCCGTTGGTAATTTTCAAAATTTTCACGAAAATTTTTAATAGATATCCGTTGATAGTCATTCATGCGAACATACGTTGAAATTTTCAATGGAAATCCATTGGAAATTTCTTTGGACATACGTTGTAAATTTCAACAGTCTTATCTGTTAAAATCCATTGAAATATCATTGGAAATTTCAACATATGAATTTTTTCAACAGTCGATTACCAACGACCATGAATTTGTGGAAAATTTCTAATTTAAAAAAAAAATCATTTCCAACGGATTTGGCTATTGAGTGCCCTATATTCTAGGAATAAGGATCTATAGAGATAGATCTAAGAAGGTGTGAGGACTCTCCTAGATTGTGTAGGTTGATACCATAAGAGACGGCATAACATGATAAATTCCACGATCAACTATCTTTTAATAGGCACAAGAACTTATATTTCTCGGGAGGACTGTTCTAAGGTTAAGGATGAGAGATAACATGAGTAGGATCTCATATGCTAGCGTAGTAGGAGCCATCACGTATATCATGATGTGTATAAGACCTGATGTGGCCTTGCGCTAAGTGTATCAATCAATATCATGTAGATTCGGTGATGAACATTAGATATTGGTCAAAGTTGTTCTTAAGTACTCGAGAAGGACTAAAGATCAATTTCTCATCTATTGAGACTCTAGCTTGGAGTTAGAGGGTTTAACTAATACGAGTTTTTCATCAGACAAGGATGACATTAAATCCATGTAATAATTTGTATTTTCTTGAATGGTAGAACATGCTAGTGCAGCTGACTCGCTTATCAAATCATTATATATCGCTGGATGTGAGGCCGTGAAGGAAATGGTCTCGCTGAGAACATTCTTTAGTGAAGTCGGTGTGGTATCATCGATAAAGGAGCTTGTTTCATTATTTTGTGATAATTGTGGAGCGACAGCTCAAGTGAATGAACTACGATCTCATCAAAGATCGGAGCATGTTTTGCAGAAGTACCACTTGATACGAGAGATCATTGAACGTGTGGACGTTAAATATCAAAAGTATAAAACAAACGTGATTAATCCATTCATAAGGACGCTTGATTCAAAGGAGTTTGGCCAATAAGCTGAGGTTTGGTATATATTTATCATAATATGATCTTGATCATGGGATAACTAGTGAGATTTTTGTTATCCAAATAGATCAACATGCATGTGGCAGTTACTATCAGATTGAAATTAATAGATCTATTGTACTAAGTCACATATATGGATGATGCATGTAGGATTTGATCATTGAACTGACCTAAAGTGATATTTCATAATGTTTAAGTTACCATTAGTATGTTAATATGATTTCTCATAAATAATATGAATGTCAATTTTTTCTTAGACTTGAGTCAACAATGTAATTGATAAGTTATTTTTCATTCGTTGATCTTGAACACTCTTTTCTCTAGGATGTTTATCGAAATGATATGTTTGTGCATTTGATGTTTAATCAAGATAGGATTCGTTATTCCTTGGTAAGAGTGTGAGCTCTACATCGTCATCGTAAAAACTTAATTTTTTTGCCAATGAAAGAATGAAAAAAGAAAGTGATTTCTCGAATTGATTCGACAATCGTTTATGACTGACATGAAACATATTTGGTAATCTAATAGGGTTTGAAAGTCAAATCATACCTTAAGATTATTCGGCACTAGAAAGATAGATGGAAATACTATATTTTCTTTCGTTGTGGTTTTCTACAAAATAAAGGATGTTTATTCACGCTCTCTAGTCGTTAAAAAGTGTTGCTAGATGCCAACCTCAATTATTGGACTAATGGGCTACCAGTGTAGTATTGAATCCATGATGTTATACATTTACGAGTGTTTCGATATGTAGTGATGATTGTTAGATAATTTACATGGTGATCGATTATATATGAAAAAATCAGTCAATTGAGAATGACTCTATGAGGTTTGCATATTTGATATGCATGACGGTGTGTGTATGTATGGAGATGCTTATACTAAGATAATTATGAGATAATTGTTACTTAAGACAAGTGAGAGATTATTGAAGTGGTCAAATTTTTAAAGTGCAATTATCAAGTAATTATGGATGATTTAGTAATTAATTACTAGTTAATTAATTGTAACCTTAGCCACCAAAAAAAATATTATAAGTAATACTAAAGGTTAGCCACAAAACACATATGAGACAATCACAAAACACAGAAAAGGTTTATGAGATTCTAAAGAGAAAAAGAGAGAAAGGTTTTGCCTCGATTTTCGACCATGTCAAGGTGTTGGGGACCCATCATTATCACGGTGTGAATCATTCGTGGAGGTTTCATACCATCAGAACTACAACTGCAAACGCCCTCAATTTCCTAAAGGTTAGTAGATTCGTATCCATGCTTGATTATTTATGAAACAAACTCCATAAAAACGAAAACTTAAAAAAACAAATTATATATATTATTTGGGTTGTTAAAACGTTTTCGCTTTCAAACCAACAATCCTACATCAAACTTTTTTTGTGACATTATAATGTTGCATTGATTAATTTCTTCCATTATATTATTTTAACCATTACCCGAGTATATGTTTTAGATACGAAACCAACCTAAGATAAATTATATATATAATAATCTTTGTAAGGTTGTTTCTGGTGAAGCCACCTCAGCAAGGATGATTTAATATCACAAAAAAAAACTATTAAAAAAACTCTTCAATTCGCCTATTTATATTTTATTTAATTTTAACAAAAAAAAAGTTAATGATTTTTTAGATTCTCTTCACAAAAAAATCTCACATATTTATATTTCATTTAATTTTAACAACAAAAAATTAATGATTTTGTAAATTATATTTATATAATAATCCTTGCAAGGAATTTATATCTTAAATATAAAAAATTTATATTTTTAAAA
>CM071867.1:17846282-17887118 GCA_036759665.1 Gynandropsis gynandra
AAAAAATAAAATATAATTATATTTTATTAAATAAAATAATGATTATTAAATATCACAAAAATATCTTCACAAAAAAAATATCTTCAATTTACCTATTTATATTTTATTTAATTTTCACAACAAAAAGTTAATGATTTTTTAAATTCTCTTCACAAAAAAAATCTCTTCATCTCACCTATTTATATTTCATTTAATTTTAACAACAAAAAGTTAATGATTTTGTAAATTATATATATATATATGTGTGTATAATAATCATTTCAAGGAATTTATATCTTAAATATACAAAATTTCTATTTTTTTGAATTAAAAAAATACTCAAATACGTGAATTTTACACCAAATTAATATATACCAATATTAGTATCATTCTATTTGAAGAATTATAAATATTAATATAATATCTCAATTTTTTTATTTTACCAAACAAAATTACAATTTAATTGTTAGTTTCTTATAACATGATTTGGTTGTAAATGTTAAATTTTAATTAACGTCTTATATTTTCATACAACACAATATTTTATTTAATTAGAATTAAAAATCAGCTATTTTTACCAAAAAAAGAAAGATGGTAAACATATAAAAAATAAAATATAATTATATTTTATTAAATAAAATAATGAGATCTACTACCATACGTTATTTGATATATTTTTTAATGATATTAAATAACAAAAATAAAATTTCAAATATATATGACTCTTGAAATACAAATAACATCATATAAAATTAATAATTATTTGTAATATAATATGAATCGTGTTAAATTATTATTGTTTTTCAATTTGTTATTTTTATATTATTGTAAATTCATAAAAAAAGTCCTTATACCGAGGGTTATTTTTTCACCTACTGATTCAGGTCTTCCATTTGGATTGAAAAGATAATAATTACCAGTCAAATTGTGTTACACAATGACAATCAACAAAAGTCAAGGACAAAGTTTTAAGCAAATCGGTTTATCTTCCAAAACCAGTTTTTAGCCACGACCAGCTTTATATTGCACTTTCAAGAGTAACTTCGGCGAATGGACTAAAGATATTACATATAAATGTCACGAGTAGGCAAAATTTTTCTATCGAGAAAGTTTAAACGGTCTCCCAAAGTTACAAGGCATGTAGGTAAAATATAATTCTTTAAATTCATAGTTGTCATCTTCAATCATACATTGTTATTCGTCAGAAATCATATTGATCAAGGTTGTTTCTATGCAGGTTGACATCATATAAAAAAAATCTCATTGGTTTATTACAATTATTACTTATGGTTAATTCTAATACCTTTTAAATTATATGCATCGATACCTGTAATTTTTTTCCATTACTTTTGTCCTAACATTTTCTTCGTTTATAATGTTTCATGAGATATTGCACATCTGCATTCATTTTATGGATCAATCCGTTTCAGCCACGACCAGCTTTATGTTGCACTTTCAAGAGTAATTTCGGCGAATGGACTAAAGATATTAGATATAAATGCCAATAGTAGGCAAAATTTGTCTATCGAAAAATTTTAAACGGTCTCCCAAAATCACAAGGTATGTAGGTAAAATACAATTCTTTAAATTCATAGTTGTCATCTTCAATCATACATTGTTATTCGTGAGAAATCATATTGATCAAGGTTGTTTCTATGCAGGTTTACATCATATAAAAAAATTCATTGGTTTATTACAATTATTACCTACGGTTGGTTCTAATACCTTTTAAATTATATGCATCAACCTAATCTACCCGCAAGTGCACGGCACGTGTGTAGTATTTTAGGTGTTAATATTTCAGGAGATATTGCACATCTGCATCCATTTTATGGATCAATCCATTTCTCTTAATTGCACTAATCACAAAACAGATCATCAACATGCTTTTTGTTTCGTTACAATCCGCAGACAATATTGACATCTCTATTATCCACCATATTTAATTAGTTTTTTTTCGATTCTTCTTTAGTTACTTTTTTCATATGATATGAGTGTTTTTTTTTCTATTCCTACATATCTTCCACTACAAAAGACAAATTTATAGCATCATTGAATTTTATTAAAAAAATTTACATAATTCCAACACATTTGTAAAGAAAATTATACAAATCATTACCCGCGCATCGCACAGGATTTTTTCTAGTTACGATAATAAAAAGATCTTCAAGTTATTATTCAAAATCTTTTACATTTATCGATTTACTATATCTATCGAAGTTGAGTTTAATGCCTTTTCTTTTTCTGTTGATACAAACACTTAACCTGTTTCGACTCTTCACAAGGTATCGAGCAAATAGCCCATTTTGGGGCAAAACTCACAAACAAAGCATGTAGTGGTCTAAAAGAACATAAATCCTAACAACTAAAGACATACAATACTATACGTACGAGATTGATTTGATGAAAATAACGTGGAAAGGCATGGTTTTTTTAAGGGGATAATAAAACAAAGAGAGTCAAGGGGTGTACTTAAAGACCGAGGGATTCACACACATGCATTCATCATGAGCTTTGGATAAGAAACAAGACTAAACTCACGTTTCTTTTTATTCCATTTTATCTTATATTTCCATCGACAAAATCCTTCTTCTTGATTCTCTTCACCAACCTCGCCACATCATCACCACCTACTCCTCCTGTTGAAGATGTCGGCGACGATCATAATGGTAATGATGGTCGTCGTCGTATTAGTAGTAATTATAGTAATAATAGGGACGATAAGAAGCAGGAATAATGACTCTGCAAATGATCATGGAGATTGAATCTTTCATGTGATGTCATATTAGAATATGTATATGTGTACCAATATCTGTGTGGGTGTGTTGTAGTACATTTTTATTTCCATATACATGTTTATAAACATCGTTCCTATAAATGTTTTTTTACTGTATATGTTTTTTAATCATATGTTAACTTAATGGTTGTTGTTATTACTCGATGGCTGATGTAATATTTTTTTGTTGAAGATTTGTATTTCATGTATTTGTGTTTTGGGAATAACTTTTATATATAAAAATTTTCCGTCTCTAAAATAGTATATTAAAAAAATAGTATGTGTTAAACTTTCACATTCATCAAAAGGGTGTTAAACCGTTGGCTGTGTATGTGCGTAAAAAGAAAGGTTGAAAAAAGGGTTGCGGGGAAAAGGGAGATGTTGCAGAAACAAGGAAGATGTTGCCGGGAGAGAAAGAGAATATGGAGGACTTCATGGACTTTTTCAGCATGAAGAATGGCAGGTAGTTTTTCTTTTACAGTTTTGAGTCAGTTTGTATGTTGTTTTTTTGTGTTGCAGGAAGTCTGTTTGCCAGCTCATCGGTGGCAGTTACACCTTGAGACTGGTATAAATAGGGGCATGGGAGGATTATTTTCAGATTATCTAGAAACTAGTGAAAGAATTGTAAGGGGAGGAATGTTTGAGTGGCTCACTCTAAAATCAAAAGCTCACACATCTGTTCTACTTCTTTTCAATCAATAAAAATCAGCAGTTTTCTTACCGAATCGTAACAAATTATGGTATCAGAGCCTTCGATCGCAACAAGGAAGACGAGAAGCACTTCGCAGCTAGGTGAAGCAGTGGACGCGATCAATGAAAGACTTTCGAAACAGAATGCATTCAACGAAACTCAGAGCAGAGACATGATGACGCTCAACAACAAGATGGATGAATTGCAGAAATCATTGATGGATTTGGTGAAAATTATCGGAAAAACTCCAGAACGAGAAAGCTATTCCGAACAAAGAGTCAACTGTCCACAGTCACATGATCAAAGAGGTAGTGCTCCACAGGGAGTTCACCGACATTTGCAGAACCTGGATTCCTACTATAAGAAGATTGAAATGCTTGTGTTTGATGGACCCGACATTCTCAAATGGATTTCACGAGCGGAAAGGTATTTTGAAATTGGTAACTATATGAAGAAGATAAACTTCTTTTGGCTGCTATGAATATGGAGGGAGTTGGATTGCGTTGGTATAATTGGAAGAAGACTCGGAAAACGTTTACGGAATGGGATGATTTTAAACTCTGCATTTTCAATCGGTTTGGAGGATTTAAAATTGGATCAGCAAGTGATCGTCTATTCACTCTCACTCAAACTGCATATGTCTGTGAATATCTCCAGGAGTTTGAAGACCTTGTCTCTCAAATTCCAAACCTACCAGATATCGTTCTCATCAGCGCTTTTAAGGCTGGATTGAAGGCGGAAATTAAAATCATGCTGCGTGTGTTGAATGCGCAGGGGCTCCAAGACATCACCGACACCGCACTGCGTATTGACGATTGTGAAATGGAATCGGCAGTTCTGATTCCAGTATCTGGAAATACGAAGACGGCGAACGGCATGAAGAGCAATTTATTTCCAAGAGTGAAGGGACTGGGAAATCAGAACCTAAACTTCAATCGCTCGAAGATTTCAGAGCAGTCAATGGCTGGAAGCTCAGTGACGAAGCCGACGACTCAAAATCAGCTTGTTAGAGAATCTGTTACGGAGAACCGAGGAAGCAATCGCCGGCCGACGTATCGGCGATTAACAGAAGCCGAAACAGAAGAGACGAAGGAAGGGCCTCTGTTTCCGATGCGGTGAGTGATATTCCTATGGTCATAAGTGTAAGCAATGGGAATTGCAAGTTATCTTGGTGACTGAAGAGGATGAAAATTTTGAGGCAGTTGAAGAACATTTAAATGGGGATACTGTTGCAGAGAAGAGTGAAGAACATACTGTAATGGCTGCGGGGATTTCCACTCCTTCCACACTGAAGCTGCGGGGACGTATAGGCGCTCAAGATATAGTTGTGATGGTGGATAGTGGAGCCACGCACAATTTCATTGCCGAAAGCGTGGTGGAGAAGCTGGGGTTGCAACCGGAAATTACTCGGCAGTATGGAGTGTCTTTAGGGACAGGGATGGTAGTAAAGACCATGGGAATTTGTAGGAATGTCACCGTAATGTTGCAGGATGTTGCGA
Source organism: Gynandropsis gynandra (assembly GCA_036759665.1). Classification (NCBI taxonomy): domain Eukaryota; kingdom Viridiplantae; phylum Streptophyta; class Magnoliopsida; order Brassicales; family Cleomaceae; genus Gynandropsis; species Gynandropsis gynandra. The sequence goes on from CM071867.1 coordinate 17,851,228, forward strand.
TCAATTGTGATTGTTTACCCTTAACACTGGGAAGTGCAGACCTCATTTTAGGTGTGTAGTGGCTTCAGACGTTGGGACAAATCAAACTTGATTTCTGCAAGTTAGAGATGTCCTATCATCTCGAGGGGGTGGAAGTAACATTAAGGGGTGATCCATCGTTGAATAATTCCTTGGTGACTTTTAAAAGTTTGGTTAAATTTGTGCAGAAGGAAGAATAATGGTTTTGGGTAGAGTTGTTGAGCTTACAACAGGAGGAAACTGGATTTGTCAAAATGCCGCCGGAAAATTGAAGCTGTAATTTTACAGTTTTCAGATGTTTTTGCCGAACCAGCAGGACTTCCTCCACAACGTGGACACGAACACAGGATTGAGTTGCAACAGGGAACGGGACCAATTAATGTGAGACCATATCGGTATCCACATGCTCATAAAGAAGAAATAGAAAAGTTAGTGAAGGAGATGTTGGCGGCTGGAATAATTCAACCGAGCCATAGTCCTTTCTCGAGCCCTGTTTTGTTGGTTAAAAAGAAAGACGACAGCTGGAGGTTTTGCGTCGATTATAGGGCGCTAAACCACGCAACTATTCCAGATAAATTTTCGATTCCTATGATTGACCAGCCTTTAGATGAATTGTTTGGTGCTCAATGGTTTTCGAAATTTGATCTCAGGGCTGGCTATCATCAGATTTTAATGAAAAAAGAGGATGTCGCTAAAACTGCCTTTCGCACCCATGACGGCCACTATGAATTCCTGGTCATGCCATTTGGTCTCACCAACGCCCCGGTAACATTTCAAGCCTTGATGAATGACATTTTCAGGCCGTTTTTAAGGGATTTTGTGTTGGTATTTTTTGATGATATATTGGTGTACAGCAAGAACTTGGAAGATCACAGGGAACATTTTTTTTGGTTCTTCAAAAGCTATACCAACACCAGTTGTTTGCTAATCAGAAGAAATGCAGTTTTTGTGCTACGACGGTGGAATATTTGGGTCATTTAATTTCGCAGGAGGGAGTCGCTACGGATCTAGCTAAAACCGATGCCATGAACTCGTGGCCGACTCCTAAGACCATTAAGGAGCTGAGGCGATTCTTGGGATTGACTGGATATTATCGGCGATTTGTTCGAAATTATGGAATCATCGTAAATCCATTAACAGCCTTGTTAAAGAAGGATGCGTTCCAATGGTCGGATGAGGCCGAACAAGCTTTTCGTGAATTGAAATCAGCGATGGTTACTGCTCATGTCCTTCGGTTGCCAGATTTCAATGATACTTTTATCCTTGAAACAGACGCATCGAGCTATTGGTTAGGGGCCGTGTTGATGCAATAGAACAGGCCAATAGCTTATTTCAGCCGAGCTCTATCGGACCGTGAAAAGCTCAAGTCGATTTATGCGAGGGAACTCATGGCCATAGTTCTTGCTATTCAAAAATGGCGACATTACCTACTTGGACGACGATTTGTGGTGTGCACAAATCAGAAAAGTCTAAAATTTTTATTGGAGCAGAAAGAAGTTAACTTGGAATATCAGAAATGGTTGGTTAAATTGTTGGGGTTTACGTTTGATATTTCATACAAACCGGGAAAGGATAACAAGGTGGCGGATGGACTTTCTCGGAAACTTTGTACACTGTCCGTACCAAACAGCTTGGAGTTGCAAGATTTATCTCAAGAAATAGTACTTCATCCAATTTATGGATCAATTTGGGAGGACTTACAGACTTCTAAGGCTGATCACGATGGATATTCTATCAATAACGGTTTGCTCCTATATAAAAACCGCATTGTATTGCCGGAAGATTCCATGCTAATTCAGTTGGTGCTCAAGGAATTTTATGATGGAGTAGTGGGGGACATTCAGGTGTACTTAAAACCCTGAAGAGGATACAAGAGTTGTTTTATTGGAAGGGCATGCGGCGACAAATTCATACATATGTAGCACAATGTCCAGTTTGTCAAGTGCATAAATATTCTGCACTGTCACCAGCTGGACTCCTACAGCCATTGCCCATTCCGCAACAAATTTGGGAGGAAATTTCGATGGATTTCATTGAGGGATTGTCTAAATCCTCGGGATATAATGTAATTTTGGTTGTTTTTGATCGCCTCAGTAAATATTGCCATTTTTTACGGTTGCGGCATCCATTTACAGCTGAGGAGGTAGCCAAATTATTCATCAAGGAAGTTGCACGCCTGCATGGATTTCCGAAATCCATCGTGTCTGATCGGGACAAGATTTTTCAGTCGCGTTTTTGGAAAGAACTATTTCGAATATCTGGAACGAAGCTCAAATTCATTACTTCATTCCATCCCCAATCCGACGGACAGACCGAAGTATTAAATCGATGTTTGGAAACTTATTTACGTTGCTTTTCGGGTGCACATCCTCGGAAGTGGGAAACATTCTTGCCATGGGCAGAATTTTGGTTCAATTCCAACTTCAATTCATCGCTGCAGTCTACACCATTCCGCGCGGTTTATGGTCGAGATCCACCAAAAATCATCCAATATGAGAAGGGTTCCACAACTAACTTCACATTGGAGCAGTCATTGATGGAACGAGATTTAATGTTGGAACAGTTAAAACAACAACTAATTCGAGTTCAACAACGTATGAAATCCGTTGCGGATGCTTCGAGGAGAGAGTTGAAGAAGGCTGTCGGAACATCATTGGAGGTACAGCCCTTACCCACGGAATTAACAGGTGAATTAGTACTCGCATTGGAACCGGATCGCCTATGCGATGAACGATACAATACCGAGGGATATTTGGAGGTACTTATTCAATGGAAGAATCAACCGGAGCATGAAGCAACTTGGGTATTGGCTACTGATTTTATGCAGGAATTTTCGGCCCTGAGCTTGAGGACAAGCTCCGTATTAAAGGGGGGTATTGTTAAACCGATGGTTGTGTATGTGCGTAAAAAGAAAGGTTGAAAGAAGGGTTGCGGGGAAAAGGGAGATGCTGCAGAAACAAGGAAGATGCTGCTGGAAGAGAAAGAGAGCATGGAGGACTTCATGGAGTTTTTCAGCATGAAGAATGGCAGGTAGTTTTTCTTTTACAGTTTTGAGTCAGTTTGTATGTTGTTTTTCTGTGTTGCAGGAAGTCTGTTTGCCAGCTCATCGGTGGCAGTTACACCTTGAGACTGGTATAAATAGGGGCATGGGGGATTATTTTCAGATTATCCAGAAACTAGTGAAAGAATTATAAGGGGAGGAGTGTTTGAGTGGCTCACTCTAAAATCAAAAGCTCACACATATGTTCTACTTCTTTTCAATCAATAAAAATCAGCAGTTTTCTTACCGAATCGTAACAAAGGGTTTAAGATAATCTCTCTCACATTAAAAAATCAAATATTTCATAGCTATTGGAGAGAGTTCCATCTCCTCTTCCCTTCTCCTTGATGCGCCGAAAATTTTATGTTTTCTTTTCTCATTTAAGAAATTATATATGTTCTTCCTATTTATACCATATTTTTATATCTATTTGTCATATTGTAAGAGGGAAATTCTTCACTTTTATATATATATATTATGGAAATTTGGCTGAAATAATTAAGTAACAAAAGCACTCTTAGAGTCATTATTTTTCGTATTATTTGGTCGACTTTAGTACACTACAATAAAACACGTCGATATCAATAGACGGATCAACTGATCCGTCCATTGGAATCGATAACAACAGATTCCAACGGATGCTTACAAAATATCAAGGGATGGGCATCCGTTAAAATCCGTTGGCATTATCAACGGATGTTATCCGTTGATACCAACTGTGGTATCCGTTGGTAAACTGTCGGTATTACCAATGTAATATTAATGGATATCAATCGTTAATATACATTGGATATATGTTGGTTTACCATTCAATATCCATTAGAGCTATCAATGGACACTCGTTGTCATATTCCAACGGATGCCCGTTGACAAAGCCAACGAATATCCATTGGTAGTTTTAAAGTTCTGATGCAACTGTTGGAAAAAAATTAACATTAGAAATCAACAGGTACCCATGGAAAATTGCAACGAGCATCCGTTGAAAATTACAATATTATACACGAGTCTAAAATTCCTTAGCATCAACTGTTGAGTGACAAATATACTTTGAAAACAATGTCATATTTTTCAAATAGAAATATAGACAGATTAATAGAGTGGATATATAGAATTAAAACATCCGGTAATTGAGGATGTTACGTAAGAATCCTTACACGGATTGGAACAATTCACGAGTTTTGAGAAGATATAACTTGTGTATTAAGAATGCGAGACAATGTTATGTCCCTGTATAAGATGGAAAAATAAGGAGTATCAAAGTCACAAAAGTTTCTGCAAACACCTTTATAAGGTCAGTTTTTCGTGGAGAATTATCAAGTTTAGTTCTTACATGATGAAGATAGTGATGTTAGAGATGTGACTATGCAAAAATCACAAGCAATGAAAAGAAATGAGGAGGGTCATTTCGAAAAAATGACGACCAATCCATATGTTAAAATGGTGTCAAACGCTTTTCCTAGACTTCTTGAGCAAACACATGAAGAGATGTGAAACAATGAGGCACACCGATTTTTCCACTACTAAATGCAGCGAAACAACCTATTTATGAAGGTTGTCGTGAAGGTCAATCTCATTTATTCTTATTATCAAGATTGTTGAGTATAAGAACATATTATAATTTTGGTGAAATTTGCATAAATTCATTTTGTCAAACCAAACGTGAATATTTTATGAGCATAAATATGTATCGTATGAGAATATGTTCAACATGCTTATAGAAGACATATTGAGAAGGTTATAATAGTAAAAAAGTCGTCATCTCAATGAGATGGCACACTGAACACTCGACGAGTCAAGGAGTAATGCAACATCCATCAGATAGTAAGGCCAGGATTTCAACGAAATATTTTATGAGTTTGCATTTGAAACGAGGAATGTTTATATTTTTCTGTGCACTGATGGTTTTTAGTCCATGTGGACAATCCGAAAGTCTATTCTTTATGGTTTGTGATTTTCTCTCCGTACAGTTTACCTCTTGAGATGTGTTTGAAAAGAGAAGTTATGTTTCTGACGTTGTTGATTCCAGGACCAGAATATTCGTATAAATGTTTGATGTGTTATTGTAGCCGTTGATTCATGAATTGTGAGATTTATGGAACATTGGATTATTGCATATTACGTAAGGTCAGAGCAGAATTTCACGTTCAAAGTAGTATTGTTGCGGACAATTATTGACTTTTTTTTGCATATGAAATGTTATTTGGATAGAATGCGTATGATAGACTAGTATATCCAAATTTTATGGAGGATACGGATTCATGTTCTCGTATACACGGGAAGTAACCATGTGGGTTTAATTGTCATAGAAAATTCTTCACTGTGGACACACATTCTGAATAAAACAATTAACATTTCAAAATAACGTTTTACAGAAAGAAGAGCCATCATGCATGCAAAGAGGTACACAAACACAATACGAATGATTAAACATGATATATTTTTAGAACAATCGGTCCAATGTGGAGGAGATCATGTGCATCGAAAACTGCAAGATCAAGGTGAATGACATAACTAATACAAATGCAATATTTTTAGGGAATTGCCATATTGGAAAGCACTCATATTGCGCCATAATTTAGATGTTATGTATATTGAAAAAAATTGATAACATCATCAACATTGTTTTGAATGTTACGGAGAAATACATGATAACATACAGTCAAGGAAAAATTTAAAGAAAATATGTTCAAGACGAGAGTTGGAATTATGCGATGGAAATGTACCGATCCCTATATTCAGATTGTTTGGTCCAACGCAAGCATTAAATTTTCAGATGGATATACATCAAACATTGGTCAATGTGTCGATATTGTGGGCTCAAGGTTCATTGTCAATGAAAGTCATGATTATCGATTATTCATGCAACAACTCATTCCAATTGCGTTTAGAAAGTTATTACCACGCAATGTGCATGATGCTTTATGCAGAATTATCATTTTCTTCACACATATATCTTCAAGAAATTTATAAAGAAATGACTTGATTTTATTGAAACAATATCGTAGAGGTATTATGCTCTTTGGAAAAGGTATTTCTGCCTTTGTTTTTTGATGTCATAGATTATTTGTCAATACGTTTACTAGACAAAACATTACTCGGTGGGGCGATTTAGTTCAAATGGATGTATCCATTCGAAACGTTTTTTTCATCTAAAGAAAAACGCAAAAAAAAAGCAAAACAGTTGTTGAAGGATCTATTGTTAAACAATATTTTTTTGTAACTGATCATGTATTTTAACATATTTTATTTCGAGACATATATTTCGAAGAAACTGAAAAAAAAAAATCATAAGAAGATCATACAGACTATCTATATTAATATTATCCTCAAATTGGTGCAATCTGTGTGATTTTTACGCCAATTACACGTACAACAAAAAATTTTTAAGGAATATTGGCTAACACCAAAGGAGTACAATCACGTCCACGCGTATATTTTTATTAAATTGTCAAGAGCTATTACCTTTCGAAATGTACAAAACGAGGATAATATTTAAACTTATTACATACATATATATGTCAACATACTAATGATTGTTTGTTTAATTGTTTCTATGATAGGATATTTGATAAAGACGTCATGGACACATATCGTTGTTTAAGCGATGATGAACTCAACAAAATAAAATTTCAATGTTATGCCTCATGGTTGAGAGATTATGTAAATATACATCTCCCCATAGTTATTAATTAATTTGTATTTCCTAAAATATTTTTTTATGATTAATAATTCATTGTTATAACATCCTACGTGATTGAGAGATTTGGGTAACGGTGTTGAAAGAAATGTATTGTGCTAGTCAAGTATGTTTACTCAAGGATACAACTTTCACACATACGAGCATAATAAAACATAGAGACACATACATTTACAACGTTTGCGTTAATAGTAAAATAAAGAATGACAATTTTTATAGCATTTTGCACCAAAACATATAAATCGGATATCTTGGACTAGATTAAAGATAATTCTTTTCAAATGTCAGTGGTTTGATCCAACCACAAGATGCGGTACATGACAAAACCGATTGGAAAGATTTAACATCAACTCGTCATGATATTACATAAAGTATGATTCAATCATCACAACGGATCAAGCCGATCAGGTTTGCTATGTTCAATATCCAACAACATTGAAATATTAAAGAGAAGAGTGGTTGATCGTAGTGCAGATTTAATCGCATGGAGTTATAAACAAAGAAGAAATAGAATATCCATTACAAACCGAAAACCTTGTGCCAATGCGCTTAATTAAATATGAAAATTTTGAAGATATTCTGGAGTGGACTGACGTAGATGGGGAATACATTGGTAATTATGAAGATGTTGAACTGAAAGATGCAAAAGATGAATATAGTGAAAAATTCAATGAACCATCAAAGGAAAACTCACCAGTTGAATAATCAACGAAGAAAAGCTATAAATTTTGTAAATACAAGATTAAAGTGTTTTAATTTTAACATTTAAAAAAACTCTCTGATTCTATCATCAACGGAAATCTGTTGATCCTTTTCGCGAATGTCTAATGATAAGTAGAAATTCTCTTTAGACTTAGAAAATTTTGACCGATTTTCGTTCTTTCCTACTTTGCAACGTGCATCTTCTGATATTTATAATGGATACTCGTTGATATATAGCTCATCTCTTTGGACTTAGACAATTTTTTTGAGCTCTCATAGTCTCACTTTCAACGGTCATATATTGCTCTTTGCAACAATTGCATGTTGGCATTTTTAACGGATGCCCGTCGCAATTTCAAATATACATCTATTGCAAAACTTCATAATTACACTGGTTTGTGCCTATCTAGCTCATCATAGTCTTTTTCCCGTTGAAAACGAAACTGAAAGGTCACGATTTGACTTCCCATAATTGAACGTAATTATCAATGGAAATCCGTAGGAATATATAACGGATGCCCATTAGAAAACTGGGTATTTAGCTCGTTAAACAATTCCATTTTCAACATAATTAAAAAACAATAAATTCTCACAAATTCTTTCATAAACCATTTAAACTGTATGAGGGCTCGACGATTTATCGGCCATGAAGGACTGTTGGAAGGTTTCGTTTGATGAAAACGATGATATGGTAGATATCGAAGATTTGATCGATAGCTTCGTCGAACGTCCAAACGTTCCTATTATCGATCCTGAACTCCCCAATGGAACGTTTTGGTATATCTTTGTAATATATATGACTTTTATTGAACTTATAAATTATCTAATTTTTTCATTTATATATGTAGGTTAGATGTGGATGATGTCCTAAAATATACGAACAACAACATCATTCAAGGTTCCATGCAAGATAGATTATACTCGTCCAACAATGGGAGTCAGAAGACTTCAAGGCGAAGAACGAAAAAGACAAGAAATAATGATACAACGAGAAGGTTTCCAGGAATGATCCGCAATGTCATACATCGGGAGCAAAATCTTTTCAGGAAAGGAAAAAATTCATAAGAAACTTTTTAATTATAAATTATATATGTTTATATTTTGAAAATTTAAGTAATGAATATTAATTTTGTATTACATATGCAAAAGATGGAAAGAGAACATACACTTTTTGAGTTGGTGGTCGAGACACATGCCAAGAAGAAGTCCTACCCCGAGGAAGATGCTGAGGAACCCGAGTTGATTGACCTTTAGGCATAATGGATGGTAAAGACTTTGACAGAGAAGATAACACATTAATCATAAGCTGTCGGTTCATTTACGGATGAACTTAGTCCTTTATAAAAGGATAAAATATATTTACAGGTGAAATTTTATCATTTTTACCCTCAATTAAAATAAAAAATAAATGGTTTGCTAACTTTTGTTTTTTTATACATGTAGTTTGTTCGACTGTATTATAGGTGTGTGTGTGGTTTGGGTAATCTACAAAAAGATATTATAGAGTATGCCACGCCGATACCACCCACAGTTCAGAAGATATATACCAAGAATGACGCAACGAGCAACTTGAGACCATGCTTATGTTTTAAAAGATCAATATAATATCAACGGATATCCGTTGATTATACAACCATAACATTAACGGGCATCTATTGACACAATTTTCAATTTCCCGCTAGAAATTTCCAACAATCATTCTTTAATTATCTCTCACAAAATTTTTTCAGTGGATGACAGTTGATCGTTATTCAATATGAGTTGCAACCGGCATCCGTTGCAAGATAACTGACACAATCTATTACATTTCGTCAATATTCTTGCACGGATATATCTGTTGCGGTCAGTTATTTTTTTTCTTCGAATATCTGCCGTTGAAACATTGTTAAAAATTGCAACATATGGACATTTTTAATGGTTGAATATCAACGGTCATAAATCCATTGAAAATGATTGATTTTAACAAAAATGGTCATTTCCAACGGAATTTTCGATTGAAAATGACATGGTTTTGGTAATGGTACTACTTCTTCTTTTGTTTTTCATATATTCTATTCGGTTCTAAGTTTCTTTTGTATGAACCCTTGTGGAATTCAAGTGGTTAGATACTTCCAAAATGGTGTACGAATTTACATTTGTAAGAGGAGTAGATGTTTTGGACTTTGATTAAGTTTGTTATGTTGTTGTTATTAGCCAACCACACCAATGCCTATTATAGTTATTTTCTGGATCAAAAGATCTAGAGCGACCATCCATAGGTTATGACAAGCCATCCTTAACTAGAATCAATTTCAGGAATTCATGGGGTAGGAGATCTCTAGAGTACCTACTAGAAGAAAGACAGAACAACTTCATATAGGGGAAAACCCATTTGGAGGAAAGTAAGACAATCCTACTTCTAAAAGAGAATATTGGCTAGGGTGTGAGCGTTTTAATACTATGAAATAAGAGGCATACAAACTTGATCAACAAGGGTGATAAATCATGTGCCTTTCCTTTCTTCACCATCACATGTCATGAGGTCCTATATCGTTTAGGACATGGATCATGATTTCATATATGGTATTCAAAAATCTTAAATTCTTGAGTTAAATTATGCATAAATCCATATTTGACATGATATCAGAGCGTAGTTCGTCATGATTCAAATATTCTAATGTTGGGTCCTTGAGTCTGATGTGCATGCTCGAATAAGACTAAGCCTGAGCATGAGGATCAATATTATATTTTGTTGTTTCACATCAATAAAAAAATTAATCATGTGTTGAATTTCTTTAGGAGAAGCTTTTTGGGGATGTCGTTGTCTCCAAATTTATCGTGGAATCTCATAACGTTGTTGCGTTTGCAAGATGAAGTAAAAAACTACATTTTGTGTGATTTTGGTGATGATGCATACTCCTAGACCCTTTTGACCCCATATATACTTTTTAGAGCAAGAGGAACTCTACAAGTTACATGATCCGCTAAGTGTTAGAGTGGCCAAGACTACCTATCTCAGGGGTTGGAGGCTAATTTTATTGGTGCTTCATGAAGGATTTCAGTACACTTGTTGCACTAATGGTTGAGGTTATCAAGAACATTGCATTCCATTATATGATGCTCATGAGAAGGCGCTTCAACTTTTAAAAGAAAAGTTAATGCAAACTCCACTTTTATCATTATCTAACTTTTCTAAGATGTTTGAGATCAAATGTGATGCCTTAGGTATAGATATTGGAGCCGTGTTAATGGATTAGCGAAAACCGAATGCATACTTTAGTGAGAAGCTAATTAGGGTTCAATTAAGCGATCTCATCTAAGACAAGGAGTTATACATGTTAGAGAGAGCACTACTGACTTGGCCGCACAACCTGTGACCAAAAGAATTCACTATTCTCACATATCACGAATCTCTCAAATATTTGAAGGACAAAGTATTTGTTATTCATCGGCATGCAAAATGGATAGAGTTCATCGAGGCCTACTCATATGTGGTAATGTATAAGCAAGGTAAAGAAAACATTATAGATGATGCATTGCCAAGGTGTTCTTCATTTTAGACTTAGATGCTAGGTTATTTGGCTCTATGCAGTTTAACTAACTTCACGAATTTAATCATATTTTTAGTGGTGTGTTTCCGTAATGTGAAAAGATGACCTCAGTAAGTAGTTCAAATTTGACGGTTATTTTTCATGATAACAAGTTATGTATTCTCAATTGCTCGATGCAAGATTTACTTGTACATGAAGCACATGGCAACAGATTAATGGGATACTTCGGAGTTTCCATAAATTTTTCTCTTTCTGGAATATTTTTATTGGCCTCATATGCGGATAGATGTTGAAAAAATTTACAAAAAGTGCGTAACTTGCAACAAAACTAAGTCCGAGCTACAATCACACAATATGTACTCTTCTTTACATGGTCTCAGCGAAACGTGGACTGAATTAGAGCATGATTATGTTTTTGTTGTGGGATATCGGTTTTCAAAGATGGTTCATTTTATTGCATTCCATAAATACATGACATATAGCTAAATTTTTATTTAATGATTTTGTACAATTTCATGGGATGCTAAAAAGTTTGTGTCGATAGGGATGTTAAGTTCTTTAAAAAAAATTGGAAGACGTTTTAGAATCTACTGATGAAATATTTTCATTTAAAATAATATAAATGCAAATAATAATTTTTTTTACCATAACGTCCCGACAGGACGTTTGGGATCGATAATTTGAAGGGTAGGACGCCCATCAAAATTATCGATCAAGGAATCGATATCCACTATATCGTCCTTTTCATCAAATATTGGCGGTGTCGATATTGGTGAAGGAGGACGATATGGTGGTGGTGGAGGTGGGAGAGGAGCTCCCGCTGAACCAGTCAACATCCCTTCCGATCCTGTAAATCGTCTAGCCCTCATTTTCGTGTTTAGTGTTTGTAAATGTATTTTTGTGTGAAATGTAGTGTTTGAGAGGATTTTGAGGTTTTGATTTGTGTTAAAAATGAAACTATTCAATGGTTTATATACAGAAATTTCCAACGGGCATCCGTTACAATTTCCAACGGATGCCCGTTGGAAATTTCTGTAGACTAGGGTAGGCATCGTTACACTTTGCAACGGGCATCCATTGCAAAGTGTGACGAACGCCCGTTACAAAAAGTTCTAACGGGCATCCGTTGCAAACATTAACGGATGACTGTTAGAATTTTTTCGACTATTACACATTCCAACGGATGCTCGTAGGTATTTTTGTAACGGACGTCCGTTACCATTTTCCAACGAATGCCCGTTAGAAATATGGAAAACTTAGAAATTTTTTCTAAGTGTTGGAGGCGATTTCGTATTCCAACAGGCATCCGTTAATATTTCCAACGGATGCCCGTTGGTATTAGATAATATGAAGTTCTAAAACATTAAACATTGTTTATATATTCTTCGATTGTATTACAATTTCGATTGTTCGATTATACATCATCTATATTATTACACATCATGTACATTATGACACATCATACACATTATTGTATTTACATTTCTTCTTCAGTAGATACATCGATTGGCGAGTCTTCCTTTGATTGTTCATTGAATTCATCGTCGTTTTTATCTTCAACATCTTCTGGTTCAATGTCTTTATAATCGCGTATGAATTATCTATCTATGTCAGTTCTTGAGAGAATCTCCTCGTGATCTATATCAATAAAACGAATCGGCTACGGATGATCGGGTTGCAACGAATCTTCTTTATCATCTAAGCTTATGATCCCTTGTGGCTTGATCTTTACTACGGCCCACCACTCCTCTTTTCGACGTTTCAATGTTGTTAGATATTGCACGTAACATACTTGATCTGCTTGATCTATTGTGATGAATGGATCATACTTACCATATTGTCGTGCTGGATTGACGTCAATTCCTCCTCATCGGTTTTTTCGTATTCCACGTCCTACGGTTGGTCGAACCACTGACATTTAAAAAGCATCACCTTTAACCCAACGAGATCGAGATATTCCACTTGTAGGATTTGGTGCAAAATGACGTAGAAGTTATCACCCTCAATATCACTACTAAAGCAAATTCCATAATTGTATGTGCTTCTATGGTTTCCGTGTTCGTACGTGTGGAACGTGTAGCTGCGAGTAAACAAGATTGGCCAACACATGACATTTCATGTAGGACCATTAGCCAAATCTTTTAACCACGTAGGAAGTCTTTCATCAGAACATTTCACATGTACGTATAATAAAAACGAATGAATACTTTATAATAAATGCAATTAATTCTAATAGATGTGTGCACGAGTACTTACGTAATCTCTCAACCACGAGCCATAATGTTGAACTTTCATGTCTATGAGTTCATTTGCATTTAGATGAGGATATGTACCAAGTACTTCTTCATCAAATATCATGTATAATAAAATTTGTTAATATTGTGTGTGTATATATATACATATATTTAAAAGATTGAATAATATTGTTTTGTGTCTTTCGAACGGTAATAAGTCTTGACAATTTAGTAGTATATATGTGTGGACGTGATTATACTCCTCTAGTATTCACCAATATTCCTCGGATTTACCTCTTGTATGTCCAATCAGTGTAAACATCTCAGGGATTGTGTCAAACTGTGGATTATATTGATATAGATAGTTTGTGTGATCATCCGTTGCACGTCGTTCTTTCCTTTGAATATACGACTCGAAATAAAATGTACTGAAATATGTGATTTCTTCCAACAAGTATTGTTTGACAAAAGATCCTTCGACCGCTGCTTTTTTTTTTTGCTTGTTTCTTTAAATGAAAGAAAAACCTTTCGAAATGATACAAACATCTGAATTGAACTGGCCCATCGAGTATTGCCTCATCTGGTAAATGTATTGGCAAATGCTCCATGACATCGAAGAATGAAGGCGAAAAAACTTTTTCCAATGCACATAATACTTCAGATATATTGTTTTTCATTAATTCCAAGTCATTCCTTTTTAAATTCCTTGAACATATATCCTTAGTTTTACCCGTCACATTCAAAACAGTATTGATGATGTTATCGAAAAAGTTCTTTTCAATATGCATAAAATTTAAATTATGACGTAATATCAATGATTTTCGGTATGGTAGTTCCCAAAAGATACTAAGTTTATACCATTTATGCTATTCACCTTGGCCTTTTAGTTTACGGATGCCCATGATCTCCATCACATTCTACTGATTCTTGTAAATCTTCCATTGTGTTCAATCTTTCGTAAAGGATTTGTGTTCTGATTTGCATGCACGGTGCCTCTTCTTTTTTTATCACGTTCTTTCGAAAATGTTTTTTATCTTTCCGGAAAGCATGCACGAGGAAGAAATCTTCTATGACAATCAAACCAACATGGTTTCTTACCATGTACTAGTCGAAATGAATCTGTATCCTCCATACAATATGGACATGCCAATCTTCCGTACGTGCTCCATCCAGTTAACATTCCATAGGCAGAAAAATCGCTAATTGTCCACAACAAGACCGCTTTCAATGTGAAATTTTGCTTCGTACTGACGTCATAAGCAAGAATTACTTCGTTCTATAAATGTCTTAATTTATGAATTAAGGGTTGCAAAAAGATATCGAAACTTTTCTTCGAATGTTCTAGTCCTGGAATCAGCAACGTCGAAAACATTACCTCTCTTTTCAAACACATCTTGGAAGGCAAATTATACGGAGACAAAATCACCGGCCACAAAGAATATTGACTTCCCGATTGTCCATAAGGAATAAAACCATCTGTCCACAACAAAGATAAACATTTCTCGTTTCATATGCGAACTCGGGAAATATTTCATTGAAATCTTTCCAAGCCTTACCATCCAATGGATGTTGCATTATACCTTCGGTCGTCGAGTGTTCTGCGTGCCATCTCATTGCCACGTCGGTTTTTTTATTCAAATAACCTTCTCAATCGTTTGCTACACGCATATACAAAATTTTGTTTTGTATGGTATATATCTACGTGAAGATGTTTTTTTTAGCCGAAATCTGCTTGCACCGCAAAACTTGCATTCCAATAAGTCTTTATCATTTCTCCAAAACAACATGCAACTGTTTCTATAAACATCAATTTTCTCATGTGGCATTCCCAAATCTCTTAACACATTCTTTGTTTCGTAGTATGTCTCGGGAGCTTTATTATTTTCCGGTAAATATTCACGCATGGTTTTGCAAAATGAATCCGTGCAATTTTCAGCAACATTGTAGTCTATTTTTATACTCATCAATCTTGAAGATAAAGATAAGCGAGACTGACCTTCACGACAACCTTCATATATAGGTTTTTTCGCCGAATCCAATAGGTTGAAGAATCGACGTGCATCGATGTTCGGCATCTCTTCATGCGTTTATTCATTAATAACTCCAAGAAAAGTATCTGACATCATTTCCATATATGGATTGGTCGTTGATGCTTCATAAATAACTTCTTCATTTCTTTCTACTTGTGCATCTTTCACAATATCTCTAACGCCGCAATTTTCACCGTGAAAAAACCAAATTTCGTAATTCTCAACGAAACCCACCTACCTTGTAAAGATGTTTGCAAACAATTTCTTGACTTCGATACTTTATGTTTTTGCATCTTTTGCATGGACATAACATTGTCTCAATGAAACTCACCTTGTAAAGATGTTTTCAAACGATTTCTTGACTTCGATACCTCATATTTTTGCATCTTTTACAGGAACATAGCATTGTCACGCGTTCTTGACACAAAGATCGCATCAACGCAAAACTCATGAACTACTCTAATCCGTATAAGAATTCTTGAGTAATTTCTTCGGTTATGGGATCTTTTCTTCTATGCACCACTCTCTCGATCTATATATATCTCTATTTGAAGGAAGACGATATTTGTTGAAAATATGTTTGTTATTGATGGTTTGATGCAATCTTTGGTTTTGATCTAAATAGTGCAATTTTCAACGAACATCCGTTGGAAATTGCAACGGATGCCCGTTGCAAGTTCACGTGAATTTATTTCCACCGGTAAACCTCGAAATTAACAATTTCAACAAGCATCTGTTGCAATTTGTAATGGCCATCCGTTACATTTATCAACGGATGCCCGTTGAAATATTTTTCCCTGGGTTCTGACGGACTTCCAACGAACGGGGCCAACGGAAAAAATCTGTTAACATTCCGTTAAAAATTGCGACGGATTGCAACAGACGGGGCAACAGACACCATCCGTTAAACGTTCGTTATAACAGATTCCAACATATTTGTGTCCGTTGAAAGTTCTCGTAAATCCGTTGTCATTTCGTATCAACGGACAGATCCGTTGCCTCGTCCGTTGGAAATGGCGTATTTTTTTTGTAGTGTTGACATCCTCTAGTCGTAATTCATTGTTCTTCCATAATTCTTATACAAACGTCACACCTAACATGTTTATATCTACACAATGCATGTGTTGAAGCAATCCAATGTTTGGGCAAAGTTCACAAACAAAGCATGTGGTGGTCTAAAACACACACCCATCCATATATATATATATATATAGATATATGTGTGTGCATTTTATGCGTATATATTATATAATTAACAACTAAAGGACAAATAATATGATACGTACAAGATTTGATTCGATGGTTTAATGCGGGAAATACTTGGTGTTTCGAAAGGGACACGACAGAGAGCCAAAGTTGGGGGTACTTTAAAGACACATACATTCAACATGAGCCTTGGAGAAGAATCAAGACTACGTACGTATACTTGGGTTTCGTACGTATCTCGCCAAACTCACGTTTCTTCTTCTTCTTCTTCCATCGACCAAATACTTTGAAATCCGTTCCTCTCTTCTTCTCCCCAACGCAACCCCCATTGCCACTTTTAGCATCCCATCTTCCTCCTCCTTTTGAAGATGTCGGCCACGGTGGCCGCTGTGATTTTGGTCGTGGTCTCCGTGATGGTGATTCTTCTTGTTATAAGGACGCTAATTCGCAAGATCTGTGGTCCAGGTGATAACGACTCTTCTAAAGATTCTTAAGGGATCCAATCATGCGACTCCATCTTCATATATAGCATCTATATATATATATATATATATATATTGGTGTTTAGTAAGTTTGTTTATACTCTGCCCGGTAATTCAAATGATAAAATGGATGCGTAAAAACACTGTCCGTATCCAACTTCAAGCCAAAAAAATATAAGGCGTTGCTGTAAGACCATAATTTTTCTTGAATCGGTAAAGATATTGCCGTAAGATCCATAAATTTATCATTGCAAAAAATTTATTTGTTTTATCACATGTTAAGGTAATGTTATTTAGATTGTGTAAACTTTCTATAAGTACGAATGCGTAACTATATATAGTTAAATATGTGTGTACATATATATATATGTTATTTATGTGCGTTAGGCTTTATGAGCTCAAGTGGCCACGATATTTTACAATAAGTGAAAATAAAAATCGAGATGAGTTTTGTAGCGTACTAAAACTTTGGGGACCAAGAACAGAACGTAGAGCTCTTTCAAAAACGGGAAACGGCCTGTTGTTCATTTAATGATTAATAGTGTTAGGTCACATCTCACACCGGATCATCAAATCACATACAGCCTCCATATTAGGCCCATTATTGAAGTAAAAGCACCTATTATCAAGCTAACAAATTATCTTTAAGAAGAATTTTCTTTAATTAAAAAATACAAAAAGAAAAACTTAAACGATTTTTCTAAAATTTATTTTAAACTCATATTTCCCAAGTTAAAAAGAAAATGTTTGATAGCTGGTTTTCAGAGAAGAAAAATCCAATAATTAGGGGACCCATTGCATTGATCAATTTTAGTGAAAAATCATTATACTTATCATCAAGGTCTCTCAATTGATTTGGAAGTTTAGCAGCACCTCAAGATCTTAAAAAGAAAACAAATATGAAGGAAATAGGTTAAGACAAATCAATTAATATAACCCTAAACATTTAGGAAGAAGAGTTATATAATTTTCAGAAAAATCAAAGAAATCCATTCCAAATATTATGAACAAGTTGAAACAACAATATTTCAAAACCATGTGAAGTAAGATTTATTATGAACATATATTTGTCATAAATTCTATATAGTTAATAGATCATTAAAGTCATATCCAATGTATCATTCTCGTGATTAATGCAATACACATTTTTAGATAACAAAGAAAAAATTTCAATAATTTAATAATTTAGAGAAATTTTATGGGTTTTACCGTTTACTTGACATAATACTCTCTAAAAAAATCGAATTTATATTGAAACATATAATTTATATCGTCCAACTAAATCGTATTACTTGTACTGATATATTTTGACAAAATTTATAATTTATTTTATTTTTAAAATATTTTGATTTTGCAAAATTAGAGGGAGTGAACATTAAATGGAAGAGGAAAGAAGAAAGAGTCACGAGGGAAATAAAAAGGAGAACTAACTCATGGTCCCTTACCAATTACATCGACAGGTGTCTTCTGGTTATCCGTAGACAGGTGAATTGTAGGTTTCCCTTTTTTCGATATATTATATAATATACTGTAATTAAATTGGGTTTAATGATATAATGTGACACTGTAATTTCTTTTACCGTACATTTTTTTGTCAACATATTTTTATACTATCCCTGAAAATTCATGTTAGCATCTAAATAATTCCAATATAAATAAAGGTATTTGTTAAATTCGCAGTGAACGTTTTACCTCTTCTATGCATATACACACAATAATATACGAAAATCATGTGTTCCCAATTAAAAACAGAGTATATATATACATTAATGACATAAATCCAAAAAAACTCTAAAAAATAGTTTTTTGAAATTAAAAATTATTTTTTAAGATTTTTTTAGTTTGTCCCTAATTATAATTTTATTATTATAACTCTTTCATTATCCAATATTTATAATTATTTTATTTATTTATAAATTTACCTTTATAAAATTATTTTTAATTTCTTTTATATTGAAAACGATTCAAAAATAATTATTAAAATTTATATAAATATAAAATATATCATTTGTAAATATGTAAACATTTTTAATAAGAATAAATTGATCTCTTTTTATATTACTTTTCTTATTATTCATTTGCATCATTCAAATTTTAGTTTATTTGACTTTTTTTTAAAATCATATTTAAATATCTGATATTTAGAAGTATGAAAATATGTTTTTCATAATCTAAAGAAACTACGATATTTTATTAAAATATAGTAAAAAAAATTCGGATTGAAAATCTTCCAATAGGTACATAAATAGAAAGAAATAATAATATTATTTATCTATATATATCTTTATTGGATTGATGATATTTTCCTACATGATATTATTTTACAAAATAAGCAAATATATTACTGTATAATTTTTAGATTATATGTCTAGGTTATAAGTTAATTGAATAATAGTTTTTGATACTATTAGAAAATGTTTATTACTTTTTCGTAATAAAAATATTATTAATTAATTTATAACATAGAAATAGAAATATAATATAAAAGTTAGGGAAAAACAAAAAAAGCCTCAAAAATAGTTTTTAATAAAATTAAATTTTCTACTTTTAACTCTATAAAAAACCTTTAAATTATGTTTTTTAAGTAAAAAAATAACATGACAAATCTTCATGTTTTTTTACTTCAAAAACATAGTTTAAATGTTTTTTTATAAAGTTAAAAGTAAAAGATTTATTTCTATTAAAAACTATTTTTTAAAATTTTTTTTGTTTATCCCTATATTTATCACACATAAAGAAGAGAAAAAGCAAGACTGTTGTTCATATAACTAACTTAACCAACTCCTTTTGTTAAGTTATTTAAGCATTATTTGATTTCATTCAACGTAGCCATCCATCTTAGTTTTAATGATTGAGAGATATAATGAAATAAACAATAATATTTTTATACATTCTATTTTACTAATTTAATTGTATTGATTGGATTTATATTAGTAATTACATAATATAGAACTTTAATGCCTTATCAAATGCTAATAATTTATTTTTTATTTTAAAATATATCAGTAACTTATCATAAACAATAAATTTATTTGTGTTTATAGATCATAAAAACATATCCACAATATTATTTGGATTTTTTTAATGTTATTGTATTTTTTGTTACTAGAATTAAGTTGCTATAAATCATGATTACTATCATATTATGAAATGATGGATAAATACAAATATGTTAAATATTGATCAACAGAAAAATATATTAAAAAAAATTGCAGTAGTTTGTACAAATATTTTCAAAACAGATAAGTATTCCAATATATATATATATATACACACAATAGAATTGAGTCATGATATATAATTTATATGATTTAATTATATATATATAATCGAATTTTGAATAACCTTATACCGATTTGTAATCTTAAATTAGAATAAGACACATAAATTTTAATATAAAAACTTGATCAAAGGTAATCTTTATATAATATATTCATTGTACTTTCCAATCAAAAACGAATTTTCACCTATAAGAAAAATGGGTTATGTTACTAAAAAATTCACATATATATGTATATATATCATTATAGAATACAAGGAGAGAAATACTTCTTCGTCCGATGGGGAAGCAAACATTTACAAAGGACACATGCGAGGGGCCATGTGAGGAACCAAAAGAGAATTTAATGTGACTGTCAAAGAGGATACCGTTATTTATTCTTTTTTTATTTAGCTTTTATTACCAATATATATATTCACTCCTTATTAATATATCCATTTTTATTACAATATATTATATTAACATGCATGCAATTAACTGATATTATTCACATTTCCATATATATTTTAATTTTATATAAAAAATCCAATGACGTGATCTTCTAATTTATCATTTCAATATGAACTTAAATTTAACGTATTTTGATAGACTGATAGTAATTACTGTAACGTGTTATCTAATATATATTTATATATTTATTTATATATATAAAGACTATTATGTTCTCTCTTTTTCGTAGGAAATTAAAAAGAGTACTTAATGAATTTCTAATTTTCACTTAATTACTTTTAAATATCCAGTGAATTCTAAGATCAATGAATTTTCGTACGCGATACCACGACAATATATTGTGTAACAAATAGAAACGTTATAAGATACAAAATGTAAATTTTTTTTATTTTGTTATAATGTGTTTAAGAAAATAAAAAACCAAAAATGGGTAATGATGACAAATTATGCTTTTCCCTTTCAAAGATTCTAAATTGGAATGGAATGGTCACAGACTCACACATGCACCACTTTAATTATTTATCGTATTTCGTGAAAACATGGTACTGTCTCACTGTTATTTAATATAATGCAACTAGTAAAAATCATTTTTTTTGTTTCTCGTACATCTTCTAAAATCTAAAATAAAAAAAGATTAAATTACAAAAACGATAAATATATACTTACTTTTGACGTAAAAATACAAATAATTTGATATTTTTCGAAATAAAAACTATTTTAAAATTAAGGGTAAGAAACGGGAAGCGATTTCGAAGTTGAGAGCAACGAGAGGCGATTTTAAAGTTGAGAGTAAGGAACGAGATACGATTTCGAGCGAAAGACGGTTTCAAAGTTGAGTCGAAGAGGGTCGGGAGTCGCAAGAGTTTCAGTGAATCGCTTGAGATTCATGACCTTTTCAACTCAAGAGACTCATTGGATCGCAAGAGTCGTTTAAGTCTATTGATTCTTTTTGCAAGGGTCGTTTGAGTCGCAAGGGTCGCTTGAAACTCATGACCCTTTTCGACTAAAGAGACTCATTGAGTCGCAAGGATCGTTTGAATCGGAAAAATCGCTTGAGTCGTAAGGATCGCTTAAATTACAAAAACAACATAGATTATCAATATCATAATGGTAGAGTTGAAACTGAAATTTGTTTTAGAAAAAAAGGTATAATTGAAACTCTAATAGTATCAAGTGTATTTTTTATTTTGCCCCATTGAAATTCGACCCATTTTTTAGATGAAGATGAGGTTTTAAATAAATATTCTACAATTTACATCTAATTGATATTTAAAGAAACGTGTTAAAATAAATGTGAACATCTATAATCTAAAAGAGCTTGTGTTATTACAATAAATAAATAAATAAATAAATAAATAAATAAATATATATATATTAGTTGGTAACCAGCGCACATCACGAGAATAAAAATAAACAAAAAATAGTGTTAACGTATAAATTGTTATATTTTTATGTCGAAATCGACATCGAAATATAAATAATACAAATTATAAATTATCATAAATCTCTCGAAATACAACATTTATAGTTTTGTTATAAAAAAAATTTTCCGTCGAAAATTAATATTTTAAGATCTAATTTATTTGTAACACTAGAAACCGCAATATATAAATAGCTCTTCACAGTCCAGACGACAAGAAAAAAAATAGTGAACAAGAAGAGCTCTCTTTAAAACCAAGATGCTAAAAGGAAAAAAAAATATCAAAATACATTTTATTAATTTTTTACTTGTTTATATAAAAAAATTCATAAATGAATAATAGTAGATATCGTTTGAACACATAACCATTGGATTTAGTTTAAGTCTACATGATATGTTTTCAAATGTTCGATTATTTGAATTCTTTTCACGAGTTGTGAATTATTTGGACCGTGGATTTATTTTTAAAATTTTCTTGAACCCTTCGATCGATTTTAGTGTATGTTGAATACTATAAAATCTACATTACAGAATATAAATTGTTCGATTTGGTTTATAATTAAATCTCAAATATAAATTAAAACTTTGTTCTAAATAAAATAAAAAGTTCTAAAATTTTTCAAAAATATTTTAAAATCAATTTATAAACGTATTATTGTTGTTGTTATTACTAATTTTTTCCTAAAAAAATTGTATGAAAAAATTATTATTATTATTATTGCTATTGTTGCGAAACCTTTAAAAAAGAATATTGTTATTTTATCATTATTAATTGTTATTATGATTTAATATTATTAAAATATTGTTAATGGAAAAAATAAAAATACAAATAAATTTGCATAGAAATGACCCATATTAAAAACTAGCCAAAAGAAGAGCTCCACATGAACACATCACTGTTCACGTTGGACTTCCTCTTATAAGTATTAGTAATTAATTTGCTGATGCGCCAGATTTTGAAAACGAAATATTTTTAATTTTATTTATATAATATTATATATTTAATTAAAAATATTAGAATATAAAACTATATATAATAAATTGAAATAATAATAATAATAATAATAATTAGCAGTTTATCCGTGTTTCGTGTGGGAACAATTCCAAATGATATATGTATTCATAACATATTTAATAAAAATAAAACTGCAAAAATATATAGAAAAAATTATTATATTCCGTTTACTTGGAACGTTTTATTTATATATTACAAAATAGTTCTTTGTATACAACATTAGTTGTTTTCGTTGTACATTTGCCGGTATCATCCAAAATAAGTAATTTTAATCCCTCTTTAGTCTTGGCTCTCGAAACTGCTACATATAATTGTCCATGGCTGAATACTAGTTTTGGTAGATATACACCAACTCGACTGATGCTCTGTCCTTAGCTTTTGTTAATCATCATTGTGAAGCATAGCATAACAGGAAATTGTTTTCTTTTAAAATTAAATGGTAAATTTGTCTTTGTCGGAATCAGAGGAAGTCGAGGTATAAATACTTTAATACTTGCATGAGTTCCAGTTATTTTACCTTCGATAACATTTGCGTCGAGTTGGACTACCTGAAGTCGTGTTCCATTACATAATCCAAGTGTTTGATCAATGTTTCGTAGAAGCATAATTGGAGCACTTTCTTTTAAAGTTAAACAGTGGTTGGGAATCCCGGGGTATTTTAAACTGTTTAAAAATTCTGTATTATATAATTCGTACATTTGACCATTTTGAGAATCAATATTGCACAATGAATCTGAACTGAAGTATTCCTTACATTTGCCTGGAATTTTTCATAGGAGCGTTTCGTTTATCTTATCTACTATTTCATTTGTTGGACACAATATTGCCCATTCTTCGAACAATGATGCTTTTTTTGTATTCAGTTTCAAGATTTGGATATACATGGCCTGAAATACTGTCGATTGGATTTGATGTTTCTGTGATCAATAGATATTCAGGTATATCTATTAAACATTCGCCATCTTTAGGCTCACATAGTGTTCCATCTCCTATCTGTAATATCCAATTAGAAAATGCTTGTAGTTCATAGTGTTGTTTAGTTGCAATCGCATGTTTTTAGTTAATTTCAATATACGACAGTAGTTCCAAATATAAGAGGAACTAATACGTGCTTGAACTGTGTCGTGTCTATTCCTTTTTATAATTACCGGTAAAATTTGACGGAAATCACCTCTGAATACAATTGTTTTACCACCAAAGGGTTTATTTTTCAGGAAAGGATTTATGCTGCTCATGATATCGCGCATACTTCTGCTAAAGCTTCAAAATTTATGAACCATCGGAGCTTCATCCCATATAATAAGTTGCGTTCGTTTAATAAGTTCTGAAAGATTGGTATTCAATCTAATATTACAAATCGAGTCTTCGTTTACGTCTATTGGTATCGCAAACCGTGAGTGAGTTGTACGACCTCCTTCTAACAGAAGTGAAGCAATGCCACTTGAAGCAACATTCAAAACAATGTTACCTCGAGCTCGTATTGTTGTAGATAACGTTTTCCACAAGAAAGTTTTCCCAGTTCCGCCGTGTCCGTATAAGAAGAATATTTGGCCTCTATTTTGATCAAGGGTTTTTATAATTTCGTCAAAAGCCAAACACTGTTCAACTGTTAATTGTGACTTCAATTTTACACATTCGATCTCTAAGTTATCCCGATTGTACGCTAATTCTTCATATATCAATCTATTTAACAATGATTGATTGTAAACTTCTTTAGGATATGACATTGAAGGGTATTCTTTTAAAGATATGTTATTTTTCTGTAATAATTGTTCTATTTCACCAAGAGTTGTGTCTTGGATCTCTTCATCGGACATGCTCAAATCTGTAGTGTAAATAAAGAATCAGTATATAATATTACAGTATATATTATCACAGTAAATATATAATAATGCAGACCTGGTAATTTGAGTAAACGATGACGTCTGTATAATACATCATCAAATAGATCGTGCCATGTCATTAGCCAAACATGTTGCGGAGACGATAGACACTCCATTGTTAATAACATTACAAAAAGAGTTTATAGATACGCTGGAGTTGCCCAATTGCTTGTCTCTTTTATTGTATTGATATATTCTTCGTCATCGTCTAGAAGACCTAACGATCTATATGCATCTTTAAATGTTATTTCTAGATGACCATTGATAGTACGAATATCTTCGAATGAAGTGGGACCACGGATTTTGTTTAGTAACATCCTTAAATAGTATAGCTCTCCAGCGATTGGATTAATATGTTGTAATCTACCAAATGCAAATCCTCGTTTACGCGCTGTCCAAGTTCGGTGTCTTTGGTTCCATATAAATTTCATTGGGAAATTAATATAGGTCAACTGTCGCGCTTCAGAGCATTAAGAATTGCATCTAAACCATTCTGTAAACATAGTTCGTTGCATGTATTCATCGGATGTTATGTCGCACAAGTCGTCATCTTCATCAAATACTATGTTTTGTTGTTCGGACAAGTGAAATTTTAACATTTCCATAGGTATACTTCTGTAATAAATATCAAATTTAAATATTCTCCAGCAAGCTTCATAACCCGATATGTATCTACAGCTATAGTAATTTTTTATTTCGTCAGACGATATGTTTTTTCACTTTTTCCAGGCGCAGTGATCATTGTAAGAGCTTTATCACATCCTTTATTTATGTATTTGAATAAATATTTAATGGATTTTGTTTGATTACACCATTCTAAATTGATATGAGCTCTATATCTTAAAAGAAGATAGGGATTGTAAGGCACAATGTAGCAATTATCTAGTTTAACTCCATCTTTCATTATAAATCTGTCATTGTTTTCTCTTTTATAAACTGGATATCCTTCATTATTAATATATGTTGATTGAGTAAAGTTTTTTGGGAATCTTTTTGTGCATTTTCCTTTGTCCATACAGGGAGAGAATTTGTTCACTATTCCACAAGGTCCATGAACCATTGTTTCCTGAACTGCATTATTTAACAAAGGATTTATTTTTTTATCTGGAATCTCAGTAGATATAATAGCATCGATATTGCTTGATGTTAGAATTTTTTATTGTCTTTTTAGGAACAACAAAATGTGTGCGTGAGGGAGCCCGCGTTTCTGAAATTCAACGGTGTAGATAATTGCATTGAAGGAATTTATATGTATGACTGTCAGATTATTAAAAAATTATGGTTTAAATATATGTAGAGTATTAACTCACATGCATTTATTTCACCAACACGTCTGTTCTGCTTTAAATCTGTTAACAAGTCATCAAGTTTAATTTTAAATAACCTTGTTAAAAGATCGAGTCTGTTTTTCGATGTATCATCATAAAACTTTAGGATTCGTTGTAACTCGGACCATTTAGGGTTACATGTGAATGTCAAAAATAAATCCGGAAATCCTAAGTTTTTACATAAAGCCATCGCATTCAAATAATTCTATTTCATATATCGTGAACCACCTGTGAATGATGAAGGCAAGATTACTCTCTTTCTAATACTGGATGTCGTAGTGGTTCCTGAATGTATTGCATTTTCTATATTATTGTAAAAATCGCATCGCAATTTTTTTATGGTTTCTTATATAAGAAATTCTTTCAGGTTCCACCATGCAGAAACCATCAACAACAAATTGTTGGAAGGGTCTTCCAGAATGTATTATATGAGACGATTCATTAATTCTTTCCTGGAGACGGTATGCCATGAATTATCTTAAACTAATTCGTGTTTGAGGTTTTAACGATAGAGAAGCTGTCAGGCGCAAATCTAAGTTTAGATGATAACTATCTTCGCCATGTGGAAATAGAAACGGATATTACAATGGAAGATATGAAGGGTGCAATTCACTTATTCTCATGTATTCGTTACTGTGATTCTGTAAAATGATATCTCGTTCACATAATTTCTTATCTAAATCTCCTACTATCAATGCAACAGCTTCTGTCGCATCAGGTAAATTATATGAGCTGTTCTTTTTTTCTCGGTTTTCTAATAGACATAATTTCATTTCTAGTTGTTCACATGCATTAAATCTATCACGAGCTATTCGAAATACTTTAACATACAGATTGTGTTCATCAAGCATTTACCGAATATTTCTCACAATATCTTCATAAAGGCTGCTTGAAATTGTGCCAATATTCCTTGTGTGCTCTTACAAAACAAGTAAATGTTTAGTTACTAATGTCATTAATTGTAAAAAAATTAATTTTCACTACTGCGTGAGCAACACACCTGACAACGTTTATCCTATTCTGGATTTCATTATCTGTGTCATAAATATATAATTGTGCAAATTTCGCAGGCTCTGCGAAATTAGGTAACAAACTTCCAATACGATGGTAGTTTAGTCCTCTTGTATTTTAAATATATACGGTTTTTTATGAATATTTATCGAAGAACTTTCTGCCTAGAACAGTTAAGATCCCAATGATTAAAAAATTGCACACGTAAACCAAATGTTAAAATAACAAAAAAAGACACAAAATTTTATGGCTAAGAAGCAATAACCCTACATTGTGAAAAAACCGGAAAAAACCTGGGCTAAAGGCCGAATACAATAGGGAATGTCGAACCATAGGATCGAACTACCGCATGCAAATGCAGTTCTGAACAGACCGATCGGTATACATCCCTGAGGAAATCGGCCAAAACGGAAAGAAAAAACGACGAACATGACCAACAAAGAAAGCTAGGCGGCGACGGCGACACCCACTCGAATGAGGAAAAAACCCCTAAACAAAAACAAATTCCACCCGACATCACACTACACTGCCCACACACGGAATCGGTCGTCGAATGGCTGGTCGTCGGCAACAGCAGCGATCCCGATAAACGGAGAGGAGCAGAAGCATGAGAGAAGGGGAAGCACAAAAGAGCAAACCAAAAAGGGTTTTGACAAACGGATAACGTGACCTTTATAGGCCAGCACAAGCAAGGAAAGCTAAGGGGGCAAAACCCTAAAAAATCGACGGTTGGTAATGTAGGATACCTGTCGGTGAGGAAATCAAACCGTTGAAGAGGGGCAATGACGGAATGATCCGATGGCTGGGAATAACAGGCGAAGCAAGTGGATATAACGCGCCGCATCTAACGGCTATTGAAGCCGAGTCAGGTTGAGGATCCGCATCCCGCACCGAGGCATCTACACCGTACACGCGGCTTCGTAAAGAATCGAACGGTAAAAACGACTGCCACGTCAGCATGGATGCACTGTTCATGGTGGGAAGCCTTTTAGTATAGTAATAGATAATGGTTAACATGGAAAGACGTGAAGTTTATTTTATATATTCATATGTATAAGAATTAACAAAAATACCCTTCACAAAATATGTTAAGCAAACACCATCCGAAATGGATTTTATTGGCATTTTACATAATTATATCTATTCACTAACGTAATTTTTTTTCTCTCTTTTTTTGCCTGAGATGCCTACAACCAAATTGCAGAGAACTAATATATCTTTCGCTCTTGTAAGCAAAACAAAAATCATTGGGATCTTCGGATAGCATTTGTCATAATGGATTAGCGAACAACAAAAAAAAAAACAATCCATGCCTTGATGCTAAAAGCATCTATTAGATTTAATATCTTTGCACATTATTTTTATCAATTATGTTTTTAAACATCCTTTTTATGTAAAATATAAAATACCATTCATAAAAAAAATCGGAAAGGAAATAAAGAATGCTAAAACATGACATAGAAAATTATATATAACAAAAGGGATTGATTAGACTCAAATTAGCATAAGACAATACCTAAAATGCCCAATAATACTTTGTGAGATTACCCCATTTCTCCGCAAATAGAATCCTGCCCCTGCCGCGAGTTTTGCACCAGCTCACGTCAGATGCCCAGCTTGCATCGCTGAACAGCTCGCTACTCGAATCTTTATTGATGACGAACATAAAATCCGAGCAAGTGCCATGAGTTCCAAAGGAGTCGCACCTTTGGGTCCTACTGGTCGCTGCTCCAACCGATGCAGTCACACTGTCATCCCGAAACTACAACTCTGGATGTCTACATATTGGTTTTCTTTTCAATCTCTATGAATTTCAGCGCTCCACCATAAATTCCCAAAATCGACCAAGAGAAAATGAATAAGAGATGCAGAGAAATAGTGAAATTTAATGCCACAAATAGAGAATTTCGAATCGAGCTAGAAACCTCTGTTGTTCGGGGATATTCATCGATGTACGACGAAGAGAACCCTCTGTTGTTCGGCGATGTACCACGAAGAATCTTCTATCGTTTGATGATGAACGACGAAGAACCCTCTGCACAATATCTAAAGCGAACAATGATATATGACAAAGAAGGGGATGGTAACGGGAAGTAGAGAGATGAAGAGAGACTAAGATTTTCGAATGCCCATGTAACAAAAAAACATTGAAGTTTTTGTGAGTGGGGAAACATGAATGTTGTGAGATCGTGAAGAAGAAGAAAAAGTGATGGTTACAGAAGGAAGAGAAAATGAAGAGATAACCATAATTGTAATCAGATCGTGAAAAAGGAGATTTGATTAAAAATATTGGACGATAGTAATTGATAATTTTTTAAATTAATATAATATTTTTTTAAAATAATAAATTTTTTCTTTTTGTTTGCTAAGGTTTTAACATAAACCACCAAATCATTTTAATTTATATATATACACCATAAAATAAATTGTAGCTTATAATTTATAATTATAGATAGTACGCTTTTGTACTTTAATAAATAACATAAATATGTTGTAAAAACCGCTAGACGCTAGTGAAACGGTCCATGAATGTCTAGTGACTAATTGAATTAATCAGACACTAATCAATAATTAGATTATTATGTTTTTAATAAAATTAAAATAATTAAATAAATACAAGAAAAAATATAAAACTCAAATAAAGTATAATACATAAATTATAAAATCATACAAATTTATTAACTATAACATAAGTATAACAATAAAAAGAATCATCTAAAGATCTAATAATTGATTTCCAATTAGATGATCCAACTCTCTATCTATTACACAAAACTGATATCAATTAAATCACAAAAATCGTCTTTCGAATCAACAAAAGAAAAAAATAACAAGTTAATGTTCACAATCAGCTACCATTTGCGAAGGCGAAGGCATGCGAGGACAAAAGCGAAGACAAATGCATCTTATGATCTTTGTATTTTATATAATACGTTGCATTTTCATATTGAATTATGTAAATAAACAAAATTACCACATATATTATGAATGTTTTCCCATCTATATATAGAAGAATTTGGCATATTTGACCAACTTTCTCTGAAGTCGAAGGTGAAGGTGAGTGAGGAGGTGAAGGTGACCGAGAACAAAGGCGAAGGCGGATGAGGATGAGGATGAGGACGAGGACAAAAGAGAAGATTGGGGAGGACAAAGATAAAGGCGAAGGTGAGCAAAGACAAAAACGAAGGCGAAGGCGAAGGCAAACAAGGAGAAGGCGAAGGTAAAGGTGGGGGAAGACGAAGACGAAAGGGAAAACTAAAAGCGGAAACGAGAGGAAAGGTGTGGTTTCCGATTAGTCAACCGTCCAATCGTCGCTCAATTGTTGTCCAGTCGTCGGTCACATAATGCATCCGTCTCTTTGATTTATGAGCGATTGTCCGTCGCCAAACGCTTAATCAACCGCCCAAAAAGATTTTTACAACAGTTAATTGATTTACATATAAAATACTAGCTTGCACCCATTTATAAATTTTGTAGAAAATCATTGTTACAGTTTTTAGACCAAATCTATAAATAAATAAAATAATCTCAATTAATAAGCTTAGAAGAAAGTATAATTGCATAAAATATTTCCGAAGACTAATATACAATTACCTTACTTTATTATTAGTTTATAATTTTCCATTTATTTTTTTTTCAGCCGTAAATTTCGTTTAATATTTATCATTATCTTATAAAAAATCAAATATATAACTCAATAATGATATATTTAATTGCATATTTAAAACAAAAACATTACTATGAGTAGAATATTAACTTTTTTAACTTTTGTACTCTAAAGAGACTTCAAGCATATCTTTATAGGCGTGCCCATATTCTCACATCCAATTCCAAGTTTCCCTTTCCCAAATCTTCTTTGACACACCCCCTCCATTTTTTCACCCATTTATTTCACTATTTTCAAATTTTAAGATTATTATAACCATCACAAATATTATTATTGTGATTATTACTATCATTACTATGATCATTAGTATTATTATTGCAGCATTTAAGAGCTTCCTGTATATTGCATGACAATGTTTGACAATCTTGGATTAAGAAACCCAAAAATTCATTATAAAAAAATAATCCTAAGAAATTTCACATTTCCAAAAAAAATTCAATATAACGAACCACAACTCCAATCAAGGAAAAATGAAAAAAAAAACATAAAAGAGAAAAAAAACCTCTTTTTTGGGGGGAAAAAAGAGAAAAACTAGTTCTTACAGGCGTAGATGAGGAGAGAGAAGTCAAGATTATCTTGTTCTTTCTTCATCTTCTCTTCCAACCAGAGCCGACTGTCCATTCCATTTCTTGTTCGAAACATGAACACTGCTCTTCCATTCCCTGACGATGAGCTCTCTCGATTGCTGTTGAAGAACCAATCATGAACATCCCACATCAGATCCACCAACAATCCATCCACGAATATCGTCTGATTCCCTCTGAAATTCCATTGCAGTCTCTTTACCTTTATCACCGTCTTCTTGTCGATACATACCGACAAAACAGGATGATGATGACTGTGGAAGTGGTGATTCCAATTTTGATGGTCGTTATGAGTGCTCTGTTTCAAGCCATCTGTTTCTGCGCTGCATCTGATCAGAATCTCATGGAAGATTCCTGTTTCCGCAAACTTAGCCCTCGTCGAGTAAAGGGTATTCCCTGAGAAATGCTCTTGTCGAGAGATCAGACTGTTCTTGGCAATCGCGGAGGATAAATCGCCGGATGAGCCCTTTGTCAGTTTCTTCAACAGAGCTTCCTCTGCGGAGTCTCCGAGTACTAACCCTACCTCGGCGTCGACGAGGACAATGACGTAGAACCCTTCAACGGGTTCGGGTCCTCCAAGGTTGTCGTACCTGGCAGTGGAGAGATCCCAGAAAACCTCGATCATCCCGAGATCGGATTCCAGCACTTTGCTGCCTTTCTTCTTGCGGAAGAAACGAGACGCCGTGTTGAGTTTCAGACAGGTTGAAGGGTTGTTGTGGTCGGAGAAGACGCCGATGCTGAGACCTTGGTTGGTGGAATTCGTGTTGTTCTTGGACCAAGTGACGTTGATTAAGACATGTTTATGAGAAGATGGTGATGATCCGAAGGTGATTCTGTAGATGCTTGTAATGGAGGTTTGAACAGATGGGGACAAAGCAGGAGAGATAGAAGCGTTGCTGCTGTAGTTTGAACATGATGGGTTCGTCACGTTGATCGAGTTCTCGCTGAAACATGATACTAAGTCTCTCATTCTTTTTTGGTTAAAAAAATGAATGAAAATGCAAAAAAGAAAAACTTCTTCAGAGAATTGAAATCTGCGTCTGCGCCATTGTTTTACGCTCTGAAACACAGAGTTCTCTTCAGCATCCGGAGTTTTAAAAGGGGAAAAAGACGATTAACAAAAGCAAAGATTAAACTTTTCTGATCTAAAGATGAAATTTTCAGAAGAAAACATGAACGAAATTGATCTGGGTTTCATAGGAAATTGAAATCTGAAGATGGGTTTTTCTTCTTTCTCTTATTCGTGTGTGTGTGTGAGAGAGAGAGAGAGAGAGAGAGAGAGAGAGAGAGAGAGAGAGAGAGAGAGAGAGAGAGAGTGTTTGTGAGAGAGAGAGAGAGAGAGAGAGAGAGAGAGAGTATTTGGGTCTGTTCCAAACAAGACTGCAGCTGAAATGGGCAGGGGCCAAAGGCAAAGTTAAGTACCTTCGAACTTTACTCTTCTTACGAGGACAAGCAAAAAAATTGAATAAATTAATTATTTACCATAATTGATTGATTATATAATAATTACATGATATCAATCTCTTACTTAATACACGAGGATCACATTTTAAGATCTCCATTATAATGGAAAGTATCATCAATCACCACAAATCATTTATATATGGAAGCTTACGAAATTCGTAGAAGCGGAAAGGGAAGCTCTCGTATGGTAATTAGTTTCTTACGCCAAGGCAAAAATTAATGAGTTAAATAAAAAGTATATAAGAATAAGAATATTTATATTAATCCGATTACCAATACAAAAAGAAACGGAATAATTTTAATTCTATAAATTTTCTCTAAAAATAAAATAATAATTTGGAAAATTTAATGTTTAATCTTTATTCGTGTATCTTAGATTTTTATCAAAATATATAAAGGTAAAAGAGATTTTAGAAAGATAATTGCTCTGTTTAATCCAATTTGTTAGTTATATATTCTACAAGATAAATTAAGAAATATGTTGAGGAAAATAAATAACCATAACAAGATGAATAAAATAAAAGGTTGGACACGGTTGCCTTTGTTTGTCGTGACATAATCATAGGCTTTGGTAAAACCAGTTTATCCAACCTTATTTAAACATTTGTAGTATGTAATAATATATATAATGACCAGAAATATATCGTACGAAATATATTTAAATAAAACTGGGAATTAATTACGGTCTTCCTATTCTCTGGAATCTTTAATATCTTGTTTCCTAAACACTCGATGAAAACATGAGAGTTGTTTAATAATTAAGCATAATAATTTTTTTAATTACAAATTGAATATATTAATCGTGTCCCGTTTGGTGTTTCCTTATCGGGGTGTGAAAAATAAATAGCAATTATTTTAAGAAAAAAGAAAAGAAAAGAAAAGGAGGGAATGAAAAGAAATAATAATTTTTATATATTTACGAAAATATTTAAAATATAAAAAGCTTAGAAAGACAGACTAACATAAGGAGATCTGAGGAAAGATATCACGCAATTGGAGCTTTCTGATCATTATAATTATATTATATCTAAATTAATTATTAATTA
The DNA here is from genome assembly GCA_036759665.1 of Gynandropsis gynandra. Taxonomy (NCBI): domain Eukaryota; kingdom Viridiplantae; phylum Streptophyta; class Magnoliopsida; order Brassicales; family Cleomaceae; genus Gynandropsis; species Gynandropsis gynandra. The sequence goes on from CM071867.1 coordinate 17,885,315, forward strand.
GATTTGTTAATATGTTAGGTTGAGTTCTCCTTAATAGTTTAATGTTAGAGCATGGACATGAGCATGATGATGATGGTTCATAGCATTGACCATACCTATAGTATGTGTATATATGCATCTCTAGACCCACCATATATATATACATGTTTTTTTTTCTAAGAAACGTCATCCATTAATTTTGAAAGGTTGTTAGATTATATTCTATACATAGATTTTGTGAGAATGAGGTCAATGCTTATGTTTTTTTTCTATCAAGTGCATGAATTTAGTTATTATTCTCTTTAGTATGTATTGGATAGTTTTTTAAATTTGTACAATTCATAAATGATATAAATTATTTAAATTTAAATTAAATTGAAAATAAATTTAGTATATCAAAGATATACATTTTTAATCTGAATCGTGAGTAATGTAAATAATTTTTCAAAATAAAACTGAAATCTAAAATAAGAATGGCATTTGTTGTTCTTTAATCTTCAATTTGATCTAATTATATTGGATAACACAATATATGTCTATATATATTTTGAAGTTAAAACATTGTATTCATATTTAAAAAAAAAATTGCAGGTAGCGCCGATGTGTCTATAATTCCTTGTCGAGGCGTTTTCTTTTTTTCTTACCGTTAAATGTTCTATGAGGTAATGATCATTTGTTTGTAATATGCATAAATGCAAATTATAAGATTGAAAAAAAAACCTCGAATTTTGTATAATTTTCTTTTAATACCTTTTTTTATTAAACCTCAATTTTATAATGGAATTGTAATATCATGTATCTTGACAATATAATTTATAAAATGGAAAATGACGTGATTTTGATAGTAACTCTGTAAATCTATATATTAGATTTCCGAATATATAAATCCAAAAAATAAAACAAAATTCTAAAAGTTGGTCTATAAAGATAATGTGTGGTTAAAACATCTTGTAAACTATATAAATAACCACTGTATATGGAAAGTGAAATGAAAAAAAAAACTTACATACATAGAAATGAACATAAAATTTTGGAAACTGAAAATTGGATTTGGATTTAATGAGTGTGTGAAAGGCATTTTTCATTAATTGGAAACGGTCGGCCCATTCAAATATACAGTAAACAGATAATAAAAATATTGCTTCGATAAGAAAAAGAAAACTTCAAAATTGAGAAGTCATGTGATTGCATGTGGCAAGAAGGTACCACGAAATCAATGCTTCTTTTGTTTTATAATTTAACAAAAAGTTTATATATGTTAAGATGTGTAAATTGTTTTAAATATAAACTTCAACTAATGACTTTATTTGTGTAGTTGTTTATATTTTGATAAATCCAAATGATTTCAAAGGAGACTTTGATTTAAATATATTTTTTTGTTCCAAAATAATGAAAATTTTCATTTTTGAAGAAAATGTTTTAAAAAAAATGGTAAAGGTAATTGATAATGACCCAAGAATTTTTTCGAAAAGAAAAGAAAAAGTCTTTAACCAAAAGGAAGATAGAAAAGGAAAAGGGTGTCATCCAAAGCCTTTTAATATAATAAGATAATGACTAGTTGGATATAATATAATACATGAATTCTTACACCGATTGCCTCATTCCCAAATGCAAGCCACAAATCCAACTGTTCCCCGAAGCTTGTAAACCCCATTGCATTCTTCACCCGCTCCAATCAGTGTCCTCGCGATACGGTCCTGAATCACACAAAAGCGATTAGTAAACGTCACAATGCAATCATTACTTTGTAGCAAACGCGATATGGAGATCAAATTGCAAGTAAGTGAAGGCACATAAAGCACATGGTGAAAATTAAGAGTGTCAA
>CM071867.1:17889093-17905895 GCA_036759665.1 Gynandropsis gynandra
ACAAACCCTAATACGACTATGCGTAATTACAAAAACATCCTTATACATAATTAACCCTAATAACCCCTCCAATTAGTTGAAGTTTCAAAATAATTGGGGGTCAATTACATCTCTTTTTAATACGAATTCTTAATAATGTAAATATATTTTCTCAGATAATGATTTAAATTTCGGAATCGCACAATTATTTTGTGCAAATATTTTATGTTATCCACTCACAAAATAGACTAACAAAATTTGGATAACCCGTTTTAACTTATTAGTTTTATATATAATATATTTCAACTACAAGGACTAAATAGTAAAATGTAGTAACACTTAACACTTGGGATTTGAATTTTTCAAAATAATCAAAATGTAGAAGTCAGAAAGTGTTTTAGAAGTTACCGCCTAGATGCTTGGCGGACGATGTTGTCTGAGTGTCTTGAACTGCTTATGAGGTGTCTACCCTTCGTTTTATCAATAGGTAGTGCATGTGGTCGGTCTGATGATGGTATAGACCTTCTGGGCTTCGCTTTTTTTTATTTTTAACCTAGTTCAAATAGTCCCTGATCGAGGGTGTGCGAGGAAGGAATGACAGATCAAGGTGTATTTCTCTGCATTTTTGTTATAACAATTGCAGCCGCTGAAACAGTTATTGGATTAGCTATAATCTCGTCAATTTATCGTAACAAAAAGTCAATTCAATCAATCGATCTTATTAAATAAATAACATAAATTAAAAAAAATGATAGATTTCAAAAGTAGCATATATAATAAGTTGTAATCTACTAGATCATATTTGTGAAAATCTAAGAAATTAAAGTATTTTAGTCCTATTTTTTATCAATTGAGCCAGAATTCATTAGAAAAATTATAGTAAAGGAAATCATTGATTCATCTAGTATTTTAATATATCATTCAGTTAGAAATTTACTAGATTAAAAATTTATGACATTCAAAAACTATAAATCCTATATCACATTCAGTAAATATTTATGATACTTGTATAGGATGTACTCAATATGTCGTCGACTAATGAATTCAATATTTTGTAAAGCAATTAGCAGTTTATCAGTTTTATAAATGTCAACATAATTGTGTTATCATATTTATATTAATTCAACGAAAATGTGTTGATAATTATGAATATACGTATATATAATATGAAATATATTGATTACATCAATTTAGAAAAAAAATATCTAAACTAAAATAATATAAAATTCAATCGTAATATTTTTAAGCGATTCACATATTTGATCACTTTGAATATGAAAATATGAGAGGTTTGATGCATAACAAACAATATTTATGTCGAATTCAAAAATGGGTTAGAGACTTCTATTACTTTTACTAAAAATCAAGTTGGGGTGAAATAAATTAGATTGTCCATGTTGGTCTATGAAAAATGCTTATCGCAAATATTGTGTTAAAACACATATACAAAAAGGTTTCGCGAAATACTATTACATTTGAGTTTATCACGAAGAAGATATTAATACAATGACAAGTCATGCACACATAGTAAAATAATTAGGTGATGTTTATAACAATGCATCGATTATAAATGAAAGTAACTCTGACGATTGAACTCATCATGATGGATATATAGAAATGACTAGGGGTATTTTTCTCGGTCATCAGATTATTCATGATAAATACATAAATGAAATAGCGTCAAATGATGAAACTAATAAGTTACAAGCTTCTTACTTCAGAAAAACATTCTCTATATGATATAGTCAGACGAGACATGTTGAGAAAAAATAGATCGATCTTCAACCAACCCTAAACTAACACTAACTAATTTAAAAATATCGAAAACAAACCCCAAATCAACTCTAAATCTATCTCTAGCCGAACTTAACCAAACTTAAACCAACCCTTAACTAACCATTAAACGAACCTTTATCGATTTTCTAACCAAACATATATCGAATCGACCATACAATGAACCTTAACCAACTCAAAACTAACCCTTAAACAAAATTGACCTTAAATTAATGTCTAATTCCTCAAAATCTATTGAATTTCATACCTAAATAATATTAAACTCAATAACCTAACTAAATCAAATCTCAATTAGATCTAAATCATGAAAAATAACGTAACTATAAACAATATAACCTAAAAACAATTAATATAACAGAAGTATAGAAATATAGTTTTTATTAATTTTCAATTCGATAAAAAATCACGAATAAATGTATAAAATGATAGAATAGATATAGAAATATGTAATTATTTCACAGATATTCTGAATATTCTGTGTATATTTCGTATAACCTATTTATGGTAGGTTTCTCCATTGTAATCCTCTATATATTCCTAATAATATATGAGGACTCCTGAAAGGAGATTACACACGATTACATGGTATCAGATCTTTGAAAATTTTCAAACCCTCTTTTCTTTTTTTTCCTAGCCGTCGTCCTCCTCTTTTCACCACTACCCCAGTCGCCGTCCTCCTCTTTTCTCTTCAAACCCTAGCCGCCGTCCTCCATTTTTCACCACTACCCTAGCCACCGTCCTCCTCTCTTCTCTTCTACCCTAGCCCCCGCCTTCCTCTTTTCTTCCGTTCGTTTACTCCCTACCAATCTCCTTCGTGTGTGTTCATCCATGGCGGCCACCAACACCAACTCCGAAAAACCGTTCCGCATAACAAACATCAAAAACCACATTCTCATCACCCTGGAAGTCGATGAACTCAACTACGATACATGGCGAGTTATTCGAGACACATTTTCTCAGTTTCGGCGTCCTCGGCCACCTTGACGGCATCTCTCTACCACCGGTGCCGCTGATGGCGATTGAAACCGCATCGACGACCTCGTGAAGCTGTGGATTTACAGAACAATTTCTAAATCCCTTCTAAACGAGGTACTCAAGAAGAAATCCACTGCACGTGCCCTTTGGCTTCATCTCGAAAAACTTTTTCAAGACAACAAAGAAGCACGTGCCTTCCAACTCGAAAACGAGCTGCACACCATCTTCATTGGCGATCTCACCGTCCACAACTACTGTGCCCGACTCAAGAAAATATTTGATCTCCTCTCCATCATCGATGTCGAGGTCTCCGAGCTTTCCCTTGTCATGCACATGCTCAATGGTCTCAATGAAAAGTTCGACAATATTATTAATGTGACAAGCACCTTGAGCCGTTTCCATCTTTTGAACAAGCCTGCTCTGTGCTTGCACTCGAAGAAGCTCGCCTTTCAAAGATCACCAAGCCTTCACCAACACACACCGACCACGCCTCCTCGCCGTAAGTACTATATGTCAACACAGACCGCTCCTCCCGCAATACTCGACCTGGCCCTCATCGCGGAGGATGCACCCACAACCGCAGTTGGCGTGGCTTTAGGGCGCGCAGCTGCCGTCACTACCATCCTGCGCCTCCACCGTATTGGCACCAGCCCTCCTATCCATATGGACCACAACACTCCTAATTATATGGACCGCCCCACTCTCATCATTATGCACCGCCACCGACCAATTCAAACACCTTTCACGGGATCCTCGTGGCAGCACCAACATCTGCCCACCTCGCGCAGACAACAGTGGGTTCGTCATCTCTCACATACGAACCCACCGCTTTGGCACATGCGTTTTCCACCATGACGCTGCAACCACCTCCGGACAATGGCTGGTACATGGACTCCGACACCACATCTCATCTCACGGCAAATCCAGGTACTCTTCGTTCTATTTTTCATTCACGCTTGATTCCCTCGGTTACTGTTGGTGACGTATCCCAGATCCATGTCCAAGCTGTAGGTAATGTTTCCATCCTATCCCTTTCTCGTGATCTTAAACTTAATAATGTCCTTCTCACACTTCACATCGTCAAAAACCTCGTTGTCGTTCGTAAATTCATAACTGAGAATAATTGTTCCATTGAATTTGATCCTTTTGGTTTTTCTGTCAAGGATCTTCCCACGCAACGGATCATTCTCCGATGTGATAGCACTGACCCTCTCTATCCCGTCCACTCATCGGCCTCTCCACCATCACCGCGTTTGTTTTCTTTTCTCACCTCCACCCACTCTATTTGGCATCGCTGTTTGGGTCACCCGAGAAACACTACCCTCTAAAATTTATGTTCTCATCGTCTAATCGTTTGTAATAAAAACGACATGACGAGTTTTTGTCATGTGTGTCAACTCGGGAAACACGTTCGTCTACCCTTTTATCCTTGAAATAAAACTGTTTCCGAACCCTTTGATCTTATTCATTCTGATGTATGGACCTCTCCTATACCTAGCGTAAGTAGCATTCGCTACTATGTTTTTTTCTTGGACCATTATATTCAATTCTTACGGGTATACCCACTCAAACACAAATCCGATGTCTTGAGCAAATTCCTTCATTTTCATGCTCATATCAAGAACAAATTCCATACATCTATCAAAGCTTTACAAACCGATCATGGTGGAGAGTACAACAACAAACCCTTTCATTCTTTCCTTCAAGAACACGACATTGCTATTCGTTCCAGCTGTCCTCACACTTCCGAGCAAAACGGAAATGCCGAAAGAATCATACGTACCATCAACAACCTCGTACGTACTTTGCTCTTTCAAGTCTCTCTCCCTAACCCCTTTTAGGTCGAAGCACTCCACATGGCTGCTCATCTCCTCAATATCCTCCCCTCTTCCGCCATTAGTAACAACACTCCATTCACCAAATTCTACTCCAAACCCACCTCCTATACCCATCTCAAGGTATTCGGATGCCTTTGCTACCCAAACCTTCTCTCCTCTACACCAAATAAACTTTCACCTAGGTCTTCCGCCTATGTCTTCTTAGGCTACCCATCCGATCACCGCGGCTTTCGCTGCTTTGACCTTTCATCTCGCAAAATCATCATCTCCCGACATGTTGTCTTCGATGAATCCTCCTTTCCCTTCAGCTCCCCACCCGCTCCTCCTATCCATGATCGAACCTATTTCTTCTTAGATCATGACCTTGACACCCCTTCTATCCTAAAGTCATACCTAGTACAACCTCCGCCACAACCACTTCCCACAACCGAACCTCAACCATATTCATCCCACCCTATGGTCACTCGAAGCAAATCGGGTGCCACAAAGCCTCGTACGAATCTAACCCTACTCACAGAGACTGCCCCTACTCCTCCCTCTAACCACCTCTAAGCCCTAAAGGATCTTAACTGGCGGGAAGCCATGCAATCGTAATTTGATGCTCTAATGAAAAATGGAACATGGGATATGGTCCCTCGACCCTCGGGGGTCAATGTGGTCCGCTCCATGTGGCTTTTTCGTCATAAGTATGACTCTGTAGGTAACTTGGCACGGTACAAAGCTCGCCTCGTCGCCAACGACAAATCTCAACGCCCGGGCATTGATTGCGATGAAACCTTTAGTTCTATCGAGAAACCAACAACCATACGCACCGTGCTCAGCTTGGCTTTGTCCCGCGATTGGCCGGTCCACCAACTTGATGTGAAGAACGTGTTCTTGCATGGCAATCTTGAGGAGACCGTGTACATACATCAACCTCCGGGCTTTGTTGACCCCTCTCGTACCGATCAGGTATGTCTCCTTCGGTGATCTCTATACAGACTCAAGCAGGCTCCTCGCGCATGGTACCAACGGTTTGCCTCCTTTGCCACTACTTTGGGGTTCAGCCAAAGCAAGTCCGACTCTTCCCTCTTTATTCTCCATGGGAAGCTCGGCACGGTCTTCCTGCTCATCTATGTTGACGACATCATCCTGACAGCGTCCACAAACAGCCTCCTCTATTCGACTATCACATCACTCAACAAGAAATTCGCCATGACCGACTTGGGGCCTCTACACTACTTTCTCGGCATCTCGGCAACACGAACACCTTCCGATCTGTTCCTCTCGCAGACAAAATATGCTATGGATGTCCTCTACCGTGCAAGTCTGTCCAATTGCAAACCATGCCAAACGCCGGTTAAGTCTAAGCTATCTCCAGATCGCGATCCACCTGTTGCAGATCCTACACTCTATCGAAGCCTTGCTGGAGCACTCCAATATCTCACCTTTACTCGCCCGGACATTGCATATGCCGTGCAACAGATCTGACTCTTCATGCATGACCCACGAGAGCCTCACTACCTCGCTGTCAAGCGCATCCTTCGGTATCTTCAGGGGCCCTTTCCAATGGACTTCAGCTCCATAAGTCCAACATCATGAATCTCTCCGCCTATACTGATGCAGATTGGGCTTGATGCCCAGATGCCTGCCACTCTACCTCCGGTTATTGCGTCTTTTTGGGCGAAAATTTACTGTCATGGTCTTCCAAACGACATGCCACGATTTATCGATCAAGTTACGAAGCTGAATACCGTGGGGGTGGCTAATGTTGTGTCCGAGATATGCTGGCTTCGTAACCTACTTCTTGAGCTTCGGTGCCATCCTCCATATGCATCCCTTGTCTATTGCGACAACGTCAGTGTTGTTTATGTCTCTACCAATCCCGTGCAACATCAACGCACCAAGCATATCGAGATTGACATCCACTTTGTTTGTGAGAAGGTTGCAATGGGACAAATCCGAGTTCAGCATGTCCCGTCGACATCTCAGTATGCAGACATCTTCACCAAAGGCCTGTCATCATGTCTCTTTCAGGAATTCCGCTCTTGCCTCAACGTTCGGCCTCCTCCCGTTGCGACTGCAGGGGAGTGATAGAATAGATATAGAAATATGTAATTATTTCATAGATATTCTGAATATTCTGTGTATATTTCGTAACCTATTTATATCAAATAGGTTGCTTGGACTTTTCCAGACCCAATACATTACAATACCGTAAGACGATACAACATGGAAAATTACAAAAAAGGTTATCTTTCGATAGGCATTGGAATTACTCTCTTTATGGAGGATTATCCTAAGACCTAGAAAGAGAGAGAATGCATGGCTGAGATCCCATATGCTAGCACGGTAGGAGCCATAATGTATTCCATGATATATACTAGGCTTGACATAGCCTATCCGCTACGTGTAGCGAGTAGATATCAGGCACATCCTGATGAGTGACACTGGAAGTTGGTAAAGACCATACCTAAGTGCTTGAGAAGGACTAAATACCAATTTCTCATATATGGAAGTTTTAGCTTGAAGGTAGAAGGGTTTACTGATGCGAGTTTCTGGATAAAAAAGGATGATAGTCGATCCATTTCAGTCTATATGTTTTGCCTGAATGGAGGAGCAGTAAGTTGGAAAAATTCCAAATAGACTACGGTATTCGATTCAGTCACTGAAGCACAATACATAGCTTCATGTGAGGCGGCTAAAGAAGCGGTTTGGATGAGAAAGTACATAGATGAATCTGGTATGGTACCTTTGATAAAGGAACCTATTCATTTATTGTGTGATAACACCGAGGCTCTAGCCCAAGCGAAAGAACCAAAATCTCATCATAAATCGAAGCATGTTTTGTAGAAGTACCATCTTATTCGTGAAATCATTGAGCGTGGGGTACGTTCAAATCCAAAATGTATATGGAAAGGAAAACACAATAGATCAGTTCACAAAGGTGCTTGGATTAAATAAGTTTGACAAGCATAAGCTGAGGATCGGATTTAGAAACATGGTAAGCTGGAACTAGTTGTAACACATTGTTGTAGAGACTAGTAGCGAATTACGTATTAGTTTTTTACATAATTTTATTTTATATGGTATTATATTTTTTAACATTTGATGATTGTTATAGGTGTATGATGGAGTCTATAATTAAGTTTAGAAACTTGATGTTATGATAGAGATAATAATAAAGAGAATCAATTTTTTGTAAGACTTAGTCTAAATTGTTATTGTTCATTGGACCACTAACAAGACTTTAGTGATCCAGAAAGAAAAAAAAATGTATGAGATGGTTTCTATGGCGATAGAAATTAGTATATCTCTTTTATTAAATCATATATGTGGGTGATGCACATAGAGATGTGATCATTATACTGGTCTAAAAGAAGAATTCTTTAATGGTTAAATTACCAATAATCCGTCAATAAGATTTCTCCAGAGGATTGGAATGTTAGATCTTTCCTTAGACGTGAGATCAGCATAGTAATTGACATTCTATATATTATTCTTTGATTCTAGATGCCTGGTATTTTTGTGTACTAGCTGAATAAATATTGAGAGTAATTAGATACTTACGGAGTTAGTGACTAATCAAGATGTGATCAGTCAACTCTTGGTATGAGTTCGAGCTCTATATTGTCAGTTATCCTAACGACTGTAAAAAATCTTTGGTTGGGGTTACATGAATAAAGAAATAAACGAGTTTCTTGATTTCAGTCACTAGTCGGTTATGATTGGCATGAAACATATTTGATAATCCTTAAATTTTGACATAAAAACCATGCCTAAGATTTATCTGGAGCTGTAAAGACAGAAGGAAATACTATCATCTTCACCATGGTTCGTTGTGAGTAAAATTATTACTCATATAAGTAAGGATGTTCCCGATAGAATAGAAATAGAAATATGTAATTATTTCATAGATATTCTGAATATTCTGTGTATATTTCGTATAACCTATTTATGGTAGGTTTCTCCATTGTAATCCTCTATATATTCCTAATAATACTTGAGGAATCCTGAAGGGAGATTACACACGATTACATAAAATTCATAAACTAACAATGAAAGGAAATGACACGAAAAGAAAATTTGATTTTGTTTGTGACGATAAAAATGACAGAGAATGAATAACCACATTGAGTTTGAAAATATTACCAATACAATCATGTTTTCTCGACGTTGAAACACTACAGGAAATTTGTAATTTTTAAATGGAATTTCCGTACGGTCGATACCGTCTGGAAATTCCCGAACGTATTATGAATTGATAGAGAAATCCATCCATAAGCCATTCGCAAATTTGCAGACGAGAAAATAGTTCGGAATTCTTGCGTAATTATAGAAGAATTCGTAGGGGTATGACAACCCGTGTGGATTGCGGAAGGACGTTGGTTCTGTCCGAAATTCCCGGACGGACAATACGTCTGTCGGTAAATTTCTGTATCGGGGATATCCGATCATCCAGAAATTCTAGATGGTCATAACGCCCGTCTGGAAAAAGTCAGAGGATCTAAATGTCTGAATTTTTTTGAACAATTAGGATGTTCGTCCGAAAATTTTCGGAAATTTGTAGAATTCTTTAAAGCGATTGGAAACCATCCGGAATATATGACAGTTTATGAACGACTCGTAGAAAAATATTAATTTTAGCCCCTAATCCGTCCTTAATCGGTCCAGAAATTATTTATATAAATTGCACTCCTACATTCTTTTTCCACACAAAATTATCAAAAATTTTATTCTATATCATCTTATTATTTATTGTTACAATGACATCATTGTCGAGATCAAATACTTTTGTTTCTAGATAATAGATGTGTAGAAAGAGTTTATGCGGAAGTAAAATTTTTTTATTTGTATGAGGACTTCTTTCTTTGGGTGTTCCTAGAAGTATAGATTATGGAGAAAAAAATCATCCGAGAATTGATGGTTACAGGATTACTCATAATTGGTACAAAAATATATTTTGGGATCTAATGTGTTGAAAAAAATCTAAAGCTTAGATATAATCTTGTTGTTATGCACATAAAGAATTTTTTTTGATATTATCATTAAAACTAGTTAAAATTCAAAGAAAACACGAAGGGTAATATTAAATCACGCAAAGATCTGAAAGAGTATTACTCAGAGAAGGAGTTCCATATAACTGATACCGACAAAACTCTCGTATTTTCGAGTAAGGATCAAAACAAATCATTGAAATGGTTGAAAGAGGATGTGAAATTTCCAGATGACTATGCGTGTGACATCAGAAGGTGCTTTGATATCTAAGGAAAAAAGTTATCAGGGATGAAAAGTCACGACTGTCATATATTCATGCAAAGATTACTTCTCATATGTTTTTATGAGGTTCTTGAAAAAAATGTACACGAAGCAATTGAAGGTATGGTTGATTCTCTGAAACAATGTTAGTAATTGAAATCTATTCATTTTTAAATATTTAATTATTACTTTCATGTTTCAGGTGTTGGCATACTTTTTTCGAAATTTATATGCGAGAAATTTAAATGTGGATGTGGTTCGTAGATTGTATGGTAACATAGTTACTATACTATGTAACTTGGAGAAGAATTTTCCACCATAATTCTTCGATGTTATGAAGTATCTCATAGTTCATCAATCACACAAAGCTGCATTAGGAGGTCCAATTCAATTTCTTTGGATGTATTCATTTGGGAGATTTATGTTTCATGTGTAGAAAAAAGCCAAACAAAATGGTCGTCTCAAGGGTTCAATTGTGGAATGAGAAAATTTCGTTCTTTACTTTATATTACTTTGAGCCACATGTTTAAACATGGAGTATGGCTATCACAACAAGATCTACACATACGTATGTTCTATTCTACTACAAATATCTAAGGCCTTTTAAAATGTAACATACTATAACTATATATAAACAAAGTCAATTGTGAATATCTATAATAAAATTTATAGGATTTTGTAATATTTTGCAGGATGTTTGATGATATATTTTAACATACATATGTGAATATCGATGAATCTCAACTTCGGGAACTTAAAAAAAAAAGAATTCCTAACATGGATAGGACTTTTTGGGCGTAGGAACGCAACACATTTCATTCTTTTTGGTACCCACGATTGACAAAGAGGACTCCATGGACCAAGATCTGCTTTCGTTATATGGGCAATACTGATTTACTTTAGTAGATTATATGGATGTAGAAAAAGATTCAAATTTTGTTGAATTGGAGATGAAATTCTCATATATACAGTTCATAGAAAGGGGCTGGCCGTCCTTCTGTTTCGAAGAATCAAAATAACAGTTGCTTTCCCTAGGTCCAAATCCAAAAAGAGAATCGAACTTAGTCTAAATTGATTCTTTTCTGCCGATAAGCTCCAATAGCATCACAAGAATTGCAAAAAGAAAAGGGTTCTTTCATATACTTATAGTTTGTTTCGTGAATTTACATTAGATCAAAAAAAGTGTCATTGTAGGCACCTCCTTCTCTTAGGGCTTAGGAAACGCTGCCAGCTCTCTCCCCGCTCTTTCCCCTGCCACTGGAAGGAAAGTTAGTAACTGAAAGAGGTGGGCACCCGCGGGTACCCGCGAGATTCTCACTACCCGTACCTAAACCCGTCCCGCACGGGTAATTGGTATTACTACCCGTACTCGTACCCGCACAGTGCGGGTACCCGCTGTTCGAGTACCCGCAACACCCCGAGGAGGCAGCGAGCGGCAAGAGGCGAGCGGCGAGAGGCGAGCAGCGAGCGGCGGGAGGCGAGCGGCGAGAGGCGTGCAGCGCACAGGGAACGCGGAGAGGCGAGAGGCGAGCAGCGCGCAGGGAGCAGCGAGTGGCGAGAGGCGAGCATCGCACAGGGAGAGGCGAGAGGCGAGCGGCGAGTGGTGAGAGGCAAGAGGGGCGAGCGACGAGCGGGCATAGGCGAGAGGCTAACAGCGAGCAACGATAGGCGAGAGAGAGGAGAGAGAGAGAGAGGAGAGATTGGTGTGGCTTGGAGAGAGTGAAAGAGGAGACGAATGATAGAGAGGGGAGAGGCTGGCAGCTGGAGAGAGAGGAGAGGTAAAAGAGAGTTTAACCTAATGATATTTTCATAATTTATGAAAATATTAGGGTATTTAGGTAATTTATAAAAAACATTAGGGGTGTTTTTGTAAATATTTTTGGGTACCCGTATGTGAAATTAAAATACCTGTCCCGAATCCGAACTCGCGGGTAATGAAGAAGTGTTACTCGAACCCGAACCCGCACCGGTGGGTACGAGTAATTTTTTTGTGGGTTCAGGATGGGTTTCAAGTTGGGATGGGTTGTGCGGGTTTTTTGCCCACCCCTAGTAAGTGATACGCAAAACTAACTGGCATGCAAAGCACAAAAGGCACTCCGACGGCCTGGAAGGAAGCATGAAAATCATTGAAAATGCCTTCTTGCTATTTATCGGGCTTTCATCGGCCTCTGGTTTGGATATTTGATTGAATAAGAGAAATCTATTATTTGCCTTGCCTAAGTTAGTAAGAGACTGTGAGACTTTGCAAAATAGCCTCGTAACTTCGGGAGAAGGGTGCCTCCTCACAAAGGGGGTCGCAGTGACCTGGCCCACAATTGGTCTTGGCGATTTCTTGGTTCGTCATGCTATTGCTTTAGGTTTACATAAAACTACATTGATCTTAGTAAATGGTGCTTTAGATGCACGTGGTCCCAAGCCCAAAAATGTAAAAACGATATAACACAATATGTAACTAAATGATCTTATAATATAATTATATGAAATATTAATATTTAATATTATATTAATAATTATGCGCAAAGTGAGATGAACAATCACCTATTATGACTATGAAATCTAGTTATTGGACCAATTGTGAAAGGTACAAGTTGACCAATGTATTTTACACGTTGTTATCACTTTAACATTTACGAACATGAAAATTGAAATCAACTATAAAATATGGTGTATGTGTGAAAGGTGAAAGCTATTGTGAATCGACCAACGAACTAGATTTTTACGGGATCTTGAAGAAAATTTTGCAATTGAAATATTCAGATTTTATTAATACTTTAAAACACCATTATCCATATCTTGTAAACCATGAAGATTATAGTCACTTATACCAACATTTTTCATTTTGCAGTTTACATTGGCTTAAAAGTGATGTTATTCCGATATGACTGATTCCATCCAATAATCGGTTATATAAAAGGAATAAACAAATTAGACATCGTAGAAGTCAACTCAATACGAAGATATATAAAATATGAAAATTTTCGGACCACGATCGTCCGAAAATTTCCGGACGACTTTTAGGTCTGTTTGAAATTTATTTACGAAAATTTTTTGACGATTTTCTGATGGGGTAGCAATCTATAATTTTTTACGATTTGCAGACGTTTCTATTCATCTAAATTTACAGACAAATTACGAACTACTTCTCTAGTCTGAAATTAAAAATGGTTTGTGGATGGATTGGGTTTATGGGCACTCATTTCCTGACGGATTTGGTTGTTCGAAAACTATATTTTTCTAGTAGTGAAAATACAAATTTCGTAGTGTTACAAATACATCAGAATCATAACGTGACACAACATCATACCGAACAATGGTTATCTAATGTAATAGCGTCAATATTCTAAATGCCATTTCATACTAACACGTATGAAGAGAGACACCCACCTATTCTTTATAAGTACACATGAAATAAATATAAGGGATAACAAGTGGCAAAAAAAGTGGCCAAGGAATGGTTACAATATCATAGAGCTAAAAGCTAAGAGTAAATGGGTCAAGAATAATTGTAGACTGTAACTGCAATAGGCCCATGTTTTTTGTATTAGTATGTTCGCTTGATATCAGCTATCGTGTATATAGTTTGAAAGAAGTATGACAGTAAGAGAAGGAAAAGTAGAAGGGAAGTTCTATTAGTAAAGTGAGGGTTAGAAAAATCCTTTATCATTGTAACATCTCTCGAGTTGAATACAATGGCAATTCTACCCTATTTTTGTATCAATCTGATTCTATTACAACGCTTATCAATTTTGGTATCAGATTATAATGGTCCAGGAAAATGGAAACCAAGAAGATGGAAACATTGCAATAGTTTATCCAAAAGTTTTAGATTGATTCTCGACTCGATTTTGAAACAATTTAAAAAATGAATCAGACACGACAAGAAGATATGGTGAGAAATAGAAAGCTTGAAACTGGTGTTGATGATCTTAAACAACAAAAGAAAAAAAAATGAATCAATTGATGGAGAAACTTCTTTAACAAGCCACAATATTATCCAAGCATGATAAGGATGTTGTATTTTACGACCAGCATCTTCTCATGCGAATAAATGAAGAAGAAAAGGAATTCTTCTCAATTTTGCATGATCAAGTTTTAATCATAGTGAGACATTTGTGGAAGGAGATGAATACTTTAGTCGAAAATTGGAGATGTCTTTTCATGGGGAGAATCCAGTAGCATGGGTAATTAAGATCGGAATGAATTCGACCATTTTCCATACTGAAGAGAATGAACTTAGTAATGTTAGTTCTCAATGGGGATGCCCATGTTGGGTTTCGATGGAATAGTGCTCGTCACGTGTAAATGAATTGGTAAGGGTTGAAGCGGAGGATTCTTGAATCATTTTCAAAAATAACATCAACAAATCTATACAAAAAACTGTTAGCATTGTAGAATGATAGAACTGTCTAGGACTCAAATAATTTATTATATTAACTTAAATAACTCTATTTGAAACAGTTATGCAAACCACCTTCATAGTTGCTCTCAAACCCGAAATGCATTCGGGTGTAAGACTATTCAAGACAAGAAACTTGGATCTGATTATTCAACTAGTTCAGGGGTTGAGGAATATACTTTTAATGGAGAAATGGGGACGACAACCATAGGAGAATGCAAGACAACACCATTTTCTTTTCCATGACGCAAAATCCAATTCACTTGTGTAAATTATTTTTCACATGCTAGAAATTTTCTAAAATCACATATGCACCACATGTGATTGATATGCCATCATCTTCTTCAGAAAGAAAAAGAGCGATAAACCTTAACAGACAGAGTGCTAGTTCCTTGGCACTTTACGAGTGTATACGCGAACTAGAGTCATGGTGAGTCATGATCCGTTGTGGTATTTTTCTAAGATAGGGTACTCGATCAAATTGAGTAGAGGTTTCTGCATATATGGCATAAAGTGAGTATATGTATTGGTCTAAGTGAGTGCGTCTTTTGTATTCATCCCCTTTGTGGATTGTCATAGATGAACAAGTTATTATGATGAAAGAGAAAAATTAGGTTAAACAGTAGTAGCAGGGCGCACAACAAACTAATAGGAGAGACGTGCATGAGGTTTGATAAGTTTTAATATGCATTTCGTTTTTATCTATTATTTATCATGATTATGATTATATATTTTTTCTTTTGGTATATGGTTCAAACCATTTTTGTTTAAAATAAAAGTATTCATTTTATTCCATAAATGTGTTTGAACAATTATACCACCTTTCAGAGGTAATTGTGGACACTCTTAGTCCTGAGGATATTTCGAGATGGAGATATTACATAAAAAGTAATGTGTTTATACTAGGGGTGTCATTCAGACGGGCTAGGCCCGAACCCGACCCGGACCCGGTGAAAACAAGCTCGGGCCCGACCCGACCCAATTTAAACAAGCCTCAAAATCTCAACCCGCGGTCCAGCCCGATGGGCTTGGGATGGGCTTCGGGCAGCCCACGGGCAGATGCTCACAAGAGAAGACCGAAAGGGACGTAGACACAAGACGCACGGGCCCCAGGGCATGAACGACATTGGAAGATGAATACCGAAGAGAAGACAGACACAAGACGCATGGGCACCGAGGCACGAATGGCAATGGAAGACAGATGCATGGGCACGAACGTAGGAGACCGAAGACAGAGGCACGAGCACGGATGCAAGAGACCGAAGACAGATGCACGGGCACAGATCCAGAAGACCGAAGACAGACACACGAGCACAGACGCAACATACCAAAAACATACACACAAGCACGGATGTAGCAGACCAAAGACAGACGCACCGGGGTACGTACGTAGTAGAATGGCTAGGGTTTTCATAGTTTCACTCAAGAGAGGAGGACATAACGCATCACTCACAAGAGAACAACTAGGGTTTCACAGTTTTACTCACAAGACACCTGCCTGGGCTATTTTTCATGGCTCGTTGTGGGGCAGAAGCCGGTGGGACGGGATGACAAATGTCGGTCTATATGATAGCCCAAGCTTGAAGGCTCGATTCCATTCGGACCTTCGATCTTTTGGCCCAAACCCTCTTATTTTCGGGCGAACTTCGGGTGGGCCCGTGGGTCGGACTCGATTTTGACAACCCTAGTTTATACCAACTATGGTAATCTGCAAATACTTACTACCACCATAAATGATCTTTTGTAACTGATTAATGAAATCTAAATGCTCAAATAATATCGCATCTCCCTTCAATATGCATGGTGTATTTTCCATCCATCATCTTATTCATTTGAAAGTTTCTTTTATTGCAGTCAAAGAATGATCTAACAGAAGAATCTGACGATGATAATTAAATCAGCACAATTTTCAATCATTTTTTAGTATGCATGAATCTATATCATTTATAAAATATGAAAAAAGACATTTGTGGAGTACCGTCCACATCAATACAACTTTTATGTGAAAATTTTGTTTCACTGAAATATTTTATACTCTACCATATTTCCACAATTAATTCAATTCGCTAAAGAACGATTGCAAAAATATACCAATTTCTTTCGAATGATCCAAATCATGTATGAAAATCAAACACATTGTTAATATCAAATTATATAGTGACACAACTACACGACATAACAAATATTATTTACCAAATGCACCATGTGGTGTGAAACCATAAGTGCATAACATTAGAAAAATATTTTACTTTTTGAAGCAAAGTCAAGATATACTTAGATAAAATGCTTCTAAACGTTTCCACCAGAAGGGAGCTGCATTTCAGATATACTAATCTATGTTAAGCATGTCGTGTTGTGTCTCGTGATATGTTATGATTCGTATAATCTATTTTATCTGTCAATAAATGATATCATTACAAAAAAACAGGTCATTTCCAACGGACATATCCGTTGGAAAAGGCCAAAAATCCGTTGGGAATGGCCTTTTGCAACGGACTGCAACGGATTTCAGTCCGTTGGGAATAGCGCGTTAGAAATTTGGATCCGTCGCAATTCGCAACGGATGGGCGACATAAATTCCG
>CM071867.1:17909009-17931815 GCA_036759665.1 Gynandropsis gynandra
TCCAATGGATGCCCGTTGGAAAGTGTAACGGATGCCCGTTGGACGTTCACGTGAAATTATTTCGACGGTGAACCTCGATATTCACAATTGCAACGGTATTCCGTTAACATTTCTAACGGATATCCGTTACAACTTGCAACGGACGTCCGTTGGCATCTATTGCGTCGGATTCTAACGGAGATTAACGGAGATTGCCAACGGAAACTTACCGTTAGAAACCCGTTACAAATTGCGACGGATTGCAACGGACAGGGCAACGGGCAGTTTCCGTTGCAAATCCGTCGTAAATTGTAACAGATGGCAACGGAAATGTTCCGTTAGAAATATTCTTGGCTCCGTTAAAATCCGTTGCGATTTGCTTCCAACGGATGGATCCATTGCCCCATCCGTTGGAAACTCAATGTTTTTTTTGTAGTGTATGTAAAACATCCTTTGGTTTGGACTTCACTCCCTTTGATTTGCCTTTTTTGGTTTTAAATCTTCAGACCAACAATGAAATAATTGAAAATATTTATAGTGTTTTTGTAAAATATCATATAGTTTTGTGCCCACACAAATCTTTTCATTTCACATTTCAAAAGAACTAATGAGTATGAGATATAAAAATGGCTAGTTGTGGTGTTACCTTTAGACAAAACAGTATGTTTGTTCTATGCAATATTATTTGGCATTACTAGGTTTTTTCACTCTCATCAATCTGGTTGCAAGTGATAATTGAGAATGATTCTCTCAATCATCATATACATATTGTTTTGTTACACCAATAAGCTCATAAAACTTACTAGGATCAACACTTGATACTTTTTCATTCATGTGATCATGAATAATTGATGATTGGGAAAATCATACTCAATAATTTTGAGAGACCATCACGAAGACTGTGAAAAACTACTTTCTCACATAATTGATACATAATTATAAACACCACTCGATTATTCTTCAAAATGTGTATGATTTGCCATTGTACTCTTATCTTCGTAATGATAAACTTAAATGTAGTTGATTTCCAAAAATCCTTTCTTGTATAAGTATATTAACACAACATTTGCACTAAGTATTTTTTTTTCATTTATACACCTACAACATGGACAATAAAGCTTACCGCTTCACATGTACACAACTTGATTTTTAGTAA
Source organism: Gynandropsis gynandra (assembly GCA_036759665.1). Lineage (NCBI taxonomy): Eukaryota > Viridiplantae > Streptophyta > Magnoliopsida > Brassicales > Cleomaceae > Gynandropsis > Gynandropsis gynandra. The sequence goes on from CM071867.1 coordinate 17,910,145, forward strand.
AAGTCATAAAACTCTCTAATCCACCTTCTCATTCGACAAAAACATTTTTTATATCTGCATCAACATTTACATCCACTTTCCAAGTGACCAAATATCTAAAGCACTCATAGGCACTTATGAGTTTAGATTATTTTGTTTCATAGATAAAATTTTCCAACTTGATCAAATCAATAAGTTTCATATTATATATACAACCATAATTATCAAGAAAATTGCATTGAACTTGTGTAGAGAAATGTAAAGAAATTATGTTGGTAATTATGAAATTCACGAACTTTTTAATTTATTATACTATAAGTAGCATTAACGTAATTGTGATGTCAATACTAATAAATTAGCATTGAAGTTATAATGTTAGATTGATGCTAATTGTGTTACCACAGTGTTGCCTTTGCATAAGAATATAGTTTCAATTTCCAACGTAAATATCGTCACAAAAGATTTGTTAAACATTCATTACATTTGCGTTGCAGTTGTAACACAAATGTAACTTTAAAATGCATTGAAATGACATTGTCCTAGAGTTAAATGCCAACGCAAATACCATCATCGCAAACTAGTCATTAAACGTGGATTAAGGTAGCGTTACATTAATGTTAAAAATAGCAACACAACTTTCATCTAGAGTCTTCCGTTGAAACATCACTAACCTTGCGTTAAAAATGTGTTAGGCAACTCAATGTTAATATAATGCAAGTTTTTAGCGTTGACTCGTCGTTACAATGGTGTTAATTCAGCATTGAAAATGGTTTTCAATGCAAAAGTGTGTTGACCCTAGAATTGGCAGTAGCGTGTTAAATAATTCACCGCCTAGGTGCATCTAGATGTTAGGTGGACGATGATCGCTCGAGGGTTGACTACTAAACTCGATTTTGAAAAAATTCCAAAACCACGTCGTTTTGGTATTTAGAGAAAATATAGAACTGAAATTGATTCGAAAATTGATTTGAGACAAATCGATTGTTGCTCACGTGTCCCAACACTTGAAAGGGTTATGAATAAGAAAATTGGTGTGTGCTTCTACGTACGTTCAATCATAGTTTCTTGAGGAGAAACAAATGATAATGACAAAATAGATGATACTTTATAGCTTTATACAAATTGTAGATTTGGAGAGGTGATGTCAAATAAAAAAAAGGTGTTGTGACTTCAACAACATCAATTGTGAATCGGACATAGAGTTCGAGCATGTAAATGAAGAGCATATATTAGTTCTTTAGATGTCATGACTCTTAAAATTATGGTTAATGAATTAAAATTTCATATTTGTGATTGGTTAATTTAAAGAAATTTGGAAACTATATTTTGTGTCGTTTAAACTTTGAAAAAACTAGAAAACACCAAAACATTGATTAGACGTTTGGTGTTGGTTGATCATCTCACTTGCGCGTAATAACTGACATTATTCTACCGAAAAGACTCATATATTACTGGACATTGCAACAAAAGTTGTGTGTGCATATATATATATATATATATATTTATTTATTTATTCGGAGATTGAGATAAGGAGAGTGACCCACATAGAGAGTAATAAAAAAGGGAGAGAGAGAAGGGAATGAACGAAAAGATGGATAGGAACATATTAATGACATGTAAGCAGAAATGAAGATGGTGGAGGGATTTTTGGCAAAGAAATTGTGAACCCTACAAGAAGGGCATGATTATTGGGAAAGGTCCCCTACCGAGTGGGAGAGTGGGTCCCTACCAATGCATGAACAATGTTATGCCTTGTGCTTCTCCCTTCACTTTGGAACCAAGTAAATCTTTACACCACAAGCCGCCTTCCTATACTACTCTGTATATAGTCCATTTTCTTAACTAGCCTATATCCATATTGTTGACTTGCTAGTATATATACATGTCCTACTCCAACAATTGTTTCTATTTTGGATGGAAAATCCAGTTGAGGTTTTTTTCGATTCAATTATATTAAAAATGATAAATACAATGATATGGTTTAATTCGGTTGGATGTTTGGATAAACCCATTTGACATAAAATGGAATTTTGTTGGTCGAAATTCAATTTTATTTGGTTATTTTGTTTCAAACTATTCTTCTTTTTGTCGGTCGAAACAAGTTTGGAATACATATGAAGATATTAAAGTTGAAAAAAAAATCGATAGAAATCTACTTCAATAAATATTTTGTTTCGTATGTGATATCAAACCTAGTTTTGTTTTTAAACAATTAATTGTTCTTCGATCGTAAAATAACATTTAAAATATCATCGAAAATATACTCTACGTAGTAGTTAATATTTGTTGTGTAATCTTTTCATAACGTGATAGAATTTCTCATGCATAGTAATTCAGTAAATCATGAATATATATAGATATTATTATGTTTGTTTACATATGCAGCTATGTATATGGATACATATGTACGTACATGTACACGAGGTTAGGATTTGCTTTTAGCAGATATCCTACCTGGCTCATCATGCGCAAAAAGAGCATTGGTTAATCCCATGATCTTAAATCCTTTTGATAAGAATGAACCCACAAAAATTACCATAATTATAGGTTTTCATTTTATATCATGAAGACTTAAATGTCATCATTACCTAATCAGCGTGATTTACAAAATAACATTTTTCAAAATCGCGAATCACCTTTTTGCTGAGAGAATATGAGATATCCTTTTTTAGGACTAAACTGGTTCAAAAATATCTTTCTCTAAAATAATTATTTAATCGGAAAAAAATTGGAGAAAAGAAAAATTTGCCCTTAATTTTCGAACGTGAAAAAACTCACGTTCTGCAGTTTTTCGACATGAAAAACTGTCAAACCGTGTCAAAAGCAAGAAAGAATAAGTGATTTCGAATTTGAGAGGGATCGACTTGAAGTTGGCAAGAAATAAATGGCTAGAATCAGCTGCAACAGTGAAGAAGAGAGCACGAGTCAATCTTCAATGGCGTCAATAAGTGTAAGTAGATCGATTTCTAGGGTTTTGCAGGTTGTCGAGTCGTAAAATGGTTTATTGATTTGAAATGGGTATGAGTGTCAGTGAGTCTGTTGAGTCTCAGTGAGTCGGTTGAGTCGTAAGAGTCGGTTGTCTCAATGAGTCGGTTTGGATCGCAATGGTCGCTTGAGCGTTGCATGGGTTCTAAGTGTCGTTTGAGTTAGTTGTCTCAGTAAGTCGGTTTGGATCGCAATGGTCGCTTGAGCGTCGCAGGGGGTCTAAGGGTCGCTTGAGTCGGTTGTCTCAATGAGTCGATTTGAGTCGCAATGGTCGCTTGAGCGTTGTAGGGGGTCTAAGGGTCGTTTGAGTCGGTTGTCTCAGTGAGTCGGTTTGGGTCGCAATGGTCGCTTAAGCGTCGCAAAGGGTCTAAGGGTCGTTTGAGTCGGTTGTCTTAGTGAGTCGATTTGGGTCACAATGGTCGCTTAAGTCGCATGGGTCGGTTGAGTGTCGCAGAGGGTCTGAGGGTCGTTTGAGTTGCATGGGCCGGTTGAGTCTCATTGGTCGCTTGAGTCACATGGGTCGCTTGAGTCGGTAGAAGTATAATGTATTCTTAATTAATTGGTCATTCTGCAGGTGGTGCCAAAGCCGAAGTTTGTGTATGAATTCAAGCATATGGACAGAATGCCAAAGATCACCACCAAGTGTTATCCTCACGAGACAATAACGAAGCTCAGAGGAATCTTAGATGAATACGAGTTGCATTACCTCGAGAAAGAGTCACAATTTAAGCATTTATTCCATTTCCAATGTGACTCCACATTGACTAAGGTTTAAATGTATATCCTCCTAAATCACTCCGTGATTGTATGGGACAAGAAGGAGTTGTGGTTCGTCTTATACGGTGTTCCCATCCGGTACTCTATAGTGGAGCACACATTAATTTTCGGATTGAAATGCGGACCATATCCCAAAGGATGGGAGTCCAAAAGGGGTGATACATTCAGGCGGAAGAATTTTGACCGTGGAAAGGTGACCCCCGTACAAATCATTGAAAAGCTTATGAACGCGAAGAATTCCGACGACCATACGAGGTTGGCAACTTTGATGTTGTTGGTGCAAGTTATGGCTCAGAAGCCTTCATCAAACAACGACGAGGTTGCAACTTTGATGTTGTTGGCCCAAGTTATGGCTCACAAGCCTTCATCAGACAACTCTATCAGCCATGATCTCATTGACAAGTTGATGACTTGGGAATTTTGTGAAGACTTTCCATGGGGGCGTTAAACATTCGAGAAGATTGTGGATACTTATAGCAAACACGTTAGCGGGGAATCACCGAAACCAAAATGATATTGTGGCGGTTTCATGATCCCACTAATGGAAATTTGTATATATTATTCGAATAACTTGAATGTTTTCATACTTTTTGCATTCTTATCATTTTGTTTTAATGTTTCAGTTACTTCCATTCGAAACCATCATTAGTTTGGGCGAAAAGAGATGGTATGTTGATGTTATGGATGCGGATCCATCATGCCCAAGAATGTGCAAGAAGATGGTTAAATCCAGTATTAACCTAAAGTATGTAGATGTGATAAGACTGATTGGAGATTCTAAGGTAACAATTACGCAAGGGTCACAAGGAAAACAAGGGTCACAGAGGGTAATAATGGTTATTTTTTGTTTTTCAGGATATTCGAAGTATTCTTCGTGCTGAACAAGAAGAGGAAGGTTTACTTTTTTATCTCGATGATTATGAGGGATGCCACGATCCCGATGTTCAGATATGGATGGAACATATTCGTATAAATCCGAAAGGTATTTTTTGGGAGGACATCCGTAAGCAGGAATTGCTGACGCGAAAAGCAATTCTTGGTGATAAAAAGAAAGGGAAAGGGAAGGGGAAAGGGAAGGAGACTAAGAGAAAAAAGAGCATGGGCGAAAAAAATGATAGAGATTGAAGACTCAGAAGATGAAGGAAAGGTAGGTGTTGCTGAAGTTGATGAAGAAAGATATGGTGATGCTGAAGCTGAAAGAGAACGTGAGGATGAAACTGAAGGAAAACAAGCTGCAGTCCGTCTGACACTGGAGCATAAATTAATGAAGGAAATAAAAGAGTCGGAGAAAAGAATCATTAACTCCATAAGAGATCTTCTAAGGAATGTCGGGTTTCATTTGCCTAATCCAAAAGCATAGGCGGCAAATCCCAAAGGTGTTGGAAAGGCAAAATCAAAATCTGCTGAGAAAGATGCGAGCATCGCATCTGCTGAGAAAGATGCGAGCATCGCAAACCAATCTTCCAGCAATGTTAGAGATGATGATTTTGAATTCCTTCAACGTCCATATCCAGTGTCAAGAAAAGAGCCAAGCGAAGAGTTGGTTGATGTTTTCCTTCAACATCCATATCCAGTGTCAAGATAAGAGCCAAACGAAGAGCCGGTTGAGTCAAAGTCTGAAAATGACTCTGGAGATGGCTCAGAAGAGGATTTGGCAAACATTTCGAGATTAGTTGAAAATATCGCATCTGCCGCCACCATTCCTCTAACTGAATACATTTCCGGAGAGGTTACAGCAGTCGTTTATCCTGATGAAGTTCCACTAAGTAAGTAATAAATAGTGGAAACGTTCATTTGAGTCAATTTCCATCGAGAGTCGGCATGGGTCGCAAGGGTCGAAAAAGACGCATAAGTCGCACAGTCGTATAAGTCACACGGTCGTTTAAGTTGAAGGGTCGCATAAGTCGATGAGTCGGTAGAATCGCATGGGTCGCATAAGTCACACGGTCGTATAAGTCCAAGGGTCGCATTGGTCGCCATATATTTAATGAAGTAAATTTTATGCAGGTGCTGGACCTTTATCGAAGGAGTCTACGGCATATGTTGAACCTCCGTTGGTACCTAAATGAGTTTTAAGACCACGGAAGGCATATGTTGAACCTCCACCAGCGAAAAGAGCAAAAACAGTGTGAGGGAGAGGGCGAGGGAAAGATGATGGTGGATTCCAAGAATCCGAAAAGAAGGTTGTTCAAGAACCCGAAAAAAGGTGGTTCAAGAACCCGATAAAAAGGTGGATGAAGAACCTTCATTCTGGTGAAAGCTGAAGGGATTAGAAAAGGGCTCGATAACCCGAGAACCTTCATTCATTGACGCAAACGGTGAAAGGTTGACTGCTCTATATATGTTCCTGACAAAACATGGACATAGGAGTTGGTTGAAATTTGATCTAGATACTCCTCGGGAGCTAGATTTTTGGGAGATTGTATTAAAGCCCGACGTATGGCTTGAAGACGATGTAAGTTTTTTTAAACCCAAAGTCAGAGAGGTCATTTTGTGTCATATGTATTCATGTGTGTTAAAATTTGTTATTTTTTTTCAGCATTTGGAGGAGGCGTTGTTGATGTAGTATTATCGCATGAAGATATCCCCCGCGATACTTAAGAAACTTTACGTTTGTCTTGTTCTTTTCATGCAGATCCTCAAGCTGTGGTCGTACGAGAATATGGACACTTTTCCGGAATTTCTTAGTGATTGTTTGAATGACAAGTATCCATTCAGAAGTACAGAACCAATGAGTGATTTCGAAGGCTTTGTCTCGGTTCTAAACATTCCATCGATCGAGAGTATATATGTAAGATGTCATTGGGTAGTCATCAAAGCGATTTCAAAACCCGATGCATCACGGTATACGACTGCCAACGGAGGCTTAAAAAACACATATCGATCCGGTGATTGAGAATCTAAGAAAATCTATCCCAAGATGTTCATTCTCGGAGGGTTTCCTTCTTTGGCTTCTAGAGAAGATGAATGGAAATATGAGTATTATGAAGGTCTAACACAGAACAAAAGCAAGAATGACTGTGGTGTTTACTACTACAAATTCGTCGAAGCCTCGGTAATGAAAGCACGTAATGATTTGCACTGCATTTGCGACGAAAATGTTCTTTCCATGCGTGAGAAGATTGCGACTGAGGTATTTATTAATGAAAAATTTATCCCTCCACCCTGAGATTAACTTGATATTTGGTACATTGTTATTTTTTTTAAATATTTGGTATATTTGGTACTTTGTTATTTTTTAAATATTTGGTACATTGTTAATTTTTTAATATTTGGTACATTGTTATTTCTTAAATATTTGGTACATTTTTATTTTTTTAAATTTCTTTATAATAATAAAAGGAGTCACAGGGTAAAAGGGTCGCAGGATCAAGGGTCGAACAGGTACAATGGTCCGAGGGTCGTAGGGATCCGAGGGTTCCAGAGGTACAAGGGTTGTAGAGGTTCAAGGGTCGCAGAGGTACAAGGACCGCAGAGGTACAAGGGTCACAGAGGTTCAAGGGTCGTAGAGGTTCAAGGGTCGCAGAGATGCAAGGGACGTTCGACGATTTTACTCGTTTGACCCTTGACCCTGCGACCCTCGGACCCCTGCGACCCTTTTACCTCTGCGACCCTTGTACCTCTGCGATCCTCTTACCTCTGCGACCCTTGGACCATTGTACTCGTTCGACCCTTGACCCTGCAACCCTTTTACCCCTGCGACCCTTGTATCTCTACGACCCTTCTATCTCTGCGACCCTTGTATCTCTGCGGCCCTCGGACCCCTTATTATTTACAAATACAAATATTTACAAATAATATGATTAATTTATTATTTCTTATTTACAAATAATATAAATAATTTATTATTTACAAATACAATTATTTACAAATAATATGAATAATGGATTATTTATTATTTAACAATACAATTATTTACAAATAATTGACTCAAATCTCTGCGACCCGTGTCCCATCTCGAATCTCGAATCTGTACGATCCATGTCCCTCTGCGACCCTTGTCCATCTGCGACCCTTGTCCCTCTGCGATCCTTGTCCCTCAACGACCCTTGCACCCCTGTGACCCTTAGACCCCTTGACCCTTGTCCCCTTTCAACCCTTGTTCATTCGCGCTCTTTGTTACAATAATAGTAAATCCACAAAAACAATGATACTAACAATAACACTTACTATTGAATCATTGTAAAAAACCATCCAAATACAAACATGTAGTTCAAGTTCAAATTAATGTTCTTGTTCAAAGGAGGTTTAGAGCAATCAAAATACAACTGAAAATCAAACACTGTCATTGTGAGGCCCTGCTTGAGGGAAAAACTAAAGTCGAGGTGTTGGTCTACTCGCATATATTTCGGTTGAGAGGGTACAACCCTCGGTCAGTCGATGGTCGAGACAAAACTTTCTCCAACCCCTTCTGATGGAAACGCCACCACGTGCCACGAGCCTTAGATATGCCTCCCACGATAGTCCGTATCCTACCATCTGATATATCTTACATCGTCTATGGCAAAGACCTCTCGACCTCGCAAACCCTATTGGAAGTGTCTGTGACATCCGTAGAAAGGACTAAAATTCGTGAAAATCCTTACCGAAGTCGCGACATCACCCAAGTCTGTATTGAAGTCACTTACCAATGAATCTATGGCAAGAATTAAATCAGTGACTGGTACCACAGTGACTGGTGAAATCCTCTGAGCAGGAGTGGCGAAGGTGACGTGAAAGACCATGTCACCTTCGTGAGTGAAAAGTAAATAATCCCCAATACTTAAGTGTAGGTTGTTGGAGAAATCTTTCCACCCATCAGTGAATCTGGAGCCATCCAACTTGACTTCCCATCTTCTGTTAAACCCATTCGATTTAAGCGTTGTCGTGTTGTTGTCCCTCGTTTTCTTGTAAATATAATCATCAAAGATTATCTTCGGGATGTCCTGTAACAAAAAACGAAAAACAAAGTCAAATCTATACATTCTCTACATGTAACATACCGACAGAGAGACAGATGAAGAAGATTACAATATAGTTATCCAGATAACGCGGAAAAATCTCTCTGAAGAAAGAAGAGAAATGTGGCATTTTCGGAAAAATTGATGGCAGATGATGAGAGTTAGAGAGAGAGTGTGTATGCGTCGTTATTGTAAAAAAGGAAATGACTGTAATACGAAAAAACATGACCTAGATATCGAATCGCCGTCAGATGGAATTCGAAAAGACATGACTTCAGAAGGTCAAGGGTCGCAGATGTTATTTTTGTATAATTTTTTCAAATGTGATGAAAAGTTCGGCGAGAATTTTGGTGACAGAATTTTCGACGGGTCGCATGGGTCACATATATGAGAAATCGATTTATTTACGGGTTAACAATGATAAAATGTCAAAAACCAATAAAAAAAAATACATTTACAACATCAAACTCATTAATGCCAAATGAGGGACGCATGGATCGCATGGTCACATATAAGGATCGATACATGCAAAATCGACGAATTTACGGGTTTACAATGATAAAATGTCAAAAACCAATAAAAACAAGACATTTAAACCGTCAAACTAATTAATGCAAATTGAGGGTCGCATGGGTCGCACAGTCACATATAAGGATCAATATAAGCGAAATTGACGAATTTAAGATTTTATAATGATAAAATGTCAAAAACTAATGAAAATAATACATTTACAACGTTAATCAATTGTTAAAACAGATTATGACCCATGTGTCTCTAGTTGAGTTGTGTATAACCAATGCTTGTGCTTCAAAAGCGATAGTAGTGTTTTAAGAACTCGTCGGATGAGTTTGACAAAATTTCAAAAAATACATTCAACATTATTTTCAAATGTCGATATTATTTATATTATTGTCTATATTGATTCTAAATTAGACGTATACAACTCAAATATATTGATAATGGTGATAACACTGAAAGTGTATCGATTTTAGGTTAGGTTTTAGTACCATTTTCGCATATATTTCATAGTTAGATGTACATATCTGATACGATTATTCGTTACATATGTCCGTTTTGTTGGTTTTCAGGTTTTTAGGTGACAAGGCCTAATCGAGCTTGAAAAGATGAATTGCTGAGCAAAACCACACACTTTGAAGATAAATTCACTCATAGCCAAAATCAAGCCTCTAAACTCAACGGAACATCTGAGCAACGAGCGGAAAAGAGAAAAATCAAGACTTCAAGGGTGCCCGGTCGGGCACTATGGTCTACCCGCTCAGGTAAAACCTATGGGGTTTTATTGTCACACCTTGCATGACCCGGGCACGAAGGCAACGGGATCAGGTAGCCATACCCGATCGGACGCTATACGGATACCCGCTCGGGCGTTAATTTGTCCCAAAAATCCCCGAGAGTTTGCACGACTCGGGCCGCTCAACCACGCGATCGGGTGCTGATGCCCGATCGGGCGAGACGAAGAACACGACCGAGCGCGCCTCTGCACGACCGGGTAAAAGTGGTGCCCGAGCGGGCCGCGTTTCTCACAACAACCTAGATCTTGCATTCAAACGATCTAATATATAGACCAGAACGGATCTAGAGCAAGGGGGGACGTACATGACAAGGAAAGGCTTGGAAAACATCAGGAAAGGCTCGGGAGACGCTGGAGAAGAAGAGAAGCATCAATCCTCACATCGGTAACACAATAGGGAAGATCGAGGCATCGAGTTTCCTAGAGTCTATCATGTTTAGGGTTGTGTTATCTTCTTTATATGTATTCTCCATGAGTGAGTAGGTTCCCAACTATGGGTTATGGATATCGGATTGTAACGGATGAATAATGTTATGCGTTAATGCTTAGATCTAATGATTTTATCTTGATTTTCGGTTCTACATCCAACATTATCATTCTTATCCTAGTGCTGCCCGCTCAGTAACATAGGAATTCAGATTTTGTTGGAAGGTTAAATGATGAATCCGAATATGTTGAGTTGTAGGTTAAGTTCGGCTAATGAGAATCTGATCGACCGGTTAGTCGACTTAGGAATTAGGATTGCGTTCGTAAAGCTGCCATAGTACGGGTTAATCACTGCTGGAAGGTAGGGTTGCACGTACTCACTGTTAGGAGGTTTAGGCTCGAAAGAATCACTCCTCACTTTAGGGCATGAATTTCCCGTTATCAAGATAATTTGATAGGTTTATGATCTTTAGTTGCTTCATCCATACGATTCCCGGTATCCCGACACCCGTAGTGTTCGTCATATCCAAGTTTATCCAAACCTATTATCGTTGTCACCACTTAGCTTAGTTTTTAGGTATTTCGCACCACATCTCCATCTACTTCCATTCGTCTTAGTTTAGTGTTATTCTTAGTTTTTGGCTGCTTTAGTCCCTAGAGATCGACCTTGGTACTACACGATCCGTATACTTGCGGTGAAGTGATTTAGGAAATTATATAACACGATCCGTATCCGTATATAACTCGCACGGTCACATATAAGGATCAATAAATACGAAATCGATGAATTTACGGGTTTATAATGATAAAATGTCAAAAACCAATCAAAACAATACATTTACAACGTCAATCAATGGTAAACACAGATTACGATCTATGTATCCCTAGTTGAGTTGTGTATAACCAATGCATGTGTCTCAAAAGTGATAGTAGTGTTTTAAGAACTCGTCGTATGAGTTTGACAAAATATCAAAAAATGCATTCAATATTGTTTTCAAATGTCGATATTATTTATATTATTTTCTATATTGATTCTAAATTAGACGTATACAACTCAAATATATTGATAATGGTATGGGTCGTTTGGTCGTATATAAGGATCAATACATACGAATTTACGAATTAATAATGATAAATTGTCAAAAACCAATCAAAACAATACATTTAAAATGTCAAACTAATTAATGCCAATTGAGAGTCGCATGGATCGCATGGTTCACACGGTCACATATAAGGATCAATAAATGCAAAATCGACAAATTTACGGATTTATAATGATAAAATGTCAAAAACCAATCAAAAGAATATTTACAACATCAATCAATGGTTAAAACAGATTATGATCCATGTGTCCCTAGTTTAGTTGTGTATAACCAATGCTAGTGCTTCAAAAGTGATAGTAGTGTTTTCAGAACTCGTCAGATGAGTTTGTTAAAATTTCAAAAAATACATTCAACATCGCTTTCAAATATCGATATTATTTATATTATTGTCTATATTGATTCAAAATTAGACGTATACAACTCAAATATATTGATAATGACATGGGTCGTTTGGTCGTATATAAGGATCAATACATACGAATTAACAATGATAAAATGTCAAAAACCAATCAAAACAATACATTTAAAACGTCAAACTAATTAATGCCAATTGAGAGTCGCATGGGTCGCATGGTTCACACGGTCACATATAAGGATCAATAAATGCAAGATCGGCGAATTTATGGGTTTATAATGATAAAATGTCAAAAACAAATCAAAACAATATATTTAATACTTCAATCAATGGTTAAAACAGATTATGACCCATGTGTCCGTAGTTGAGTTGTGTATAACCAAAGCCTATTCTTCAAAAGCGATAGTAGTGTTTTAACAACTCGTCGGATGAGTTTGAAAAAATTTCAAAAAAAAACATTCAAAATTGTTTTCAAATGTCGATATTATTTATATTATTGTCTATATTGATTCTAAATTAGATGTATACAACTCAAATATATTGATAATGGCATGGGTCGTTTAGTCGCATATAAGGATCAATACATTTGAAATTGACGAATTTACGGATTAACAATGATAAAATGTCAAAAACAAATCAAAACAATACAATTAAAACGTCAAACTATTTAATGCCAATTGAGGGCCGCATGGGTCGCATGGTCACATATAAGGATCAATAAATGCGAAATCGACAAATTTACGGGTTTATAATGATAAAATGTCAAAAACCAATAAAAAAATACATTTACAACGTCATTCAATGGTTAAAACAGATTATGACCCATGTGTCCCTAGTTGAGTTGTGTATAACCAATGTCTGTGCTTCAAAAGCGATAATAGTGTTTTAAGAACTCGTCGGATGAGTTTGACAAAATTTCAAAAAATACATTCAACATTTTTTTTTCAAATGTCGATATTATTTATATTATTCTCTATATTGATTCTAAATTAGACGTATACAACTCAAATATATTGATAATGGCATGGGTTGTTTGGTTGCATATAAGGATCAATACATATGAAATCGACGAATTTACGGATTAAAAATTATAAAATGTCAAAAACGAATCAAAATAATACATTTAAAACGTCAAACTAATTAATGCCAATTGAGAGTCGCATGGTTCGCACGATCACATATAAGGATCAAGAAATGCGGAATCGACGAATTTACGGGTTAATAATGATAAAATGTCAAAAACCAATCAAAAGAATACATTTACAACGTCAATCAATGGTTAAAACAGATTATGACCCATGTGTCCCTAGTTTAGTTGTGAATAACCAATCCTTGTGCTTCAAAAGTGATAGTAATGTTTTAAGAACTCGTGGGATGAATTTGACAAAATTTCAAAAAATACATTCAACATTGTTTTCAAATGTCGATATTATTTATATTATTGTCGATATTGATTCTAAATTAGACATATACAACTCAAATATATTGATAATGGCATGGGTCGTTTGGTCGTATATAAGGATCAATACATACGAATTTACGGATTAACAATGATAAAATGTCAAAAACCAATCAAAACAATACATTTAAAATGTCAAACTAATTAATGCCAATTGAGAGTCGCATGGGTCGCATGGTTCACACGGTCACATATAAGGATCAATAAATGCAAAATCGACGAATTTACGGGTTTATAATGATAAAATGTCGAAAACCAATCAAAACAATATATTTACAACGTCAATCAATGGTTAAAACAGATTATGACCCATGTGTCCCTAGTTGAGTTGTGTATAACCAATGCCTATGCTTTAAAAGAGATAGTAGTGTTTTAATAACTCGGCGGATGAGTTTGAAAAAATTTCAAAAAAACATTCAAAATTGTTTTCAAATGTCGATATTATTTATATTATTGTCTATATTGATTCTAAATTAGACGTATACAGCTCAAATATATTGATAATGGCATGGGTCGTTTAGTCGCATATATGGATCAATACATACGAAATCGACGAATTTACGGGTTAACAATGATAAGATCTCAAAAACCAATAAAAAAATACATTTAAAACGTCAAACTATTTAATGCCAATTGAGGGTCGCATGGGTCGCATGGTAATATATAAGGATCAATAAATGCGAAATCGACGAATTTACGGGTTTATAATGATAAAATACCAAAAACCAATCAAAACAATATATTTACAACGTCAATCAATGGTTAAAACAGATTATGACCCATGTGTCCCTAGTTGAGTTGTGTATAACCAATGTCCTTCAAAAGCGATAGTAGTGTTTTAAGAACTCGTCGGATGAGTTTGACAAAATTTCAAAAAATACATTCAATATTGTTTTCAAATGTCGATATTATTTATATTATTTTCTATATTCTAAAGTAGACGTATACAACTCAAATATATATATAATGGCATGGGTCGTTTAGTTGCATATAAGAATCAATACATACGAAATCGATGAATTTACGGATTAACAATTATGAAATATCAAAAACAATGAAAACAATACATTTAAAACGTCAAACTAATTAATGCCAATTGAGGGCCGCATGGGTCGCATGGTTCGCACGGTCACATATAAGGTTCAATAAATGCGAAATCGACGAATTTACGGGTTTATAACGATAAAATGTCAAAAACCAATCAAAACAATACATTTATACCGTCAATCAATGGTTAAAACAGATTATGACCCATGTGTCCCTAGTTGAGTTGTGTATAACCAATGCATGTGCTTTAAACGCGATAGTAGTGTTTTAAGAACTCGCCGGATGAGTTTGACAAAATTTCGAAAAATACATTCAACATCGTTTTCTAATGTCGATATTATTTATATTATTATCTTTATTGATTCTAAATTAGACGTATACAACTCAAATATATTGGTAATGGCATGGGTCGTTTGGTCGCATATAAGGATTTATACATACGAAATCGACGAATTTACGGATTAACAATGCTAAAATGTCAAAAACCAATCAAAACAATACATTTAAAACGTCAAACTAGACATGGGTCGGAAGGGTCGCATTGGTTGCATGAGTCATATTTGTTCGCAAGAGGTCGCATGAGTCCGATGGGTTCTAATCTATTCCAATTGAGGGTCGCATGGATCGAATTATAATGAAGAATTTATCGAATGATAATGATGAAAGTCACAAAAGATTTAATCAAAATAATAAAATAGTATAGTATTACACAATTACTAACTAACAAATTGAAGTCGGCGTTATCTCGGTTGTCACGTTCCAAACACTGCCAGTGATGCTGGCTTTTGAAGATGGGGTTTGTCTCGACAAAGAAGACGGGATTTTTCTCGACAAAAATGTGCTTTGTATCAACGAAGAAGACGGGGTTTGTCTCGACAAAAATGGCTTTTGTATCGACGAAGAAGATGGCGTTTGTCTCGACAAAGATGGGGTTTGTCTCGACGAAGCAGACGGGGTTTGTCTCGACGAAGATGGGGTACTTCTCCGAGCCACACCAGGTCCAGGATAATGATTCTCTTTAGGCCTCCCGCTTTGCCTTTTCTCAGCGAGCATAGGAGGTAGAACCGTAATTCAGTCAATTGAGGAGGAATGTCCCAATCACTGCAATCAGGAACCGGATACACGGTTTCTTGTTAAGCTGAACGCCATGTCTCCCGAAGGTAGTAGTTTAAACATAGATCTGGTATCTTGTGACCTTTACCAACCTTATGTGCTGGCGCAATTGCGTGACTGCATGGATAGTTATCCACATCAATCATTTTGTAGTCGCACGTTCTTTTTTGAAGACTCACTACAATTCTTCGATCCATCTCATTTCTCACCTCATACTCATCACTCAGACTGTTCAATTCAATAACATCATACTTGGATGCCTGTCCAAAGCGTTTATGTAACATTTTCTCAACATAAGGTGTTAACTTTTGAGAATCATCACCGGTAGCTGCTTCCAACCTATACCTATTGAACCATTCCATTGACTTTCCCAAAAAAAATATCTAAAAGCCCTAAGATCGTAATTTTTTACTTCTTCAACGTTGAATTATTGACTCAGAGTTTTTAGTGATTAATAAGTTGTACCTTTCCCCCTTAAATTTGCATCTTGCCCACTTAACGGGATCAAGTTCCTCTTTCTCCAAATACTTTGCAACATTAGGATACTTGCGCAAAGGTCAAAAAGGTAAAAAAATGGCCACAAAGGTCACAACAGTCACAAGGGTGGCAGAGATACAAGGGTCGTAGAGATACAAGGGTCGTAGGGGGTGAAAGGGTCGCAGGGGGTGAAAGGGTCGCAGGGTTATAAGGGTCGCAGGGGCACAAGGGTTGTAGGGGTCAAAGGGTCGCAAAGGGTATAAGGGGGACAGAGGTGCAAGGGTCACAAAGGGTACAAGGGTCGCAGAGGTCACAAAAGTCACAAAAGTCATTTTTGTACTTGGTGGCCTTCAAATCATTCAATAGCACTTCAAATTCGTTCTCCGTGTATGCTGCTGCACACAGTATCACCCTTTGAAGTCTTTCTACCATGGCCTTTATTGACATAGCTCTTTATATTTTGCGATATATGACGCGCACAAAAACCATGATCAGTTTCTTTATACATTTGTTTGACTGCTTTGATCAAGCTTTTATGGCGATCGGATATCACAACGACATCACGTCCGTCCTGTATCACCTCTATCAATCTTGACATAAACCACATCCATGATTCGTCCTTCTCTCTATCGACTATTCCCCATGCAAGAGGATATTGGTGATGTTCACCATCTTGCGCGGTCGCCACAATCAATGCTCCCTTGTACACTCCTGTCAGAAATGTCGCATTCACATAAACCACTTTATGCATGTATTTTCATCCCTTTATAGCCGCTCCGACAGCTATAAAAAGGTATCTGAAGCTTTTCCCATCATTGTCAAGCTCAAGATTTGCGACAGATGCGGGATTTCTTTTTGTAAACATGTGCAACCACCCTGGAAGCCTCCTATAATGTTCAAAGTCATCACCACGAATCTTCTTTTGACCACCACATCTGCCTCTTAATGCCATCAATTACGATACATTGGCACCGTATTTTGCTTTTACACGAGCCATCAATTCTTGTGCTGGAGGTGTTTCATAATTTCCGGCATATTCCTCTTTTAAATAATCCTTAAGCATTTGCGCTGTACCCTTTGTAGCTTCGGTCCATTTAGATACATGTGAACAATTATGAATGAGATGGTGTGTTCTCACACTAAACCGTCTGGAATTCGAGATTGCGGCCACGCGTAATTTCCATTTACAACCACTTCTGGTAAACTTGCATCGTACTTCCCACAGCTTCGTATCAGATCTCAATGTTGTATATCTAAACGAAGCTTCGATTGAACCATTCCTTACAAATGCCTGTACATCCTTCTTGCTATCAAACTCTTGCCCAATTTTAAGATCCAATCCATCTCCGAACTCGAAGATATTATTTTCGCCATTGTGAACAACCATTTGCGAGTTGTTCTCACCATCACCATACTTATGCTCTGCTGGCACATCAGAATCAACTTTATTACTGCCACAAACAACTCCATCAACTACCACATTCATGGGACACCCACCATATTCTGTTAACCCGCTTGTATGTTCACTATCAGAATTATCTGAATCCAAAATATTTATTGTTTTCGGATTACTCTCAACTCTACTTTTGTTATTTGGACCTACAATAACACAATCATCATAATCTACAACACCTCGATCCTCACCTTCTTTAGCAATGCTTCAAAAAGCAGGAATTAGAGGCTCAATTTCCCTCTCAATTTCGATTTCACACTTCACACTTGCCAATTATATCTCCACATACAACAGTTGCCGAATTTCTCTTATGCGATTGAACAGATAACAAATAAGATGCTTGTCATTCATTATATATGTCGCTTCCTATTTTCACAAATATTGGACAAATAGCTTAACTTCAACTTCGTTGTATTATGTCCCACCATTATCTCTGCGCATAACTCATCAATCAGTTGCTGGTATGTCAGACTAACTGGAGGACATAAGAAAAATACTCTCTGGTTTTCCTGAACTCTACCAACGCTGGTTTTCCTTGAACTCTACCAATCCATTCAGATTCTCCATTTAGGTTTTCCCATTTACCATTATACAAAAAAAATCAGTGTGATTTTCTCATCCACCGTATCCATTACACCTGTAACAAAAACATAAAAAGAGGGGTCAATTCTGTGACCCACTGCGACCGTGCGACTCGATGAGACTCTGTGACCCAGTGCGACCGGTCGCGACCCTTGTACCCCTGTGACCCTTTGACCCCTCTACGACCCTTGTACCCCTTTGCGACCCTTGTACCCCTCTGCCACCCTTGTACATCTGCGACCCTTTTACCCCTTTACGACCCTTATACCTCTGCGACCGTTGGAACCCTGCGAACCTTTGACCCCTTTGTGACCCATTTACCTGTGTGACCCTTGGACCCCTGCGACGACCTTTGATCGCTTTGACCCCTCGATGAGACTCTGTGATCGAGTGCGACCATACGACTCTGTGACCCAGTCACTAGTTGCGGTTATTTGATATTTCAATAAATATGACTCGTTTAGACTCATTTTCAATAAACGAGTCTTATATTGACCCAGTGCTTCATAACTCACAAAATAAACAAGAAAAATACAAGAGAAACACAAAAAACTCACTATACATGCCTGGTTTTTCTGCGGTACGTGTTTAATTAATTGTAAGCTTCTTTGTTGACAACAAATGATTTCAACCAATTGGCAGCAAATCTGATGCCGATTTCAAGCTACTCTCGCCGGATCTGTTGTGGTGTGGGAGAATAGTAATTTTCGCACCACAGGAGAGAGAAAAATTGTCGACAAGGGTAACATGGGATTATCAATATTTTAAGGGTAGATTTGAAGTTAAAACTTTTTTTCAAGGAAGGGTATTTTTGAAGCACTTTAGCCCTACGAGGGTATTTTTGAAGTTCCCCCCTTTTTGCTCGTTTTCTTTTTTGTTTTTGAATAATCCCAACATACGATATAACAACAAATTGGATCCATATAACTATATTGGTTAGTTTAAATCAAGATATAAATATGTTTTAAACTTTAATATTTTATTTTAAAAAACATATTCACATTGAATTCGAATAAAAAGAAAATAGTGATTCGTAACTTCTATATATTTCATTTGAAATAAAACTGATATTATTTAAAGTTAGAAAATAACGACAAGAAATGGATATGTTAGGTATAGACTATCAGAATGATTTATGAAATAGATGCAGTTGGAAAGGAGTCAAATACATCTCAACGGAAGAAAAATAACAGTTCTCAATAAAAGTTGATTTTGGTTTCTTTGTGGTATGTCAGAAAAAAAACTGTGAGATTTAGTTATAGATGTTCTATTTCCGAAAAAAGACAATTATTTTATTTTATTAATGACACATCAACCAATAGGAAAGCTGAATAGCTGGCTATATATACCAATTGCTCTTGAGTTTGCTAAAGAGTAACGAGAGGAAGAGAAACATCAGAGAAGAACCAGAAAACATACTAAAAAACACTTTTGGGATTTCGAAATGTACTTCGAGAGTGTTGGATTGAGCACAAAGGGAGTACCAAGAGAAACATTCAAATGTGTGTGCGATGCTTGGTGGTTTACTGGTGACTATTGACAAGGGAAGAGAACTGAGAGTGTAAGGAAGAATTAGGGGTGTAGATACTGAAAAACACAACTGAGATTAAGAGTGTGGGATGTAGGAAACATAGATGAGTATTCTAGCTGCACTTGGATACTTGCAAGGTGTATTTGGAAATAATCTTACTGTAACTCTTGTAATGTTCTATCCTTAATATAATGGATTTCTGGATTCCGATCCCGACGAGAGATAAAGTTGTCACCTTGACGATCTGAACTCGTAAAAATTCTTGTATTCACTTTTACTTTCAGTTATTTTTTGCTTTTTATTTTGTTGGATCAACCCATTTCGTATTTGAAATTGAGAGGTGTGAGTTCGATAAGTGTTCATTTCACCAAATATTCGATCTTTGAAAAACTAATAAATGGTATCGAAGCTCGAGTTGGCTAGGGTTGATCTCACAAGATGTCTTCTACAAAAATCGAAATGGAAAAATCTGATGGTAGAAGAGACTATATGCTTTGGAAGGAGAAAGTTATGGCACATATTGAGCTTTTGGGTTTAAGTGAAGCTTTGAAAGATTGAGGTGTATCTGAAGTTGAAGCAGAAGCACCTGAAAAACGTGGCGAGAAGGTTGTGACTGATAAACATTTGGTTCTGCGAGAAATGAAAAGAAAGGCGAGAAACATAATAATCTTGAGCTTAGCAGATCAGGTGTTGAGAAAAATCATCAAGAAAAAAGCTGCAACAGACATTTTAAAGATACTTGACAAATTATAAATGTCTAAATCTCTTTTTAATTGGATTTATTTGAAGCAAACATTTTATAGCTTCAATATGAATGAGATCTTGTATATAAAAGAAAACATAGATAATTTTCTAAGGATAGTGACGCATGTGGACAATGTTAAAATTGTTATCTTTGATGAGGATCAAGCTATTATATTGCTTATGTCTCTACCTAGACAATATGATCAGTTGAAGGATACCTTAAAATATGAAAAGACATCACTTACTTTGGAAGAAGTTATACGTGCAATACATTTAAAAGAGCTTGAGTTTAGTGTTAACACAAACCCTCACATGGTCCAAGTTGAAGGTTTATTAATTTGTCAAGGGAAAACTGATTCTTGTGGAATAACAATGTTTTGAGAGCATAGTAATAGAAAAAAAACAAACACCAATCCAAGTCTAAGTCTAAGAAGGGTTGTTGGTTGTGTGGTTCATAAGGAAATTATAAGAAAAACTGTCCCACGTGAATATCAAGTCAAAACAAATCCACAGATCAAGGAAATATCAGAGGTAACACTACTATGGAAAGGGAAATTGAGATGGGTGGGTTGTATGCCTTGGAAGCTTAATCTACATTGGAGCATGATCTACACGAATGGATTCTAGATATTAGGTGCACTTATCGCATGAATCCAAGAAGGGAATGATTTTGGGAGTTTAATGAAGATGTATGAGGGTCTGTAAAGATGAAAACAACAATCTTTCTGAAGTGAAGGGTATTGGAGACATTTAAAAACATATTGATGATGGAACGACGGTGCTGCTAAGGAGACATTCTCAAAGTTATTAAGGGATGCAAGATTGTGCTGAAGGTGAAGGTTGTTTATGGCTTGTATTTATTGCGAGGAAAGACAATTGAAACACACTCTTTTCTATGCCATAGTAAATTGGGTTACATTAGCCAAAAGGGTCATGATCAGTTGGTCAAGAAGGGACACATTGACTACAGTTATGTGAGGACTATGTGTACGGAAAAACTCATATAAAGTCAGTTTTTCCACTACACAATATACGACCCGAGATACACTTGAGTATATTCACACTGATCTCTGAGGTTCTCCAAGTTTACCTCAATCTCTAGGAAACTGCTAATATTTCATCAACTTTGACGATGATTATTCACACAAGGTGTGGGTGTACTTTCTGAATAAGGACGAAGTCTTTGATAAATTTATTAAATGACTAAGAATGGTTGAGAACCAAACAGAAAACAAGGTTAAGAGACTAAGGATGGATAATGCGCTTGAGTTTTGCAACAAATTATTTGATGATTTATGCAAGGAGAAAGGAAGTTTCAGATACAAGACTTGTGCATATGCTCCGCAACAAAATGAAGTTACAGAACGGATGAACATGATGATAATGGA
>CM071867.1:17971229-17991085 GCA_036759665.1 Gynandropsis gynandra
TGCAGTCCGCAAATTTGCGGACGGCTGACTCTGCAGTCCGCAAATTGCGGACTGCGCAGTCAGCAGTCCGCAATTTCCCTACCGCATTGATTTCGGTCCCTAATCCGTCCCGAATTCCGGACGACTTAGGGACTGACCGACAGTCCCCAAATTTAGGGACGGATTTGGGACTGATTTCTTAATCCGTCTGTAATTAGTCCCTAATCCGTCCCTAAATTTAGGGACGGATACTTCAGTCCGCAAATGCAGTCCCGAAATCCGAATTTTCTTGTAGTGTGAGTAGCGGTGCGATACGGGCCGGGCCAGGCCGAGCCTAAAAAAACCATGAATTTTTGTAGGTCGGGCCTAGAATATACGGCCCGGAACCCGACCCAACAGGCTTTTGGTGGGGTCGGACCGGGCCTCGGGCCTAAAGAGATAAAAAGAATTAAAAAATTTAAACAAGTCTAAAACGCTAAATTAATCCATACGAATCCAAAATTCCGGTCAACAAAGTCCCAAACGCTAAACAAATCAGTAGAAGTCTAATAATCTAAAACACACATCAACAAAGATTAAAAATTATTCCATACAAGTCCATAAATGAAGAAACAAAAATACAAACAAATTTGACTTGAATCTCTTACTCTTCCGGTTTCACCATTTGAACTTCTCTCGGGGATTACTACAAAACAAGAAAACATGATCAATACTCTTAGCATTAAACTACAATCTTATTCTTCATTGTTGCATACGTTTTGATCTAATTGAGTAAATAATACACATGAGTTTTGACTTTTGAGGTTACCTTATTCATGAGAGAGGGATAATAAGGCTTCCAATTAATTCCAAACTTCTAGATGTAACCATGTCTCAAGATTATGCGGTTGCGGCGAGAAATCCATCGGGGCCGCTTAGTCAATCAAAAAACCAAATCAACAACATAAGCGATCGTATAATCTCGATAATTTGAATTGACTGTATAAACTTAATCTTTTTCATCGTAACCAAGTAACCAAGAACGAGCACAAATTAAGACTTGAACATTTGATGGTAAGAGATGGCTTCTGTATTTGTTGAGCATATGCGAGCCGGCGCTGAAAGAAGACTCTAAAGCAACGGTGGTGATCGGAATACTTAGGATATCAGAAGCCATAAGCGCTAACTCAATACAATATGTCTTTGTGTTAGACATCCAGAACTGCAACACATCCATATCGGTGTGATCTTGCATGCGGATCTTAGGATCACACAAGTAACTTTCAAAACCCGATGCCGATCCATCATCGAAGACTCATCACATCACAAATGTGTGCATCATAAAGAAGTTAATAATGAAAAGGAATCAATCGAGATAGTCATATAAAATAAGATACAACTTAGTAAGTTAAAAGCTTACTTCAAAGAATGATGAACTTTGTCCATTATCTTGGATTTCGCTCTTTTCCCATGGCGTTGAACTTTTAGAAGCCTTTTCCCCAAATTTTCTCTTGTATTCTTCCAAGAGCGCTAACATCGCCCTTTTCACATCATCACTTTTTTTGGCTTGTCGTCTCATCAAGAATGTTATAACAATGCTTCAGCACTTTGAGTTTCATTCTGAGATCAAGCACAACTCCCATGGAAAGAATGTAACTATATGTATCCCAATACTTATCAAACGTGTCTTGTATGCTCTCTGCCATACTTCTTATTAGTTCATCATTGCTCCCCCGATACTCTCTTAAAAGGACTTCGATCTTCTATATTTTATGAAGTATAAGTTGGAAATAGGATACTTTGAGCCCGAAATAAAGTTGGTGATTTCAGCAAATGGCTGCAAAAAGTCCCGAATCTTTTCTCCCCTAGCCCATTCTTCTTCTGTAGGACAATGCTTATAGCTCCCATCAACCATCGCAAGACTTTTAAAATCATATTGATACATAAGGGCATTTACGAGAATGGTGTGAATTGAATTCCACTGAGTGCTTACATCCATAGACAAAAAAGTTCCACTTGTAATACCAACTTGCTCTACAGATTCCCGAAACAATTTTGAACTTGCCTCGGATCCTTTGACATATTTCATACTCTCTCTTATCTTCAATAAAGCATCATATATGACTTTTAGTCCCCTCTGCACAATAAGGTTAGAATATATACACTACATCTTATGTGGAAATGATCTCCATCTACAAGCAACAACCCTTGATGCTTAAATTGATTCCTCACAAATTCAACCATGACATCATTAGATGAAGCATTGTCAACGGTGATGGAAAAAATCTTTATGTCAATGTTCCATTCCTTCAAGCAACTAATTATCTTCTTCGTAATTTCCATTCCCGAAAATGGAGGAGGCAATGTAGTAAATGATAAAATCTTACTATTCAATTTCCATTCATCATCAACATAATGCCCCGTCACACACATATACCCTTCGTGACTAATAGCATTCCAAAGATAAGTAGTTATGGATATTCTACTACGAACTTCACTCAAAGCAACCTTCAGCTTATCTTTCTCATTCTCATACAACTTAAAAACATCTGTTGTCGCCGTGTTTCAACATATCATTTTTGCATCAGGGCATAGAGCAAAAAGCATATGTCTACAAAACCTATACTCGATAATTTTAAAAGGCAAATCATGTGCAATTATCATCATAGCAACCTTTTCCCTCCAAACTGCATGATCAACCTTCCTTCCTCAATTTCATCTCATGATCAATAATTATATCTCGCACATTACCAGACTTCGACTCAGCCTAGATTTGCAATCTCTTACATGAAGATTCAAATGTGATATTCCACTAGTACTACTAGCAGTTAAAATTTTCCCACAATAGTTGCAAGTTGCTGAAACTTTATTCATTCGGATCATATGTTGCCAAACAATAGACGATTTTCATTATTTTACCTTTCAGTTGTAACGATTGCCCTTCATCTTCAGGTGCCAATAAACCACCAGCAAATTCTTTCTCTTGCATTTCATACTCAAGTTCATCAGCAGAATCCATTTCTATTTCTATAAAATAAATTTCAGGATATATCACTACATAATACACAAATAGAGAATCCATATGTTTTTTCAATGATAACATCGTTTCCAAATTTCTAAATTACAGACAATACACAAACATTCCACAAATAGATAACTCATCTAAACATAATTTCTAAATTTTCAAATTATAATCAACACAAAAAACATTATGCAAATGGACTGGACAAGGGAAAAAGGAACTATGTACTAGATTCGGTGGCGTGACCAGTGAGGAGGAACGACAAAGAGAATCTTATGGTTTGTGAGTAAGGGTGAGAGGGTGAATGACCACAATTTTGGGGGCTAGGAATTTTTGAGTCGCGGGACGAGCTCGGCCCAACCCGAATTTTGCGGGGCAAATTTTTTCAAGCCCAAACTCGACCCAATTGTAAACAAGACTATAATTTTTGGCCCAAACCCGTAATTTTTTGGACCGAGTTCGGGTCGGGCTTCAGGTCGGGGTTGAAATTGACATCCCTATGAATGAGTCGTTTGAGAATCATTACCCTCTTCGACTTAAGCGACTCATTGGGTCTCAAGGGTCGCATGAGCCGCAAGGGTTGCTTCAGTCTCATTGAGTGGCTTGAGTCGAAGAGGGTCAGGAGTCTTAGTGAGTCACTTAAGACTCATGACCTTCTTCGACTCAAGAGACTCATTGGATCGCAATGGTCGCTTGAGGCGCAAGGATCGCTTGAGTTACATGGGTCGTTTAAGTCGCAAGGGTCGATTGATTCGCAAGGATCACTTGAGTCGGTAGAAGTCTAATATATTCTTAATTGGTCATTTTGCAGGTGCCGCCAAAACCGAAGTTTCTTTATGAATTCAAGCACGTGGACAGAATGCCAAAGATCACCATCGAGTGTTATCCTCACGAGACAATAAAGAAGTTGAGAGGAATCTTAGATGAATATGAGTTGCATTACTTCAACAAGGAGTCACAATTTAGGAATTCATTCCATTTCAAATGTGACTCCACATTGACGAATGTTCAAATGTCTGTCCCTATTATATCACTTCGTGATTGTACATGACAAGAAGGAATGGTGGTTCGTCGTAAATAGTGTTTCCATCTGGTACTCATAGTGGAACATACACTAATTACTGGATTAAACTGCGGACCCTATCTCAGATGATGGGAGTCCAAAAGGGTGATACATTCAAGCTGAAAATTTCGGCCGTGCAAAGGTGAACGCCGCACAAGTGAGTGAAAATATTGTAAAGGCGAAAAATTCCGTCGACCGGACGAGATTGGCAACTTTGATGTTGTTGTGGCAAGTTCTGGATCACAAGCCTTCATCAGATAATTTTATCAACAATGATTTCATTGACATGGTTGATGACTTGGAATTTTGTGTAAGCTTTCCATGGAGGCTTTACACATTCGAGAAACTTGTGGATACTTGCCATAAGCACGTTAGCGGGGAATCACCGAAACCAAAATGACATTGTGGCGGTTTCGTGATCCCACTAATTGTAAGTTGTATATATTATTCGAATAACATGAATGTTTTCATACTTTTTGTATTCTTACCATTTTGTTTTAATGTTTCAGTCACTTCAATTCGAACCCATCATTAGTTTGGACGAAAAACAAATGGTATGTTGATGTTATGGATGTCGATCCATCATGTCCAAGGATGTGAAAGAAGAGGATTAAATCCAATTTTAACCCAAGTATGTAGACTTGATGAGGCAGATCAGAGATTCTAAGGTAACAATTACACAAGGGTCACAATGGTAACAAGGGTCATAATGGCTATTTGTTGTTTTTATAGGATATTCGAAGTATTCTTCGCGCTGAGCACGACGAGGAAGCTTTACTTTTTTATCTGGAGGATTACGAGGGATGCAACGACCTCGATGTTCAGATATGGATGGAACATCTACATAGAAATCCAATGGATATTTGTTGGGAGGACATCCGTAAGAAAGAACTGGTGACGCGAAAAGCAGCTCTTGGTGATAAAGGAAAGGGGGCTAAGAGGAAGAAGAGCATGGGTGAAAACGCAATAGAGGTTATAGATGTTCCACCAATATCTCAAGCTAATGAAGTGAAAGGATGTGTAGGTGATGCTGAAGCTTATGAAAAAGGAGAAGGTAATGTTGAAGCTGAAGTTGAAAGAGAAAGTGTTGATGAACCTCAAGGAGAAGAAGCTGTGGTCCCTCTGACATTGGAGTCGAAATTAATAAAGGAAATAAGAAGTCAGAGAAAAAAATCATCAACTCCATAAGAGAACTTCTAAGGGATGTCAGATTTCATTTGCCTAATCCAGAATCAAAAAGTCAAATCCAAAAGGTGTTGACAAGGAAAAATCAAAGTCTATCGAGACAGATGCGAGCACTAGACACCAATCTTCTAGCACTATGAGAGATGATGATTTTGAATTCCTTCGACGTCTATATTCAATGTCAAGAGAAGAGCAAAAGAAGAGCCGGTGGAGTTAGAGTCTGAAAATGACTCGCGAGATGGCTCAAAAGAGGATGTGGTAAACATTTCAACATTCCTCTAATTGAATACAATTCTAAAGAGGTTCCTCAAGTGGTTACTTCTATCAAAGTTCCAGAAAATAATAAAATTTAGTCACAAAGGTCATTTGAGTAAAAAGATCGCATGAGTCGCATGGATCACAAAAGGTTGCATGAGTCGGCATGGGTCATTTGAGTCATCAAGGTCGTCTGAGTCGCATGGATCACAAAAGGTTGCTTGAGTCTCATGGGTCACAAAGGTCGCAAGGGTTGCATGGGTCGCATGGGTTGAAAGGGTCATATATACCCCATGGGTGACATATTTTCAAGGGTCGTATGGGTCACATATTTCCCATTGGTCACAAAGGATGAGGCTAATGAATGAAGTATTTTTTATGCAGATGCTGGAGCTTCATCGGATGAGTATGATAGTCCAACGGTACTGAAACAGAAATAAAGACCACCGAAAGCAAGACTAAAGCCATATGTTGAACCTCCATCAGCTGAGCTATCGGCGAAAAGAGCAAAAACAATTTAGGAACAAAACCCACGAGGTGGACCATCAACAAAGGCAACGGGAGGAAGGGAGAAAAGGCGAGGGAAAGCTGTTGCTGCAGAAGAACCCACAGAAGAGGTGGTTCAAGAACCCCTATTTTAGAATCCATTGGCAAACATCATGAAGCTAGTATTTTCGGTGAATCCCCCTGTCATGCATTATGATAGATCTTCTAGAACAACTATGATAGGAAACCTAAATCCCGCAGCTAACTCTTGCTTCTTCCTCCTGGAAGTCAAATAAGAAGTAATGAGGAGGTAGAAGATGTGGTTCAAGAACCCACAGAAGAAGTGGTTCCAGAACCCGTAGAAGAGGTGGTTTAAGGACTCGCAAAAGAGGTGGTTCAAGAACCCGCAGAAAAGGTGGTTCAAGAACCTGTAGGGAATCGATATTTTGTGTGAAAACTCAAGGGATTTGAAGAGAGCAAGATAACCCAAGAGTGTTCATTCATTGGCACTATTGGTCTGAAATTGACTCAACTATATAAATTTACGATGAAACCTTACCAGAGTTTTGAGAGATCATATTAAAGGATGACATATGGCTTGAAGATGATGTAAGTTTTTTTTAACCCTTAGTCATGAAAGTCACAAAGGTCACTGATAACGTCTATTTTGTTATAGTATTTTCGTCTATTTTCATAGTTAGGTTCATCATTCATTTGGAATTTATCAAGCATTAAGCATCACATAGTCCTCTTTCATCGTTTTCTCGTGTTTTGCAATGAATGGAAATATCGGGATACAAACACGAGTAAGCAAAATTAAGTAAAACCACTCTCCTATCACCTATGCACGGTCAGCATTCAAAGAATCATAAACCAAAGAAGAGAAATGGAAGCAATGGCCACTTACAAAAAAATGGAAACAATGGCCGCTTACAAAAATGGAAACTTTCGGTGGCTTGAACAAAAATGAAAAATTTCGGTTGCTAAAACAAAAGTAAGAAGAGCACGGTTGGAACATGAAAAGAAAACATGGTTTACATAAAATAGAAGCAATTTGCTGGAACAAAATGTAAACTTCCAACCGCCTACACAAAACTGGAAAGATTGCTGCCTACACGAGAATCGGAAACTACAACCGTCAAAGATAGAAAATGAAAATGGCTGCAGGAACAATTAATGGAAATGCAAGAACAAGAAAGAAGGCAGCAAAGCAAAGAGTAAAAGGAGGAAAAAAGAAAATGAAATCGTTGCTGCACAAGAGGAAAAGGAAATACAAGCTGCTGAAGAAAACAAAAACCAAGAAAATGGAAACAAGCCAAAGAGGAAAGAAGGAAGAAAAGGAACGTGCTGGCTACTTAAACCAAAAGGAAATATAGTTAGAGAAGAGGAATGGGAGCTACATTGCTGGAAAATAAAGTGGAAACGTTGGCAATTACACAAGAATAGAAAAACAAGAGATGGAAAACTTGGAAAAGGAAAACTGCAGTTGATGTAAGAATCATGAAATTCCAGCCACCAGAGAGGAAAGAAAGAGGATGGCCAAAGAGGAAAGAATAGAGGAAAGGAAAGAAGAGAAAGAGGGCAAAAAGGAGAGAGCTTCAGCAGCACAAGACGGACAGAAACGAAAAGAGAAAAATAGAGCACGCACAAGAGAGAGTAGAGAGAGCAGAACGCACATGAGGACAAGGACGGGGCGACGAAGCCGGAGCACGTAGGAGCTGATGAAGACTTTGGCAATAGAATAGGGAGGAATCTCGTTCTTTATCCATGTTGAATATTGTTATCTTTTACGTTTCGTATTCTAAGTTCATGTCCGAGTAGGTCCATAGCTACGAGTTTGAGTTTTGCCGATATGTAATGGAGGCTCATGCTTAATGCTTGGTTATAATATTTAATCATTTTTCGGATTGATTGGCTGTTGTTCTTATTGGCCGTTTAAATGAATGATCATAAAAGTTTGGTTGCATTGCAAGATGAATTGAACTTTGGAACGTAGCCATGATATGAGGTCTCAATTGATTTAGAACCGTGACTATTTTGTTCTTTTTGACCATTTGAATGAATGAACATAAAACTTTGGTTGCATTGGAAGATGAGTTGAACTTTGGAACATAGCCATGATATGAGGTCTCAATTGATTTAGAACAGTGACTGGTCGGTTAATTGGACTTAGGAATTAGGATAGTGGACTCAATGCATTTATCGTGTGAGATTACCCAATTGGAAGATTGGTAGTACGCACCGTCGATTAATTGGACTTGGAAATTAGGATAGCGGACTTAATGCATTTATCGTGTGAGATTACACAATTGGAAGATTGGTAGTACGCACGTAAGATAGTAGATTTAGGCATCGAAAGAGTCATTCCCTAGGAACGAGCTTGAATTCCCCGAATACATGATGATATTCATAACCATGATCTTTGTTAGCACTTCATTGCATATTCGTGCATCTCTCGAAACCTGTAGTGTTTATCTATTGAGTTTATCTCGTTAGTCACATAGGTCATTTTTTTGGTTATATGTATTCATGTGTGTTAATTTCTTTTACAACTATTGGATGAGGCGTTGTTCGACCTGTATTATCACATCAGGAGATTCCCAATAACATATTAGAATTATTACGTTTGTCCTATTGCTTTCATGCAGACGCTCACGATGTGGATGTACGAGGAAATGGAAGAATTTTCGGACACTCTTATTAATTTTTTGGAGGGAATGTATCAATTCAAAGACTGTTCGATAACCGTGAAGAAGTATGATGCCTTGCTCTTGATTGTAAACATTCCATCACCTGAAAATCGATATATGCCTTGTCATTGGATAGCCATGAAAGTGGATTTCAAAACCCGATGCATCACGGTATACGACTGCCAGAGAAAGTTGAAAGAGTCGCATATCGATCTGGTGATATAGATTATAAGAATAGCTTTGCCAAAGATGTTTCGACTCGGAGAGTATCATTCCTTGACTTCTGGAGAAGATAAATGGCAGTACAAGTATTATGAACATCTGCCACATAACAAAAGCTCGAGTGATTGTGGTGTTTACACCTTCAAATATTTCGAAGTCGTTGTATTGAAATATAAGAAGAAGTTCTCTAAAATTTGCGACGAGAAGGTTGCTTTCATGCGTGAGAAGATTGATGCTGGTGTATTCATGCATGGAAGAATTATCGATGTACGCCAAGACTAATGGCATCCTATAATCTCATCCTTGAACTTGATTTATATTATTTGTAAATAACTTGATAATTTTTTTTTAAAAAATTTGATTCATATTTTTTTTAACTTGATTCGCATGGGTCGCATGTATCAAATGGATCGTGTATGTTGGTTCTCATATGTCGAAAGGGTGGCAAGGGTCGTAAGAGTCAAATGGGTCGCTTGGGTCGTAAGGGTCGTGTATGTTGGCGTATGTTGGTTCGCATAGGTTGAAAGGGTGGAAAGGGGTAACATGGGTGAAATGGGTTGTGTATGTTGTGTCCCATATATCGAAAGGGTGAAATGGGTCACATGGGTTAAATGGGTCGCACGGGTCGCAAGGGTTTGCATAGGTCGCAGGGGTTAAATGGGTCGCGTATGTTGGGTCGCATACGTCGAAAAGGTGGCAAGGGTCATAAGGGTCGCTGGAGTCAAATGGGTCACAGGGGTCGTAAGGGCCGCATATGTTGGTGTATGGTTGTTCGCATATGTTGAAAGGGTCGCAAGGGGTCACATGGGTCAAATGGGTCGCGTATGTTGGGTCGCATGGGTCGCAGGGGTCAAATGGGTCGCAAGGTCAAATGAGTCGCGTATATTGGGTCGCATATGTCGAAAGGGTGGCAAGGGTTGTAGGGATCGCAGGAGGCAAATGGTTTGCAGGGGTCGCAAAGGTCCCGTATATGGGCGTATGTTGGTTCACGTATGTTGACTCGCATATGTCGAAAGGGTGGCAAGGGTCACAGGAGTCAAATGGGTCGCAGGGGTTGCAAGGGTTGCGTATGTTGGCGTATGTTGGTTTGCATATGTTGGGTCGCATATGTCGAAAGGGTGGTAAGGGTCGCATGATTCAAATGGATCGCAGGGGTCGCAAGGGTCTCGTATGTAGGCGTATGTTGGTTTGCATATGTTGAAAGGGTCACATAGGTCGCACAGGGTCGGATATGATGAAAGGGTGGCGGGGGTCACAACATAATGAAATATCGATAATAACATTAATAGTAAATCCACAATCAAAATACAAACATGAATTTTGAGTTTAAGGGAATGAACCTCGGACAATAATTATTGAAATCAAACAATGTTTTTATTAGACCCTAATGGGGGACATACAGAAGCACATGTATTGCTCCTATAGAGGCTAGTTCGAATGTGAAGGAACATCCCTCGTTTTGTCCATTTTCATGACAAACTTTCTCCAACCCCTTCTAATCCTCGCCCCACTACGACTCACGGGCCTCAAATCTACTGACCACACCCTTCCTTTATCTAAATCAGCATTATCTTACATCGTCACCAATAAGACCGTTTAAACTTGCAAACCCTTTCGGAAGGGTCTGCACCGTTACCCAAGTTACATCAGTGAAAATGATTAAAAATAAAAAAATAACCAAAGTGATATATGATGAATCGGTTTGAGGTCACTTACCAATGCATCTACGGCAAGATTTAAATGTGTGGCGGTTGCCGTGAAAAATGTCTGGGCAGAAGGATATGACCCTGCTTCTGCATTTGATGATGATGATGCATATTACAGATTACATATATTGTCTCTGAAACGGGTGATGTGAAAACCATGTCACCTTCGTGACAGAAAACTACGAAATCTCCAATACGAAAACCATGGTCCTTGGAGAAATATTTCTATCAATCAGTGAATCTGGAGTCATCCAACTTGACTTTCCATGTTTTGCAAGACACATCAGATCTAAGCGTTGCCATGTTATTGTTCCTCGTTTTCGTGTCAATATGCTCATCGAAGAACTTCCTCGGGATGTCCTATAACAAAAAAGCAAAAACAAAATCGAATCTCTACATTATGTTCATGTAACAAGCAGACATAGAGACAAATGAAGGAGATTACAAGGTTGTGCTTGAGATTGCTTGGACGAATGAGATGGATGAAATGAAGGAAATTTGGCATTTTCAAAGCTGGACATTATGAGTGTTAGAGTGAAAGATGGGTAGAAAATAATGAGAGTTAGAGAGAGTATGTGTCGTTATTCGAAAAAAAGGAAAGGCTAGAACTCGAAAAGACAGGACCCTCGCATTGAATCGACGGAAGAGAAAGGATGTGACCACCTTTGACCACACTGTTATGCTTTTTAAAATTTTGGTGAAACGTTCGGTGGGAACTCGATGAATTTATGGATTTATAAGGATGAAATGACAAAAACCAATCAAAATAATGCATTTACAACATCAACCTAATTTATGCCAATTGAGGTTCGCACGAGGGTCACATGGGTTGCTTGGTCACATATATGGAATAATAGATGCGAACTCGACGAATTTATGGATTTATAAGGATGAAAGGACAAAACCAATCAAAATAATACATTTACAGCGTCAATATAATTTATGCCAATTGAGGGTCACACAAGGGTTGCATGGGTCGCTAGGTGGCATATATGGATCAATAGATGCGAACTCGACGAATTTATGGATTTATTAGGATAAAAGGACATAAACCAATCAAAATAATACGTTTATAGCTTCAAACTAATTTATGCCAATTGAGGGTCGGACAAGGGTCGCATGGGTCGTTTGGTCGCATATATGGATCAATAGATGCGAACTCGACGAATTTATGGATTTATAAGGATGAAAGGACAAAAACCAATCAAAATAATACATTAAAAACGTCAAACTAATTTATGCCAATTGAGGGTCGCATGGGTCGCTTGGTCGTATATATGGATCAATAGATGCAAACTCGATGAATTTATGGATTTATAAGGATGAAATGACAAAAACAAATCAAAACAATACATTTACAACGTCAAACTAATTTATGCCAATTGAGGGTCGCATGGGTTGCTTGGTCGCATATATGGATCAATAGATGCGAACTCGACAAATTTATGGATTTATAAGGATGAAAGGACAGAAACCAATCAAAATAACACATTTACAACGTCAAACTAATTTATGCAAAAAATGAGGGTCGCATGGGTCGGTCGCATATATGGATCAATAGATGCGAACTCAACGAATTTATGGATTTATAAAGATGAAAGGACAAAAACAAATCAAAATAATGCATTTACAACGTCAAACTAATTTATGTCAACTGAGGATCGCATGGGTAGCTTGGTTGCATATATGGATTAATAGATGCGAACTCGAAAAATTTATGGATTTATAAGGATGAAAGGATATAAACCAATCAAAATAATACATTTACAACATCAAACTAATTTATGCCAAAAATGAGGGTGGCATTGGTTGCTTGGTCACATATATGGATCAATAGATTCGAACTCAACGAATTTATGGAATTATAAGGATGAAAGGACAAAAACCAATCAAAATAATACATTTATAAGGTCAAACAATGGTTAAAATGGATTTTGACCCATATGTCCCAATAAGTGTAGAATGAATGCATGTGTTTCAAAAGTGATAGTAGTGTGGCATTCGAACCCTTCGGATGAGTTTGAGAAAATTTTAAAAAAATTACATTTAACATTTGTTCAAATGTTGATATTATTGATGTTATTGTTTATATTGATTATTAATTAGACATCTACAATTGAAATATTTTTATAATGGCATTTCAAAAAAGAAACGCATGGGTCGCATGGGTAGTTTGGTCGCATATATGTATCAATAGATGCGAACTCGACGAATTTATGGATTTATAAGGATGAAAGGACAAAAACCAATCAAAATAATACATTTAAAATTTGTTCAAATGTCGATATTATTGATATTATTGTCTACATTGATTCTTAATTGGACACCTACAACTCAAATATTTTGATAATGGCATGGAAGCCTTGAGCACTCAGACTAACCCATCAGATGGAACCCTTGAGAAGTAGAAATATATTAAGCCAATGATCATCTCGTTTTCATACGTATTTCTTGCACGATTTAAGAGACGTTTTTGATATATATGTGCTGCTTTACGTATGATTCCGTATCCGTTTTACATGCTTTCGTTTTTTTCATGTTCTTACAGGTTTTTACGCGTATTTGGATCATTTTGGAGCTAAAGGAACATGCACGGAGCTAAGGAGCAACTTCGGGGATCATCATGGGACAAACGGGAAGAGATTTAGCATGGAAAAGCCTCCACCCGGTCGGGCACAACTCATGCACGATCGGGCAAAAGCTTCGACAAATTTGGTGCGCATTCACGCACGACTCGGGCAACAAAATGCCCGACCAGCAGCCTCATACCCGAGCGGGCACTCATCATGCCCGATCGGGCACTCCACACAGCTCACGAACCTGCACGTTCTGCCCTAGCCGCACCCGCAGCAGCCTCTACCCGAGCGGGCACTCATCATGCCCGATCGGGCACTCCACACAGCCCATGACCCGCGCGTTATGCCCTAGCCGCACCCGAGCGGGCACATTCACCGCCCGAGCGGGTCGCGACCCGAGTAATCAGCAAAAGTAAGTAAAATTAGCTTAAAACAAAAGGGAACTCGTGGGGGCAATTAAGGCAACACTTAGACCAACTTAGGAGGCATAAAAGGAGGCAGAAGACGTCATTGGAGGAAGCTTACATTGGACATTCATTCAGTTCATGATTTTGGAGATTCTTGCGAGGAGACAAGCGAGGAGCATTGGAGATCAAGCCCCGACACTTCGGTTTCGTTTGGTTTTCATGTTCCTTAGACTTTCTACTTGGTTTATGTTTGTTTACAGACGCATGAGCGAGTAGTTTGTTTGTTCTAGGAGAAGGGATTAGCCCTTGGCTATCCCGGAACCACTTTCTTTGTATTTTGAATGCATCTTCCCGTTTTTGTTCATCTATTCTCTATCTGAGTGCTTGAATTTACTTGTGTTTGCGATGGCCACGTAGATGCATGTGTTAGGGATTAGGAGAAGGACCGAAAGGAGAATTCTAGTCCTAGAAGATCAGGTTTAGAACAACCGAGGTTAGGCCACGAAAGTTGGATAGCAACGGTTGAGGGTGAAACGGGCGAATCACAGAGCTTATGGGTTTAGTTCAAGGTGTCAGCCACGAAAGTAGGGGGCAACTTGTCAAGATCACGTGTCTATGCCTTGAGAGAGGGTAGATATCATGTTAGGATCGTCTGCCTTAGATAGCTTTAATTGGGATTGCATGGTAGATAGATTGATTGTCGGTTTCGGTAGTCTTGTTGTGAAACTGGATTTCTAGGACGTTTGTCTTATCGTTAGAACCCAAGTCATTTATTTACTTTCAGTATTTCATTCTTCATCCATATTCGTTCGTTAGCAAGTTTGATTCCTAGTTCGAGTTTAGATAGTGTTGCATAGTCTCTGTGGGATCGACACCTAAAATACTACACACGTGCCGTGCACTTGCGGGTAGTCTAGGTTAATTTATTTAACTCTGATACGCATCAGCCAATACTTGAGCTTAGAGTTACAATTGCACCTGTATTGGCGACACGGTAGAAATATTCAAAAGTATAATCTTGAAGAGGTTTACAAGAAATAAAGCATGAAGTAAAGACTTTGGCATTGCAGTCTAGAGTTATCTCATGTCATGTACTTCGTCTTCCAGTCAAATTTCAAGAGTGACCCAACACCGTCACCTAGGTCACCCCTGCAACTCGTGTGTGACTGCATAGAGACTGAGTACCTTGAATAACACAGAGACAACACAATTGTGAGAGCCGTAAATAAAGGAAGTCGGTATCACCGAAGGCGTGTGCAAGCGCGTCGAATCACCTTCGGAAGAAGGCGTGTGCAAGCGCGTCGGTGAGAGTTGTCACGTGAGGAGTATCGGGTCGATGACGTTAGTATTGCGACATTTTTGGATTTGGGCCGGCGTCATACTGTGCTGGGGTTGTGGTAACCTTGCGAGCACAGAGCGTCGAGTTAGTCAGGTCAGTGGATCTGACGGCGTCGTACTGTGTTAGGGTTGTGGTAACCTTTCAAGCGACGGAGCGTCGAGTTAGTCAGATCAGTGGATCTGCCAGCATCGTACCGTGTTGAGGTTGTGGTAACCTTTTGAGCGACGGAGCACTGTATTGTACTGATAGCTGGGGTACGTTGTGACCTTTCGAGATTTTCAGTGTGCTGGGGTCCTTTGGACTTTGCGAGCGTATGCCCGAGCTAGAGTCGTGTGGACTCTGTGAGTTATGATCCAGTGTGGTATTAGCCTTAGACTTTGGATACTCAGTCGGGTTGGATAGAGTTATTTGTATATCTTTAGTTTAGATTTTGGATATATCATTATTTTATGATATTCAGTTCGAGCGGGAGAATACGTGGCACAGAGTACGTACACGTATTGATCTCACTGAGTGTGTATTTCGTACTCACCCTCTTTGTGGGCTGTCGTGGATGGACATGGTATGGCAAGGAAAAAGAGCAACGAGGTTTAGCAGCAACATGAAGGTTCACAGCGGACCGATGAGAGAGGCGTGCATGAGGTCTCAATGAGTTTTATTTTGCATTTCGTATTCATTTATTCATTTATCATGACTATGATCTTTACGTATTTGTTTTGCCATTTGGTCCGGACCATTTTATTGTGGAATAAATCATTTATTTTGTTTTATAAATGCGTTTGAGCGATGACACGTGTAGCTACCTCTTGGAGATGATGGTGGACACTCCTAGTCCCAAGGTTGTTACGAGATAGAGGTTTTACAAAAACATTGATGTTTGTCAAGAAAATTGATAGCACACATGTCCTGAAATGTCTAGTGGGTTTAGAGCTGTGGAAACTAATAAGAGTTAATTGTGTGTAGGAGACACTAACGAGGAGGATGGTTACTAGAGCTCTTGGTCGCAGAATGAGTGGAGGCTCTCGTTTCACTAGCCGTACACAGTCTAAATAATCTGAACGAAGATCACAGAGTGGAATAGATAGAGATTTCATGAGAGAAATGTTGAGAGAGCTATTAGCAGAAAGTCGACAACATGATCAAGAGGAGAGTTCAGTGACACCACAAGTACTGGTGCAGGCACCGACACCACCACCGGTACAGCCACCTGCTCCGCCACAAGTACCGTTTCCATCACCACCAATGCCTCCTCCAGTGTTTAATCAGTGGCATGAGGAGACGTCGGAGTATTTCTATGTCATGGATCATATGGTTAAATGGGGGTACAAAGTCATTTCGTGGCGGTGCGATACCTCCCATGAAGGCGGAGGAGTGGATGTTTCGATTAGAGCGGAACTTTCGGTCATCTAGATGTCCATTTGAGTTTAAGATGGATATTGTGCTCCACTATTTGGAGAGCGAAGCGGTGTTTTGGTGGGAAGAGATTCAGAGGGAACGTCCAAATCATGTGTTTTTTGGGATGAGTTCAAACAACTTTTTGAGTTGAAATATATACCACACGCTGCTCGTGAAGGGATGGAGTTGGTATTTCTACAGCTCACACAAGGTGACCGAACTGTTGCTCAGTATTATGAGAATTATTTGGAGTTATCACAATTTGGGGGCAAATCAGTAACCTCAGAAGTTCTCAAGGTCAACAAAGTTTTGCAAGGACTACGACCGGAGATCAGACGCAGGATTGAGATAATCAAGAATGGATCATTGTCCGAACTAGTTTAGAATGCTCAGTTGGTAGAGAAGGGACTCATCAAGGAGGGCATCTTGAAGTCTTCGGATGCCAAGGGGAAATAGGTTGTCCAATAGATTCGAGGAAGATCAGATCAGAGGAAAGCAGTTTCGACACGTCATGTCGTACCAACATCGAGGTACCCATGTCATCGTTGTGGACGTGAACATGTAGGGGCATGCCAAAGATTTGATAGGCGAGTAGGATGCTTCCGATGTGGAAGTTTAGAGCATCAGTTTCGTGATTGCCCCAAGCAAGTAGGAGAAACTATGAGGCGAGGACAATTCGACGGATGTTTCCGCTGTGGTAGTATGGATCATTTTCTAAAGGATTGTCTGAGGCCACCACCACCACCACCACCACCAACACCAACGGGGTTTAACGCCACAGGTTAGAACTAGGAAACCTGAAGAACATGCATCGAGAATGAACGTGAGGGCCAAGAAGGAGATGCTCAACCTATCGCTGGATCGGTAATCATGGGAGGCATGTCTACTCATGTGTTATTTGACACCGGTGCGACACATAGTTTTGTGAGTCCATCGATGGCTAATAAATTAGTTGATCAACCTGAGCATCTAACGAGTATTTTCCGAGTGCATAGTCATGGAGGTCAGATTTTACAATCTCAAGGGGTTGTCAAGGAGGTACCCGTGGTGAGAGAAGGAGAAGAACTAGTTGCAGAGCTGATCATCATTCCGATGGAATGCTATGATGTGATCCTTGTAATGGATTGGTTGTCAAGACATCAAGCTGTGATGGATTGTCGTCGCGGTCAAGTACGATGCCAGAAAAGCGGCAAGGAGCTTAAGTATCAAGGAATTCGATCAGGTCAAGGGATTAACATCATCTTAGCGTTGCGTATGGAACGATTACTAAATCAAAGGTGTGACATATATCTTGCTACCATATTGATAGAAGAAGTAGGTTCATCTGTGCAAGTCAAGGAGATCCCTGTAGCGGGAGAGTTTGCAGATGTTTTCAGAGAACTGGAGGGCTTACCACCAACGCGAGGGGATCCATTTGAGATTGAGCTAGAACCGGGTACTGCTCCAATATCAAAGTCTCCATATCGAATTACACCAGCGGAAATGACAGAGTTGAAGAAGCAATTAAATGAGCTACTTGAGAAAGGTTTTGTACGACCGAGTACATCACGATGGGGTGCACTAGTCCTATTTGTGAAGAAGAAAGATGGGACCTTCAGACTGTGTATTGATTATAGGGCTCTAAATAGAGTCACTGTGAAAAATCGTTACCCACTACCGAGGATCGATGAGTTATTAGATCAGTTAAGAGGTTTGATTGGTTTTCAAAAATAGATTTAGCATCGGGATATCATCAGATTCCAATTGCAGAAGGTGACATTAGGAAGGCGGCATTTCGAACACGATATGGGCATTATGAATTTGCGGTCATGCCATTTGGTTTGACTAATGCCCCTGCTGCATTCATGAAGCTAATGAACAATGTGTTTCGGGACTACTTGGATCGTTTCGTTATTGTATTTATAGATGACATTCTGGTTTACCCCAAGAGCCCAGAGGAACACGAGGAACATTTGCGCTTAGTGTTAGAGCGTCTCAGAGAACAACGATTGTTTGCAAAGCTGAAAAAGTGTAGTTTCTAGAAGAGATGTGTTGGGAAAGGGAGTTAGCAAAGCCTTGGTCGATAAGAAAATCCCGAAGTTCCGAATACCAAGCCCGAGGGCGTATCCGTTTTACTTGTTTTCGTGTTTTCATGTTCATACAGGATTTTATACGTATTCGGTTCATTTTGGAGCTAAAGGACATGCACGAGGCTAAGTACCAACATCGAGGATCATCATGGGACAAAAGGGACGAGAATTAGCAAGAAAAAGCCACCACCCGATCGGGCACAACTCACACCCGAGCGGGCAAAAGTTACGGCGATTTTGGGCAGCAATTCATACACGACTCGTGCAAGAAAATACACGAGCGGGGCCTCATACCCGATCGGGCACACCTCCAGCCCGAGTGGGCACTCCATCCTCATCGCGTTTCTGCGCGACCGACCGTGCCCGTACCCGAGCGGGTAATTTTCACCGCCCGCTCGGGTCGCGACCATCATCTGCAACTTCAATTAAGTTAATTTGACTTAAAACAAAAGGAAGTTTGTGGAGGACTCATACAATAAGGAAAAAGAATTTAAAGGGATAAAAAGGGGCCAGAGGTCGAGATTCATTCATTCTTTATTCAGATCTTGATTAAGGAGAGAGTAGAGAAGGAGGAGGAGATTCTTGCGAGGAGGCACACGAGGAGCATTGGAGATCAACCCGACACTTTGGTTTCGTTTGGTTTTTATGTTCCTTAGATTTTCTATTTCGTTTATGTTTATTTACAGACGCATGAGCGAGTAGTTTGTTCGTTCTAGGAGAAGGGATTAGCCCATGGCCATCCCGGAACCACTTTTGATTTATCTTTGAATGCATCTTCCCGTTTCGTTTATCTATTCTTTATTTGAGTGCTGAATTTACTTGTGTTTGCGACGGCCGCGTAGATGCATGTGTTAGGGGTTAGGAGAAGGACCGAAAGGAGAATTCTAGTCCTAGAAGATCAGGTTTAGAA
Source organism: Gynandropsis gynandra (assembly GCA_036759665.1). Taxonomy (NCBI): domain Eukaryota; kingdom Viridiplantae; phylum Streptophyta; class Magnoliopsida; order Brassicales; family Cleomaceae; genus Gynandropsis; species Gynandropsis gynandra. Next base: position 17,990,513 of record CM071867.1, read on the forward strand.
CAACCGAGGTTAGGCCACGAAAGTAGGGTAGCAACGATTGAGGGTAAAACGGATGAATCATAGATCTTATGGGTTTAGTTCAGGGTGTCAGCCACGAAAATAGGGGGCAACCTGACTAGACACGTGTCTATGCCTCGAGAGAGGGTAGATATCATATTAGGATCGTCTGCCTTAGATAACTTGACTGGGATTGCATGATAGATAGGTTGATTGTTGGTTTCGGTAGTCTTGTGGTGAAACCGGTTTCCTGGAACGTTTGTCTCATTCTTAAGAACTAGTTTGTTTATTTGTTTTTAGTATTTCATTCTTAAAACCATATTTCGTTCGTTAGCAAGTTTGAATCATGCCGTGCATTTGCGGGTAGTTTAGGTTATTTATTTAACTTTGAGAACACATCAAGTTTTTGGTGCCGTTGCCGGGGACTATTGTCAACACGTCTTAGATTCGAGCCTAGAGTCTTTCTTGTTTGTTTTTGTTTTTGTTTTCTTTTCTTTCGTTCTTTCTGATGCCTATCAGAGTTAAATAACCTAATCTACCCGCAAGTGCACGACACGTGTGTAGTATTTTAGGTGT
>CM071867.1:18014546-18046669 GCA_036759665.1 Gynandropsis gynandra
CTTATTAGTCGGCTGAAAAACAATAGGTCGTAGTTCTTGGGAATCCTAGTGTTGCTTGTGGGGAGGTTTAGACGAGATTGCTAGGTTAGTTTATCGTTTATTCTTTCTACCCAGATGGTTATACTTCGTGTAGATGACACTTTACTTTGGTTACATTGAGGATCATTGGATCATATAAAATTGAGCTCATCTTGCAGATTAAAAAGTGCACACTAACACTCCGCTGTCGATAGAAATAGTGCCTAAAAAGCATGATCAAAAATCGATATGAGTGCATCGACCTTGTGACTCCTTCGGTGGCTCGGGTCTAAGTGGTGGGTTGGCGATCATCTTTCTACGTCCTAAGGGCATGGCACAAAAAGCCGACTACTCCACTGCACTCTTACACGAGATGCATGAGTATACCGTCATCGGTAGTCTGGGTCTAAGTAGAGGCTGGATCCATTCAAATCTGACGTCCTAGAAGCCTAGTGTGTATGCAAAGAAAAAAAGAAAAAAAGAAAAAGAAAGAAAAAAAAATAAAAAGGTAAACAAAAAGAAAAAAAAGAAAAAAAACAAGTCATAAAAAGAAAATAAAAAGAGAAAGAAAAAAAGAACGAGAAAAGAAAAAGAAAGAAAGAAGCTCGGAAAGAAAGAAACAAGTATCCTCGGTTGATCTAGGTTTAGCATTGTCTGAAGTCTTGTTGGTGGAGGAATGTTATGATCCGCTGTGGTACTAGTCTTAGACTTAGGATACTCAGTCGAGTTGGTAGAGTGTGTCGGTGAGAGTTTATGTGTAAGGAGTATCAGGTCGATGATGTTAGTATTGTGGTACTTGGATTAGGGCCGATGTCTTACCGTGTTGGGGTTATGGTAACCTTTCCAGTGATAGAGCATCGAGTTAGTTAGATCAATGGATCTGTCGATGACATACCGTACTAGGGTTATGGTAATCTTTTGAGCGACGGAGCGTCGAGTTAGTCAGATTAGTGGATCTGCCAGCGTCGTTGATCATCTCGTTTTCATACGTATTTCTTGCACGATTTAAGAGACGTTTTTGATATATATGTGTTGCTTTACGTATGATTCCGTATCCGTTTTACTTGTTTTCGTGTTTTAATGTTCTTACAGGTTTTTACACGTATTTGGATCATTTCGGAGCTAATGGACATGCACGGAGCTAAGGAGCAACTTCGGGGATCATCACGGGACAAAGGGGATGAGATCTAGCAAGAGGAGCCTCCACCCGGTCGGGCACAACTCATGCACGATCGGGCAAAGGCCACAACGAATTTTGGTGCGCATTCATGCACAACTCGGGCAAGGAAATGCCCGACCAGCTGCCTCATACCCGAGCGGGCACACATCATGCCCGATCGGGCATCCCTTGCAGGCCATGACTCGCGCGTTCTGCCCTAGCCATACCCGAGCGGGCACATTCAGCGCCCGAGCGGGTCGCGACCCGAGTAACCAGCTAAGTTAAGTAAAATTAACTTAAAACAAAAGGGAACTCGTGGGGAGATTAAGGAAACACTTATACCGACTTAAGACACATAAAAGGAGGCAGAGGACGACATTAGAAGACACTTTTTGATTCAATTCATGATTGAGGAGAATTCTTGCGAGGAGGAAAGCGAGGAAAATTCGAGATCGAGCCCTGACACTTCGGTTTCGTTTGGTTTTCATGTTCCTTAGACTTTCTACTTTGTTCATGTTTGTTTACAGACGCATGAGCGAGTAGTTTTTTTGTTTTAGGAGAAGGGATTAGCCCTTGGCTATCCCGGAACCACTTTTGATCTATTTTGAATGCATCTTCCCGTTTTAGTTTATCTATTCTCTATCTGAGTGCTTGAATTTACTCGTGTTTGCGATGGCCACGTAGATGCATGTGTTAGGGGTTAGGAGAAGGACCGAAAGGAGAATTCTAGTCCTAGAAGATCAGGTTTAGAACAACCGAGGTTAGGCCACGAAAGTAGGGTAACAACGGTTGAGGGTGAAACGGATGAATCATAGAGCTTATGGGTTTAGTTCAAGGTGTCAGCCACAAAAGTAGGGGGCAAATTGTCTAGATCACGTATCTCTGCCTTGAGAGAGGGTAGATATCATGTTAGGATCGTCTGTCTTAGATAGCTTTAACTGGGATTGCATGATAGATAGATTGATCGTTGGTTTCGATAGTCTTGTGGTGAAACTGGATTCCTAGAACGTTTGTCTTATCGTTAGAAACCAAGTCGTTTATTTACTTTCAGTACTTCATTCTTCATCCATATTTGTTCGTTAGCAAGTTTGATTCATAGTTCGAGTTTAGATAGTGTTGCGTAGACTCTGTGGCATCGACACCTAAAATACTACACACGTGTCGTGCACTTGCGGGTAGTTTAGGTTATTTTATTTAACTTTGATACGCATCAGCAGGGAGATCACGTGATTGTTTATGCTTCAAGGCAGTTACGTAGGCATGAAGAGAATTGTCCGACTCATGATTTAGAGATGGCAGTTGTGGTCTTCGCGTTAAAGATTTGTAGGGCATATCTTTATGGGGAGAAGGTACAGATTTTTACGGACCACAAAAGTCTAAAGTACATATTTACGCAGCAGAGTTGAATCTGCGTCAGAGAAGGTGGATGGAGTTTGTTGCAGACTATGAGGTGGACATCGCATACCATCCGGGGAAGGAAAATGTTGTTGCAGATGGGTTGAGTCGAAAAAGAGTTGAGGTTTTGGCTATGCAGGAATTTGGAGATTTGATTATCTAGATAAGTGCTTTGAGACTAGAGGCAGTGCAGACTGAGTCCGAGAGTGTCGGTTTGAAAGCCGTAAATTGGCTAGTCTATTGAGTAGAATTCGTACATCACAATTATTCGATGTTACAGAAGATTCGTAATAATCAGCAAGACCCGAGGTACAAGTTGTATCAAATTAGGGAAGACGATCTAATGATGATTTGTGGTCAAGTTTGTGTACCGAAGGATCTAGGATCGACGAAGATGTATCGAGATGTTCGTCAGGTTTATCAATGGCCAGGGATGAAGAAGGACATTGCTCGATGGGTAGCAAAATGTCCAACGTGTCAATTAATTAAAGCGGAGCAACAAGTGCCAAGCGAGAAATTGCAAAGTCTATCAATCCCCGAATGGATCATATTACCATGGATTTCGTGATAGGTCTTCCAAGGATGCAAAGTGGCAATATAACGTAAAAAATGGTGGCATAGCCATCCTTATTGTTAAGAATTAATTCTACATATATGAGATTAATCATATATGGATAGATTAGTTTTAATAATCTCCTAAGGATTAAATAAAACACACACAACTATATTTGGTAGTCAAAGTGGCCGTTGGAAGGAAGGAAAGGAATATTGCTATTTTTGAGTAATTAGAATCACATGTGCAACTCAAGAAACCAAGCAACAAGGAGTTGTCCCTTTCTCCTCTATAACCGTGAAAGATGAGGACAAATTCATTAATTATGTTGTACTTGTAGTTTAAATTCAGCTCATGGTCTCTATATATAGAACCACTTATGTAATGCTTAAACTCATGGAATGAATTCAAGTTTATTCCTAATTCTTCTTTCTATTCTCTTAGTTCTACAAACATCTTGTTCTCTTCTTAAACACTCAAATTCTAACATGGTATCAGAGCGGTTTTAATTTATTCTCTCATCATTCTCTTGTGTTTCTAAGCTCAAACTCTCGATCTCTCTTCTTCTTCTTCATATCACTAAAATCTCTTTACAAGCAAAATGGATATGGAAGGCACAAAAATGGTTGTTCCCATAATCCTCAAAGGTCCAAACTACCTATTATGGTCAAGATTAATCAAATCAGCCCTAGGAGGCAAAGGACTTTGGAAGCATATTGAAGAAAATGAAGCTCCAAAGGTAACATCTCACGGTGAAGATGGAAAAGAAATTATCACCATGGACTTGGAAAAGTGGACACAAGAAGATCAAGCTGTCGTATCTTTCCTTCAAAACTCACTTGAGCCATCAATCCTTGAAGCCTATTCCTATTGTGAAAGTGCAAAGGAATTATGGGACATCCTCAAGAAGGTTTTCGGCAACATCTCCAATATAAGCCGGATTTATGAAGTGAAAAGAGACATCAACAATCTCACACAAGAAGGGATGACCTTCAACAAACATTTTGGGAGGTTTAGGTCCTTATGGGCGGAGCTAGACATCTTAAGGCCGAGCTCCATTGATCCAAAAGTTCTCAATGAGAGGAAAGAACAAGATAAAGTCTTTAGTCTCCTCTTCACCCTAAGTCCCGCCTATAATGATGTTATCAAGCACATCCTTAGGTCCGACACTCTACCAAGCCTAGAGGATGTGTGTGCTCAAATTCAAAAAGAAGAAGGGTCACTTGGTTTATTTGGAGGCAAAGGCGAGATGATTCAACTAGCAAACAAGGGACATTTTCAACAAGGAGGCTTTGGCGGCTTTGGCGGCAAACAAGGATTCAAAAAATGTGTGTATTGCAAAAAGGAAGGACACACTAAAGAGGAATGTTGGATCCTTCATCCCCACCTCAAGCCACCAAGGAACAATAATTTCAAGAACCAAAGAGCTCACTTTTCCAACAAAACACAAGGAGAGCCGACCGGTGCATCTTCTTCTCAAAATCATGGGGATGAATTCAAGACTATGGCCGCCTACATGATGAATGCTCAAGCTGAGATGGTCAAGAAGTCCGACATTGAAGCACTCATCAAAGCCTTGAAGGAGAATTCCGGTAATAAAGAGGGTAAAGGTTTTCTTGCATCTAAAAATACTAAACCGTTATTAATTGATTCCGGAGCTTCTCATCATATGATTAGTGATGCTAATCTCTTAAGAAATATTAAACCGGCCTTAGGTAGTGTCATAGTAGCAAATGGTTACAAGGTTCCAATAGAAGGTGAAGGAATTCTTAATTTATTTGAAAAAGATACAAAAGCATTATACTTGCCTAAGTTTACATCAAATTTGTTATCGGTTAAAAGAACCACAAATGATTTAAATTGTAATGTGATTTTTAGTCCTAATGAGGTTTCTTTTCAGGATATTAAGACAAGGAAAATATTTGGCAAAGGAGTCACCAAGGATGATTTATACATGCTTGAAGACACCAAGTCTTTTTCGGATGTTTTTAAAATTTCGGATGTTTCTAATGCTTCTAATATTTTCAAAACTTTTTCAGTCTCTTATGATGATGTTATTTGGCATGCTAGATTAGGACATCCACATGTTCGTGCCTTAAGCTTAATGTTGCCTAATGTTTCTTTTAAATCGGATGAATGTGAGGCTTGTATTCTAGGAAAACATTGTCGAACTGTTTTTTCTAAATCTCTCACAAACTATGAAAATTGTTTTGATCTTGTGCATTCGGATGTGTGGACAGCCCCATGCCTATCTAGAGAAAACCATAAATATTTTGTCACTTTTATAGATGAAAAATCAAAGTATACATGGATTACTTTGTTACAATCTAAGGATAGGGTGCTAGAAGCATTTATAAATTTTCAAAACTATGTTACTAACCATTTTAATGCCAAGATTAAAATTTTTAGATCGGATAATGGTGGAGAATATATGAGCACAACCTTCAAATTACATCTATCTAAGCATGGCATAATCCACCAATCAAGCTGTCCATATACTCCCCAACAAAATGGTGTAGCCGAGAGGAAAAATAGACATCTAATGGAGGTGGCAAGGTCTATGATGTTCCATACAAGTGTACCAAAAAGGTTTTGGGGAGATGCGGTTTTAACCGCATGCTATCTTATAAACCGAACCCCTACAAAAGTCCTACAAGATCTCTCCCCATTTGAGGTATTAAACAAAACTAAACCTCTTATTAACCACTTACGAGTTTTTGGTTGTTTATGTTTTGTATTAGTACCCGGGGAACAAAGAAACAAACTAGAGGCGAGAAAGCACAAAGGCTATGTCATTGGATATTCTACTACCCAAAAGGGGTATAAGTGTTATGATCCCTCTACACGGCGAGTTCTAGTATCCAAAGATGTCAAGTTCATGGAAGACAAAGGGTTCTATGATGAGAAAAATTGGGAAAGTATAAAGGACTTGGCTAGTTCACCTTCGGACCGAGCTAACAACCTCAAGAAAATTTTGGAGACACTTGGGTTAGGAATCGTTGAACTACCAAGAAGGAACTAAGATCACAAGAAGGCAATATCGTTGATCATGAAGGGGGAAATGAAAATGGACAGTCCGAGGCTGATATAGATGCCATGGATGAGATGAACTTTCAAGAGGAAGAATATCAAGCTCATGATCAAGGAATTGCCGAGGTATAAGAAGTACAAGATGTAAATGAGGCCGAGGTACAAGAGGAGCCGAGGGTTGAAACACAAGAAGTGGTACAAGGATTGAGAAGAAGCGCAAGGCTAAGGAAGGTAAAAAGAGTGTATTACAATTGTGAAGCGGTAGCTCATCCAATTCAAGCAACATGCTCTCTAGCCGTGTACCCTCATGAACATCAAGTCTTCATGGCCAACTTGTATGAGGAGTACATCCCGAAGACATATGAAGAAGTCAAAGAGCATAAAGTATGGAGAGATGCCGTGGGGAATGAGCACAAAGCAATGGAGATAAATGGCACTTGGTTTGAGTCGGAATTACCTAAGGGAAAGAAAGTCGTCTCAAGCAAATGGGTGTTCACGATCAAATACAATAGTGATGGGCCATAGAAAGGCACAAAGCAAAGACTCGTGGCAAGAGGTTTCACACAAGTGTATGGAGAAGACTATGTAGATACATTTGCTCCCGTTGCAAAGCTCCATACTATTCGGATCATACTCTCCCTTGTCGTGCACCTTGAGTGGAATCTTTGGCAAATGGATGTCAAAAATGCATTTCTACAAGGGGAATTAGAATATGAGGTCTACATGTATCCACCTCCGGGGCTAGAACACATAGTGAAACCGGGAAATGTTTTAAGACTTAGAAAGGCGATCTATGGTCTTAAACAATCCCGAAGGGCGTGGTACCACAAGCTTAGCACAACACTAAATGGACGTGGCTTTAGAAGATCCGATGCCGATCATACTCTATTCACATTGCCAAGCTCAAAGGGAATCGTGGTGGTGCTTGTCTATGTTGATGATATAGTCATCACGGGAAGTGACATAGAAGGCGTGGAAGCCACTAAGGTATATCTTAATACTATGTTTGATATTAAGGATTTAGGAGAACTAAAGTACTTTCTAGGAATAGAAATATGTCGTTCTAAGGAAGGACTATTTCTATCCCAAAGAAAGTACACCTTTGATATGTTGAATGAGCTAGGTACAATGGAAGGAAGAATAGCAAGAACTCCACTAGAAGATGGATACAAAATGATGCGTAAGGGGGAGATAGATGATGAGCCGTTTGAAGACCCTAAACTCTATAGGAGAATGGTTGGGAAATTGATCTATCTCACCATAACAAGGCCGGACATTTGTTTTGCGGTGAACCAAGTGAGCCAATATATGCAAGATCCAACAACTTATCATTGGAAGATGGTTGAACGGATGCTAAGCTATTTAAGTGAACAAAGGATCAAGGAGTATGGATGGGATTAAACAAGGACACGGAGATTGTAGGATATTGTGATGCGGATTGGGCCGGAGACCGAGTGGATAGGAAGTCGACCACGGGCTATTGCACATTTATAGGAGGCAATCTAGTTACTTGGAAGAGCAAGAAGCAAAAGGTGGTTTCATGTTCAAGTGCGGAAGCCGAGTACCGAGCAATGAGGAAGTTAACCAATGAGTTAGTATGGATTAGAAATGTTCTCACGGACTTGGGCATTGAGACATCATCTCCCATTACAATGCATTGTGATAACCAAGCCGCCATCCACATTGTGTCCAATTCGGTGTTTCATGAGAGGACAAAGCACATTGAAGTGGATTGTCACAAGGTTAGACAAATGATTGAACAAGGAGTAATTCTACCGTGCTATACAAGAAGTGAAGATCAATTGGCCGACATTTTCACCAAGGCTACAAGCAAGAAGATTTGTGAGTCCATATTCCCTCGGCTTGGACTCACAAACATTCGGACCTGATATGTCTAACATGGCAATGAATTGTACTCTTTTTCCTAAGTGTGGTTTTGTCCCATTGAGTTTTCCCTCTTAGGTTTTAATGAGGCAAGGAGCCATGTGTCAAGCTTATTAATAGTAGTACACTATAGTTAAGCTTGAGGGGTATTGTTAAGAATTAATTCTACATATATGAGATTAATCATATATGGATAGATTAGTTCTTAATAATCTCCTAAGGATTAAATAAAACACACACAACTATATTTGGTAGTCAAAGTGGCCGTTGGAAGGAAGGAAAGGAATATTGCTATTTTTGAGTAATTAGAATCACATGTGCAACTCAAGAAACCAAGCAACAAGGAGTTGTCCCTTTCTCCTCTATAACCGTGAAAGATGAGGACAAATTCATTAATTATGTTGTACTTGTTTACTTCTAACTGTAGTTTAAATTCAGCTCATGGTCTCTATATATAGAACCACTTATGTAATGCTTAAACTCATGGAATGAATTTAAGTTTTTTCCTAATTCTTCTTTCTATTCTCTTAGTTCTACAAACATCTTATTCTCTTCTTAAACACTCAAATTCTAACAAGGTGATGGTTTTCTCTACCCTAATTTCGGTTTTATGATCGATTTATGGAAGAGATTATATTTTTAAAATGAGGCATGATCACGATAGAATTTATAGGATCATAATGGGAAAAATGAGACATTACAAGTGGAATTGGATTAAACCCTAAATTTGTCGTATGAGAATTGATGACAAGTATATGAGTTGTATAAGTGACAAGAGATGATCTAGAGAATTGATGTGCGACAATGAGTTGGGGTCAGAGAACGTCGATATTTTGGTTCGATGTTAAAGTCGAATGAATATCTTATTAGTGTGCTTGATCGAGTGATTTCACACTCGAACCTTCGGAAGAAGGCGTGTGCGAGCGCGTCGGTGAGAGTTGTCTCCTGAGGAGTATTGGGTCGATGACGTTAGTATTGCGACATTTGGATCTAGGCCGGCATCATACCGTGCTGGGGTTGTGGTAACCTTACGAGCACGGAGCGTCGAGTTAGTCAGGTGCGTGGATCTGCCGGCGCCATACCGTGTTGGGGTTGTGGTACCCTTTCGAGCGACGGCGCGTCGAGTTAGTCAGATCAGTGGATCTGCCAGCGTCGTACCGTGTTGGGGTTGTGGTAACCTTTCAAGCGACGGAGCGCTGTATTGTACAGATAGCTGGGTTACATTGTGACCTTGCGAGATTTTCAGTGTGCTGGGGTGATTTGCACTTTGCGAGGGTATGCCCGAGCTAGAGTTGTGTGGACTCTGTGAGTTATGATCCAGTGTGGTACTAGTCTTAGACTTGGGATACTCAGTTGGATTGGTTAGAGTTATTTGTATATCTTTAGTTTAGACTTTGGATATATCATTATTTTATGATATTCAGTTCGAGCGGGAGAATACGTGGCACAGAGTACGTACACGTATTGATCTCACTGAGTGCGTATTTCGTACTAACGCTATTTGTGGGCTTTCGTGGATGAATAGGGTATGGCAAGGAAAAAGAGCAACGAGGTTGAGCAACAACATGAAGGTTCACAGCAGACCGATGGGAGAGGCATTAATGAGGGTCTCGATGAGTTTTATTTTTCATTTCGTATTCATTTAGTCATTTATCGTGACTATGATCTTTACGTATTTGTTTTTCTATTTGGTCCGGACCATTTTTATTTTTGAATAAATCATATATTTGTTTTATAAATGCGTTGAGCGACGATACGTGTTGCCACCTCTTGGAGGTGATGGTGGACACTCCTAGTCCCGAGCTAGTTATGGGATGGGGGTGTTACAACGATGTCTTGCATCCACCATGTCACCTTCGTGACGAAGGTCACAAAGGTCATAAAGCTTTTTCATAGAATTTGGGGTTAGAGACGTAGACAAGAGAGGAGGCGTAGACGTAGACGTAGACGTAGACGTAGACGTAGACGTAGACTTAGAGACAAGGGTCGGAGGAGAGGAGTTTAACAACGAAACGACGAGTCACAAGAGTCATATGGGTCGGAAGGATCACATGGGTCGGAAGACAAGAATCTAAAATCGAAATGTCAAGTCACAAGAGTCACATGAATTAGAAGGGTCCCATGGGTCGCATGGGTCGCATGAGTCGGATGGCATGAGTTGTTCTAATGTATTCCAATTGAAAGTCGCACAAGGATCATATTGGGTCCTATGAGTCGGATGGGTTTTTGTTTGCGCATCATTCTAATTTATTCCAATTAAGGGTCGTACAAGGATCATATTGGGTCGCATGAGTGGATGGGTTCCCGTTTAAACTTGATTCTAATTTATTCCAATTGACGGTCGCACAAGGGTTATATTGGATCGCATGTCGGATGGGTTCCCGTTAATGATTGATTCCAATTTATTCCAATTGAGGGTCGCACAAGTGTCATATTGGGTCGTATGAGGCGGATGGGTTCCTATTTAAACTTGATTCTAATTTATTCCAATTGAGGGTCGCACAAGGGTCATATTGGGTCGCATGAGTCGAATGGGTTCCCTTTTAAACTTCATTCTAATTTATTCCAGTTGAGGGTCGCACAAGGGTCATATTGGGTCCATGAGTTGGATGGGTTCCCGTTTAAACTTGATTCTAATTTGTTCCAATTGAGTGTCGCACAAGGGTCATATTGGGTCGCATGAGTCGGATGGGTTCCCCTTTAAACTTGATTCTAATTTATTCATTTTTCTTGATGCCAATTGAGGGTCGATGATTTTATAGATTTCACGTAATTACGAATAATATATGAAAAATAAGACATTTTTAACGTCTAAATATGGATTTATTTATAATGATTGACAAAGGTCGCCAAGGTTACAAAAAGGGAAAGAAAAAGAAGGTTGCAAAAGGTCACAAAGTTTTAAAAATGGAAAGAACAAGAAGGTTGCAAAAGGTCACAAAGGTTAAAAAAGGGAAAGAAAAAAGTTACAAAAAGTCCCAAAAGTCACAAAGGTCACATTTGCAGAGTTTAGAGACACATCGGAGCTCTCCCCCATAAATCATTAGAGAGAGTCGTGTGTTACTCTACACCGGCTTTGAGATCTCCGCAACCCTCACCGTTAGTAGCACGGATACAACACATTGTCTGACTTCGCCGATTACCAAGACCTTAGAGACTGTTTCCGCCGATTATCAAGACGTTGAGTAACACAGAGATAGCATGATGCCCACCATCCACAAAGATTTTTCAGAGAATTTGGGGTTAGAGACGTATATGAAAAGAGGAGAGAGATGGGATTATCCCGATACAATCTCATCTCAAATGGGTGAGATGGATGGACAGAGAGTGTAGAAAAGACATGAGTCTAACATCAAAATTACGAGTCGCAAGGGTCACAAGGGTCCCATGAGTGTGTCATTTGAAAAAACGCATAGTTGGCATTCGAAAAGATAGGAATCTAACATAGAAACAAGGAGTCACAAGGGTCACATGTGTCCCATGAGTCGGAAGAGTCACAAGGGTTGCATGGGTTGCAGGGGTTGCATGGGTCACTTGAGTCACAAAGGTCACAATAGTCCATAAACGTCAATGAGGAAAAATAGATGCGAACTAGAAGAATTTATCGAATTATAATGATGAAAGTCACCAAGGTTTAGTCCATATAATACAAATAATATAATATTACAAACTAATAATACAAACAACATAATATTAAAGACTAACAAACCTTGTTTTTAAGTTAGCGTTGTCTAGGTTATCGCATTCCAACCAGTGTCAGTGATGCTGGCATTTAAACCCGTTTGTCTCAACGAAGATGGATTTTTTCTCCGAGCTCACTGAGTTCAGGATAACGATTCTCTTTAGGCCTTCCACTTTGTCTTTTCTCAGCCAACATGGGAGGTAGAATCGTAACTTAAAATTATTAAAGAGGAATATTCCAATCACTGCAATTAGTAACCGACACGGTTTCTCGGTAAGTCGAGCGCCATGTCTCCTGGAGGTAGTATGTGAACATAATTTTGGTATCTTGTGACCTTTACCAACCTTATCTACAACCGCAATTGTGTGTCTGCATGGATACTTATCCACATCAAACATTTTATAGTCGCACATATCATTTCTCACCTTATACTCATCACTTAGCATGTTCAATTCAATAACCTCATACTTGGATGTCTGTCTAAATCGTTCATGTAACGTTTTCACAACGTAAGGTGTTAACGTTTGAGAATCATCACTAATAGCTGCTTCAGACCTATACATATTGAACCATTCCACTGGCTTTCCTAAACAAATATCTAAAACGCTAGGATCAAAAACTTTTTTGACGTCTTCATCATTGAATTTATTGACTCGGCCCCATTAATGGTTAATAAATTGTACCCTTCACCCTTAAATTTTCATCGTTCCCACTTAACGAGATCAATTTCCTCTTTCTCCAAATACTTTGCACATCAGGATTCTTGCACAAAGATCACAAAGGTCAAAATGGTCACAAAGGTCACAACAGTCACAAAAGTCACAATGATCATATTTGTACCTGGCCTTCAAATCATTAAATAGCACTTCAAATTCGTTCACTGTGTATGCTGCTGCACATTTGAAGAACATTTCCACCATAGTATCACCATTTGAACTCTTTCTACATGGGCCTTTATTGACGTAGCTCTTTATGTTTTGCGTTATATGATGTGCACAAAAACCATGATCACCTTGTTTGTATACTTGTTTGACTGCTTTTATCAAGCTTTTATGGTGATCAAATATCACAACGACATCATGTCCATTCGGTATCACCTCTTTCAACCTTGACATAAACCACGTCCATGATTCGTCTTTCTCTCTGTCGACTATTCCCTAAAGGGGAGGATATTGGTGATGTTCACCATCTTGCACGATTGCCAAGATCAATGCTCCCTTGTACACTCCCGTCAGAAATATTGCAACCACAACAACCACTTTACTCATGTATTTTGATCCTCTTATAGTCGCTCCGACAACCATAAAAAGGTATTTCAAGTTTTTCCTATAACCGTCCAGCTGAAGATTTGCGACAAATCCGTAATTTCTTTCCATAAACATGTGCAACCACCATGGAAGCCTCCTATAATGTTCAAAGTCATCACCACGAATCTCCTTTTTAGCACTACAATTGCCTCTTAATGCCATCAAATACAATACATAAGAATCGTACTTTGGTTTTTTACACAAGGCATCGATTCGTTTGCTGGAGGTGTTTCATATTTTCCAGCATATTCCTCATTCAAATAATCCTTAACCATTTGCATTGTACCCTTTTTAGCTTCTGTCGATTTAGATACATGTAAACACTAATGAATGAGATAGTCTGTTCTTGAACTAAACCGTTTGGAATTCGGGATTGTTGCCACGCGTAATTTTCATTTACAATCACTTCGGCAAACTTGCATCGTACTTCCCACACCTTCGATTCTGAACTCAATGTGCTATATCTAAAGCAAACTTCAAGTGAACCCCCTTCCTTACAAATGCATGTACATACTTCTTACTATCAAACTCTTGCCCAATTTTAAGTTACAATCCATCTTCGAACTCGAAGATATTATTTTGTTTGTTTGCCTTCTCATAAACTACCATTTCGAAATTATTCTCACCACGCCTTCCTTATTCTCTGTTGGCACATCAATATCAACTTTATTACTGCCACAAACAACTTCGTCAACTTTATTAGACCAAAATTTGCTTTAACTTGTTTGTTGATCGATTAGGTTTGCTTTAGCGGTATTTCTAGGGGAAAGGGAATTCTCGCATTTTATATCTCCAACGTGTTCCATGTTTACGTTTGCTTAGAGACAAGCAAACATTCAAGTCTGGGGGATTTTGATCATCTCATTTTTGTACACGTTTCTCGCATGATTTTAGAGATGTTTATGACCATAGTTGCGAGGTTTAAGTGTGATTTTGTATCCATTTTACGTGTTTCTGTGTTTTTGTGTTCTTATAGGTTTTAATGCATATTCGATTCATTTCAAAGCTAGGAGCGTACAAGGGACATAATTTGACATTGAAGGTCACAACGGATCAAACGGAACGAGAAGTTGACTACTCATGGCCAAGAATGATCAAGTGCACGACCGAGCATGCATCAAAGGACACAGCCCGGTCGAGCATGATCAAATGCACGACCGAATAGCAACCCTCACCTTGTGCATGGTCAGGCTTGGTGTCCAGCACGGTCGGGCTCCTTTTTGGTGAAGCAGCACAGTCGGGCTCCTTTTTGGTGAAGCAGCACGGTCGGGCATCTTTCTTAGTGAAGCAAGAGCACGGTCGGGCTATAACAAGAGCACGGTCGGGCGTTTAGTGCAGATTCATCCCCGTAGCTTGTGCACGGGTCGGGTGTTCCAACTGCACGATCGGGCACCAACCATTGAAGGCAGCACGGTCGGGCAATGCATCCAGCACGGTCGGGCATAATGGCAAAAAAATTTGTCTACATTTACGGAAGAAGCATGCCCGACCAGGCATGACATGGAGCACGCTCGGGCATGACTTTGTAAAATGGTCTACCGACTAATTTAGTGGAAACAAGTCGACCAAAGCTTCCAATTCAAATAATAAAGCCTCAAGGGCAGAAGGCATTCACCGATGAATCCATCCACCATCCTGAACTCACCATTCACAACCAAAATCCATCCGTAGAGTCCCCTTAATGGGAGGCACGTAAGGAGTCGGGGATTGATTTGGGATCATCGCTCGTTTGATATCTCCATACTCTTTACTCTACTGATTTCGTTTGTGTTGTTTAGACTCATGAGCAAGTAGTAGATTTGTTCTAGGAGAAGGGATTAACCCATGGCTATCTTGGAACCATCTTTGATTCGTTTATGAATGCATTTCCCGGTTTCTTTTATCTATTCTTTGTCTGAGCGCTTACTGTCTTGTATTTACGAATGACCACATATATGCATGTATTAGGGATTAGGAGAAGGACTAAAAGGTGAATTCTAGTCCTAGAAGATCAGGCTTAGAAAAACCGAGACTAGGTCACGAAAGTAGGGTAGTAACAGTTGAGGGTTGAATCGGGCGAATTATGAATCGTAATGGGGTTTAGTTGGGGTGTCAGCCATGAAAGTAGGGTATGACTCAATCTAGCAACGTTCCTATGCCTTGAGAGAGGGTAGGTTCTACATTAGAATCGTCCGCCTTAGATCTCTTGATAGGGAATGCACGATTAGATAGATCAGAGATAGGTTTCGGAAGCTATGCGGTGAAACCGATTTCCTAGGACGTTTGTCTCTTTATTTAGAACTCACTTACGCACTGCATCATCATACCTGCATCTTATCATCCTTTTTTTTTTGCAGCAAGCATTGATTCTACTTTTGATTCTTAGACCGTGTCACATTAGTCTTCGTGGGATCGACACCTTAACCACTACACACGTGGCGTGCACTTGCGGGTAATCTTAGGTTAACTTGTTTAACTTGACACGCATCAACTCTGTGACCCATTGCGATCGTGCGATTCGATGAGACTTTGTGACCCAGTACAACCATGCGACTCGATGAGACTGTGACCAAGTGCGACTCAGTGAGAATCTTTGACCCAGTGCTACCATGTGTTTCAATATGACTGTGTGACCTAGTGCGACCGTGCGACTCGATGAGAATCTGTGATCCGGTGAGACCGTGCGACTCGATGAGACTCTATGACCCACTGCGACCGTGCGACTCGATGTTTCAATATGACTCTGTGACCTAGTGTGACCGTGTGACTCGATGAGACTTAGTGATCCAGTGCGACTGTGCGACTCGATGAGACTCTGTGACCTAGTGCGACCGTGCGACTCGATGAGACTTTATGACCCATTGCTACCATGTGTTTCAATATGATCTGTAACCCAATGCGACCGTGCGACTCAAAGAAACTGTCACTCATTGCGATCATTTGACATTTCAATAAATATGGCTCGTTTTGACTACATCAATATAAATTCGTTTTGAAAAAGAGAGAATCGAATCTACACATATTACTCACTACTCACTCAGGTTATCTAATTCACAAAAGAAATGTGAAAAACAAGAGAAACACGAAAAACTCACTATTCATACCTTGTTTTATACGAAACGTTTTTAATTGCAAGTTTTTTTGTTGACAACAAACGATTTCAATCTATTTACGTCGAATCTGATGTCAATTTCAAGCTACTTGCGCCGAATTTGATGCCGATTTCAAATTATTCACGTTGAATTTGATGTGGTGTGGGAGAACAGTAATTTTCGCGACATAGGAGAGAGAAAAATCGAGATGTTTTGAAGGAGAGATAAAAACGGTCGATTAAAGGACAATAGTAATATGGGATAATCAATATTTTAAAGGGTAGATTTGAAGTTAGGAACTTTTTTTTGGAGAAGGGAAGGATTGAAGTTGTAATAGTAGTTAAGGGGTATTTTTGAAATTCCGCCATTTTAAGATATGGATTAACTTGTTGAATTCATCGTAAATAAAAAAAAATATATTACTGTACCATTTTTCTTTTATCAGAATTGAATACTATACCATCCAGCGCATACATTATAACATATATGTGCGTACGTATAATTGCTTCTGATGACTCCGAACACGGAAACACAGTCTTTGAGACCTCAACAAAGAGAAGAAAGATTAATTACAGCTTGGTTATGGTTTCTCTCCTCTAACTCCTTGACTGCCTCCTTGTGCTCATTGAACTTCTTCGCTTCATCATGACATGCACAAACAATTCTAATAGGCATGGATGATTATGACTACTCTTCGTTCACATCAATTTGAAGATTATCTACACTCTCCGCGAGCGTCAAACCTCTCACTTTCTCGTAATCATATAAATTCTCTTGTGGCCTTCTTTGCCTTCTCTCGCAGATTCTCACGCATGTTGATCGGATTGAAATGTACCATGTACCCTCCTCACTATACTCTGTAGGCTTTGGTACATTTCACTTTAGGTGGATTCTTCATTTTGATGTTCTTGAGACACTGTGATCTACTGACTTGGAAAATCTGCAAAAGAAAAGATGGTTTCATGTCAAAAACAGAACAATGTCCACAGCACCCGGTGAGTAATGTCATCAGAGATTTAGATGCAAGAAACCAACTACATAAAGCACTGTTATGTTTCATTAAGCATAGGCTCAAGACATTGACAATGCAAACCCAGAACATATACATATCATCTACGTACGACCATCCCTATATCTCATAGTTTAAGATCATTGTTAATTAGACACGCCTTGACAAACTAAACCTGGTCTAGGTTCGTCAATCTAGATCCTGTGTACCAATCAAATGCATAATATGTTTCGTTCAATTAACCAATTACCATTTGTTCGTCGCTAAAGCTACAGAAATATACTGAGAGTTCCCTTAGATATGAGCATTGATGACATTCACATAGGTTCTAAGAAAAAGAGAAGTTATCATGCATGAAGAGTTTCTCAGGCATGATTGAAAAGGTTCAATCATGTGTGTATCAAAGCGTTTCAGGAAGATAAAAGGCAAGTTATCGTATCGTTCAGAGATTTGACATATGAACATAAAGCACCAAAGCCACCAACTATTCCTCATTTAATCTGAAAACCCGCAATTACAACAGGTTACGAGGGCTAACCGATCTACCTTTGCATCGTAGCAGATTAACCGAATATCATGTGTCCTGGACGCAAACCAACATTGCTTGAATCTCGTTTTGCCTTCTGTTTAGAAATCCTAGAGGACACCTGAGGAATTTTAGAAACAAAATATGAGTTATCATACAATAACAGAAATGGCGTGAACTTAATGTCCATAAAATGTGTACCAATGGCTGCACTTGAAAAAACTACACCGCCATGTTTCAGTGTCATGTTATTTTGTTCCAATATTCTATTATTATGGACAAGAACAATAACATGAAATGCACCACATCAAACAATTTGGAATTTAAAATACAGAAACCATGATACATCAAGTACAACAGAATTCAGGCCCCATGTACCTCTATGAATGGTGGTGAAGAACATCCACAAGCTTCTTGTACACATCTCCATCTACAAGCTTTTTCTCTCGCAGCATCTCCAGCAGTCTCGTCGCTTCACCATACTTTCCTCTTCTGCAGATCTCATCCAGAACTGTTCTATATGTGATCAAATCAACCAACCTACTATTTTGGATCATCTCCCACAGGTAATTCACAGCATCATCTACCTCTCCACTTAGAGCGAGAGCATTCACCAATGAGTTATAAGATTTCCCACTAGGAATAAAACCTTTCGCTTTCATCTCATCAGAGATTTCTATTGCATTAAGGGTCCGACCTTGGGCGCATAATCCATGTATCAGATAATCATATGAATACGCATTCGGCTGGCAATTGTAAACTGCATCCATCTGGTGAAAAATCCTAAGGGCATCGTTGACGTGAAGAGAAAGCACGTAACCTTTGATCATGCAGTTCAAAGCAAAAACATCTGGTTCAATACCGTCGTCCACCATTTGTTTGAACAAAGATCTCGTTGTCTCCATATACATGTGACTGATATATGAATTGTGCCCTCTACTCAACAACGCTTTGAAAAGAATATGATATGTTCGAATTGAAGGCCTGCACTCCAAGTTTTTACTGGTTCTCATGTGTCTAAATATATTCACTGCACGTATCAGTTTGCCTGCTTGTGTGAAGTAGAAAACAATTGAATTGTAGAGATTCTCATTACCAATGTGTCGAACAGACAATACCTGGTTGACGATATCATCCATTTCTTTGTACATTTTTGCAGCTCCTAGCTTCCTTATGGCATTGTGGTACGAGCAAACATCATGTTTAAACCTTGGTTGCTGCGATGCCCAATTAAAGAGGTGGAAACACACAAGTGGGTCCTCTTGCAAGGTTATAGCATCGGCAAGTTCTTCGGCATTAAACCTAGGTGGGAGCTGAGAAATCGCCTGTTGAAACTTAGCTTCATCAAGGATGGGTTTGGCATTAGATTTCTTTCTTTTGTTGATTCTTTTCCCAAATGCTTTACTTGGAGCTTTGGTGGAGTATGAGGAATGCATGGAAACAGATGTTAACCGACCTAGTTATTGAATTAGAGAAAGCTTTTGATTAGAGTTTGTATGAGCAAGAGCAAAAATATACAGAAGTAATCGGACTGTAACTGAATCAATTTTTTTAGGAATCATGGCAGAGAGATCCCATACACTAAGAACAAGAAGAATTTTTTGTCAGGGTATTAACTGAAACTTGAGTAGATTCAATTTGCCCCTAGAATGAATCATTTTACTTGGAATTACAGGCGAAACCATGCTAAAATCGTGATGAAAATAATCAATAGGGCCACAACGTAATCAAATGCAAGCTAAGACATACGCAGGTTGCGACGCTACAATCAAACACTGATAGCAGAAAGAGAAAAAGAAAAGAAACCCCTGTCTGAAAGTGGACCTGAGGCAGAACTCATGAACGGATATTGTTTACACAAGGTTTACTTTAGCCAATACAAAAATAAAAAGCAGCACAATGCGATGGCTTGGTTCCAAAGAAACTAGATACCAACCACTGACAGACAGATATAAAACATGAAAATTTATCAGTTCGTATTGCTCAGAGGTATAAAGCCTAGTGAATATCATTCTTGACTGATATTTACAGCAAGGAATTTCAGATATCTCTTACCACTGAATTACAAACATCCTGATGCAAATGTACACGTATAGAAGAATGTTACACATATTTTAAATCTGAAAGGTATCATATCCCGCCCACTGAAGCTAATTCAGTCCTCTAGATGGCCACTAAGCCTAATCCAAATAAAAGAATACAAATGTCCAATTCATGGAGGCGATTCCCAAGGTCACACAATAATACCTTAGAGACCCAAACCCAACTTAAAACTTGTGTTTGGAGATCTGAAACCCAAATCATTCACTCCAAAGCCATGTACGACAAATTGTACAAAGCATTCCATACCCATGCATAATCTATCGAGAGTAAGATAGATACCTTCATAAGAGACGGTGAAGTCAGATGGGAACTTCGAGCAGATGGACGAGGAAACAATGGAGGTGTGAAATGGTTGGCGGGTGCTCAGTCCTCGCCGCGAATACCTTTCAGATTCAACCAAAATCAGGACAACATAACACAAGCAAAAACAAAACCAAAAAACAGAACCAAATCCGAGGAAGAAAACTAATTACCACGCAGAAGGAAGTTCGAATCGAGCTTTTGGAAAGGGAATGTTGAAGCGAATTGATAGCAAATTAAGATTTGGAACGGAGGATCCAGCTCCGGGTGTGAACAAACATCGCGCAGAAGTGGCCCTGAGGATGGGAGACAGAAGCATAGACCTGAGGGCGATGCCAATCACCATCATTTTTCTTCTTTTTTTCTTCAAAATCAACTACAAAATCTGCAAACGTCGGCTTTCAATTGATGCCTGAAACCTCCGTAAAACCCTTACAAAGGGGACCATGGAAGGCGTTTCTAAACGCAATTCCTAGAGGAAGCGTTTCAAACGTTGGTTGGAAAAGAAGGCTTTGCCTTTCCATCCCCCTTCATTAACAATTTAAACGCGTGTGAAAACGCTTCATACGCCAAATCGAATTTGAAGACGCAATCTTTTTCTTTTAAAATATACTAGATGATTGTACAGTTTGATCATAATTACATTGTAATTTTTTTAATGTTTTATAATTCATTAATTCAATTGTTATCATATTTGATATATGTATGGATCAATATAAACGGATTAATTCTAATTTATAATGTAAAAATTTAAACAATAGATTTATAAGATATAATTTATACTTACTAACAATGATATTTGTTTATAATATCATTCAAATTTTAAACGTAATCTGTTGGAGATAGTGGTTGTATGATTTGAACTGGAATTTTTCGTATTATTTTTTTCTATTTGTACATGTATAATGTTTTAGGACTAAATTTAATTTATAAGATGATTTAAAAATAATTATTGAGGTATGAACATAATTTGTAAATCTTTAAAACTAACGTATGCTTGAATTTTTTTATTCCCTTTAGATTTTGATTGGTGATATGATACAAAAAAACATATACTAATCAATATAAGTGTTATTTTCTAATATCGTTTATCAAAATCAAGATGATAGCTGCACGTTGTGCGGTTTTATGATAATTAATTTGTGTTTTTCTTAAATGTATAATTCAATAATTCAAACATTGTTATGACATTTGATATATGTATCCGCCAATACAAATGCATCAATTCTAATTTTCAATGTAAAAGTTTAAACAATAGATTTATAAGATGTAATGTAAACTAAAACTCCGGTTTGTTCATAATATCTTTAAAATTTTAAAATGTAATTTATTGGAGAAAGTGATTGCATGTGTTGGATATGTGTTTTTCGCATAATTGTTTTTCCTATTCGTACATGTATAATTTTTTAGGGCAAAATTTAATTTATTACATGATTAAAAACAATTAATAAGGTATAGATATAATTTGGGAATCTTTAAAATATACTTATGTTTGAATATTTCGATTGTCTTTAGATTTTGATTGGTGTAGATGTTTGTGGAACAGGACGGTCGAAGTGTTAATAAATCTTATTGAACAATTATAAAGGATAACTACGCAACGACATGAACCAAAAAATATTAATTAAAATAAGTGTTAATATGGCTTTTTAATACCGTTGATCATTATAGGAACAATGCATGTTACAATCATGATTGTTTTCTTGACAATTATTTGAGTAATATTTGAATGAAAATGCATATCAAGTCCATCTCATATCGATATTTTTACAATATATTTTTGTATTTGAAATGGTTCAAGAAAGGTGAGAAAACTATTACGGAAAAAATAACATAATAGGTTAATCGAGCAACAATAGTAAACATTTAAATGTTTAATAGCAACCGAATTTCAATTTTTTTATTGTAGGTAGGTAAGTGCAAATTTGATTCTTGCATAGTGATTAGAATTCCAACAATATCACAAATTAGAAAAATTATTAGATAAGCTTCGTAGCAAAGAAAAATATTATCTATTCATTGCAAAACTACTTACCCGATAAAAATTCTTTGTGGTCAACCAATCTAACCAATGCTCGAAATGAACGTGTCTTAAATTTGTAAGCGTCTTATATTTTAAACTCATCCATATGATCCATTCACCCACTTGGTTGTCAAATCAAGTCATTTCTCCATGTGCATCTTGATTTGCATTATCTTTGGATCGATTTGTATTTTTTCAAAAGAAATACAGAGGGTCTTGAATCATATTCGTTTATTGCGAGCGTTGATCATGACATTATGGTAATAATTCAAGGATAATCAAGAACATTTGTCATGAATCTTCGTTGATGGTGTTTTGTAGAGAAATGAGATTTTTAAACATCAGCATGGGAGAAAAAAATATACTCTCTCAAAGTATAATCCTTTACTTTTTACAACACAACGGTCACATTTCTTTTGAAGGATAAAATGACAGTCATGTAATTGTGGGCACAAACAATATACTCTCTACATCTAGAAGATGAATACTTGCTTTTCAAATATTCAATCCCAAGAAAATTTTAACTTCTTTACTTAAATCCCAAGAATTTTAAGCGTTTTTACTTTGTTGACATCTAGTGAAGTACGTTTATTGAATTTTTACAACTGGTAAAACGGAACAATCATAGATTCTTTGATGGATATGATCATACAGACTGTGTTGGGAAAGATTAATGATTATCTTTCCAAGGTGTTGGTCGTACTATGTATCTCAGACAAAATTAGATAATTAAGGATTTATTTCCACTTACATCTACTTTTAAGAGAATTTTATTTTAGACTTTCTTCACATGGATATCATTTAAAAAATTGTTTCGAATGCTTGTGAAATCTTTAAGGGCTCTGTGAATTATGCCTAGTCAAGCGTTCTTACATACCCTAGGTAATCTACAGTGATCTCAAATCTGGTTTTCAAGGTTTGGCCAAGAATCATGATTTTTTATGAAAGATTTTTTTTTTTTTTTGCAGTGAGGTTATAGGGTTCATGCTCTATTCAACTGAGGGTCCTCATGTTGATTTGAAACATCCAGTTAACCTTGAAGGTTTATAACTATGAGGTAAAGTAATCGAAATCATTACAAGTTTTACTATTTTTAAGCCAATTTTCAGGATTCAATCAATGATTATGGTTTCATCTTTGAATTCTTATGTTATTTAGCTCCATTCGGTCACATCCTGCTTGCCCTCTTTTGCCAAGAAGATAATCTGACTCTAAAACTTTTTTCGGATCTTCATGTGAAGGAGTCTCAAATAAAAGTTTTGTGAGTGTTCAATTGACCATTATGATTGCAAGATTTCTCTATATTTAGTGATCAGTGATCACATAATGCGAATCAATGAGTTTTTTAGTATTTTTCGGAATTTACAACCTTTCTCCAAAATCTCTGCATTATTTATTTTAGATACTAAAAAACATTTATACTTTGTCTGCAAAGTTACTAACTTTATCAGTAGGACCTGAGTCTTTTGCCAATGAGTCAGGTAGTTATTAACAAAATACGAGTCTAGAATTCATGGTAAAACACAACCAAAGCAACCCATTTAGATACTCCTATCCGATACTCAATGTATTTGGTGGCAAAACAGGGAAGCCTAAGAAACAAACATATATGCATGTTCCAATATTAATCATCTATGCTTTTATTTCATAGAAATATAACTCTAAACCACCATAATAACAGATAAATCAACAACAAATTCAATACATCAGAACATCCATCCAAATTCACAAAAAGGTATGGTGAGGACCTGATGTAATTGCGTCCACAATGAGGAGGAGTCACGCTACGACGACAAGAGAAGCTGTCGAACTGAGGGCGAAGGCTTCCTCAACTAAAATGACTCAAATTGAGACCCCACATTGCAATTGAGAGATATCTATACACCAAAAAGACAGAAAAGTGTGGAACTTGATGTAAAGTGGAGCAAATAAATCATACCCATTAGAATATTGGAGCGTCTGCCATAGGGGAGTCTCGATGACAAGGAGAATCACAACGTGAACTATGATAGAGCAGAGATCTACTGTAGTTGTATCCATGTCCAGGAGGAGTCACGCTATGACGGCAAGAGAAGGTGTCGATCTAAGGGCGAAGGCTTCTCCAACTAAGATGATGCAACCTAGTGGCGAAGATATGCAGATTCTTACCTCACAAAGCAAAAGAAACAAAACAACACTAAACCTCTCAAAAACAACATTCGACAAAACATTTGTATAAGGATATATGTTTCATCCCAAAGATAGAAATTGAGAAACAACCTTGGAAGTGTTCACATGGTGAAGAAAGCAACCTTGAAAGAGTTTGCAGTTGAATTCCGAATCCAAATTTCTAATATATTTCCACACTAATGCTAGAAGTACAGGCAGAGCATACATACATGTCCTAAAGGATGCAACTTTATGCTCCTTTATCATCCTGTTCCAGGAGTGTGATTAGATGTTGAGCCCTAGTTACGACAGGTTTGGCACATCCCTAAATGAATGAGATGATAATATAGAATATTATGTTGAACACTACAACACCATGATCAGAAAGAGAAATATAGTCATATAACTATTGAATTAAGATGAACATGCATAGATATTTAGAAGTAAAACTTCAAACTACTATATGGGAAGATCACGACAGAGAAAGAGCTTATCATAAACATTCATGAAAAGCAATCCTTTGAATCTTGAAGGAAAACACATGTGACTGTGCAATTGTCATACATACGCATGGGCAGACATATCCATACATGCATTGTGATATTGACCTCACAATCTATAATCTTTGTATGCTGATGTGTGGAATCAGAGGTTTTAATATTTTCAAGACCACTCTACCGCAAGTATACGGTTCGTGTAGTACAAGGGTCGAACTCTGGGGACTGAGTGCAGCGTTAGAACTAAGAATTCACGAGAAGAAGATCGATCAATATAAGATTATGAAATGGGAAAAGTAAAGATAATAAAGGATGACGACACTAGACTCAAAAAGATAGAGTACCATGGGCTTCGGGATACCGGAACATGCAATGGATGTTTCTAAGGATCATGAAGTCGGTTTGTATCAATCGATGGGGAACTAATATCTAATCCTCTACCTAGGAAATCAACATCGCTCATCTTCCGATGCAGCGCAGAACGTCTAGACGCATAAAGAACAACAGGGAACTCTACCCCTAATGGTAGAAATGACTTGGCGTAAGCCTAAATCTCCTACCTAGGAAATCAACGTCACCCATATCCCTATGTAGTGCGGAACTTCTAGATGCATGAAGAACGATGGGGAATTCAACCTCTAATGCCGGATGGGAACTCGACCTCTATAAACGGAAATAACTTGGCGTAAGCCTAAATCCTCTATCTATGAAATAAACGACACCCATATCCCTATGTAGCGCGGAACTTCTAGATGCATTAAGAACAATGGGAATTCTACCTCGATTATTCGAAAGTTCATTCACGAGACTCAAATCTGACTCTCCCAAGCCTAGACGAATCTCTATTCTCCATCAAACGTGCTTAATCTCTGTAGAATAGATCTAGTCTTATTCAAGCATGAAATCAACAACGAATGAAGGCATTACGCATAAATTGAACCATTCAATTGAACAAAACCGAAATCAGGCATTAATAACTTAAACAATCCTTTACAATGGCGTCCATAACCCATGGCAACGAGAACTACTCAGAATACATAGAGAAGCAAACAAAAACGAAGTAAGTGTTCGACTCCCCTATCATCCCGAGCGTAACCTCCGATGAATCCTTCGATTCCCCGAAGTCTCCCTCTTCGACCGTGCTCTCTCTCTTCTCCTTTGCCTTGTTCGTTCCCCTTGTTCTCTTGCCTTTTCCAGTCTGATCTTGGCTTCCCCCTTCTGTTCCTTTTAAATTCAGGCCGTTCAAAACTGAAGGAAAGTTGTTGAGAAAAAGGTGGACCCGCTCGGGCAGACAATGCACCCGCTCGGGCACAAGACAGCCCGTGCCTGCAGTCTATCAGCCCGAGTCGGGCTTGCTCTCGGGGATTTTCTGGTTCAATTGCACAACCTGAGCCCGACAGGGCACACTTCTCAACCCGAGCGTGCACACTTGAATTATTGTTTCCGCTCCTTTCGCTCGGTGCTTCAGTGTTCGATTTGCTTCCGTGGCCATGCACATGAGGTATCTTGTCATTCAATCACGTTTTCGGGGTGAAATTGCCGTAATCATTCGTGTTTTCCTTCATGTCTTTATTTCCTACACAAAACACGAAATGATAGATAAAAGCCTCAAATAAACTCAATAAATCGGTAAAGTCCAAGAAATCTAATAAAAACTAAACCTAAGAACCATGTAAATACTACGTCGGATTACATGTTATCAAATTCCCCCAGACTTAACCTTTGCTCGTCCTCGAGCAAATCTATAGTCGAGTACAAGAAGAGTAAAACAACAATGGACATTAGTACGAAAACTTCAAAGAATTAGCCATCATGCAAAACAACGCGTCACATGAATGCAAGTCTAAGCGCACCTAGTGCAGACTTCTATCAACCGAAAATCATGAGCCATGCAATCCTACCAAAAACCTAAGTCTATTTCATTCCCCTAGACAACGTCCAAGCGATCTCCATACCAATTTCCTAAGCTTGAGATATCATTAAATTCTCGTACTCTCGTTCTTATTCTTTTTTTTCTCTTTTTTTAATAGATCCACGCTTGGTTTCTAAGACGTCAAAGTCGAAGAGGGATAGCTTTCTACTTAGACCCAGGTTGCCTATGGAACACTCATAAGGTCTTGTAACCTTAGCGGAGTGAAGAGCGGCATCATTTAAGAACAATTTTCTCCTTTTTTCGAGATTATGCCTCAACTCTAACCCTTAGGACGTAGAATAGCGCCTCAACCCACCACTTAGACCCGAACCATCGATCTCGATGTACTCATGTCAATATGAACCTGAAATAGTTAAAAACTTCTCCAAGAAAAAAAATCGACAGCGGAGTTTAAGCGTGTGGAATCTAATGATTAACGAACGATAAAATATATCAAACAAAGCAAAGATCAATCGGTATACACGGAGATATGGATACTTGGTACTGAAACCTAGGAGGTGAATGCAACTATAGATCATGGTTTCAAGCACAACTACTCGACTAATCGGTATCCAAACGACTTCTAAGCAAACCTAGACTATTGTTCACGATTCGACAAAGTGTCACAATAATGACTAAAGCTCGAAATTTCATACTAGGTATCCGTCTGTTTATTCCTAAAACAAAAATTCTAATCACATGCATGCTACTCAACGAGTACTCCCCCAGACTTGAATGAAACAACATCTCGGTGTTCAAGACCTAAGATAATCTCGCATACCAAAAACACGGGAAAATAAGGGTTGGAGCGTGTGCACCTTTGCGTGTTTTGTTGTCCCGAGTTGGCGATGCGGCTAGATGTCGTATGCGTCTCCTCCTCAAGGATGATATCGACGTCGAAAAACCTGTGAGAAAGAATCACACAATCCAAAAGAGAAAATACAACGTAATAGCTCACCGAGTACATCAATGCAAAAGGAATAAGTTCTGAAAAACAAAATAAAAAGAAAATGCAAAAGTCGGGTTGCCTCCCGATAAGCGCTTGTTTAACGTCCCGAGCTTGACTGGATCTCGACTCAATGAAATCCTAAGTCCAATACCGTAACTAGTCCCCGGCAACGGCTCCAAAAACTTGATGTGTGGAATCAGAGGTTTTAATATTTCCAAGACCACTCTACCGCAAGTATACGGTTCGTGTAGTACAAGGGTCGAACTCTAGAGACTGAGTGCAGCGTTAGAACTAACAATTCACGAGAAGAAGATCGATCAATATAAGATTATGAAATGGGAAAAGTAAAGATAATAAAGAATGACGACACTAGACTCAAAAAGATAGAGTACCATGGGCTTCGGGAATACCGGAACATGCAATGGATGTTTCTAAGGATCATGAAGTCGGTTTGTATCAATCGATAGGTAACTAATATCTAATCTTCTACCTAGGAAATCAACATCGCTCATCTTCCGATGCAGCGCAGAACGTCTAGACGCATGAAGAACAATAGGGAACTCTACCCCTAATGCTAGAAATGACTTGGCGTAAGCCTAAATCTCCTACCTAGGAAATCAATGTCACCCATATCCCTATGTAGTGCGGAACTTCTAGATGCATGAAGAACGATGGGGAATTCTACCTCTAATGTCGGATGACAACTCGACCTCTATAAACGGAAATGACTCTCTCAAGCCTAAATCCTCTATCTAGGAAATCAACGACACTCATATCCCTATGTAGCGCGGAACTTCTAGATGCATTAAGAACAATGGGAATTCTACCTCGATTATTACCGTTCCTAAATAGATTAACCGATCCAAATTCTCCTCGTTAACCTAATTCATTCGAAAGTTCATTCACGAGACTCAAATCTGACTCTCCCAAGCCTAGACGAATCTCTAATCTCCATCAAACGTGCTTAATCTCAGTAGAATAGATCTAGTCTTATTCAAGCATGAAATCAACAATGAATGAAGGCATTACGCATAAATCGAACCATTCAATTGAACAAAACCGAAATCAAGCATTAATAACTCAAAAAATCCTTTACAATGGCATCTGTAACCCATGGCAATGAGAACTACTCAGAATACATAGAGAAGCAAATAAAAACGAAGTAAGTGTTCGACTCCCCTATCATCCCGAGCGTAACCTCCGACGAATCCTTCGGTTCCCCCACTACAAGAAATTCACGGATTAGGGACTGAAGAATCAGTTCCTAATCCGTCCGGAAACGCATTTAGGGACTGGCTGGTGCCGTCCGCAAACGTGCGTTAGCAATTAGTTCCAGTCCGCAAACCGTCCGCAATTTCGCACGTAAGGAGTAGTCCGCAAACCGTCGCCAAATTCCGGACTGACGACTGCCGTCCGGAAATTTCCCGACGGCCCAGATCCGTCGGGAAATTTCCGGACGGAGGACCGCCGTCGGAAAATTGCCCGACGGAGGAATTGCACAACCTGAGCCTGACCGGGCACACTTCTCAGCCCGAGCGTGCACACTTGAATTGTTGTTTCCGCTCCTTTCGCTCGATGCTTGAGTGTTCGATTTGCTTCCGTGGCCGTGCACATGAGGTATCTTGTCATTCAATCACGTTTTCGGGGTGGAATTGCCGTAATCATTCGTGTTTTCCTTCATGTCTTCATTTCCTACGCAAAACACGAATGATAGGTAAAAGCCTCGAATAAACTCAATAAATTGGTAAAGTCCAAGAAATCTAATAAAAACTAAACCTAAGAATCATGTAAATACTACGTCGGATTACATGTTATCATATGCCTTTGAGAAACAATCTTGAATTCCTCGGTAAAGAATTCTTCTGTCAAAATTACACCTTTGAACTAACAATTTGTGAAGTCAAGTAGATATAATTAAACAATCATTAGAATCAATATTAACATATTCTAAGCATATTTAAAACTTCATATCCTTTCATAAATCGAAAAAATTTAAGGTTAGATAAGGAGTCAGAGATTATTAAATCGGTAAACCTCTTCATGAGGATTCGATGGCAAAAACGATCACGACAGTGCACAACCCTGTTTTCTTTTTCATCTTCACAATACGCTCAAATCATCCACAGACATCCATCATTGAAATGACTAAATCTTAAGAAGACAGTGAGAAAATTATGAGATCAATTGGGAACAAAGTAGATGAGAAACAAATGTTAGGTTTTAGGGTTTCTAGGAAAAACCATAAGTCTCTCTCACCAATCCAATATCATGTTTTCTCACAAAGGATCCAATGTGAATAGACAAACACATTCTGTGGTCGAGAAACTGACGCGACTCTCATATTCAGCAAATTTTGCACTATATGGTACTATAACGTAAACAAAAGTTTGATCTTTTTTCATTTCAACCACAAATTCAATGATGGGGATAGATCTTGTTCTTTTCAATAAGTGATATCAAACTGGACATGAATTAAACACAACATTCACAGTAAGGTGACGTAACATACAATACCTTTGGAATGCTTTGTTGGTTCAACCAGAAAGTGCTAAACATTTGATCTTACTGTTACATATTAAAGACAAAGGTTGTATGGGTTGATAAAAAGGATTCGGGAGCTTCGATTCTCAAAATTGAGGATATTCTCAATGAAATAAATTTTTGATAGAAAAGGGATGGAATTGAGTAGTCATGGAATGTAAAAGGATCATGTTGATCATTGCTATGTCTCCTTGCGACTAACCCCTCACCTTCTAGGTCGCACGAAAAGCTCGAAGCTGAGGGGCTTTCACCTCCTGCTACATCAAAGAAGAAAATAGGCGAGGATATAAACACAGAAGAGAGATAAAATCATGTATTCATAGTCATTAAGGTGAGATCAAATCAAAACCGTTCGCAAATATGGACGAAAATCAAAATCGTCCACAATTCGTCCACAAATACGGACATAAAACTAAGTCTATAAACCGTCCGTAATTCCAAACCAAAAGGCTGTCCGTAAATCGACGACAAAGGCGACCAATATGCTGACATAAAAGTCATCAGAAAAACGTCAGAAACTTATAAAAGGTGATGTGGTTAATCTCAAGTAATAAATACCTAGACTAACGTTTCTGCAAGAATACAGATCATGTAGTACCAGAGTCGAATACTAGGGATTTGATGCAACTATAAAGCTCCAGCTATGTGTCCATGTGTGTTCTAGTCGGCTAGCTTCCATTTCTCTTCTTTGGTTTATGATTCTTGATTTTGTACGTGCATAGCTGAGTGGATAATGGTTTTGCTCATTTTTATAACATTTACTCGTGTTAATGTCTGATATCTTCATTTCCTGCAAATACACGAGAAAATGCTAGAAGATGACTAAATGATGCTTAGTGCTCGGTAAAGTCTAAATAAGTGATGAAAATAACTATAATAATTGACGAAAATACTATAACAAAATAGATGTTGTCAAACTCCCCCAGATTTGAACCTCTACTCGTCCTCGAGTAAAACTAAAGTTAAGCGCAATGAGAGTTAGACAACAACCGGATACAAGCACAAGCAATTCGAAAAATCAGCCATCATGCACAACAACGCGTCACATGAACAGAGACCTAAGAGTGCCTAGTTCAGACCTCTATCCACTGGAAGCCATGAGGCGTGCAATCCTACGTAGAACCTAAGTTCATTTCACTAACCCCTAAATGACACTCAAGCAATCTCCATTCCAATTTCATCTAAAATTGAGTGAGATGGAATTTCTTAAAGAAACTTATCTTACTCTTCTTTTCTCTTTTTCTTTTCGTTCTTTTCTTTTTCGGTTCACACAATTTTTCTTTAAAAATTCACGCTCGGTTTCTAGGACGTCGAAATTGAAGAGGATAGTCTTCTACTTAGACCCAGGTTACCGATTGACACACTCATAAGTTCTTGTAACCTTAGCGGAGTGAAGAGGTTGTGTCATTGACAACTTTTTTCTTTTATACCAAACTATTAAATCACGCATCATCTCTAACCCTTACGACATAGAAAAAAGGCCTCATTCCACCACTTAGACCCAAACTATTGAGATCAATGCGCTCATGTCAATTTAAGGTGGAAATAGCTAGAGACGTTATTGATAACACGTAATCCGTTGTAGTTTTTATATCATTCTTAGGTCTA
Organism: Gynandropsis gynandra; assembly: GCA_036759665.1. Lineage (NCBI taxonomy): Eukaryota > Viridiplantae > Streptophyta > Magnoliopsida > Brassicales > Cleomaceae > Gynandropsis > Gynandropsis gynandra. The sequence continues at coordinate 18,046,262 of CM071867.1, forward strand.
GTTTAGAGTAGATTATTGAGATTTCATTCATTTATCGTGTTTATTCGAGGACTTCATCTACATTTCGTGTTTTGTGTAGGAAACGAAGACAGGAGGAGAAACACGAGTGAATATGGCAATCTAACCCCGAAAACGAAGTTGAGTAACAAGGTTCGACTTGTGCAAGGCCATGGACTGAAAGTGAACACTAAAACACCGAGCGAAGGGAGCGAAACAACATTTCAAGAGTGCCCGCTCGGGCGGAATTGGAGTGCACGACCGGGCTAATTGCTGTCAATTATCCCCGTAGCTTTACACGACTCGGGCACTCGAGGTACACGACCAATGATGGAGTGCCCGCTCGGGTGCATTTGGTATGCCCGCTCGGGCTCATTCATGTCAAGAAAACCCCGTAGGTTTGCACGACTC
>CM071867.1:18047465-18060183 GCA_036759665.1 Gynandropsis gynandra
CTTAGCTATAATTTGATCTCATCGATTTAGTCTAGTCTAGTTCAATAACAATCTCAACTTTAGTCACCTCACACGTCTATTCAATTAGTTTAACAGCTCATTAGTCGCATCAATTCCTTGTGTTCGACCCTAGTTACTACACGATCCGTATTCTTGCGGAAGCGTTAGTCTAGGTTTTATAACTTGATATAACGCACATCAGTTATCCTACTGACAACGGAGTGTAAGCGCTTGGAATCATCAAATAGAGAAGTAAATTAAGAAGGTATCTGGATGAGTAAAGAATTTACGGTATGCTCGAAGATATGGACGCCTGAGACTTAAATCTAAAGAGCGAAATCCAACTATGAGTCATGTAATTCATGCACAACTACTAGAATAATCAATATCTAAGATTCTTTTTCAGCAAGCCTAGGCTTTTGTTTCCCATTCGACAAAGTTGCACAAACATGGCTAAAGTTCATAGTAACATGCTAGATATATGTCTATCTAATCCTAAGAAAATAATATAAATACTAAAACAAAACAAAGAACTCAACGTCTAATCCTAATCACAATCATAACACTCAAAGAGTACCCTCCCCCCAGACTTGAACGAAACACAGTTCCGGTGTTCAAAATCTAAAGGAGGAACTCGTATGCCAAAGTTGGGGAAAGATAAAGAAGATAGGAACGTGTTCACCTAGTATCTACTTGTAGTCTGAGTTGAGCAGCATGATGTATGTGTCTTCCCTTGTTGTGGATGATGTCAAAGTCGAAAACCTGTAACAGAAAGTTACACAATCGAGGCTGCTAGTAGAGTGCATGCGTCTGAAAAGAAGAAGAGTTGAGTTCTGAAAAATAAAATGAAATAAATAAAAGGATACGAGGCTCGGTTTTCCTCCTGAGAAGCGCTTGTTTAAGGTCACAAGTGTGACCAAGATGCTTCACGCATTAGGTGGACGTTCTCGTCATCGTCGGGTACGTAGCGTCTCACGTGCATAGGACGCTCGTTCAGTATAGCACGCAAATCTGTTCGGCTTCTTGCACAATCAGTCATATTCTCCATAAGTTTGATCGTGTTATTCCCTAAGTTGGGGACATGGTAGTGCAGTACAAATAGCTTGGTTGTATTGTCCATAAATCCAGTTTTGCACTCCATCAAACCGGTTGAGTGTTCATCTCTCGTTTCTTTCAAAGTTTCCAAAATGTGTTGGTGCGTGAGCCCTTGTAGTGAAGGCTTCATCTTCACCTTGGGTGCCTTGTTGATGCTCTAATTGAGTGCTGGGCGTTTTGTATGGATTCTCGGTGTCTCGGGAGTGTTTATGTACTGATTCGCATTGCACGTAACTCAGATCGCACTAGAATCTGCTCGGGTTACGCTGAAGTTAAAGGACTATTCATCAGCATTTTCTTGGTCCAAATTCAAGTCCACTCGAGCCATACTCATGTGTGTATGATCTGAACATTGCGCTTGGAGTAACTGGCCCGAATATCCTCCATTAGTTTGAATTTCGTTCCATTGTGTTCGGGACACGATCTGATGCGCTCAAACCATGCAGAATTCTGCCCGCATCTCGTTTAACTTGTTGTCAGAATGGAATGGTGATGTGCATCTTCTTCAAATTCTAAAAAAACACTTAGCGAATTGAGCATCCTCGTTCTTTTTGCATTGACGTTGTGAAAACGACAAAGGAGGCGGTCTTGGATCGGGTTTTACGTATTTCGGCACCTCCTCCTCCTCGGGTTTATTTTTGTGTTCTTCAACGTTACTGCCTTTTTCCATCATTGTACTAGACATTTCACTCTTTACAAATGTTGAAGGAGTGGGCTGATCTACCGTTTTCTTGCGTTGACATTGTGGAAATGGCAAATGAGTTGGCCTCGGGGCTGGTTTTACGTACTTTGGCTCCTGTTCATTCTCGAGCTTCTACTTGACATCTTTTTCTGCTACTTTGATAGATGCTTCACTGCTTTCAAACATTTAAGAAGTGGGTTGATCCACCGTCTTACCAATCCTTAGATAAATGGTGTTGACGTGCTCACGAGGATTCGCTTCGAGCCTCCTCAGTAGAACTACTTGTGGACGTGCTGCCCCTTGTGCTAGTTTTGCAACTTAATTCTCTGAATGTATAAGGTGAGTTTGAAAGCCCTCTATCTACTTATTGGTGCTCTCTTGATCCGCTTTCACTTCCATCAACAAGTTGCTTTGATTTTGTTGGACTTGGAGGAAACGAGCAAGCATGGTGCTGATGTTGGGGGTTGCTTCGGGTTGGGTTAGTTGCGGCTGGGGAGCACGTGACTGATCATTCTGATTTTTGGGCTGCGTCCTTGGCTGAATAATCTGGTTTCTTTCCATGACTCACGACTGAAAGTTGCCCGATAGTTGTTGCACGTTCAATGCACCATCGAGTTCTTGTAGGATAAGTTGGGTTGATTTCTCCATACGAGATTATAGGTGTTTCCTAAGAGATTATTGTTTCCCACATAGTTTACTTCCTTATACCCTCAAACTTCTTGGTCGCGTGATTGCTCCAATTAATATGGACGATGTGATTCAGGCGACATATTGTAGATTCCTGCTTGGTAGAGTGTTGCGGTTGTATTCTCCAGCAGCATTTCTTCCTTCGTCGACCATCCGATCAATCAAATCCTCAATTTATGGAAACGTGAGGTTACTTAAGGAACCTCCAACAGCAGCTATGATCAGTATCCTCGTATTGTCCATGCGTCCTTGCAGAGAATTTTGTATGAGGTAAGTTTGATCCATGCCATGATGTACGCAAAGGCGTTAATAGTCTATGAATCATTCCCACTGTTCATAGAAACTCTTAGATGCTCCTTGAACGAACGTGTTGATCTGAATTTTGGCGAGCTGAGCTTTACTCTAAGGGAAGAAATGTGTCATGAACGTCTTCTCGAATTGTTCCCATGATCGTATAGATTTTGCCGGTTGGGAATACAACCAATCTTGAGCCTTATCTTTCACTAAAAATCAGAAGGCAGCCGTCATGACGTCTTCATTTGAAACTCCTTCGTATGTTCTTCTTCGCTCTTGCCCAATAAAGTATCTCACGCAATAAAAACACAAGAATTGGTTAGGCTCCGAGAGGTAAAAAATTTATTTTCAAAAAGAGAGAAGACAAAACAAAATATGAAAAGCAAAGAAAGACTCTGGAAAGGACTATGTCCTAATTCAAAAGTATCCTAACTCTAAAGTCGTAATCAATTCCCCGGTAATGGCGCCAAAAACTTGGTGTGGTTAATCTCAAGTAATAAGTACCTAGACTAGCGTTTCCGCAATAATACGGATCGTGTAGTACTAGGGTCGAACACTAGGGAATATATGCAACTATAAAGCTAATAGACTAATGAATAGGACGTGTGAATCAATTGAGTGAATTACAAAGTAAAGACTAAACTACTCTAAATGGTGATAAACTCAATAAACTAAACACCATAGTTTTTGAGAGATGCACGATGATGCAATAAGTGCTAACAAGATCGTGGTTATAGATATCATTATGTATTCGGGGAATTCAAGCTCTTTCCTGACTCTCTCGTTGCCTAAACCCTCTATCTAGCATGCATCCCATTTGATGAAAGGTATTTTTGCCTTCAGCATGCGCATCAACCTTTGATGTCGTCTTTTTGATCGTTGATGATGTCTTTTGTATTCTTGTTGTGACTCAAGCAATTGTGATACGGTATTTCATATCTCATTGTCTGTCGCTTTTGCTTTACCTTTGGAGGAACTTGAATGTTGTGATGTCATTCCTCCAAGACCAAAAAGGCGACCTTTATACGATGTAACTTGTTGTGAAACAAATATCAAAATTTATTTACAATTATAAGTAAAAAATATATTGAAATGTAATAAATTTACCCCGAGATAAAACTCTTTGTATTCTTCCTGACTAAGAGAAGGTTGTGTCCTATCTTCTCTTGGCAGAATTTGAGACATGCCATGTTCTAAACATCGTCACGAACACGTTTTACCGTGGTATCTACCCATGAACCGTTAGACTTCTTAATGTGTGTACGTTCCAGCAAATCTATGTATGACGGTTCAGATCCTTTATCTTTCGTCTAAAACAAGTATCAAATATATAATTTTAATATTAATCAAATGTCAATTGTATAAATTTATAAAAAATATTATAAATCTTATAAACAAAATTATAAATCTTACCAATTCTTCGCAAACTTTCACAAAAGAACAAGAACAAGCGGTATGTGCACTCATCCCATATTCTTCTCAATCAAAACGGCGAGATTGACTTGCTCACTCACTTTTTTGCTTAAATTCGGGATCATCCCAATAAACGCACATTTGCTCCCAAACATTGTCTTCCATCCAAACGGGTTTCCTTTTATTCTCTCGATCTTTTTTGCAATCGTTTACGAGAGTTTTGAGACGAAGTCTCGCAACCCGTTTAAATTCAGACTTTACTAGCCTGGTAATCTCGGGCTTCCAATAATTTTTTTCTGAAATCATCAAATGATTATTCCATTTAAACTATTATTTGAATTTTTTATAAAAATATATATTATTAAAAACATACCACAAAAGATTTCTACCAACGTTCCTTAATATCGGGATCGATTCGCATCCAATTATAACATGGACAATCGTAAACAACTTTCATGGTCTTTGTTATATGATGAGAAAGTTGATCGTAACCAAACCTATAAATCAAAATTTTGATAAATTAATACTTAATTAACTAAATATTTACAAATTTACATTTGAATTTAGTGATATATACCACTATGCGCCATTTTCACTACTCGGGTCTAAAAGAGGAAGTTTACGCCTTTTCTTAACCATTGATAAAATTCCTTCCACTGTTGGTTCGTGATGCATCATTGGCTCGGCCGATGGTGACATCTATTGATAATAAGGATATGGCATATATTGTGTTGATCCAGTGTTGGGGAATAAATTGGATTGTCGTGTTTGTTGCCGAGGAGATGGTCCATTAGCATGTTCCTCCAAATTAGAACATTTTCTCGTGTTACGGCCTCTTCCAACGCAACGAGACATACTAAAATTTAAAATTTAAATATTATAATCATTCTTAATTTAAGTTTTGTGATTAACTAGGTCTTTTAATAAGATTTATGCTAACAAAGATTTAATTATAATTTAACAAACTCATTAGTACATATAATTTAATATATAATTTGTTAACCTTAACTAATCAAATTTTGAACTACACTTAATCCATAAAATTTTAAATAATCAAAATTTCCAATTAATGTTAATTTGTTTAAAATTTTTCTCTCTTTAAGACATTTAAAATTAACTAAACTTATTCTAAATCTAACTTACTATATTCCAAATCTTAGTAATCATATTCCAGATCTAAAAATTATGTATAAATTAACTTGACAAATGGATAGATACGGACAAAGAGACGGACAGGAACGGACGGCCGAACAGACGGTTAGATGGACAGCAAGATGGGAACAGATGGGCAGGCGGACCGAGGGATGAACGACGTCGGGTTGTAGGGGTCACGTAGCAATAGGGATGGGTAGCAACAGACCGAGGGGTGGAGACGCACGCACGGACGGACGGACGGAGACGTATGGACAGAGACGTACGGACGGACGGAGATGCATAGACGGATGGAGATGCACAGACGGTCGAAGACGCACGAACGGACGGACAAAATAAGGGCGGACGTAATGTATCATCACAAGGAAGAAAGCGATGATGATAATCAAACCAAGTCATCTTTCGTCCATATTTCAACTTAAAAGCAGATTTTTCGCTCATGCAATATGGACAAGCCAATTGACTATGCATTGTCAATCCAGATAACATACCATAAGCTAGAAATCACTTACAGTCCACATAAGAGCACCTCGTAATATACAATTTTGTCACCTCAAAATGTCATGCGCTGGAACTCCTTTCCACAATTCTTTCAATTCTTCAATCATTGGTTGAAAAATATATCCTAACTTCTTTTCAGATGATTAGGCTCGAGTATCGGTATTAATAAGAATAAAACTCCCTTTTCATTCACATATCAGGTGGTAAATTGTACGGTGTCATAATAACTAGCCACAAAGAATAATTTCTCCCAAACATCCCAAAGGGATTAAAACCATCGGTGCAAAGGCCTAAATAAACATTTTGACTCTCAGCTGCAAAATCAGGATATACCTTGATAAAGTGTTTCCACGCCTCACCATCTAAGGGGTAACACATTTCTCCTTCATGACTTGAATGTTCAACATGCCATCTCATGTCGCTTGCAGTCTTCTCAGATTGATACAATCTTTTGATTCTATCTCTAAATGGTAAATACTACATACCACGATACGGAACCGGTTTTCTATTCTTTTTCAAATAAAACCGGTCTTTTCCACAAAATCGACAATTACTCAAATCTAATGTTTCAATATTTTCTTTGTTTCTTTCATCGAATACATTTTGCACCACTTCCATATAAGGATTCATTTGTACATCTTGAGAAGTCTCAAACACTTCATGATGTACAATACTCCTACTAAAATCTTCCACAACATTACTAGATTGTGAAGTAAAATTCTCTTCATGAGATAACCATAGAAAATAATTTGGGGTAAAATCTCTTAAATAAAGATGACTCAAAATTGTTCTTTCATTAACAAATTTTTTATTTTTTCATTTGACGCATTGACAAACCAACTTACTCATTTTTTTATAAACTTATTGATTTGTCACCATATTCATAAACTATGTAACGCCTTCTATAAACTCCATAGATACACCTTGAGTTTCTGGATCAATTCTTATGTACATCTATTATCTAGAAACGAAAATATTTGATCTCAATGATAATGCCATTATAATAAGAAATAATAAGAATGCATGTAATGAAATATATGAGAATTGTGTGTAAGAAACGGATGAAAGTAGGAAAGGTTAAATACATAATTTCTATACCGATTAAGAACAGATTAAGCACTAAGACAAATATTGGCTAACACGTCATCCCAAAGATGTCCCTAAATCCAAACGGTACCCCTTACCGTCCGAAAATTTTCGAACAACTCTTCCGTCCGTAAATTTGCGGATGAGTACTGTTTCCATCCATAATTCTACGACGACCCTAGTTTTCATCTCCAATCTGACTGCAAATACAAACGACTTGTGGACTGCTCTTTCGTCCAGAAATTTGCAGACGGATTACAGACGGAAATATCTTGCTGTCAGTATTCCGTCTGCAATCCTTCCATAAATTTCTAGACGGATTAGTCTGTACGCAAATTCTGTTTGGAATTTCTAAATTTCTAGTAATGATTTCTACACATTCAATGTAATCTACGAAAAAAAAATAATTTATAAATTTGACATATTAAAATTAAAAAGTAAAAGATTTCGTTGAAATTGTTCGTTTGAAAATTTGATATGTTCACTCAATATTTAGTAATCATTTTCACCATATATATTAATATTTAAAATGATATAATTGTTTTCTAAAAATTGATATCTATTATAAATGATATGTACACAATGAATTTGTATTTTGACCAATAAATTCACATTCATGTATTGCATTAATGTCAATGACAAATACATTATTATCTTCTTATTCATGTCCTTTGATCTTCCTATGTAAGCCTATAAATAGAGGTATTTTCCTTTGTATTGTACACACAACAATTCACTCTTGAATAAGAAATACTCTCCCTTTCATCTCTTCTCTTTACTCCATTATCTACTTCTCTTGTTCGTCCTTTACTTTTACAACAATAATCAAATATAAGTCTATATAGTATATATATTTATTTATAATATTAAGATCTCTATAACGAAGTATGCTCTACACTCGCCATTTACGATGTCAAACCTTATCAAACTCGAGTTTGAGGCTTTTGACTTATCCGGCAAAAACTATTTATTGTGGGGTGCTAGATGCGGAAATTCACTTGGATGCTAAGAATCTCAAAGAGACAATAGACGTTCCAAACAGTTCATCGAATAAAGATAAGCTAAAGCCATGATTTTTCTTCGCCATCATCTTCATGATGGACTGAAAAGAGAGTACCTCACAATCAAAGATCCTGCAGATCTTTGGAGATGTTTAAAAGAAAGGTACGATTATAAGAAACTATGATTCTTCCAAAAGCACGCTATGAATGGATGAATCTTCGCTTCCAAGACTTTAAAACAGTTAGGGAATATAACTCAGCAATTTTACGCATTAGCTCGCAAATGAAATTATGCGGTGAAATTGTTACTGATCATGATATGATGGAGAAAACGTTATCTACGTTTCATTCATCTAATGTGCTCTTGCAGGAGCAATATCGCGGGAAAGGATTTACTAAATATAGAGATCTAATCTCTTGTCTTCTTGTTGTTCAGCAAAACAGTGAGCTACTAATGAAAAATCACGAGTCTTGTCCCACTGGCTCTGCTCTATCCCCTGAAGCGAATATGATGACAATCAACAATTATCGCGATCGCGGTCACGGTTGAGGTCGTGGACACGAACATGGACGTAGACATGGACGAGGAAAAGAAAGAGGTTTTTTCCATGGTGGTCGAAGAAACCATAATGATGGTGGTATGAATAAGAAAATGAAAGAAAGTATGTGCCACCGATGTGGGATGCATGGATATTGGTCACATGTGTGTCGTATTTCGAAGCATCTTGTTGATCTTTATCAGGAATCGTTGAAGAATAAAGGGAAAAATGTTAAAGTTAACTTTGTTGCTGAGGAGTCCAACAATTTTACTGAAGGCCTTGATGACCTAATGCACCTCGATGTTGCCGATTTTCTTATCCATCCAGAAGATGGAAGTGAGAACAAGTGATTAAAGAGACAAGAAATCTATGTTTTTTCGTTTTTCATCTAGCAATAATGAATAATGATGAATGATGTCTTTTCTATGAACTATGTTTTTCTTTAATTTCTAGTTTCAATTATGTTTTTGTATTTATTAAAGTTATAAATTATGTCCTTTTTCTCTTATGAACCCATGCTACTGCAAGTCCTTACTATTTTTATATTTATTATTTCTTTTACAAAGGAAACTTATGTATCAATACAAGATCCAAAAGGGGGATATATGTCTTGCAGATAACGCTATAACGCACACAATTATTAAAGAAAAAAATATTTTTCGAATTTGATAAATGATCAAACACATGTCCACACTATATCAGATTGTGCACATATTATTGAAAGCTCCGGAAGAGCAAGTTTTATTATGCCTAAACGCACAAAAATAGTTATCGAAAATTCCTTATTTTCGCCCAAGTCCTCAAGAAATTTGTTAAGTTTTAAGGATATTCGTATGAATGGGTATCATATTGAAATAATGACTAAAAAGGTGTTGAATATCGTTATATTACTTCAGTTGAGATAGGCAAAAAGTGTATGTTGGAAAAATTATCTACTTTCTCATCGGGATTATATTGTACATATATAAGAATGATCGAATCATATAATACAATAAACCAAAAGTTTGGGAATTATTTTAAGTTTTGGCATGACCGGTTAGGCCACCCCGATTCAACAATGATGCGAAAAAATATTGAGAATTCATTTGATCACTTGTTGAAAAACCAGTAGATTTTTCAAACTCGTGAATTTTCTTGTGTTGCATGGTCAAAAGGGAAACTGATAATAAGACCCTTGATGTCGAAAATATAAAGCAATATATTTCCTAGACCACTTCACCGCAAGTATACGGTTCGCGTAGTACCAGGGTCGAACTCTAGGGACTAATGCAGCCAATCCTATGAATGTCACTAAACTAAGAAGGTGAAAAGTAGATGAAGGCGTGGTGCGAAATATCAAAAAGACTAAACTAAATAAGGACAAGATGAAGGTTGGGGAAAACTTGACTATGACGAACACTACGGGTGTCGGGATACCGGAAATCGCATAGATGTAGCAACTAAAGATCATAAACCTATCGAATTATCTTGATAATGGGAAATTCATGCTCTATTGTGAGGAGTGATTCTGCCGAGCCTAGACCTCCTAACCATGAGTACGTGCAACCCTACCTCCATGCAGTGATTAACCCGTACTATGGCAGCTTTACGGATGAAATCCTAATTCCTAAGTCGATTAACCGACCGGTCAGATTCTCATTAATCTAACTTAACCTACAACTCAACGGTTCCGGATTCATACTTTAACCTTCCAGCAAAATATGAATTCCTATGTTACTGAGCGGGTCGCACTAGTGTAGACGTTTATGGTGTTGATTGTAGAACCGAATATCAAGATAAATACAATAGATCTAAGCATTAACGCATAAGTTTGTACATCCGTTACAATCCGATATCCCTAACCCATAGTTGGGAATCTACTCACTCATGCAGATTACAGACAAAGAAGATGACATAACCCAAAACATGATAAACCCTAGGAAACTCGATGCCTCGATCTTCCCTATTGTGTTACCGATGTGTGGATTGATGCTTCTCTCCTTCTCCAGCGTCTCCTAAGCCTTTTTGATGATTTACAAGACTTTCCTTGCCCTCAGCGTCGCCCCCTTGCGTCTGGATCTGTTCAGGTCTATTAATTTGCTCGTTCGAATTAAAAATCAAGTTTGTTGCGAGAAAGGCGGCCGCTCGGGTACACCTTTTACCCGATCGTGCAGAGGCGCACCCGGTCGTGTACTCCGTGCTACCCGAGGTCATCAGCACCCGATCGTGTGGTTGAACAGCCCAAGTCGTGTAAACTCTCAGGGATTTTCAGGAACAATTAACGCCCGAGCGGGTATCTTGTTTGCGCCTGATCGGGTATTACTACCCGATCATGTTGCCTTCGTGCCCGGGTCGTGCAAGGTGTTGCAATTAAACCCTGTAGGTTTTGCCCGAGCGGGTAGACCTCAGTGCCCGAGTGGGCACTCTTAGATTCTTGATTTTGCTCTTTTCCGCTCGATGCTCGGGTGTTCTGATAACACGTAATCCGTAGTAGTTTTTATATCATTCTTAGGTCTTGTTTTAGGTAGATTTGTTAGATTTCATTCATTTATCGAGTCTATTCGAGGATTTCATCTACATTTCGTGTTTTGTGTAGGAAACGAAGACATGACGAGAAACACGAGAGATATTGGCAATTTAACCCCAAAATGACAAGGTTCAGCTTGTGCAAGACCGTGGATTGAAGAGAACGTGCAAACACCGAGCGAAAGGAGTGGAAACTACATTTTAGGTTGTGCACGCTCGGGCATTAGAAGGTGCCCGCTCGGGTAATAGATGCCATGACAACCCCGTAGCTTCACACGACTCGGGTACTCAAGGAACATGGTCGGGCATGCGTGCCCGATCGGGTGGCAAAGGAGTGCCCGCTCGGGTGGTTTGTCATCAAGATGCGCCGTAGGTTTGCACGACTCGGGCTGAAGAAGAACACGCGCGGGCATGAGTGCCCGCTCGGGTGAAAATGGATGTACACGGGCGGGTATAAGGCCTGCACGAGCGGGTAGAAGCTGTGCCCGCTCGGGCCCTTGATTTTCTCAACTAATTCCCAAAATTTCTAACAACCAAATCAAGGGAAATCAGGTCTATATAAAGGGGAATCGAACCAAATTGAAAGGGGGGGACTCAAGGAAAATTCAGTGCCATAGAAGACACACTTGGAAGGATCGAGAAGGACGGATCTACGGATCCGAAGCATGGAGGATCTATTGAAGATATCGATCGATGAATAGGGAGCATTCTCTTTCTCTTTCTATGTCGAATTTAGATTTCTTTTGTGTTTCGTTTCCTGAGTTCATGTTCAAGTAGATCTATTGCCGTAGGTTAGAGAGTATTGCCAACATGTAACGAAGTCTTGTGCTTAATGATTGGTGGATCTTAATGCTTTCATACTTGTTCGCCACTCGTTATGAATGAATTCGGTATTTTATCATATTTTCAGATTTCATGGTTGTTCTTAATGCTTTCATTACCTGTACACCACTTGAATGAATGATGATAGGAGTCTAATAAACCAACGCCAGGGCATTAGACTTCGGAACTTAGCCATGATTTAGGGTTTAGCCGGTTTAGAATCTACGCCAGGTCAATCGGTTAAATCTAGGGATTAGGATAGCGGTCGTAATGCGTCTATCCATGTAAGATGCGCAATGGATACATTGGTATATGCATGCTAGATAGTGGACAAGTCTACGCCAGTCAGTTCCTATAGGAGAGCTTGAATTCCCTGAACTCATGATAGTACCTAAGACCAATTATCCTGTTAGAACTTCGTAACATCGTTGTGCAACTCTTGATACCAATGGTGATTTGTCGCCGAGTCATTCCCATCTTAGGTTTAGTGTGCCTTTGCATTTGCATTCCTTCTATCATTAGATTCATCACGTCTTATTCATTAGTTTAATAGCGTATAAGTCGCATCAATTCCTTGTGTTCGACCCTAGTTGCTACAAATAGCTTTAGAGTTGCATCAATTCCTTGTGTTCGACCCTAGTTGCTATACGATCCGTATCCTTGCGGAAGCGTTAGTCTAGGTAATTTATTACTTGAGTCTAGCCACATCAAGTTTTTGGCGCCGTTGCCGGGGAATTGATTACGGCTTTAGAGTTATCACTTTTGGATTAAGACATAGTCCTTTCCGGAGTCTTCATTTGTTTTTCGTCTTTGTTTTATAGAGTCAAAAAAAAAATTTTTACCTCTCGAAGCTTAATCGAATTTTATTCTATATTTTCTGAGGTAAAATGAACACCAACAACTTTTGGAGTGCCGATATAGCTGAGATGAACTATCAATTT
>CM071867.1:18071803-18084283 GCA_036759665.1 Gynandropsis gynandra
TTATGGCAGCGTTACGAGCGCAATCCTAATTCCTAAGTCGATTAACCGACCAGTCAGATTCTCATTAATCAAACTTAACCTACAACTCAGCGGTTCATGATTCATACTTTAACCTTCCAGCAAAATATGAATTCCTATGTTACTGAGCGGGCAGCACTAGTGTAGACGTTTACGGTGTTGATTGTAGAACCGAATATCAAGATAAATACAATAGATCTAAGCATTAACGCATAAGTTCGTACATCCGTTACAATCTGATATCCCTAACCCATAGTTGGGAATCTACTCACTCATGGAGATTACAGACAAAGAAGATGACATAACCCTAAACATGATAAACCCTAGGAAACTCGATGCCTCGATCTTCCCTATTGTGTTACCGATGTGTGGATAGATGCTTCTCTCCTTCTCCAGCGTCTCCTAAGCCTTTTTGATGATTTACAAGCCTTTCCTTGCCCTCAGCGTCGCCCCCTTGCGTCTGGATCTATTCTGGTCTATTATTTTGCTCGTTCGAATTCAAAATCTAGTTTGTTGCGAGAAAGGCGACCCGCTCGGGTACACCTTTTACCCGGTCGTGCAGAGGCGCACTCGGTCGTGTACTCCGTCCTGCCCGATCGGGCATCAGCACCCGATCGTGTGGTTGAACAGCCCGAGTCGTGTAAACTCTCGGGGATTTTTAGGAACAATTAACGCCCGAGAAGGTATCTTGTTTGCGCCCGATCGGGTATTACTACCCAATCATGTTGCTTTCGTGCCCGGTTCGTGCAAGGTATTGCAATTAAACCCCGTAGGTTTTGCCCGAGAGGGTAGACCTCAGTGCTCGAGCGGGCACTCTTCAATTCTTGATTTTGCTCTTTTCCGCTGGACTCTTTTGGCCACAAGTAGTGCTGCCAAGTCTGCAATGCTCTCACCAATGCGTACATCTCTTTGTCATATGTTGGATAGCTCAACTGTGCTCCACTTAGCTTCTCACTAAAGTACGCTATTGATTTTCCTTCATGCATCAACACAGCTCCAATGCCCACACCTGAAGCTAGAGATGTCAAATTGGGTTGGGTTTAGTGGGTTAACCCAACCCAACCCATTTAAAATATAAATGGGTTCATCATAAATGGGCCTAAATTTATATGGGCTTAATGGGTTTAAAACCCATTTACATTCACTTTAATAGGTTTTACCCATTTAGCCCATTTAGCCCGTTTATCTTTCACTTTAAATTCTTCGTCATTCCGAATATCCGATTTTGACCTATGTTTTACTCGATTTGTCTAAATTTTAACTCGATTCACCCAATCTCATCGAATTTCAAATCGTTACTCAATTTTAATTCGATTTCACCCAATTTTACCTAGATTTCACTCAATTTCTGCTGATTTCACTAATTACTCGTTTTGACTCAATTCCATCCAATTTCACTCAATTCTAACTCGATTTCACCCAATTTTATTTAGTTGAAATTCAATGATATTGGGTGAAATCGAGCTAAAATACGATGACAATGAGTGAAATCGAGTTACAATTTGGTGAAATCAGGTTAAATTGGGTGAAATCGAGTTAGAATTTGGTGAAATTGGGTTAAAATTAGATGAAATCGAGTCAAAATTGGATGAATTGGGTTGAAATTCAATGAAATCAAGTTAAAATTCGGAAAAATTGGGTGAAATCGAGTTAAACCAAGTTAAAATTTGGTGAAGTTATATGAAATCGAGTTAAAATGGGGTGAAATCGGTTTCATAAATTATTCGTTTGAATATTGAAACATTAATTATAATATCTATTATATATAAATATATATCATAAATGTTAAATGATAAAATATATATACCAAGTGTTAATTATATGAATAAACCCGTCTAACCCGTTTAACCCATTTAGCCCGACCTATATAACCCATTATTAAATGGGTCGGGTTAAACCCAACCCATTTACACCTCAAAACCCATTTAAGTTTAATGGGTTGGGCACAACCCAACCCATTGACATCCCTACTAATACGTAACCTAAATTTGATACACTTTACGTGTTATCAACCCTCATCAACTAAAATAAAGAATGAATCATTATCATTTCTTGAACGAATACATTGTGATATTTGTGGCCCGATTCACCCACTGTGTGGCCCATTTAGATATTTCATGGTAATAATCGATGCAACAACTAGATGGTCACATGTGTTCTGATTATCATCTCGTAAATAAGTTTTTACGAGATTGCTTGCACAAATAATACGATTACGGGCACATTTCCATGATTATCAAATAAAAACAATTCACTTGGATAATGCTAGAGCATTTATATCACAATCTTTTGTGACTTATTGTATGTCCATTGGGATAAAGGTAGAACATCATGTACCATATATTCATACTCAGGATGGTCTTGCAGAATCTTTTTATAAAACGAATTCAATGGATTGCAAGACCATTGCTTATGAAATCTAATCATCCCATTTGGGCATGGGGACATGCAGTTTTGCATGCAGTGCAACTAATATGCATCCGACCAACTAGTTATAATGAACATTCCCCCTTACAATTGGTTCATGGCTATGAGCCAAATATTTCCCATTTGCGTATTTTTTGATGCGCAGTATGTGTCCCAATTAATCCACCACAAAAAAAAATGGAACCTCAAAGGAGGATGGGAATCTATATTGGTATGAATCTCCTTCGATAATTAAATATATTAAACCAACGATAGGAGACATATTTTCTGCAAGATTTACAGATTATCTAGGGGGAGAAAACAAACAGTTGGAAAAGGAAATATCATGGAATGTATTATCATTAAAAGGTTAGATCCTCGAACAAAAGAAAGTGACCTAGAAGTTCAAAAGATAATACATTCACAAGGTATAGCAAATCAATTGCCAGACGCATTTGCTAACCATGATAGAGTTACAAAATCTCATATTCCAGCTGTAAATGCTCCGATAAGAATTGAAATCCCGGAAGGAAAAGAAAAGATTGCTAGTGAGTCTAAGATACGCTTGAAATGTGGTAGACCACTTGGTTCCAAAGTAAACATCCTCGAAAAAGAAAAGGAACAAATTGTCATGATGGTCAAAACAAAGATGTCTCTCCTAAATAGACCGTAGATATAATTAATGATGAAGAGAAACAAATACCTAATGAGAATGAAGAGATCTCGATTAATTATATCGATACGGGAAAATTTTGGAACCGATACAATACAATCGTCGACGATTTTTTTGTTTATAACATAGCGCGTGATGTAATAACAGAAAATGAGGATCATGAACCTACCTCTTTTGAAGAGTGTAGAAGTAGAACTTATTGGCCAAAATAGAGAGAGGCAATCAAGTCTTAATCAGAATCGTTTGAAAAACGAGGACTTTTTGGACCTGTAGTCCAAACACCGAAAGGAATTAAACCTGTGGGTAATAAATGGGTCATTGTACGAAAGAGAAATGAACAAAATGAAATTGTTCGATACAAAGCAAGACTTTTCGCTCAAGGTTTTACCCAAATTCCTTGTATTGATTATGATTCAACATATTCTTCCGTGGTGGATGCAATAACATTTCGATATTTGATTTGTGTTGCAAATAATAAAAGACTTGAAATGCGCCTCGTGGATGTGGTAACAGCTTATCTATATGGTTCATTAGACCTATATATATATATATATATGTGTGTGAAAATCTCTGAAAGATTTAAGATGCATGAAGCACATGATAATAATTCTCACGAGATATACTCTGTTAAGCTCAACAAAGCTTTGTATGGATTGAAAAAATCCGGAAGATGTGGTACAACCGCTTGAATGAATATTTGATAAAAAAGGATATAAAAATGATCCTATATGTCCATGTGTTTTCATAAAAGGTTCAGACTCAAAGTTTGTTCTAATTGCGGTTTATGTTGATGACTTAAATATAATTGGAACTCCGGAAGAGTTATCACAAGCTATGCAATGTTTAAAGAAATAATTTTGAAATGAAAGACCTCGGGAAAACAAAATTTTGTTTAGGTCTTCAAATTGAGCATCTTAAAGATGGGATATTTTGCATCAATCGTCTTATACAGAAAAGATACTTAAAAGGTTTTATATGGATAAATCACACCCTTTAAGTACACCAGTGGTTGTGAGATCATTAGATATTCATAAAGATGTATTTAGACCACGTGAATAAAGCGAGAAAACACTTGGTCCTGAAGTACCATATCTTAGTGCTACTGGAGCACTAATGTGTCTTGCTAATAATACACGTCCAGATATATCTTTTGTTGTATGTTTATTGGCAAGATATAGTTCCTCGCCAACTCGAAGATATTTGAACGATGTGAAACATATATTTCGATATCTTTGAGGTACTGTCGACATTGGCTTATATTATAATAATTTGTCAAAGGCAGATTTAATTGGTTATGCCAATGCGGGATATTTATCAAATCCACATAAAGCCCGATCTCAATCTGGATATGTTTTCACTTGTGGTAGAACTGCAAACTCGTGGCGTTCTACGAAACAAACTTTGGTATCAACTTCATCAAATCACACAGAGATATTTGCAATTTATGAGGCAAGTTGTGAATGTATTTGGTTGAGATCTTTATCTCAATATATTCAGCAAAAATGTGGTTTTTCAATTGATAAACATATCCCCACAACTTTATTTGAAGATAATACTACGTGTATTGTCCAATTATCTAATGATTACATCAAAGGTGATAAGACAAAGCATATATCACACAAATTTTTCTTTACTCATGATCTTCAAAGGAGGCGAGATAAATGTTCAACAAATCAAATCAAGTGAAAATCCGGTAGATTTATTCACTAAAGCTCTTCCTACAAGAGCATTTGAGAAGATGATTTATATGATTGGAATATGTCGTTTGGAAGATCTCAAGCAATGATCTTCTCAGGGAGAGAAAAAAGTGTCGTTGCATTCTTTTTCCTTTACTAAGTTTTTCTATTATGTTTTATTAGTAAAGGTTTTTAACGAGTCAGTATTTTGTTGCATATGATCTCTACTAAAAAAACACATTAAAGGGGGAGTATTATAAATGAATTGTACACAATGAATGTATATTTTGACCAATAAATTTACATTCATGTATTGCATTAATTTCAATGACAAATACATTCTTATCTTTTTATTCATGTCCTTTGATCTTCCTATGTAAGCCTATAAATAGAGGCATTTTCCTTTGTATTATACACACAACAATTCACTCTTGAATAAGAATTATTCTCCTTTTCATCTCTTCTCTTTACTCCATTATCTACTTCTCTTGTTCGCCCTTTACTTTTACAACAATATCGAAATTTTGAAATTTATAATTATTTTTAGTCACAATTTTAATAAGTTTATATTTGATTTTTTTTTAAAATTTAAATTTCTTCCTAAGCGTTTTGGAATGAAACTATTTCAAAAAATTAATTACTTGTATTTTTTAAAATTTAAATTACTATAATTAATTTTTAAAAATTAAATAATAATATAATTAATTTTAATTTCAATTTAGAATTTGTTAAATCTAACCAAATATAAATATAACTTTTTCATATCATATTACATAGAATAATTTAAAAAATTCATAAACCAAATTAGATGGACATAAAATTAATCTTAAGATCATAAATTATTTCTAAAATATAAAATAAATACGGAAAGTTAACTTTCTGAGTATATATATATATATATATATATATATATATTATCTTTAATTTTAAAGGATAATAAAATTTAGTGTGAAACAATAGAAATTAAAGTAAATAAAAACGGGGAAAAATTTGTCTTCTTCTATCTATTGCATAGTTTATTGTCTTCATCTAAATCTTTTGTCCTTGCATTCGTATCTCATTCTCGTCTTTGCCTTCATCCTTTTTTTATCTTCTCTCATATGTTGTTATCGTCTTCATCTTTTGTCATTGTCTTCACTTCTCATCTTCATATTTGTTTCATCTCCACCCTTGGCTTCATCTCTCGCATTCACCCTCGCCTTTACCCTTGTCTTGGTTAAACATCATCCTCACTCGACAACCATTTTCTATATTTTGTTTGTTTTATATTATTTATCATTGTAAGTTTGATATTGTGAATTTGATACTTATAAATATTTTTTTATAAATACTAAACTGTATATTTATATGTTTTTTCATAAAATTAAGTATTTATAAATATTTGGAATTAAATATTTATATTATAATTACATTAAATAAAAATAAAATATATATATCCGCCTAGTCCGCCTAGACACCGCCTAGATCCCGCCTAGGCACTCTGGACGCTAGGCGCTGGGTGTCCGCCCGCCTAGCGCCTAGCGCTTTCTTGAACCTTGATATTTATATAACCCATAAATGAAAACCAGAAGTAAATAAATATATGAAAGATTAGTAAAAATAATTAAAAAACGAATAAATAAATAAATAAATAAATTATGCAAATTAGAATCATTCCGAAAGATACAAACAAATGACATTGACAATAACAAAGAGTACAATCTGTTATACAATTTTTTTTAAAGAAATCGTCTTTGTCAAATTAAATAAAAAACAATTTTTTTATCCATACAAATGAAAACACTTTACGCATATAAGCAGACAATATTCTATAGACAAAAAATCCATCCATGAATACCTCCATAATATCCTATATAATGTTCAACAATATGGATACCATGCACTGTGGAAAAGTTGTAGGTGTATTGTACAGGTCAAATGGTATACGACGATAGGCAAAAAATATCATATGGACATGTGAATTTTGTATTCTCTTGATTGTTCAGATGTATTGAGATTTTAAATAATCTTAAATTCTTCCAAGAAACATAAATGAGAATATGATGCAAGGCGCTCTAGCACTCGACCAATAGATGGTAAAGAAAAATGATCATTCCTAGTGTTCGAATTCAATTTTCTATAGTCTATGCACATTCTCAAACATGTGATTGTCTTCATAGGTATTAACTCATTCATTTCATTAGGGGCTAAAGTGATCCCTCCCTTCTTTGGTACTATTTAGATTAGGCTAATCGGGAAATTATCCAAAATCGAGTAAATGATAATCGCATCTAACAATTTCAAGATGTATATTTTAACTACATCGTTCATGGTTGGTTTAAGCATATGCTAATGTTCAATAGACATTTTAGACTCATCTTATAAATAGATTAGATGCATGAACAAAGACACAGTTAATCCTTTTAAATCATCTAATTTGTGCCTTAGTGCTTTTTATATTTTATTAGTGTGTTCACTAATGCATGTACTTGTAAGTGGTCTAATGCAATCTTTATGATGAACGGAAAAGTAGATTTGTGACCAAGAAAAGCATAACTCAACCCTTTTGGTAGGGTTTAAAGTTCAACATTTGGTGTTTTATCTTCACTCCAATCAAGTCGCGTGTTTGTTCTTTGTTTGAGTATGATAGATTGGTTGCTTGGTTGAGCAGTTGATGAAGTTAGTTTCTGAAAATTTATTCGAGCTAGACTAATGAAGTGTTCAGTCAAGCAAGAGACAACTGTAGATTCTAGTGGTTTTTCTCGACCAAGACTTTTGAAGCATTCGGGAGAGCGGAATTCATGTTCAAGTTCCAAAAATTTAACTCGGTCCGAATTTGTACAATGTTTGGCCAAATATATCCTTAACTCTCTCTCCCCTTCAACAATATTTTCCAATCATTGTATAAGTGTTTCAACCTCAGCATGACCCGCATATATGCCCTCATGTAAATCCAAGGGCATTGCAATATCCAAAGGGTCTATGAACCTAAATTTTTCAATAATCTTGTCCTCGAGAGCCTCCAAGATGTATATAAAACAAATGGAGTCAAACTTTGATGGTTGCTTGAAGATCTGTTCTAGGGTGAAATCTATCGTTAGTTTGAATCATTTATACAATCTTGATCGTTTTTCCCTTATGTTCACTTTGATACATGTTCAAACTATTCAAAATTTGTATGAATACACTAATATTGGATGTTCAACCAAGTAAAATGTTGCTCGAGTCAAGTAATGATTTTTTCTTTGAAATTCTCTCTGTTATTGGGGTAGGATATTCATTATGTTCGGGGTTGTGCGCTCACTCAGGTATTTTGTTGTCCAAACCAAATGAATTTTATATAAGTTTGTGTCTTTGTTTGTTCTGCCTGAGT
This sequence comes from Gynandropsis gynandra, assembly GCA_036759665.1. NCBI lineage: Eukaryota > Viridiplantae > Streptophyta > Magnoliopsida > Brassicales > Cleomaceae > Gynandropsis > Gynandropsis gynandra. Next base: position 18,079,929 of record CM071867.1, read on the forward strand.
AACTAAGACGTTCTATTCGAGAAATTTCTCTGGGACTATTGGAACTTCCACATCTTCTTCTGACCGTGCATATAAAATTGTTCTAGCTGAACGAAATTGCTGCCTTGACATCCATGATGCTCGTTAAGTACTAAATCTTTTTGTATTTCACGCAAAGCTTCTCTTTTATCCCTATTCCCTAACACCATGATAAAATACTAAAAGGCATGAAAAGTAAATAGGGAGACTTAAAAGCATTCAATAAAACGATTAAATATGCAAGTGGTGGTATAGTAAAAGTGAGATGATTAAACTATTAGGATATGACTACATTTTTAAAAGGAAAATGAAACCCTATGGAACTATTAAGAATATGACAAGACATGTAGTTAAAGGTAAGCAACTAAATAAGTCGATTGTTTCGATATATATTCTCTAGTCACAAAAAGTATGTCACTTATATTAATCATACATTAGTTATTTTGTATAAACTCGAGTTACACCAGATAGATGTAAATACGACTTTGTTAAATGAATAATTAGAAGAGGAAGTATACAGAGTACAACCTTAAGGATGTATAATGGTAGAGAAATTTTGTAAACTTGTGAAATTATTTTAATTTTTTAAATAAAATAAATATAAATAAATTTATTAAGACACGAGTGAACATGTGTTGCATAGTAAAATGGGTTGCATGAGAATTATCCTGGATAAGTAAATGTGAGCTTGGATTACTAAGTGATTAACTGAATAGTTGTCAGTTACAGAGGTCTTCCTCATAAAAGATTAAGAAAAGCGGAACTAAAAAACAGTCATTGTCGAGGAAGCAAAAACGTGTGAGAGAGAGCAGGGAGGAAGAGAATTGAACGAGAGAAGAGAAGGATAGAGGTTGTTAAGGGTACTTTCATTGTTAAGTTGAACTGTTGGAGTGACAAAGGTAATAACCTTATGTGGTTAATCTCAAGTAATAAATACCTAGACTAATATTTCCGTAAGAATACGGATCATATAGTACCAGGGTCTAACACTAAGGAACTGATTGGGTAATCTCACATACTAAATGCATTAAGATAGCTATCATAATCTCTAATCGACCCACCTAGTGTAGATTCTAAATCGATTAAGACCCTAAGTCATGGCTAAGTTCTAAAGTCGAATCCCCTGACGTAGACTCATTAGACTTTTATAATCATTCATTCAAGTGGTATACAAAACTAAAAGTATTAGGAACAACGAATAATATGAAAATGATTGAATATCATAATCATTTATTCAAACCATCTTGCATATTAGCAAAACTCTAACTCGTGGCAATTGATGTACTCGGACATGGACTTAAAAACAAAACACGAATAAAAACTATCTTAAATATAGGTACAGAACGAGATGCCTCCCTTATTCTAATAACGTAGTCTTCAATAGCTCCTCCGCATTTTGAGTTTTTCGTCCCATCTCTATCATGTTCTGCGTTCTGCTATATTATCTCTCTGTCCGTGTGTGTTGTTGTGTGTGTGCTTCTGTCCGAACTCAATTGTCTTCTTCCTTCTCTCGTGCTTGTTTTTTTCTTCCTCTCTTTCCTTTTCTCTTCATTTTCCTCTTTTCCGTGCACTTCCAATTTCTGTCCAGCAGCCAGCATTTCCATTTTTGTTCCAGCCGCCTATTTCCATTTAGCATTAGCCGTGAGTTTCGATTTTTTTGTAGGCCAGCGGGCTGTTTCTATTTCTTGTAGACCAGTGGTGGTTTCTATTTTATGGAAGCAACCGTGCTTCCATTTTCTTGTGTACCAGTCGTGCTTCAATTTTGAGTGCAGTGGTTGTTTCCATTTTTGTGAGTGGCGGCCATTTTTTCCATTTTTGTGAATTAACTGTATGTTTCTATTTCTTGTGATCCAAGAGGACTTGGGTGTTGAATGTGTACATCTGAGTTGGAAGTAGTTTTGCCACTATTTTCCGATATTTGCTCGTGTTTGTAACATGATATCTCATTTTCTATAAAACACGAGAAAACGCTAGAAGAAGACTAAATGATGCTTAATACTCTGCAAAGTCCAAATAAATGATAGAACTAACTATAAAATTAGATGAAAATACTAGAATAATTTAGACATTATCAAACTCTCCCAGACTTGAACCTTTGCTCGTCCTTGAGCAAAACTAAAATTAAGCATAATGAGAGTTAGATAACAATCGGATACGAGCACAAGCATTTCGAAAAATCAGCAATCATGCATAACAATGCGTCACACAAAAACTTGACGTGTGGAAACACGAGTTATAATTATCCTAGTCCACTTCACCGCAAGTATACGGATCGTGTAGTACCAGGGTCGATCTCTAGGGACTAATTGCAGCTAAACTAAGAACGAAACTAAACTAAGAAGAAAGAAGATAAAGTGAGATATGGTCCTAATTTTCCTAAAACTATCCTAATGGTGACAACGAAACTAGGTTAAGGATGAGACTAGATATGGTGAACACTACGGGTGTACGGGATACCGGGAATTGCATAGATGAACGACTAAGGATCATAGATCTATAACCTACTCTTGACAACGGGAAATTCATGCTCTACGGTGAGGAGTGATTCTTCCGAGCCTAAACCTCCTAACCATGGATACATGCAACCCTACCTTCCAGCAGCGATTAACATATACCATGGCAGCATTATGACCGCAATCACTATCCCTAAGATGACTAACCGACCGGTCAGATTCTCATTAGTCAAAGCTTAATCTACAACTTAGCGGACCGGATTCGTTCCTTAACCTTCCAGCAAGGTTCGAGATCCTATGTTGTTCAGCGGTCAGCACTAACGTATGATTGATATTGCTAAGCGTAGAACCGTAAATCAAGAGTAAATTCATAAAACTAAGCATTAACGCAAAACATCGTTCATACATACAAATCCGATATCCCTACCCGCAATAGGGACTCTACTCACTCATGGAAGAAACGAAAACAGAAGATAACAGAATTCTATACATGATAAACCCTAAGGAATTCGATGCCTCGACCTTCCCTATTGTGTTACCGGTGTACGAATCGGTGCTTCTCTTCTTCTCCGATGCTTCCTGAGCCTTCCCAGATGTTTTTCCAGTCCTTTCTTCCCCTGTTCGTCGCCCCCTTTACTCTAGATCTGTTCAGTTCTTTTTATCCGCTCGTTTGAAATTGAGATCTAGGTTGTTGCGGATTACGCAGCCCGCTCGGGCACAGGTGTTGCCCAGTCGGGTATAGGCTGCCCGACCGTGTTGATTCATGGAGCCCGCTCGGGTGGATGTCACCCGATCGCGTGACTAAGCGGACCCGAGTCGCGTGTTCTCTCGGGGTAGAGTGGATGACTAATAGCCCGAGCGGGTATTCAGTGTGCGCCCGATCGGGTAAGGCTACCCGATCCCATTGCTCGTGTGCCCGGATCGTGCTAAATGCGTGGATAAAACCCCGTAGGTTATACCCGAGCGGATGGAGGAATAGTGCCCGACCGGGCACCCTTGTATCCTTGAAATCTCTCTTTTCCGCTCGTTGCTCGGGCGTTCCTTTGGGTTCTGGAGCTCTGAGTAGATATGTCGTAAATTCTTGTGGTTTTCTTTTTTTTCATAATTACGCAACACTCTAGCCCTTAGGACGTAGAATAGCTTCTCTACCCACCACTTAGACCCGAACCATCGAATATCGATGTACTCATGTCATTCTTAACTCGGAAAAGCGTAAAACTTATCCTAGATGACAGCGGAGTATAAGCGTGTGGTCTAATTCTAGAACGCTAAACATATCAATGAGGGTAAGCTAAATGGTATACACGGAGATATGTCTACTTTGTATCGAGATCTAAGGAGTGAATTCAACTAGACATAGGGTTTCAAACATAACTACTCGACTAATCGGTATCTATAAGACTTCTAAGCAAACCTAGACCATTATCCACGATTCAACAAAGTCGCAAAAATATGACTAATTTCGAAAAAATTTCACTAGATCCATCTTATTTCTAAACCTAATCCTAAATCTAATCAAGTCGCTCTAAGTGTGCATCCGTATCGTATCAATAAATGTAGGAAACCTCCCCAGACCTGAACGGAACACAGTTCCGGTGTTCTAGACCTATAAGGGACTTCTACATGAAGAAAATTCGAGAAAGTATGAAAAGGGTGACGAATACACCTGGTGTTTTCGTGTGTCTTTCTCGAATCATGATATGCTCGGATGTAGTGACTCTTGCGCTCTCCGCCCGTGCGGGTGATATGGTGATACCCAATCGGGTATTTGCTGCAAAACTTGAAAAGAAAGCAAGGAAAACCGTGCAGCAAATATCATAAGTCCTCTAAATCTCTAAGTCCTAAAGAGAATTTCCAAACAGAAATGAAATGAAAAAGAAGAAG
>CM071867.1:18090840-18107605 GCA_036759665.1 Gynandropsis gynandra
TTTCTTGCCCTGTTCGTCGCCCCCCTTGCTCTAGATCTGTTCAGTTCTTTTTATCCGCTCGTTTGAAATTGAGATCTAGGTTGTTGCGGATTACGCGGCCCGCTCGGGCACAGGTGTCGCCTGGTCGGGTAAGGCTCGCCCGACCGTGTTGATTCAAGGTACCCGATCGGGTGGATATCACCCGATTGCGTGGTTAAGCTAACCCGAGTCGCGTAATCTCTCGGGGCAGATTGGATGACTAATAGCCCGAGCGGGTATTCAGTGTGCGCCCGATCGGGTGGTGATCACCCGATCCTCATTGCTCATGTGCCCGGGTCGTGCTAATTGCGTGGATAAACCCCGTAGGTTCTACCCGAGCGGGTGGAGGAATAGTGCCCGACCGGGCACCCTTGTGTCCTTGATATTTTTCTTTTCCGCTCGTTGCTCGGGTGTTCCTTTGGGTTCTGGAGCTCTGAGTAGATATGTCGTAAATTCTTGTGGATTCGGCAGGGAATCCTTCATAATGAGCTCAATTAGGCCTTGTCGCCTAAAAACCTGAAAACCAACAAAACGGGTGTGTAAAGCTCGAAATCGTATCGGATAAGTATGACTCGATGTAAGATACATGCAAAAATGGTGTAAAAACCTATCCTAATATTGATACACTTTCAGTGTTATCAGTCACACAAACAAAGACCTAGACATACTTAGTCCAAACCTCTATCCACTAAAAGTCATGAGCCGTGTAATCCTACACATAACCTAAGTTCATTTCACTAATCCCTAGACGACATCTAAGCGATTTCCATACCATTCTCAAATTCTTACGTGAGATACCATTCTCAGAGACGATCATTTTCTTCTTCTTTTTCTCTTTTCTTCTTTTTTGGTTTCCACACATTTTTGTCTTTGAAAATTCGCGCTTGGTTTCTAGGATGTTGGAGTTGAAGAGGATAGCTTTCGACTTAGACCCAAGTTACCGATCAGCACACTCATAAGGTCTTGTAACCTTAGCGAAGTGAAGAGGTTGCGTTATTAAAGAATTTTTTTTCTCGTTAGGCCAAACTATTTGATTATGCATCAACTCTAACCCTTAGGACGTAGAAAAGCGGCCTCAATCCACCACTTAGACCCAAACCATCAATATCGATGCACTGATGTCAATGTAAGTCTGAAAAAGTTAGAAGCTTATTCTATTGACAGCGGAGTGTAAGCACATGGAGATATAACAATAGAGAAGCAAATCAAAGAATGAACGGTATACACGGAGATATAAGTACTTGGGCTGAAACCTAGGAGGCGGAATACAACTACAGGCCATGGATTCATGCATAACTACTAGACTAATCGATTCGACAAAGTTGCATAAAGATGGCTAAAGTTCAAAATTTTGTACTAGATATTCGTCTATCTAATCCTAACGAAAAAAACGTAAATGCGAAAATAAAACGAAGAACTCAGCGTCTAATCCTAATCACAAACATGTCACTCGAAGAGTACCCCAAAGACTTGAACAGAATATCGTCCCAGTGTTCAAAACCTAAGAAAGGAACTCGCATACCAAGACTCGGGAGAATATAAAGAAAGTTAGAAAGTGTGCACCTTGTGTATGCTTGTTGTTCTGAGTTGGTAGTGCAGCTGGATTATATGTGCGTCTCTCTTGTTGTGGATGATATCGAAGTAGAGAACCTGTGAAAAAGAATCACACAATCCAAAAGAGAGAGAAGACGATACAATGTGGCAGCTGATCGAGTGCATACGTGCGAAAAGAATAAAACTAAGTTTTGAAAATAAAACGAAATTAAAAGGATACGAAGCTCGAGTTGCCTCCCGAGAAGCGCTTGTTTAAGGTTACAAACCTAACCAAGATGCTCTACCCATGAGTTGGTTCTGAAAGAGCGAATGTAGCTTGGTCTTTATCCGTATTGTCCGCATGGTAGAGCCTTATCTGTTGGGTGTTTGCTTTGAATTGGACTGTTGATTCCTATCAGCTCTATATTGTCGTGAATGGTGCGGACCATCAGGACTTGAGTTTCCCTATAAAAAGTTTCAAACATAAATTGAAAACAAGTACTTGATCACCTAGCTTGAAAGTTCATTGGACGATATGCCTATCGTGCCACTTCTTCGTTCGTTCCTTGAAGATTTTCGCGTTCTCGTATGAAATGAGACGCATCTCCTCTAGATGGTGTAGCTGCAGCACTCGTTTTTCAGCGGTTGTCTTATAGTCGTAGTTAAGTGCTTTGATCACCCAATACGCTCGATATTCTAATTCGACCGGTAAGTGGCATTCCTTACCGTATACTAGCTGGAACAGAGTCATTCCGATTGGCATTTTGAATGTTGTTCAGTAGGCCCATAATGCGTCATTGAGTTCCACCGCCCAATCCTTCCTAGATTTGGAGACCGTCTTCTCCAAAATGAACTTGATTTCTCGGTTAGAAACTTCCACTTGACCACTGGTTTAAGGGTGATACGACATTGCTATTTTATGTCAGACGTCGTATTTCTGTAATAATCCTTCTATGATTCAATTCGCGAAGTGCTTACCACCATCGCTTATCACTACTCTCGGAACTCCGAAACGGGGGAATATGATGTGTTTGAACATCTTGATCACGAGTTAGAGTCATTGGTCGGACTTGCTAAGGCTTCCACCCACTTCATCACGTAGTCCACAGCGACACATATGTAGAGGTTTCCGCATGAAGACAGGAATGGACCCATGATGTCTATTCCCCACACGTCAAATAGCTCAACTTGTAGAATGTAGTGTTGTGGCATCTCATTGCGTCTTAGAAATACTTCCCATTCTTTGACAATTGTTGCACGATGCTACGTAGTTGTGGGCCTCCTAGAAGAGTGAAGGCCAATAGAAGCCCACTTGCAGCACCTTTACGGTTGTTTTGCTGCTGCAAAATGACCAGCATACCTTGAAGAATGGCAATGCGCTAATATGTGCGGAACATCTTCTTCGGGGATGCAGCGTCTAAAAATTCCGTTTGTGCCTCTCTTGAATAGATATGGCTCGTCCTAATAGCATGCTCGGACATCATGGAGAAATGTCTTTCTCGCGTTGTAGTTCACCTCCGGTAGCACTCGACATGCTAGATAATTCACGAATTCAGCATACCATGGCATGGAGGCGCAAGTCACAAACATCACTGCATCGTCTCAGGGAGAATAATCGATATGAATGCTCTCGAAGATTTCAAGACATTAAATATTATCAGCTACCCTATTCTCGATTCTTTTCCTATCTTATGTTTCAAGATCAAACTCTTGCACCATTAGAATCCATCTACTGAGCCTCGGCTTGGCATCCTTCTTGGTGAGAAGATAGCATAGTGCAGCGTGGTCCGTGTAAACTATAACTTTAGAGCCAACTAGATAGGAGGGGAACTTTTCAAAAGTGAAGACGATTGCGAGCAGCTCCTTCTCGACTGTAGAGTAGTTGCATTGGCATTGTCCAAGGTTTAACTCGCATAATAGATGGTCCTATCTTTCCGCTTTCCTAATACAGCCCCAACGGGATAGTCACTTGCATCGCACATAAGCTCAAACGGTAGCTCCCAATCCGGTTGTTGCATTATCGGTGGGGAAATCAGCACCTTCTTTAATTTTTCAAACGCAACATGGCATTCCGTTGTGAATTCAAACGATACATCCTTGCCCAATAAAGCAGTGGGAGGTTTGGATATCTTCGAAAAATATTTGATGAAACGTCTATAGAACCCCGTGTGTCCTAGAAAGCTTTGGATGGCCTTAACGTTCCTAGGGGATGATAACTTCTCAATAACCTCTATCTTTGCTTTATTGACCTCTATCCCCTTTGCTGAAATTTTGTGTACTAATACAATGCGCTCGCGAACCATAAGAAGACACTTCTCTCAATTTAGCACTAGATTCGCTTTCAAGCACATGTCTAACACTTTATAGCTGGTTAGACAAATATCAAAGGAAGGTCCATGGACCAAAAAGTCGTCCATGAACACTTCCATAATTTCGCCATTCACATCGGAAAATATAGAGGTCATGTACCGCTGAAATGTAGCAGGTGCATTACTGATATGATCATGGACAACGTCGAGGTTCCCAAGCGTGAGGAGGATGCCTTAACAATACAAGAAGGTCCTGTGACCCGTGCTAAGGCAAGAAAGGAGGATGTGACCCATGTTGAGGCGAGAAAAGAGGATGCGACCCGTCCTAAGGAGAAAAAAGGCGGGCGCGACCCGTCCTAAGGAGAGAAAGGAGAACGCCGGTCCTGTGACCCATGCTAAAGTTAGAGAGGAGGATGCCGGTCACGTGACCCGTGCTAAAGCTAGAGAGGAGAATGCCTTAACCATACCAGCAGGTCCCATGACTCGAGCTAAAGGTAGGACGTTGAAGGAAGCTATCGTCAAACTAATTGCAGTCGTGCGGATTCAGGATGAGTGCTCGAGTCTACAAGGAAGCTCCAACATCTGAGTCATACTACATGTCGAAGCTCATCTTGCAATGATCAACAATTAGGGCAAGTGTGTCGTGTGTGCTCTTTTCCCACCATTGGTTTTATCCCTCGTAGTTTCCAACGGCGGATTTTTAACGAAGCCACGACTCACTTCCGTCCCTCTAATTGTTGACTCGAGACTTCATACGTCGATCGTATCGAAGTACTTTATCATTACAATTATTTTGAATTTTAAATATTTGTTCATTTTATTTACAAGCCTTGCATGTCTTCATGCATTTATGGTGACATTGAAGTCTTGCACGGCTTCTCTCTTCTTATGGTCGACTGCCCCTTTTAGAAATCATCTTCCATCAATTGAATTTTAAATTTTCTATTTGAGAAATCTCCTTTGTTGGTGTGTAATATCCAGCATTGTTGGTGTGTAATATCCAACACAAGTTCGATCTTCTTGGTGCGTCATATCCTCGAAGACAATCTTTGGTAAATTGAGAGCTTTCCGTAACTCTCGTGTGATCTATCATTCCACATGTCTTGTGTAGAAGAGTCTTCCGGCTCAGCTGCAGCAAGGATTATCCGTCACTACCTTCGTTCTAGAGTGTCGTTCCAGCGAGGTTCGCATCAAGTGGTATCAGAGCTCGCTGTAGAAAAGGTTGATTCATCTTTTCGGCTGTTTGGTTGTTCATAGACCAGTAGCTAGTTGTGCTACGAGTATTGGCTGCTCGTGTGCTATGTGTACTGCTTGTGGTCTGCTATTGTGTGTTATGTGTAGGTTGTCTGTTGTGGTTGTTGTGCATATACTCATCAAAGCGCAATGGAAGATAGTGGTGCAGAAACCAGCGGAGTAAACAAGTTTTTGGCTCTTGCGGCTCGTTTGGAGTAAACTCTTAACACCAAAATGGAGGAGTTTCGGCAGGAGATTCAGAAAGGAATTCAGGCCCAACCTAGATTAAAGGATTCAGCAAGAAGAAGACAGTAACAACTATAAATGAGGCAGTTCATCTTCTTCTCGAAGTAGACAAAGACGACGCCGAGGGGTGCGGGAACACAGGGACGACCCGAGGGACGACCTTGCTGGTCTTAAACTCAAGATCCCTCCATTCCACGGCAATGTTGATCCAGTGCTTATTTAGAATGGGAGAAGAAAAAATCAAACTTGTATTTGGTTGCCAGCACTACACCGAGACCAAGAAGGTTAGGGTTGTTGCTATGGAGTTCTACGATTACGCTTTGAGTTGGTGGGATCAATTATTGATTTCGAAGCAACGTAATGGAGAAAAACCGATAGAGATGTGGCTGGAAATGAAAGCTATAATGCGTAAGCGGTTTGTTCTGAATCATTGTCATCGAGAGCTACACAAAACGATTCTAATCGATAAACAATCAAAAGGAAAAGAAACTCTCGTTCTAATTTTGGGGCTGAAAAATTCAGTTTTCAACGGGATGAAAATCCGACTTACCTTAGGAATGACAAGTCTGTCCCAACAGCACAAGACGATGTAAAAGTAGTTCAAACGGTTCATGGAGACAAAGGACAAGCCGAGGCCACTACATCGAGAGCTCGGGACGTGAAGTGCTTTGAGTGTCAAGGAAGGGGTCATCATGCGAATGAATGTACAAACAAGAGAGCTATGATTATTCGTGAGGACGCCGAGATTGAATCTGAGGCCGAAGGATCTGAATCTTCGACTGAGAAGCATGAAGAAGAACATGTAATAAAGGCATCGAACTTCTACGCTAAATCGGGTGAGATCAAGAGATCTCTTTACTCTAGTCAATCGGTTTCATTATTCGTATTTAAGGAAGCTCTTTCGAGCTTGACTAAACTTGCACCGGTGCTACCGAGTAAGATCACATTTTTATTGCAGAATTATGAAGAAGTTTTTTCCGAAAACAATCCTACGGGATTACCTTCTATACGCGAAATCGAACATCAAACCGACTTCATCCCCGTATCCGCAGTTCTAAATCGGTCAGTTTACCGTACTAACCCGGTGGAGACCAAGGAGCTATATGCGCTTGTGAGAGCGTTGCAAACATGACAGCATTACCTGTGGTTGAAGGAATTTGTTATATCTACCGACCACGAATCACTCAAGTACTTAAAGGGTCAGAATAAACTCAACAAACGACACGCGAGGTGGGTCGAATTCATCGAAACATTTCCTTACATCATCAAGTACAAACAAGGTAAGGAAAATGTCATAGCGGACGCACTATCCTGAAGTTACGCTTTGCTAACTACTTTAGATGCTAAGCTGCTAGGATTTGAACAACTTAAAGAAATATATTCATCTGATTTGGAGTTCGGAGAAGTGTACAAAACGAGTGAAAAATTTGCATCATGTCATTACTTTAGACAAGACGACTTTCTATTTTATGATAACCAATTGTGCGTGCCTAACTGTTCTATGAGAGAATTGGTTGTTAGAGAAGCTCATGGGGGTGGTCTTATGGGTCATTTTGGGATTGCGAAAACACTTAAGATATTACAGGATCACTTCTACTGGCCGCCCATGAAGAGGGACGTTGAACGAATTTGTGAAAGATGTGTCACGTGCAAACAAGCTAAATCTAAAGTTCAATCTCACGGTTTGTATACCCTTTTACCTATCCCGACTTACCCTTGGACTGATATAACTATGGATTTTATGACTGGGTTGTCTAGGACTAAGACTAGAAACGATTCAATCTTTGTGGTTGTAGACAGATTTTCTAAAATGTCACATTTTATAGCATGCCACAAAATGGATGATACACCGCACGTAGCATATCTCTTCATTAAGAAAGTAGTCAGGTTGCATGGGATGCCTAGGACGATAGTTTTCGATAGGGATACAAAGTTCATTAGTCATTTTTGGAAAACTCTATGGTCTAAGCTAGGGACTAAGTTATTGTTTTACACGACTTGTCATCCGCAAATGGATGGTCAAACGAGGTAGTTAATCGAATCCTAGGAACTCTTTTGCGTGCAATTGTTAAAAAGAACTTGAAAACGTGGAAAGAATGTTTACCGCATGTTGAATTTGCATATAATCATGATGTACATTCTGCTTCCAAATATTCACCATTTGGAATCGTTTATGGTTTCAACCCTGCCTCACCTTTGGATCTAATGTCGTTACCTTTGAGTAAACAAGTTAGTTTGGAAGGAGAAAAGAAAGCTAAAATGGTACAGCAGATCCACAAGAGAACTATGAAGAACATAGAGGAGAAAACAAAACTCTATGCGAAGCAAGCAAACAAGGGATAAAGGCAAATGATTTTCGAACCAGACAACCAAGTGTGGGTTCATTTGCGAAAAGAGCATTTCTCGAACAAGAGAAAGCCAAAGTTGATACCTCGAATTGATGAACCCTTCACAGTGACTAAGAGAATCAGCAACAACGCTTATCAACTCGACTTGCAAGGTAAGTATAATGTGAGTTCCAATTTTAATGTTACTCATTTGGTGCCTTTTGTCGCAGATCAAACAGATTTGAGGATAAATCCTTTTCAATAGGGAGAGGATGATATGATCATGGACAGCGTCGAGCATCTCGAGCGTGAGGAGGACGCCTTAATATTACAAGGTCTTATGACCCGTGCAAAGGCAAGAAAGGAGACGCGACCCGTGCTGAAGCGAGAAAGAAGGACGCGACCCGTGCTGATGCGAGAGAAGAGGATGTAACCTATCCTAAGGAAGGAAAGGCGGAAGCAACCCATTCTAAGGAGAGAAAGGAGGACGCCGGTCCCGTAACCTGTGCTAAAGCTAGAGAGAAGGACGTCGACCCCGTGACCCGTGCTAAAGCTAGAGAGGTGGACGCCTTAACCATACCACCAAGTCCTGGGAGCCGAGCTAAAGCTAGAACGTTCAAGGAAGCTAGCGTCAGACTACTTGCAGTCGTGCGGGTTCGAGACGAGTGCTCGAGTCTACAAGGAAGCTCCAACATCTGAGTCATACTACATGATGAAGCTCATCTTGCAACGATAAAAAATTAAGGCAAGTATATCGTGTGTGCTCTTTTCCCACTATTTGTTTTGTCCCACGTGTTTTTCCAACAACGGGTTTTTAACAAGGCCATGACTCACTTCCGTCCCTCTAATTATTGACTCGAGACTTCATACGTCGGTTGTATCAAAGTACTTTATCATTACAATTATTTTGAATATTTGTTCATTAATTTACAAGTCTTGCATGGCTTGCATGCATTTATGGTGGCATTGAAGTCTTGCATGGCTTCTCTCTTCTTATGGCCGACCGCCCCCTTGTAGAACTCATCTTCCATCAATTTGAATTTTGAATTTTCTCTTTGAGAAATCTCCATTGTTGGTGTGTAATATCCAGCATTGTTGGTGTGTAATTTGCAACACAAGTTCGATTTTCATGGTGCGTCATATCCTCGAAGAAGATCTTCGGTAAATCGAGAGCCTTCCACCACTCTCGTGCGACCTATCATTCCACACGCCTTGTGTAGAGGATTCTTCTGACTCGGCTGCAGCAAGGATTATCTGTCACTACCTTCATTCTATAGTGTCGATTCAGCGAGTATCGCATCAATTACACAAACGAAAAGGCAGTCTACGATATGTGAATGTATCGAATGGACACGTAAAATGTTTTCTTCATCACCAAACTTCAGTGTGAGTCTTCCTTTCAAACAATATATGATTTTTTTGTGGTGTTAAGAATTAGCCTCCCGAGGATAATCGAGATCTTCTTATCTTCTTCCATGTCCAAGACAACGAAATCAACCGGAACAAATAAGTTCTCGACTTGCAATGGTATGTCTTCCAGCAAGCCTTTAAGGATCCTCACGCTTCGATCAGCCATGGTGAGTGCCATTTGCATAGGCCAAAGATCCATTCTACCCCTAAGATCCAATTTCTCCTATGGAGATAGTGGTAGACGGCTTACGCTTGCTCTGACATCGATAAGTGCATGGTTAATCTCATAATCACCTATTTTAAAAGGGATCGCGAATATACTTGGATCGCGCATCTTCTTTGATAGATTTGGTTGTAGCATCGAATTTGTAACCATTACGGTCTCTGTCTCCACATCTCGCTTGTTCGCAAGCACATCTGTCAAGAACTTAGCGTATGAAGACATCTTTTTCAACGCTTCGTAGAATGGAATGTTGATGTGCATTTTCTTCAACATCTCAGCAAACTTAACGAATTGAGCATCATCGTTGTTTTTGCATTGAAGTTATGGAAACGGCAAAGGAGGAGGCCTCGGATCGGGTTTCACATACTTCGACTCCTCTTCCTCCTCGGGTTTCTTCTTGTGCTTATCAACGTTACCAGGCCTCTTCGATGCTGTGATGGATGATTCACATTCTTCAAACGTCACAGGGGCGGGTTGATCCAACGTCTTACAACTCCTTAGAATGGCATTGATTGCTCACTGTAGGGGTAGGCAAAAAACCCGCGTTACCCGTCCCGTCCCGAAACCCGTCCCGAACCCGCAAAAAATTACTCNGTTAGATCGTTCTAAAAACTTCATAGTATAACTCATTGTTATCGAAGCTAGTGTTTGCAATGGCCATAGTTTTTCTTTGATTAAAAGTGCCAAGATCTATTTATTAATATCTAAATAAAATTTTATTTGTTTGGACAAATAGGCATGTTTATCCCATTGAATTTAACCACCGCGTTGCACGACATCGATAAGATAAAGAAGCTATGAAACAGTTTATATATATTTACGAGTTTATGGTTTGGTCAAGATTTATTAGATCGAACATATTCAATCAACCTTCGAGTAAAACCTAGGGGTGGGCAAAAAACCCGAGTTACCCGTCCCATCCCGAAACCCGTCCCGAACCCGCAAAAAATTACTCGTACCCGTGGGTGCGGATTCGGGTTCGGGTAATTTAATTTTAATACCCATGGGTTCGGGTTTGGGATTGGTTTTTTAATTTTATAAACGGGTACTCGCGAGTACCCGCAGAAATTACAAAAATACCCCTGATTCTAAATTATATTACCCAAATACCCTTAACCCTAATCTAACCTTATGTTTCCCACTTCCTTCCAGACAGCCTATCCTCTCACCCTAGCCTCTTCTCTCAACCTCCTCCTCGTGCGGCGCCTCCTTCCTCCTTCACCCTCCTTCTCGTGCGGCGTCTCCTTCCTCCTTCACCCTCGTCCTCGTGCAGTGCCTCCCTCCTCCTTCACCCTCCTCCTCCATACTTTACTCCACTTAGAGTATTTGGATCATTATCCATGTGCTAAAAACTATAACCCACTTAATCCCTTCTCCTCATGTGGCGCCTCCCTCCTCTGCCGTCTATCCCTTTCCTCTCTCTCACAGTCTCACGCCCCCTTCTCCTCGTGTGGTGCCTCTCACTCGATCTCTGCTTACCGTTCGCCGCTCTTTGCTTCTCTCGCCGCTTGTCGCTCTCGCCCGATCTCTGCTTACCGTTCGCTGCTGTCTGCTTCTCTCGCCGCTTGTCTCGCCGCTTGTCGCTCTCCGCTCTCGGCTTGTCGGTCTCCGATCTCGGCTTGTCGGTTTCCGCTCTTTTCTCGCTGCGTGTCGCTCTCTGTTCTATTTTGCTCTGCTTAAGGCCCTTTTTCGCCGATGCCTTGGATTTTCCTGAAGATATCCCTTCTATTTTTTCTATTTTTTGTGATTTTTATGTAATTTATTTTGTATATTGTATATCATAAATGGGAGATTTGAGATTTGTTTTTTGTTTTTATGTTATTTTTTAATTATGGACGGGTACCCGCGGGTTTTGAAAGTTATTGCGGGTTTTTGCGGGTATCTGAAAGTCGGGTACCCGTGTCTTGTGGGTACGAGTACGGGTAATAAAATGAATTACCCGTGCGGGACGGGTTCGGGTGCGGGTCTTAAGATTCTGGCAGGTACCCGCGGGTGCCCACCCCTAGCTCACGGGGATTCGCTTCCAGCCTCCCGGGTAGCATTCCTTGCAGTTTAGAAGAGCTTGCTGCAAGTTGTGTGACTTCATTGTCTAAGATCTTTAAGTGCGTTTGAATTCCCACCACTTGCTTCTTTACGTCGTCATGATCTGCTCTCATACCTCTTAGCTCGGTATATTGATCTTTTTGTCCTTGTAATATTTGAGCGAGCATGGACGTAATATCAGTGTTACCTCTTGTGCGGAGGTGGTGGCGCACGTGATTGGTAATTTTGATTTTGGGGTTGCGTTCTCGACTGGAAATTTCGGTTCTTTGCATTATCTGCGGCTGGAAACTTCTCAATGATTATTGTGCATTCAATGCACTGTCGGAATTCCTATACGAGAAGTTAGGGTGATTTCTCCATCCGGGGTTGTATGTGTTCCCCAAAGGTTGATTGTTACTCATGTAATTCACTTCCTCGTACCCTTGAACTCCTTGTTCATCTGAGTGCTCTGAGTAGTGCGGACGATGTGATTCAGATAGAAAATGGTAAATCCCCGTGACTTGGTCTTTTACTTAGGCTAGACCAGTGTGTAAGGAGTGCACCTCATTCGTATTGGTTATCCTTGCTGGAGTGTTTCGGTTGTATTTAGCAGCATTGCTTCCTTCATTGGTCATCCGATAAATCAAATACTCGACTGTGGGAATGTGAGGTTACTCAAAGAACCTCAAGTAGCGGCTATGATCAATATCCTCGTATTTTCCATAAGTCCTTGCCAAAAATTGTGTATAAGATAGCTTTGATCCATGTCGTGATGTGGGAAAAGGCATTGATAGCCTTTAAATTACTCCCATGTTTATGATAAGCTCTCGACTACCCCTTGTACAAACGTGTTGATCTGATTCTTGTGAAATGAGCTTTACTTTGAGGGAAGAACTGTGTCATGACTGGGAATACAACTAATCTTATGCCTTATCCTTCATTGAGAATAGGAAGGCAGCTAGCATGACGTCTTCATTGGAAACCCCTTCTTCAGCTATAGTAGTTTGGCAAAGCATCTTGAAATCAGTAAGATATTGATTTGGATCCTCAACGGGTATCCATCAGAGGCTGCATTGCTAAGCATTTGAATGAATGTTGGTTGTAATTTGACGTGAGTGTTTCTTCTAATGATACATGACAAGAGTTGTGTATACCTAGGAACCGTGTATTATCCATAGGTTAACGCATCTTGAATTTGTGATGCAATAAGGCGTGCATTTAGGTCGATGTGTTTTGCCATCTGTTCTTCTTCGCTCTCATTTGCAATTTTTGGTTCGATTACCTCCTTGGGCTTGCTGTCTAAGTTTGCTTGGGTGTCGTTTATCGGTTGGCTTGTACTAGCTTTCGATTTCTTTCTTAGTTCCTTAAGCGTTTTATCGATTTCTAGATCGTAGACTAGATCAGCGCTTCTGATACTTCTCATGCACGAGTGAGCTGCACAAGAAAAGACAAAACAAAAAAAGAAATCGTGTGAGCTCCGAAAGGTAAAAGAAATTGACTCAAAAAAATAAAATAAAGGAAAAAAATACGAAAAACAACTAAAGACTCCAGAAAGGACTATGTCCTAATTCAAAAGTATCCTAACTCTAATGTCATAATCGGTTCCCCGGAAAAAGCGCCAAAAACTTGATGTGGCTAATGTCAAGTAATAAATACTTAGACTAATGTTTACGCGAGAATACGGATCGTGTAGTACCAGGGTCGAACACTAGAGAACCGATACAACAATAAGTTATTAAACTAATGAATATGAAGAATAATAAATCAATAAGTAGTTGGATTGCAAAGTAAAGACTAAACTAACTAAAAGGGATAAAATCAACAAACTAAACACCACAGGATTTAGAGATGTACAATAACGCAATGAAGTGCTAACAAAGAATTATGGTCTTAGAAATTATCACGGATTTAGAGAATTCAAGTTCTATCTTAGGAACTGACTATGCGTACTACCAATCTTTTGATTGCGTAGTGTTACCTACTAAATGCATTAAGACCGCTATCATAATCCCTAGGTTCAATCGACCAACCTAGCATATATTCTAAATCGATAAAGACCCTAAATCATGGATAAGTTCCAAAGTCGAATCCCCTGGCATAGACGCATTAGATTTTTATTATCATTCATTCAAGTGGTATACAAGAAAAAAAAAAGTATTAGGAACAACCAATAATATGAAAATGATCAAATACCATAATCATTTATTCAAGTTGTGTACATGAATAAAAGCATTAAGAACCACCAAATATTAAGCACAAGCCTTCATTACATATTAGCAAAACTCTAAATTGTGGCAATGGATCTACTCAGACATGGACTCAAAAAACAAAATACGAATAAAAACTCTCTTAAATATGGGTACAGAACGAGATGCCTCCCTTATTCTAATACCGTAGTCTTCAATATCTCCTTAGTGTTCCGAGTTTATCGCACCATCTCTATCATGTTCTGCGTTTTGCTCTATTATCTATGTGTCCGTGTGTGTTGTTGTGTGTATGCTTCTGTCCAAACTCAGTTGTCTTCTTCCTCCCCTCGTGCTTGTTTCCTTCTTCCTCTCTTTCCTTTTCTCTTCCTTTTCCTTTTTTCCGTGCACTTCCAATTTCTGTCCAGCGGCCAGCATTTCCATTTTTGTTCCAACCGCCTACTTCCATTTAGCATTAGCCGTGAGTTTTCATTTTTTGTAGGTCAGCGGACTTTTTCTATTTCTTGTAGACCAGTGGTTGGTTTCTATTTTATGGAAGCAACCGTGCTTCCATTTTCTTGTGTGCCAGTCGTGCTTCGATTTTGAGTGCAGCGGTTGTTTTCATTTTTGTGAGCGACGGTCATTGTTTCCATTTTTGTGTACCAACCATATATTTCCAGTTCTTGTGACCGAAGAGGGCTTGGGTGTTGACTGTGTACATCTGAGATGGAAGTAATTTTGCCAACATTTTTCGATATTTGCTCGTGTTTGTAACTCGATATCTCATTTCCTATAAAACACGAGAAAACGCTAGAAAAAGACTAAATGATGCTAAATACTCTGTAAAGTCCAAATAAATGATAAAACTAACTATAAAAGTATATGAAAATACTAGAAAATTTTAGACGTTATCATAACCTATACCGATAATTTTCATATTGATGGTGTTGTTTCGTTAATGAATCATCTATTCATAAGTTACGAACAAAACATCATATAATTCATAGTTATTCCTAAACAACATCATGAACCATTAGAAACGTAGGTTCATGAAAGTTGGAGAAATTCATGTATGTGACTAGATTTGGAGTTCAAACGAAGATTTTTAATGGGAATAAAAAAGAATTCTACGTAGAATGCTTGGTCGAACACTTTAACGGTTTGGTTAGTTACACGATGAGGAAGACAATGAAAATTTCGGGATTTTTGGCAAATGAGAAGAATTTTGAGAAATGCTTGATCAAGCGTTTTTCGTTCAAGTTGAGCGTTTGTCTGGGCACGTGGTTGTTCAACCTAAACAAACTCTTGTATTATAATTTGTTGGCTGGTGAAATATTCAATTGAGCAAATGATTGTGTTTGTCGAGTGTTCTCATGGGAGGAGAGGTTTCACTGTCTTACAAGGGATTCAAATACCTCAAAGAGAACGAAGAAAACCATGTGGGATTCAAGATTGGAAGGGGACTACCAAGGTCGAGGATGAAGTTGTGGTGCTCGTTTGGGGATAAAAAACTTGGTGTGAGACACAAAAGTAATGTAAGATTAATTTCACGCGAGAGAAATATTTGGTTAAAGATAATAATATTATTATTCATCACGGATTGTGATAGGGGTAACTTGTGCTAGAATCCGATGGGACCCACGATAAAGTCGGGAGGGTGAGTCAATGGACCTTATGAGTGTTACGATTGTGCTTGAGTTTAACAAGATAGTGCGAGGAATTTTTATGTTGGATGGGATTCTAGTAGGACCTTTTGAATGTTGTGCTGAGAAACTAGAGTCGGTTGGATCTTGCGAGTGTTACGGCGGATGGGGTCCACGGGGAAATCGTGAGAAACGATTATGGTATGATACTAGTCGATGGTTGTGCGTATTCAATCGTGGTGGGTTGAGTGTTTGTACTTTATATTTGCGGGGTTGGTACGAAAATCATACATACATCGGTCTCAATGAGACCGATTAATCCTACTCACTCATTTTGGGGCTAACTTGGATGAACGGGAAATGAAGACACAACCCAGAATTGGAAAAGTAGTTTTGGTGAAAGGATTTGAAATTTTTTTTCTGATTTTCGAATTTTTATATCAATGAAAGTATTTTATTATATAATTTTGATATATGTTGGACATATGGCCACCTTTCGAGGGTGTTGTTCCAAATTTAGAGAGCAAATTTAGGGTTAGAGCGTTATAAGCAAATCCATAAACAATGTGATACTATTGAATGGTTTTCGTAAAAGAGATCTACAACTTTATATGTGTCAAAGGCATAAAGATAGAATATGTGTTTTCCAATCTTAGTGTATATATAGTACTAATTATAACTATAAGGATATTAGGATATTATTGTATTAAGGGTATAATTGTAATTTACTATTCCCTCATTAGGTCATATCATTAACCTCTTGTATATATAGCCGTTTATGACTTTTCAGTAATCAACATTTCAGATTACCATTCACATGGTATCAGAGCAAAAATCGTCTCACGACGAAACCCTAACCGCTCCCTTTCTCTTTCTCGGCCAACCCTAGCCGCCGCACCATCACCGGTCTGGCCGCCGCAGTTAGCCCACCCTCCGCCGCTGCTCCGACGTCTCACCACCTCGGCTCAGCTGCTCCTCTGTCGCCCCACCAGCACGGATCTGCGTTGCCCGTCAATCTGCGCCCCATCGCTCAACCGCTCGCCCCATCCACGGCCGCGACCCGCTCAACCGTTTTCCTACTTTCTTGCACCGTAGGCTACATCCTTTTCTGGCGTCTTCCCCTTGGCTCCGTCATCTCACCACCACGGATCTGCCCTCTCCATTGATCCAGATCTCCCTCAAGCAGCGTCGCAACTAAATCCCTTGATTCTCGGACGCAACAACCTCCACAAAACTCGGCCGCATCCTCACAACCACTTCCCTAGTCTCTCGCGCCGCGTCTTGCCCTCATGTCGAACATCCCGGAGCATGCGAATCGCACCGAGTCTGTGAGCATGTTCGATCCGCAACAGCCATAGAAACTTCTTTTCGCTTGCAACATGTCAAGCGTTACAAAACTCACCCCGACGAACTACCTCACTTGGAGCGTTCAAATCCGCTCTCTCCTCGAATGCTACAATCTCGAGTGCTTCATCACCGAAGACTCTATTGTACCATCAGCAACAATTCACATCGGTGGAATTCAGCAACCCAATCCCGCATTCAGCCCGTGGAAACACCAAGACCGACTGCTCTTTAGCTCCATGCTCGGCGCACTCTCCCTCCCGCTCCAACCTGT
>CM071867.1:18109378-18136926 GCA_036759665.1 Gynandropsis gynandra
GAACCTATCACTCCACAATCCGTATCACGGCGGCGAAGAGGTCACCATTGCTGATGGCTCCGGACATCCCATCACTCATACGGGTTTCTTTTCGCTATCCATACCAAATCGTTCATTATTACTTGATAATGTGCTTTGTGTTCCCTCGATGCACAAGAATTTGGTTTCGGTTCAGCGTTTATGCAAGTCTAATAATGTTTCCGTTGAATTCTTTCCTCAAATGTTTCAGGTGAAGGATCTAAACACGGGGGCGCCGGTTCTTCAAGGAGACACTAAGGATGAAGTGTATGTGTGGCCGTCCCCTACCTCACCCACTGTCACATTCTCCAACCTAAAGCCCACCGTTTCCACTTGGCATTCCCGTCTAGGACATCCGTCACTACCCATCCTCAAACACGCCTTATCCAAGGTTAATATTCCGTTAGTTCGAGAGTCTTCCGTTTCTCCATGCAATTCTTGTCTTAGTGATAAGAGTCATAAACTTTCGTTTAATGAGTCATCTATTGTTTCTTCTCGACCACTTGAGTTTGTTTTCTCCGATTTATGGACATCTGCGATTATTTCAACGGATGGTTTTAAGTATTATGTTCTTTTTGTTGATCATTTTTAGGTGTTATTCTTGGCTTTATCCGCTCAAACTAAAATTACAAGTTCGAGCAACTTTTATTGCCTTCAAATCTCTTGTCGAAAACAAGTTTAACGCTAAAATCGTCAATCTTTACACCGACGTAGCGTTGCATAGTCTCTGTGGGATCGACACCTAAAATACTACACATGTGTCGTGCACTTGCGGGTAGATTAGGTTATATTTAACTCTGATACGCATCAAGTTTTTGGCGCCGTTGCCGGGGACTATTGTCAACGCGTCTTAGATTCGAACCTAGAGTCCTTCTTGCTTTGTTTTTATTTTTGTTTTCTTTTCTTTCGTTCCTTCTACGTAAATTGTTCTTTGTTTGTCCTTTGCAGAACTTTCAGGTCGACAAAAGATGGATAATCAGAACGGCAATGGACAGATGCAATTACAGGCTCCTCCACCACGTCGTCTAAGGGATTACGTGGTGCCGAACATGAACAACGTGCAAACGGCCATAAGGATGCCTGCTGTTGCAAGAGAGCAATTCGAGATTAAGCCAGCAATGATAAATATGCTTTATCAGAAGCAATTCATGGGTGGAAACCATGAGGATCCACATCAGCACCTCAGAGATTTCCTCGAACTTTCAGGTACGTTCAAAATTCATGGAGTCTCTGAGGATGCAATCTTGCTGCGTCTTTTCCCTTTTTCAATTGGGGGAAAAGCGAAAGCTTGGCTGCAATCACTCCCCGCGGGATCTATCACCACTTGGGATCAGCTCTGCACACTGTTCCTATCACGCTTCTTCCCTCCGAGTAAGACGATTCAGATGAGGGGGGAAATCACGACATTCAGGTGCAGAGATGGAGAAACGCTATTTGAGGCGTGGGGTAGATTCAAGGATCTTCTACAGTCATGTCCACACCATGGACTTGAGCAGTGGTACGTTATCCAAACTTTTTATAACGGAATTTCAGATGAGCACCGCATGAGGTTGGATAACGCTGCCAGAGGATCATTCATGGATCTGAGCGTCGAGGAGGCATTTGAGCTGATTGATAACCTCGCCATGAACCACACCATGTGGTCCACTCCAAGAGGTATGCCTAATAGCACTCGTCGTTTATATGAGCCTAACCAGAATAGAGCCATGGGTAATGCAGCGAATGCTATGTACTGTGCGAATTGCGGAGATACGGATCATGTAGCGTATCAATGCACAGTACATGAGGATTACGAACAGATGTATTATGCCCAGCAGCAAGGCAACACGCAATTCGGGAACACCTACAACCCGAATTGGAGGAATCACCCGAACTTGTCATATCGAACAACTCAACCGGTGAAGTATTCGGGGTTTCCACCAAGGCAGAATAATTTCCAGCAAAACAACCAGCAATTCCAGCAAGCTCCGCAAGCTCCTCAACCTCCTCAAGCCTCTTCATCAAACCTTGAGGCGGTATTGCTCGAATTCATGAAGGAGCAGAAGCAGCAACAATCGATTCGAACCAAATTTGACGCGGATGTTGGGACAGCGATTAGTGAGCTTAAAACTCAAATGGAGTCTCTGAGCACTCATGTGAAGATGTTGGAAAACTCCATAGCACAACAGGCCGCCTCATCTTCTCGGAATCCCGGACAGCTTCCCGGTAAGCCCGATCTTAACCCGAGAGAGCATGTGAATGCTATTTCTGTGTGCAGCGATGATGAGGTTGAGAATCCGCCCTCAAATGAGCGAGGGGATGCTGCTGGTACGTCTTTGGATAGAGGAAAAGGTGAGGTTGCGATTATGGAAGGGGTCGAACCAGATTTAGATAAGCCATACGTTGCTCCTCCGGCGTACGTACCTCCGATACCGTATCCTCGACGATTGGTAAGCAGTAAGAACCAAGAGAAAGTGGGCAGATCTATAGAAGGTCTCAAGAAGCTAGACATCAACATGCCATACGTGGAAGCAGTCCTAAAGATGTCTAATCGTGCCAAATTCATCAGAGAGGTAATATCCAAAGAGAAGCACACCGAAGAGAACGAGACTGTAGCACTTACCGAGGAATGCAGTGCAATTCTTCAGAACAGGCTGCCACCTAAGCTAAAGGACCCCGGAAGCTTCTCCATCCCATGCAAAATAGGTAATCTCGATATTGAAAATGCTTTGTGTGATTTAGGAGCAAGCGTGAGTATCATGCCACAAACAGTTTTCAAGCGGATGGAGTTTGGGAACCTTAAACCGACGAAGATGTCTCTACGCCTCGCGGATCGTACGGTAAGACATCCGGTGGGAATCATTGAAAACGTTCCCACCATGGTAGGTAAGCTTTGCATTCCCACTGATTTTGTTGTACTTGAGATAACGGAAGACACTAGGACACCTATTATTCTTGGTAGGCCGTTCTTAGCTACTGCAGGTGCGATGATAGATGTACAACAAGGAAAGCTGTCCTTACGTGTCAAAGACGAAACGATCGAATTCGTCCTGCCCATCCCCATGGACGAATCACCACTCAAGGAGTCTTGCTTTACAGTAGATTCGCTGGACGAGTTAGAGAAAGACACACACGATCAAGTAAGTCCATCCGATTCTCTTTTACGGTATTTGACACGAGTTGGCGACAATGCAGGATTTGCGGACGAAGGAGCTGAGGTATATACGAAATTCATGAGTGCAATTACAGCACTAGGAGACGCCCCACATGAGGAGATACCACGTGATATGCATGCTGATTTCATAGCGGAGAAAGCATTCGAGCTTGAGCCCGATCCTCCGCCGCCTTATTCTCGGTATGAGTACGTTGATTCCGATAAAACCTATCTTGCTGTTTTGAATGCTAACATGAGTGCAGATGAGATGAGAAGACAGCCCACACGCGTGAAGAAGCGTAAGAGGGTCAGTTCTTCAATGTGTATGTACGGAAGTTATAGGGAGGACAGCCACGAACCTTCACTCGAAATTCAAAGGAGGCTGCACCCGCACTTGCACGAGGTAATGGAAAAAGATGTCATTAAACTTTTCAACGCAGATACCCCTTATCCAACCTTGGACAGCGAGCAAGTGAACCCCGTGCATGATGTGCCTAAGGGATGGCACGACGAGAAGACCCTACCTCATGACTTCCAATCAGGTGATTTCGTTCCACTTTCTAATTCTCGACCTAAGTCTTTCTCGAGCGATCTACTGCCTTGTTGGTCTGATCCTTTTCAGGTACGAGACGTGGAACTATGGAGTGATGCGGGTGACACGTTCAACGCCAATGGACAGCGGCTTAAGCTCTACCAAGCCGCTCAACCGATCGAAAGTGGAAACTCCATTTCCCTTTCCGATCCACCCGTCGCGCACGCATGAGGAATGGAGACGTCAAAGCTTAATGACGTTAAATAAGCGCTTTCTGGGAGGCAACCCAGCTGTTTGTTTTTACTTTTCATGTTTAAGACTCGGTTATTTAATTTCCACAAAAAAAACAAAAAAAATAACACCCCAAACGTGCTTCACTTCCTTCATCCTCCATTGGAGCTTCACGTCGAGGACGCCGTTCAATTCAAGTCTGGGGGAGCAGCTCACGTTTGTCAGGTGGTTTCGTTTCACTTTCTTTTTACTTTTTAGTTTTTAGGTTATTTTTTTGCAATTTTTAGTTTGTTTTTGTTTTCATTGAGTCAGAGTCGTCCCAAGGCACTTGTCCGGTGCCACGTTTTGAGATGAACCCTGAACTTAGGAATGCTTAAGAGGTTGACCTTTTCCGTTAGACTTTGCATGATTGAGCTAGGTTTTCCTATGCGTTAGAGCTTATTAGTCGGCTGAAAAACAATAGGTCGTAGTTCTTGGGAATCCTAGTGTTGCTTGTGGGGAGGTTTAGACGAGGTTGCTAGGCTAGTTTATCGTTTATTCTTTCTACCCAGATGGTTATACTTCGTGTAGACGACACTTTACTTTTGTCATATTGAGGATCATTGGATCATATAAAATCGACCTTGTTTTGCAGATTAAAAAGCACACACTAACACTCCGCTGTCGATAGAAATAGTGCCTAATAAGCATGATCAAAAATCGATATGAGTGCATCGACCTTGTTACTCCTTCGGTGGCTCGGGTCTAAGTGGTGGATTGGCGATCATCTTTCTACGTCCTAAAGGCATGGTACAAAAAGCCACCTACTCCACTGCACTCTTACACGAGATGCATGAGTATACCGTCATCAGTAGTCTGGGTCTAAGTAGAGGCTGGAGCCCTTCAAATCCGACGTCCTAGAAGCCCAGTGTGTATGCAAAGAAAAAGAAGAAAAAAAAAGAAAAAAATGGAAAAGAAAGATAAAAAGGAAACAAAAGAAAAAAAAAGAAGAAAAAAAAAGTCATAAAAAGAAAATAAAAAGAAGAAAAAGAAAAAGAAAAGAAAAAGAAAGAAAGAAAGAAGCTCGGAAAGAAAGAAACAAGTATCCTCGGTTGACCTAGGTTTAGCATAGTCTGAAGTCTTGTCTGGTGGAGGGAGTTACGGTAGCGTGTCTAGTCTCCTTTGATTTACTTTCTTATGGGCAACCGTGGTGGACCTAGGATTAAGGCTGAAAACTCGATTAGGCCGAATTTGCTCTCGATGTGCTAGTTGATCGGTTAGGTTCGCTTTAGCGGTATTTCTAGGAGAAGGGGAATTCTCGTATTTTCATACCCCATGTATTCCACGTTTACGTTTGCTTAGGGACAAGCAAACATTCAAGTCTGGGGGATTTTGATCATCTCGTTTTCATACGTATTTCTTGCACGATTTAGGAGACGTTTTTGATACATATGTGATGTTTTACGTATGATTCCGTATCCGTTTTACTTGCTTTCGTGCTTTTCATGTTCTTACAGGTTCTTACGCGTATTTGGATCATTTTGGAGCTAAAGGAACATGCACGGAGCTAAGGAGCAACTTTGGGGATCATCACGGGACAAACGGGACGAGATTGAGCATGGAAAAGCCTCACCCGGTCGGGCACAACCCTTGCACGATCGGGCAAAACCTACGGCCAATTGTGTGGACCATTTAGCACGACTCGGGCAAGCATTTAGGACCATTTTGCCTTGTGCCCGAGCGGGCACACATGCCATGCCCGAGCGGGCACACTCACTACCCGAGCGG
The DNA here is from genome assembly GCA_036759665.1 of Gynandropsis gynandra. NCBI lineage: Eukaryota > Viridiplantae > Streptophyta > Magnoliopsida > Brassicales > Cleomaceae > Gynandropsis > Gynandropsis gynandra. Next base: position 18,115,060 of record CM071867.1, read on the forward strand.
GTCGCGACCCGTAACTGCTCAAAACTTAAGTAAACTTAACTTAAAACATAAGGGAACTCGTGGGGCAATTTAGGCAACAATTGGACCGACTTAGGAGGCTTAAAAGGAGGCAAAAAGACGTCATTACAGCAAGCATACAGAGGAGAACAATTCAGCGAAGTTAGAGCAGATTCTTGCGAGGAGATAAGCGAGGAGCATTGAAGATCAAGCACCACCACTTCGGTTTTGTTTGGTTTTTATGTTCCTTAGACTCTCTACTATGTTTATGTTTCTTTACAGACGCATGAGCGAGTAGTTCGTTTGTTCTAGGAGAAGGGATTAGCCCTTGGCTATCCCGAGACCGCTTTTGATCTATTTTGAATGCATCTTCCCGTTTTAGTTCATCTATTCTTTATCTGAGTGCTATAATTTACTTGTGTTTACAAAGGCCACGTAGATACATGTATTAGAGATTAGGAGAAGGACCGAAAGGAGAATTCTAATCCTAGAAAGTCAGGTTTAGAACAACCGAGGTTAGGCCACGAAAGTAGGGTAACAACGGTTGAGGGTGAACGGGCGAATCACAGAGTTTATGGGTTTAGTTCAAGGTGTCAGCCACGAAAGTAGGGGGCAGCTTGTCTAGATCACGTGTCTATGCCTTGAGAGAGGGTAGATATCATGTTAGGATCGTCCGCCTTAGATAGCTTTAACAGGAATTGCATGATAGATGGGTTGATCGTTGGTTTCGGTAGTCTTGTGGTGAAACCGGATTCCTAGGACGTTTGTCTCATCGTTAGAACCCAAGTAGTTTAGTTACTTTCAGTATTTCATTCCTTATTCACCTTCTTTCGTTAGCAAGTTTGATTCGTAGTTCGGGTTTAGATAGTGTTGCGTAGTCTCTGTGGGATCGACACCTAAAATACTACACACGTGTCGTGCACTTGCGGGTAGATTAGGTTATATTTAACTCTGATACGCATCATCTTCCATGAATCCGTCTTCCCCTTTGCTAATCTTTCCCACTATGTCACACATCCTAACATACCCGTTGCCTCTTCATTGTCCCATGGTCCTTCTTTCTCACCCATTGAGCCCTTCACCTTGGCCCACGCTCCATCTTCACCACCGCAGCCCCCAAGATTAGATTCTTCCCTGATCATAGTTGAGAGTGACATGGACACTAGCAACGCTGCGGTCTCCTCCTCTTCGGCGTCGAATTCGGACGCGGTCTGTCCTCTTGCGTCGCCTTCGGATGCGGCTCCTGCGTCTTTCTCGGAAGTGGCCCCTGCGTATTTCTCGGACGCGGCTCCTGCATCTTTCTCGGACGTGGCCCCTGCGTCTTTCTCGGACGCGGCTCCTGCACCAATCGAAACGTGCATCCCATGGTGACTCGCAGCAAGGTCAATCTCAATCGATCTAATCCTCCATTTGCGAATGTTTGTACAGGTTCTCTAGACGACACTGAACCCGCTACAGCAACACAAGCTCTACGTCACACCAAATGGAGACAAGCAATGAGTGATGAATTCAATGCTCTTCTAAGCAACAAGACGTGGGACCTTGTCTCTCCTCACACTGCAAGCAATGTTGTAGGCTGCCAATGGGTTTTCCGTATCAAACGAAAACCCGATGGTTCCATTCATCGCTACAAGGCTCGCTTGGTTGCTAAAGGCTTTCATCAACGCCCGGGCATGGATTTTCACGAGACTTTCAGTCCCGTGGTCAAGCCCACAACCATTCGCACCGTGCTTAGTCTTGCGGTCTCCCACGGATGGCACATCAATCAGCTTGATGTCAACAACGCCTTCCTTCAAGGCACACTCACCGAAGATGTATACATGGAGCAACCACCCGGTTTTGTTGACAAGGATCACCCTCGTCACGTGTGCAAACTTCGGAAAGCTATCTATGGTCTCAAACAAGCTCCCCGTGCGTGGTACGTTGAGTTATGGACGTTTTTGCTTCACATTGGCTTTAAGAACTCTCTTGCAGACGCCTCACTCTTTGTCCTCAACACGTCAACTACAAAGCTCTATGTCCTCATCTATGTCGATGATATGATCATCACGGGCTCTTCTTCCACTCATATTCAAAACTTCATCAAGTTGTTGGCGTCTCGGTTCTCCATTAAAGATCTTGGTGCTCTAACCTTCTTCCTTGGTATTGAAGCCACGCGGACATCACGGGGTCTCCACTTGTCGAAGCGGAAGTATATCACGGATCTTCTCATTCGGACCAACATGAATGAAGCGAAGCCTGTCTCGACACCATTGCCATCGACCTCACGGCTCACTATTTCCTCGGGCTCACCTCTGTCCGACCCCACTGAATTTCGTCAAGTCATTGGCAGCCTACAATATCTTGGCCTCACGCGTCCGGATGTTAGCTATGCCGTCAACAAGTTGTCTCAATTCATGCATCAACCCACGGATGAACATTGGCTTTGCGCCAAACGTGTGCTTCGTTATCTTGCTGGTTCTTGTGTCCAAGGTATCTTTCTTGCCGCTCACAACGCTTTAACTCTTCATGCCTTTAGCGATGCAGATTGGGTTGGTGATTCATCTGACTTCAAATCCACGGGGGCATATATTGTGTATCTTGGCAAACATCCCATCTCATGGTCATCCAAGAAACAAAATGGCCACTCACGATCATCCACCGAAGCGGAATATCGGTCCGTAGTCAACACCTCGGCCGAAATTTGCTGGCTTGGTAATCTTCTCATGGAACTTGGTGTCACCCTCTCATCGGCTCCTACCATTTATTGTGACAATCTCGGAGCTACTTATCTCAGCGCCAATCCGGTTTTTCACTCTCGTATACCTTGCCCTTGATTACTTCTTTGTTCGTGGTCAAATTGAAGGTGGTACACTTCGCGTTTCTCACGTGCACTCCAAGGACCAACTCGCCGATCTCCTTACCAAACCTCTTTCGCGGTTACAATTTCACGAGTTGTGTTCCAAGATTGGAATCACCTCTGGTGATTCATCTTGCGGGGGCGTATAAGGATATTAGGATATTATTGTATTAAGGGTATAATTGTAATTTACTATTCTTTCATTAGGTCATATCATTAACCTCTTGTATATATAGTCGTTTATGGCTTTTCAGTAATAAACATTTCAGATTACCATTCACAATAGCTAGAGTGCATCAACTCGCGGATTGATCCTGATCCAACCCACATAAGTGTGGGCTAGGTTGAGTTTTTTTCTGTCTATATAAAAATGAGTTCATTGACTCGGTCAAAATTTTAGTTGATCCATATGGGCTTTGGCCAATCTAAAAGTTGTATTAAAGCTATATATTTATTATATATATAATTTATCATAATATTAATAACATATAATTAAAATATTTTTTTATAATATAAGAAAATATTATTGTAAGTCATCCATAGATGAAAACTATGTTTTGAAAGTTTAAAATTTTAAAATATTCAGTTAACTGTTATTTTTTTTTTTGGAAATTTAGATTTTGATTTGGTTTTTATCTATGTTTTTATGAATTATTTTATTGTGTTGAAAGTTCAAAGTATTTAGATTTATAATTTATGTACATAATGTTAATAACATATAATCATAATATTTTTTGTAGAACATAAAATATAATTATAAGAAATCCTCGAAAATGAAATTAATGAAATTATGTTTTGAAATTTCAATTTTCATAATTTTTAGTTAAATATTGTTTTTATTTGAATTTTTATATTTTTATTTGGATTATCTATTGTATTTATATTTTGAAATTTCAAAAAATTTAGATATTTTTTATTTAAATTTTTAACTATTTATTTCGATTATTTAAGATTTTTAGATATTTTTATAAATTATTTGTTATATAATTATATAAAAGAAATTTAACTCGCAAATCAAGACTAATTCTAAAAATTACAAATAATATAAAACATGGTTTGATCTGTAGACTGACCTAGACCAACCCATTTAACACTGTTAATTATAACCAAAATAGAATACGTTTTAATTTCAATTCCAATAGTTTTAATCTGATCAAATTAATTCCAAATGAACTGATTAAATTCAGTTCAACAAATCGAGCTTTATTACAGAAACAATAAATTGGAAGAAGGTAATTAAAAATTAACTATTTTCTCTAGAATTTTCTTTTTAGAATGTTTCAAATTGAAGTACCAATTGGTATTTTAGTAATGATGGTGCTTTCCTAAGATACAAAAAGAGAACACGGTATTCTAGTAAAGATGGTGTTTATAAGCACAAGATCACTCTTCCATGGCGTTGTTGTAATCCTCGGATTGCTGATGGGTAACAGGCACTTTGAGCTTTGGTAATGTCTGACTCTGTTGTTGCTGGAGTGAAAGTGGCGCCTTGACCAGTGATATGCTCTGCTCTATCTCCTTGATTGCCTCCTTGTGCTGCTTGAGCTTCTTCGGTTTCATCCTGATTTTACATCAAACAATCAGAAACACCGAAAGAGAATATCCCCGAGAATATTACGGTTCTCCAAGGATGTCCTAAATAGCAATCTCGGGCATTACATGTCCCCGAGAATATTACAGTTCTACAAGGATGTCATAAATACCGATCTTCCCCGATAATATTACAGTTCTCAAGGATATGCATACCTCTTCTCAATGTGTCTGGCTTCTCTTTCACTTCTAATCTTATCAATCTTCTTGATGGCCTTCAGTGTGTTCTCTGTCATATTCCTGTCGTATCTTTCAGGCCTGTTTCTCTTCCTCTCAAACTCAAAGGTTTTATCCTTTGGAGAAAGAATCACAAAGAGAAGCGTAATTGTGGTGAGACTCAAGAAGCATAATTGTATTTAACTTTGATCTAATTATATGTATCTACCTGTGTCATGTCTTTTCCATGCAATCTTCTGTAGGCTTTAGTCCACTTAACTTTTCGGGGGTTCCTCTTCATCTTGAAGTTCTTGTGACATTTCGACCTACAGAAGCGGAAAATCTGCAAAAAAGAAGATAGTTACACCGAGCACTTGGATGGAAACACACCATATAATATGACAAATTAAAAACTTTGATAATGTCTACCTAATGACATCACATATTTAGATCCAAAAGATTGACAACACCGAGCACTCGGGTGTTCGATCAGCATTTGCACAAAATACAGACTATGCTAACTTAAAATATTTGAGGAGATCCAATGTATTATATTAATTACAATCTTCCTCAATCATAGATGTCATTGCTAGTCAATAAAGCAAACCCAAAATTAGTTAATCAAACTAGCTCAATGTACAAATCAAGCTCATAAGAAGTGATGTTCATATAACATGAACAATGGCACGCCACAAGCCTCTGATACATAGATGTGTTCAGAGATTAAATACATGAACTAATTGACCACCACTAAATTATTCTAGCCAGAGCTCAAAAGCCATGGAATCAAAATAAGATAGGTTAAGCCAATTACCTTGGCATCGTTGCGGACAAACTGAATACCATGCCCTGGGTAAACTGTTGAAGAGCAAAACCAGCACTTCTCCAACCTCATTCTGCCTTGTGTTTAAAACTCCTAGGTGAAAAACCGAGGAAAGATAAATAAGTTCTAAATTTCCTAGAACAAGGATAAGGATAAAACGCAAGTAGAAGACTTCAAGTAAAGTCCATTGAACAACAGAAACGAAAAGAAATCACCAAACAAGAAAACGAAAACAAATTCCAGAACTGGTATCAAGGGTAATGACCTCACAAACCTTGCTAGGGGATTTACTATGCATCAGATTCTAACAAGTAGGACTAGGCAAAAGACTCTCTCTAAGATTGTTATAGCCGAATTCAGTGTTCGAGCTCTTGAATTAAAGTTCGACGAGTAACGACGGAAATTTCATAACTATAATTCAAGACACGAACCGATCATAAGAAACATGCTAAAGGGAGAATGATTGAGAACAGAGGGAGCAAAGGATCACCTCACTTATCTAGAAATAGCGCCGCAAAAATCACAGGATAATAAATAGATTCTAGAATTAAGAATTATTAAGCCAGTGACTAAATCGATAGAGAAGATGAGAAGAAAGCCAAAGTTAGGGTTCTTCACCTGTGGTTGGAGCCGGAGTTTAGAGAGGAGGAGAGACTCTCGGAAATCGGAGAAACGGGGGGTTTTCATTAGGGTTTTTCCTTTATTTTTATGGATACCAATTCTACCCCTGTATTCCCTTGCTTACTATTATTTTGGACCGGAATGACGGGCTTGAATCTAACAATTATCGGGTTAGAGGTCAACCCGGCCCCGACGAAGTTTTAGTTTAGATAACTAATTGGATCCAATGGCCCTAATGGTTGCTTACTAAATCGCGGGAAAAAAAATAGAGGGATTTGCCACTGTACAATGGCTCTTGTTCCATTATAGTTGTGTTTTTAATATAAACCATACGAATGAAAACATTTTATAATAAAAATTGTCCATTTATAACTTCTAGAAATTTAAAATTTCACAGTGAAAAAATAGTAAATAATTCTACATTTTTAAATATATCTGAATATCTTTTTGTAATATAATAAGTTAAAAATATATATTTTGGTAGAAGAGTTAAAATTGTAAAACTGTTAAAATTGTAAAACTATGGGGTCATACATGTATATTTAAAATGTATGGTGCCATAATATAATAAATCATTATTAAAGTGGTTACTTTGTGATTAAATTAATGACTAAGGGTATCGATGTTATGAAATTATTGCGCAGATATCCTTTAGTTATTTCTAATTTTATGAGAGAGAATCAGATATAAACACAATTCTATTTTTATAAATAGGGGTTATGGTCCCCGATGCATAAACACATTCAGAAACTCCGTATCCCCATATGCGGAGATAGGGGTGTAAAAAACAGCCCGAGCCCGCGGGCCCGCCCGAAACCCGCCCGAAATATGCGGGCTCGGGCTGTAAAGGCCGGGCGGCCCGATCTTTACCCTAAAACACAGCTTCGTTTTGTTCCCCCGATTCTCTCTCTCGTCCCCTTCGTTTCCCCCTAAAACAGCTCGTCGTTCCCGTTCGTTTCCCCCTAAAACAGCTCATCGCCGGCCGACCTCTCTCTCTCTCGTTTCTCATCACCGTTCGTTGGTGAGTCTCTCTCGTTTCTCATCGTCGTTTTTGGTGTTTATTGCAATTGCAATTGCCTAGATTCTGCTTTCTGAAACCCTAGATTGAGTTTTCTGGGCTTTGTCATGTTGGGAGATACGGTCTAAGCATTTTTTACTGTCCGAAGTCCCTGAACTCTGCAAATTTTTTTCTGGGTTGATGGCTTACTGTCCGAAGTCCCTTAGCATATTCTGTTAGATGAATGTTGACTGAACAAGCCTTCTCATGCTTATTAGTTGTTGACTGGGTGATGGCTTACTGTCCGATGGCTTACTGTCCGATAGCATATTCTGGGTTGATGGCTTACTGTCCGATGGCTTACTGTCCGATAGCATATTCTGGGTTGATGGCTTACTGTCCGAAGTTCCTTAGCACTAATCTTGTGCTGATTAGATGAACCTCCATCAGTACACAACATAATCATAAGCTATATTTATGTGCCATCTCGTCTTTCAAGTTTCCCTTTTGATACATAAAGGGAGTACTATCCACCTTTGGCATAAACTGTCCTTTTTCTATACTATGCATTTGTTTTATTTACTGGTCAATATATAGCTGCCGCTCTTAGTATAATTTATAAATATGTTTTTATTGCAGATTGCAAATGGACGATAATTTTCGTCATGCTGAAGACCAAACGGTAGATGAGCAAATAATAGATGATTATGTTCAACAAACGATAGAAGATCACGACGACGGAGACGATCAACCTACTCCTCAAGTAAGTGGTTCTTCTAACAAAAGGAAAAGGTCTGATGTTTGGGCACATTTGATTACTATAAATAGTACTCAAGCCAAATGCAAATATTGCGATAAAGTGTTATCCGCAATATCAAGTAAAGGTACATCACATTTAAAACGTCATGTGGATAATTGCAAGTCTAGACCTAGAACCAACAATCCATTGGAAATGTTGATTGATTTTGATGGCTTTCCTCTGATCTGATCTTCCCCGAATCTGTTGGACAACCTGTTTCCGCTTGGCATCCGAAGACTTCAAGATGCCCTCCTCGATGAGTCCCTTCTCTACCAACTGAGCATTCTGAACTAGTTCAGACAATGATCCATGCTTGATTATCTCAATCCTGCGTCTGATCTCTGGTCGTAGTCCTTGCAAAAATTTGTTGACCTTGAGAACTTCTGAGGTTATCGATTTAGCCCCAAATCGTGATAACTCTAAATAAGTCTCATAATACTGAGCAACAGTACGGTCACCTTGTGTGAGCTGTAGAAATGCCAACTCCATCTCTTCACGAGCAGCGTGTGGTATATACTTCAACTCAAAAAGTTGTTTGAACTCATCCCAAGAAAACACATGATCAGGACGTTCCCTCTGAATCTCTTCCCACCAAAACACCGCTTCCCCCTCCAAATAGTGGAGCGCAATATCAATCTTAAACTCAAGTGGACATCTAGATGATCGAAAGTTCCGCTCTAATCGAAACATCCACTCCTCCGCCTTCATGGGAGGTATCGCACCGCCACAGAATGACTTTGTACCCCATTTAGCCATGTGATCCATGACATAGAAATACTCCGACGTCTCCGAATGCCTCTGATTAAACACTGGAGGAGGCATTGGTGGTGATGGCAACGGTACTTGCGGCGTAGCAGGTGGCTGTACTGGTGGTGGTGTTGGTGCCTGCACCGGTACTTGTGGCGTTGCCGAACTCTCCGGGTATTGAGGATAAAGTGTTTTCGATTACCGTAGATAATGCTACATCTAATGATAGTTTGATATCCATCTTAAAACATCGCATGCAACCACAAAATTTGTTGATGTGCAAGGGAGAATATACGGCTAGTGGAACGAGAGCCTCCACTTATTCCGCGACCAAGAGCTCTAGTAATCATCCTCCTCGGTAGTGTCTCCTACACACAATTAACTCTTATTCGTTTCCACAGCTCTAAACCCACTAGCCATTTAAGGACATATGTGCTACGGTCTCATGGCTTTATTAAAACATTTCGCAAAACATTTGAAATCCAGTGAAAACGATAAAAACGAAAATGACAACCAGGCTCTGATACCAATTTGTAACACCTCCATCCCGGAACAACCTCGGGACTAGGAGTGTCCACCATCACCTCCAAGAGGTGGCTACACGTGTCATCGCTCAAACGCATTTATAAAATAAATATAAATGATTTATTCTGAAATAAGAGTGGTCCGGACCAAATAGCAAAACAATATGTAAATACCATAGTCACGATAAATAATAAAAAAAACGAAATGCAAAATAAAACTCATCGAGACCTCGTGCACGCCTCTCCCATCAGTGCACGCCTCTTCCATCAGTCCGCTGTGAGCCTTCGTGTTGCTGCTCAACCTCATTACTTTTTTTTCTCGCATATCCTGTCCATCCACGACAGCCCAAAAATTGGGTGAGTACGACATACGCACTCAGTGAGATCAATACGTGTACGTACTCTGTGCCACGTATTCTCCCGCTCGAACTGAATATCATAAAATAATGATATATCCAAAGTCTAAACTAAAGATATACAGATAACTCTACCCAACCCGACTGAGTATCTAAAATCTAAGACTAGTACCACACTGGATCATAACGCACAGAGCCCACATGACTCTATCTCGGGCATATGCTCGCGAAGTCCAAAAGACCCTAGCATACTGAAAATTTCGCAAGGTCACAACGTACCCCAGCTATCAGTACACTACACTGAAAATCTCGCAAGGTCACAACGTACCCCAGCTATCAGTACACACTGAAAATCTCGCAAGGTCACAACGTACCCCAGCTATCAGTACACCACACTGAAAATCTCACAAGGTCACAACGTACCCCAGCTATCAGTATCATACAGCGCTCCGTCGCATGAAAGGTACCACGACAATAGCTACGACGACGGAGGAAGATATGCAAGTTCATATGTTTGAATGTTGAAGACTTTTATTTATCCGTTAAAACTTTTGATTATGTAATGCTTTTATTTTTATGTTAGTTTGACAATTTAATGATTTCGAACGTTTCTAATGTAATTCAGAAGACTTTTATTTATCAAAAGACGGTTTAGAACGAATTTTTATATTAGCCCGTGGGCTGCCCGAAGCCCGTCGGGCCGGGCCGCGGGCCGAAGATTTTCGGCCCGTTTAAAACGGGCCGGGCCGGGCCCGAACCCGAATGAACCGGGCCGAAACGGGCTCGGGCCGGCCCGTTTGACACTGCGGAGAACTAAGTCTAAAACGGTTATAGAGTTTGAAGATCATATCCTGAAGTCTTCTTCGCTTATCCTTATGAATTCATCAAGTACGTTTCCACATTTACGAATATGTCATGATCTGATATGGGTATTGCACATAAAGCTTGTGTTAATGTATAAATAACTACAATTGGTATCAGAACAACCCATACTCGGTTCATGATTGTTCATTAAGTCGTCCATACATTATATGTATATGAACCATCACTTGGCTGTGACGTTTTTGCTCGATCGAATACGGTCATTATTCGATCGGGCACTGTAATAGCTTTGATCAAGTAAAGTTACTTCTCGATCAAGTATTTATTTATTACTCGATTGAGTAACTTTATTGCTCCGTCGAGTATGTTTTAATTTTATATTCAACTCAATTGATACATTTATTTCTCGTTTGGGTAACGTAAGACATATAAACTTTTATAGTTTTTTTCTGTGTTTGAGCAATCCGGACAATCGCTGCAAAATTCCGTTTGGGGATTGTCTCTGAAAACAATGATCACGTCGGGTTTTTAAGTGTCATTATTTACAACATATGTTTTCTATGCACCATTTTATGTGGTGTATAGATTCATGTACTTTAATAATGATTGTGCTCCAATTTTTTGGGTCATTAATTGCAGTACATGATTTCTGTATACTGTTTTCTGTGGTGTACGATTTTATACACTTTAGTAATGGCTACTCCGGTTTTCAGTGCCATCAATTATATTTACATGTTTTCTGTGCACCGTTTCCAGTGGTTCATAGATTCATGTATTTTACTTATGGCTTTACTGGTTTTTTGTGCCGTTAATTGTATTGCGTGATTTTTATACACCGTTTCACGTGGTTTTTAGATTCATGTGTTATGGTTATGGATTTACCCGTTTTCAGCGCAGTTAATTATGGTTGTGTACTTTTATATACCAATAACCATTGTGATAAGTTATGTCTTTTTAATTAAAGTCGTATTATGAGAGACATAAATTTAGTTATTAATCAACAACAGTTTTTTGTTTGTTACAGTTTTTACAAGTTTAATATTTTAAATAAATAAATTGAAACCTTAAGATACCAAAGTATCCTCTCTTATGGAAATTTATTTGTGAAAAATATTAAATGAGTGTGTATAAATCTATGCGAGTGTAAATCGACCCAAAGGTAGACTATACTTAGTCGGATTATATATACATGTGTAATATTAATATGGGATAGTTATATAATTATACGTGTGATAATAAATTGCTCCAAAGAGAGATTTATTATTGTACATATCATATTATCCATATTTAATTATTACAATCAAGATTATCACTGGCAATTAATATTACTAGATGATACCCGCGCGTTTCGCGGTTTTTTTATTATTACATTGTATGTTTTTTGAACGTTATTCATAATTTATAAATTCAATGTTTATGTTTGATATACCAAAAACAGATACCTACATCAAACGAATTCGACTTCAAATACTACAATCTTGAAATTCATGAGTTCATATACCCTAAAAGTGCCAAATACCCAACTCGTGTTTGGCCCTAATTGAAATATTAAATTGATAAAAAGTTATTGCGACATTTTTTAAAAAGAGACAACGATCCAAAAAAATAAGGGAACCAAAAACAACGAAATTATGTCATATTAGATTGCCAAGGATAACAAAATATAGTGAAAAAGTTGGAAGGTAACAACACTCTCTTCAATGCATATATATTGCTAAACATTCTAACAGTTGAGAATTAGGTGAGCAAAAATGTTAGGCAAAGAATGCACATAGCCCATATACAAGTCATCATGCAATAGGAAAGATGCATGTGGTGGGAAGACTAATACATCAGTTAAAATATTACCAAGTAACCTCTAAATGCTGTTTGAACGGCCTCTGCAACTTCCTCTTGTTGAACTTTCGCTTCGTCAGATAGTGAATTAGCAGGTACAGGAACATCTCTTTCAAAATCTGTTAATTGCCCCGCATGAAATTTTATGTCATTATCGAATACCTTTTCAGTTCCAATGTTTTCTGGCCCTAACATTTCACAACTGTTGTTCGACACAACATTTGAAATGGAAGGCAAATCTGAAGTTGCACCAGATTCTTCTATTTTTGCAGTTATAAAAACTTCTCTGTCATGCATAATTCTCTGCACATGATAGCCATAATATGGACAGGGAAAAAAATGAACTTCTACTCAGACACTAATCCCTTAAAGCTTGTAACACAAAAAAGTAGAGAAGCAAATTAAATTGGAAAGTAAAACAACAGACTAAAGCAGACATAACACCATCCTCTGACATTCTCCAAGAGAAAGTACTTCGGCCGGAAATAATCAGCAAAAGAAAAGATGCTAAAAAATGTGATACAAAAGAAAGAGGGCAAAACCAAAAGAACTAATGCTTTGATGAGAATAAACAGGTATCTCATACATGAAAAATTCACAACATTTAAGCAGCAAACCCACCGACTTTCTAACTATCCATTCCTACTATTCCCTCATCTTATCAATAAGGTTTGCTCCCAGACATACATTCTTAGGAAAACGTCAAAGCGAAAGGTATTATCATTTGCTTTTAGACCTAGATGTTGCCCTAAAACGGGTATGAGATATAATTTAACCTTATTAACCAAATTTAACTTCTTTCCTCCCCATATCGAAGGAGGATCACATTCTTGTCAACCAAAGAAAAACTTCAAGTTCCCTCTATTACTTGCAACCGGTAAATGAACAACCAAGATGGATTGAATAGTTTGCAATTCAATTTACGCGAAAGACCGCAAATGGATCCTCCGGCCATTCTATTTCTTGCGTTTAAAGAGAGAATACAGTACCTTGTAATAGCTCATGTCTCCAAGCAACACATACAACCTGCTTTCAGCATGATTTAACATCAATAAAAAAACGCAAAACATTTACAGCGAAAAACAAAACTGGTGCAAACTATTATGTGAAGAAATAATCTAAAAAATGTCATACAAAACTTCGGGTTCTCTCTATTACTTGCAACCGGTAAATGAACTACCAAGATGGATTGAATAGTTTGCAATTCAATTCACACGAAAGACCGCTGACAAGAAGACATTGACATCATTGAGGATGCCATGTTTGGTGGGGCATGAAAGTCACGCAAATTTCATTAGTTGAAGCAAAACCTCAGATTGCAACAGTAACATATTAACATGGATTTTCAAACAGCTAAAGAACATTCTGATTCAATCTACAAAGAAAAAAACATGGTCCCAAACACTTTAGCTTCTGTCTGAAAATGGACAAAACAATACTTTTAATATCATTAAATAAAATAAAAAACACATATACTCATCAAATGATCTTGAAGTCCCTTCTTAAAATACCTGGATAACCATCATTTCTCAAAAAAATTGGTTAATATTTTGCTTTGATAGGTCAAGAACAAAGCCAACCAATTCAGTCGCGAAACATTCAAATATAGAAAAAAAAACAAAGCCAACCAATTCAGTGGCGAAACATTCAAATATAGAAAAAAAAACAAAAGAAGACAAAACTACCATTCAGAAGCCAAAGAAATAAGAACAAAGAAATAAGAACCAATGCAGTCATAAAAAATTCAAATATAGAAGAAAATAGAAGCAGACAAAACTTCCGTCAAGAACCGAGAGAAATAATAACATATAGCTAAACAACCTAGAAAAATAAGAACATATAAGAGCTTTGGATGTTTAACCTATTCAGTCATTTGTGCACATTTTGCTTGACTAAATGACACCTAAATATAGTGTTTCTCTCGTTGTAGATTTCTAAATCAAAGGGAAAAGATGGAGTCTCCCACACTAAAATCATGACAAAGATAAACACTCTAAATTTCAGATATATGAAGTCATATCTACAGTTTGAACCATATCAAGCTCGATCGAACATCTATGGAGATTCCAAGTAGTGAAAAAAACTGTGGGGGTGGCTGATTGAAAATCTTGTCAATCATGCGATGCTACAACATAAAAGATTAAAAGAAAAATCCTCAAACCTGGGTGGCTGGAAATTCTTATCCAGCTATATTTCTTTCGAGTATAACGAAGAGTCAACCGATTTGCTCAATAAAAATCTAACACATAAAAGCTTCATTCAATCATAGACCAAGCATACAAAAACATAACTACATACACATATGTATGTGATAATGAAGAAGTCTACCATGAGCGTAGAAAAATTCTTGCTGGTACCTTTGGTTGCAAATGAATTGAAGCAGAAACTGACCATCACCCCGCACTTGATTCAAGGCGTCTTCCTGAAATATGTAAGAGAAATTGTGATAAGGTTGTTCCAAGATATACAAACAAAATTAGTCTAAACCTTAAAACCCAAGATCTAACCTAACACATCGCACGCATAGCCTCCAAATTAAATAAGCAACTAAGATGTAACAACCCAACCATTGAATCGAGCAAGTATAACATCTCAAAATCAAGTATAAGTGTAACCGTTTCAACACTATACTCAATCATAATATACCATTGCGAGTCAACTGATCAAAAAACATAATACCAACAGTAGAATTGCAAATACCTAAATGCTGTAAACATCGAAAAGATTGAAATAAATTACCTTAATTGGCTTTCTTGTAACAATTTTTACTAAGTTCTACCATGATTGTCATCTTCAAGTATGAGGCAGAAACACATAAAGGGTTTTCTGGTTACTTACCATAAGGACGACGACGAAGAAATGGAGGTGGAAGAGGAGCTTGGGGAAAGGACGACGATGAAGAAATCGAAGAGCAAGCATGTTTACAGAAAGTCGCAAAGAGCGTATCTGAAAGGCTACTCCAATACCATTCACCTTCGGTCATTGAACCACCTTGGGTCATTGAACGCTGGACCATCGCTAGTACCTAAAATCTATCAAGTATGAGAGAGAATCGGGTAACACAATAATACACATTTAAGTAGTTTTCAAAAGGAAAATACGGTGAAAAGCACAAAAAATGCAACAAAAAAGAGACAAGACTCGTGGTTACCTATGAGCAGACGCGCAGGTTATAGCAAATCCGAAGAATAACAGTGTGACGCCATTTGCAAAGACAGCATTCTCGCCTCCAGGTAGCACGCAAGCTAGCTCACAAATGCGAAGTCATCATCGCGCAGTTAAGGCAGCGAAGCCCCTTTTCCACATAAACGAACTCACAATGAAATACTCACATCCAAGCGAGAATTAATGAAGTGTAGAAAAGGAAACTCACCTTGAAGTAGAATTCAAAGCTAGCTCACAAATGGAAAGCCATCATCGAGTAGTTTAAATCCCAACAGAAGCCTCCCATGTACTCCTCCGCAGATTTTGTATACGATTCAGTTCTATTGTTCGTTTAACGAAGGTGGTTCCACCGAGTATCCGGTGGTCGATTAAGAATTCATTTTTTGCCCTAGGAGCACCATGTCATACTGGCCTCATAAAAGTCATTGACCCCGCCATCGATTGTGTATAGAAACCCATTAGGCATGGATATGTTCACAGCGAAACGAACCCCAAGCCGATGACCTTCCTTGCAAACTGAATGACGTGTAACCAGATTCATAGGTAAATTCAATGCTTACAACACTAAACATCCAATACCCATAGCTAAAAACTACCGTCCCTTCTTCTCTGTTGGAGCCTCAGTGAAGTTCGCCGGCTGAAGCTTCCAACTGGAGGCTCCATGGTCCTGTCAAAATCCAGGAAAAAGAGACATCAAAAGCAATACAGTATCAGCATACTTCAGACAATCAAATCTAGAAAGGTAAGTGATTTCTTCATCCGGTTTATAGTCCTTTCGGAAGTACGCTGAGCATGTTGCTACCATTTCTGCTGGAATAAGGACAACCGCAACTGGGATAATGGCTTCTGCAGAAGAACGGTTTCTTTTCCTCTCTCAAGCCTTCAGAATGACGTGAAAAAGACTTCCAACACGCTATTACTCTGAGAAGGAGACAACACTACCCATACATTAGATAAGATGACAAATGCTGAAGGTGTTCTCTTCCATGGGTTTCAAGTTCCCTTGGTTGCAGCAAGTTCTATTCACAATCAAATCATTCAGAATCAAGTTTTGTGATTCTTTTCACGAAAAAACAAAACTCTACGGGGTGCTAGAATTGAAATTTAATCTTACCCCGTCAGGATTCGCATACATTGAAGCTGACGATGAAACAGAAAATCGGAAATTTGATGGACAAACATTCCAGGGAGTTCTTCCCTCCTGAACGCATACTTATAGCACATGTAGTACCACTATTTACTAATACTCCAAACCCAGATTCCTTGTGACACTCAAAGGATAATACCTGCAACAGAGACATAAACCAATTTGAAGCTCCAAAATTGGCAAAGAGACAAACAGACGCGCAAATTCTGAAAGAAAAACTCTGAAAGCATAAGTTCCAAAGACAATTTCAAATAAGCATTCAAATTCTGTCCGGAATATACCGAAAATAAGGCATAAAATTCAGAAACCAAAATTCGTAATGAGAGAAAAATCCTGAAACAAAACTCTGGCCCCCTCTCCATCAGTAGACGCGTGGCCGTCGATGTGTTCACTATTTACTAATACTCCAAACCCAGATTCCTTTTGACACTCAAAGGATGCTACCTGGAACAGAGACATAAACCAATTTGAAGCTTCAGAATTGGCAATGAAACAAACAGAGGCGCAAATCCAGAAAAAAAAACTCTGAAAGCATAAGTTCCAAGGCCAATTTCATTTTGTATATAATTAAACATACAATGTATGCATATCAGACATCTTTTCAGCAAATGATTGAGCCAATATGAGAAATGAAGGAAGAAGCAAGCTTTTTCTTGACAATTACCGAAAGTTTCCAATGTTTTCTGTAGCGAAATTTTCAATTTCTTCTACACCGTCGATGTGTTCTCCACGAGCAGACGCACAAACATGGCATGGTTGTTCGTCGGAATTTCGGGTTCAATTCCGAGTTCGACTCACCGTTGTTCGTCGCCTCCATCTCTTGCTTCAATATGTCGCCTCCCAGAGAAATCATCGAACACGTCGGAATTTAAATTGGTTCACACAGACTTCACCGATAGCGTTGTTCGTCGGAATTTGGGGTTCAATTCCGAGTTGGACCAGATGGCTGTGCATAGATGAATTAACAATTGATAATAGATGATTTGGAATTTTAAATCGACCTAAATGACAAATTCCGACGAACAATGATGTCGGTGAGATGGAGGCGACTCCATTCCCCTGTTCCCGCCGGTTCCTCCCCACGTGAGCCGAGGGCACCACCGGCTCGAACTCCTGCGCCTTCTTTTCGGCCCCTGCGAGAGAAAGGGAGGCTCCATGGAAAAGGGAGAGGAAAGAAATACCAGGCGGCAAAGGAACAGGGATCACTAACTTCCGATTTGATCCAAAACCGATCGATATAGCCATGAGCAGGTTGAAGAGAGCTCCGATCGCACCGCCGACTCTGGTCCTATTCCCGCTGTTTTCCCCCCGCGTGAGCCGAGGGTGCCGACGGCTCGAACGCCTGTCCTTCTTGTCGCCCCCTGCGAGAGAGAAAGGGGGACTCCATTGAAAAGAGAGAGGGAAGAAATATCCGGCGGGAGGAGAATTGAAGGGGGAAGGGGAAAAATTAAGGAAGAGAGAGGAATAGGAAGTGGTGCATATATATGATTATCTAAAGATGAGATATTAATGTTGTTTTGATAATTTTGAGATGGGATTACAAGTGTAAAATATTTGTTCTCGTTTGTTGATTAATTATGATGATTTAGGCCAATTTTTTTCTCATAGTTAATATGGATACGATTGTATCCGCTAATATCGGTATGATTCCGACCCTTGATGGTACACACTTTAAGGACTGGAAGGATAAGGTCTACTTAGGTGCATAGATCTAGATCTAGCATTAAGGATTGAAACCCATGTTCCTCTTAAGGACACAAGTTCTTCCAATGGGAAGAATTTGTATGAGAAATGGAAACGTTCTAATTGTGTTGGTCTTCATATCATAATGAGTATCATTCCAGAAACCTTTTCAGGTACTGAAGAGCTAATCTCAAAGTTTTCCTAGCTGAAATAGAGCAACGCTTTGCAAAAAGCGATAAGGCTGAGATAAGTGTCCTATTGTTACGCTTTAGCACAATGAGGTACCAAGGCAAGGGAAACATGTGGGAGTACATTCTGGAGATGGCCAATGTCGTTTCAAAACTCAAGACTCTTAAGATCGAGATTTCAAAAGATGTACTCGTGCATTTTGTCTTGAACTCTTTTCCTACACACTTTGGATAACTTAAAGTCAGTTATAACTGCCAGAAAGAGTTGTGGTCTCTTAATGAGCTCATCTCACATTGTGTACAAGAAGAAAAAAGGATAAACCATGAAATGACGGAAAATGATCATTTGGTACACGCCTCTAAAGGAAAGGGCAAGAGGAAGAAATCTAAGGTTATCAAGAATGATGTTGCCAAGGATCCAGTACAAAAAGAAGCAATCTAAGGCAAATGATAATTATTTCTTCTGTAAGAAACCCGAACATCTTAAGAAGGATTGTACCCGTTTCCATGCTTGACGTGTAAAAAAGGGTATGTTCCTTGCTTTGGTCTGTACTGAAGTAAATATAATTTCAATATCAAGAAACACTTGGTGGTTAGACTCTGGTGCTACTACTAACATCAGTGTTTCTATGCAGGGTTACCTGAGCTTCCGAAAGCCAACTGATGCTGAAAGATGCATTTATGTAGGGGATGGAAATTCGGTGGAAGTAGAGGCGATCAGACACTTTAGATTATTGTTGCAAATTGGTTGTTATTCGGATCTTAAAGACACTTTTGTTGTACCATCTTTTAGACGAAATTTAATTTTTGTTTCTTATTTGGATAAATTCGGTTATTCTTGTTCATTTGGAAACAATTAGTTTACTTTGTCTTTGAATTCAAATAAAATTGGAACTGGTTTGCTTTCAGTTTATGATCATCTTTATGTCCTTGATATTGTTTCTAATTAACATGAAAGTTTAAATGTTGAAAATCGTGGTACTAATCGTAAATTAGATAATGAAAATTCAGGAATTTTATGGCCAAACGACTAGGTCACATCTCTAGAAATAGAGTTGAGCGACTTGTGTCAGACAAAATCTTGGATTCTGTGGATTTCATAGACTTTAATGTCTGTGTTGAATGCATTAAGGTTAAATAGACTAAATAGAAGAAATTGGGTGCATATAGAGCTACAAAAGTCTTAGAATTGATACATACAAATATTTGTGGGTCATTTCCTACTCCGTCTTGGAATGGTCACAATATTTTATATCATTCATAGACGATTACTCTAGATATGCATATCTATTTCTCATTCATGAAAAGAGCCAGTCTTTGGACGTTTTCAAGTCGTTTAAAGCCGAAGTTGCGAGTCAACTAGGCAAACGAACTAAGCACATCAGATCTGATCGTGGTGGTGAATACTACGATCGATATGATGGATCTAGTAAACACCGTTCAGGTCCATTTGCCAAGTACCTAGAGGAGTGTGGAATAGTCCCACAGTACACCATGCCAGGATCACCTAGCATGAATGGTGTAGCTGAAATACGAAATCGAACTCTTAAGGACATGGTAAAGAGTATAACTTGTCATTCTACTTTACCAGAATCACTCTAGGGAAAGGCACTAAAGGCGACATCATATATTCTTAATAGAGTACCAACTAAAGCAGCTACAAAGACACCTTATGAGCTTTGGACTGGTAAAAAACCAAGTCTAAAGCATTTTCGTGTCTAGGGATGTCCAGCTGAGGCTAGGCCTTACAAGCCATTTGAAATGAAACTGGATCCGAAAACAGTTAATAGCTACTTTATTGGTTATTTTGAGTGATCCCGAGGCTATAAATTTTATGATCCCAAATTAAAGACAATCTTTTAGGCGGGAATAGCCATATTCTTTGAGGATATTGAGTTTGGGGGAGAAATACGGTTTATAACATTGTCTTTGAGGAAGAATTGGTCTCAGTTCCTGAGCAAGTTACTACAGTCGTTTCTAATGACACGAATACCGATCCTCAATTAGATAATGTTGTTCAACCTCTCCAGAAAGAACATTTGTTCATGAGGAACAAACTCATCATCCTCAAGAACCTGGACAACAAGATCAAGTGCCTTTAAAGCGATCCACTAGAGAGAGAATGAACGCCATATCAGATGATTATGTGGTGTTTCTTCAAGAACATAAGGAAAATGATAGTATGGTGGATAATGATCCAATCAAAGTCTGTCATGCTCTCAAAAGTTCTAACTTGGAAAAGTGGATTGAGGCAATGAATGAAGAGTATAAATCTATACAAGATAATAATGTTTGGGAACTTATCCCATTACCAGAAGGTAAGAAATCCATCGGTTGCAAATGGATAATAAAAACCATACGGGATTCTAATGGTAATGTGGAGAGGTATAAAGCACGTCTTGTAGCTAAATGATATACTCAAAAGGAAGGGATTAACTGAAAGTAATATGCCTCTTATGTAATATTTTAAGAGTCACGAGTTTAAATTGTAATTATTAATAGCTTAATAATTATTTAAGAAACGAAAAACAAGTTTTCGTTATCAGAACACACAATCGAAACCCTAGCCATCAAAAGAAAAACGAAGAACGAAAACAGTTTTTCGTTCTTCCCGTATTCCGCATCAACGCAGAAAGCAGATCCGATCTCAGTGTGGATACGCGTAGAGGGCTTGCGTTATCAAGTCTTGTATCCGACAATCACACGTTCAACGCTATAGGTATTACAAAATTGTTTCTAAATATGTTCTTTGTTGAAATCCCGAAAAACCAATCGCTATACATGACTAGATCTCATATTCTGGTTGATAAAACACGTTTCCGCATCCAAATCAACCCTTTAGTGGTATCAGAGCGTCTGGTCGTCTGTCTAGGATTTGATTTTGGATTTTTGTGTGAAAAATCAGATCGAAAAACGAAGAAGTCGCGCGTGCACGCGAAAAGAACGTGCAATCGCGTGAAGGAGAAGGAGGAACCCATAGGCGGCGGTCAGAACCCTATCCGCCCTTGCGAGCATCGTCGGTGCGGGCGGATGGATGGTGCGTAGCCAGTGGGCGCCGTCGACGGTGCGCGAACGCCGAACACGAGCGCGCAGACAGAGGCGACGCTGCGCACGGCCAGGCGCGAGTCGATACAGGAGTGCGACGGACGGCGAGGGTCGAGCGGGAAAGGGCGAACAACGGGGTTAGGGTTTTCAGAAACCCAAATCGCCTCTTCGCCCGAGCAGTTTTTCGTAGTCGCCCGATGCCGGAGAGTGACGGTCGGTCCAATGCGCCTGTTAGAATTTGAGTGTTTAACAAGAGAATAAGATGTTTGTAGAACTAAGAGAATAGAAAGAAGAATTAGGAATAAACTTTAATTCATTCCATGAGTTTAAGCATTACATAAGTGGTTCTATATATAGAGACCATGAGCTGAATTTAAACTACAATTAGAGGTAAACAAGTACAACATAATTAATAGCTTGCTTGCTGAATTTTCCTCATCTTTCACGGCTAAAGAGGAGAAAGGGACAGCTCCTTGTTGCTTGGTTTCTTGAGTTGCATATGTGATTCTAATTACTCAAAAATAACAATATT
>CM071867.1:18154721-18167185 GCA_036759665.1 Gynandropsis gynandra
TCCATTTCCCTTTCCGATCCACCCGTCGCACACACATGAGGAATGGAGACGTCAAAGCTTAAAGACGTTAAATAAGAGATTTCTGGGAGGCAACCCAGCTGTTTGCTTTTATTTTTCTTAGTTTTTAGTTTGAGACTCGGTTATTCGCTTTCGATTTATAAAAAACAGAAAAAACACAAAAAATACCACCACAAACGTGCTTCACTTCCCTTACCCTCCATCGGAGCTTCACGTCGAGGACGCCGTTCAATTCAAGTCTGGGGGAGCACCTCACGTTTGTCAGATGATTTTGCTTCATTTTTCTTCATTTTCCCTTTGATTTTGTAGTTTTTAGGTTATTTTGTAGTTTTTAGTTTGTTTTTGTTTTCATGAGTCAGAGTCGTCCCAGGCAGTTGTCCGGTGCCACGTTTTGAGATGAACCCTGAACCTAGAATGCTTAAGAAGTTGGCCTTTTCCGTGAGATTTTGCATCTTTGAGCTAGGTTTTCCCTAAGCGTTAGAGTTTATTCGTCGGCTGAAAAACAATATGTCGTAGTTCTTTGGGAATCCTAGGTTGTTTGTGGGGGGTTTAGACGAGGTTGCTAGGCTAGTTTATCGTTTATTCTCTCTATCCAGATGGTCATACTTCATATAGACGATGCTTTACTTCTTGTTTATGAGTATTATTAGATCGTATGAAATCGAGCTCATTTTGCAGATTAAGAGTGCATACTAACACTCCGCTGTCGATAGAAATAATGCCTAAAACGCATGATCTAAAATCGATATGAGTGCATCGACCTTGATACTCTTTCGATGGCTCGTGTCTAAGTGGTGGGTTGGCGATCATCTTTCTATATCCTAAGGGCAATGGCACAAATAAAACGTCGCCTACTCCGCTGCACTCTTGAACGAGATGTATGAGTATACCGTCATCGGTAGTCTGGGTCTAAGTAGAGGTTGGATCCCTTCAAATCTGACGTCCTAGAAGCCTAGTGTGTATGCAAAGAAAAGGAAAAAAAAGAAAAAGAAGTCATAAAAAGAAAATAAAAAGAAAGAAAAAAAGAGAAAGAAAAAGATAAAAAAAGGAATAAAGAAAGAAAGAAGCTCGGAAAAGAAACAAGTTTCCTTGGTTGTTCTAAGTTTAGCATTGTCTGAAGTCTTGTTTGGTGGAGAGAGTTACGGTGGCTTGTTTAGTTCTCCTTTGATTAACTTTCTCATGGGTAGCCTTGGTGAACCTAGGATGAAGACTGAAAACTTAATTAGGCCGAATTTGCTCTCGACGTGCTAGTTGATCGGTTAGGTTCGCTTTAGCGGTATTTCTATGAGAAAGGGGAATTCTCGTATTTTGTATACCCCACGTGTTCCATGTTTACGTTTGCTTAGGGACAAGAAAACATTCAAGTCTGGGGGACTTTGATCATCTCGTTTTCATACGTATTTCTTGCACGATTTTTTAGATGTTTATGATATATATGCGATGCTTTACGTATGATTCCATATCCGTTTTACTTGTTTTCGTGTTTTCATGTTCTTACAGGTTTTATGCGTATTCGGTTCATTTCGAAGCTAAAGGACGTGCACGAGACAAAGTACCAATATCGAGGATCATTACGGGACAAACGGGAATGGTGATATCAGGATACAAACATGAGTAAATGAAGTAAAACTAAGCAAAACTACTCTTCTATCAGCTATGCACGGTCAGCATCCAAAGAATCATAAATCGGAGAAGAGAAATGGAAGCAATGGCTGCTTAGAAAAAAATGGAAACAATGGCCGCTTACAAAAATGGAAACTTTCGGTGGTTGGAGCAAAAATGGAAAATTTCGGTTGCTAGAACAAAAGTAAGAAGATCACGGTTGGAACATGAAAAGGAAACATGGTTTATATAAAATAGGAGCAAGTTGCTAGAACAAAATGTAAACTTCCAACCGCCTACACAAAAATGGAAAGATTGCCGCCTACACTAGAATTGGAAACACCAACCGTCAAAGATAGAAAATGGAAATGGCTGATAGAAAAGTTAAAAGATATACAAGAACAAGAGAGAAGGCAGGAAAGCAAAGAGGAAAAGAAGGAAAAAGGAAAAGGAAATTGTTGCTACACAAGAGGAAAAGGAAATACAAGCTGATGAAGAAAATAAAAACCGAAAAAATGGAGACTAGTGAAAAAGGAAATTTAGCAAAACAAGAAAATGAACGTGTTGGCTACTTAAACCAAATGGAAATATGGTTAAAGAGGAACGGAAAGAGGAGAAAGAGGGAAAAAAGGGGAGAGCTTCAGCAGCCTAATTCGTACAGAAACGAAGAGAAAAAAGACAGAGCACACGTAGAGAGAAGAGGAAGGTTCTTGCGAAGGAGACTTATGAGGAGCATTGGAGATCAACTTCACACTTCGGTTTCGTTTGGTTTTCATGTTTCTTAGGCCTTCTATTTCGTTTATGATTGTTCACGGACGCATGAGCGAGTAGTTTGTTTGTTCTAGGAGAAGGGATCAGCCCTTGGCTATCTCGGAACCACTTTCGATTTATCTTTGAATGCATCTTCCCGTTTTCGTTTATTTATTCTTTATTTGAGTGCTTAATTTACTTTTGTTTGCGATGACCATGTAGATGCATGTGTTAGGGGTTAGGAGAAGGACCGAAAGGAGAATTCTAGTCCTAGAAGATCAGGTTTAGAACAACCGAGGTTGGGCCACGAAAGTAGGGTAGCAGCGGTTGAGGGTAAAACGGATGAATCACAGATCTTATGGGTTTAGATCAAGGTGTCAGCCACGAAAGTAGGGGATAACTTGACTAGATCATAGGCCTTGAGAGAGGGTAGACATCATATTTGGATCGTCTGCGTTAGATAACTTGACTGGGATTGCATGGTAGATAGGTTGATTGTTGGTTTCGGTAGTCTTGTGGTGAAAGTGGATTCCTGGAACGTTTGTCTCATCGTTAAGAGCTAGTTTATTTACTTAGTTTGTTTTTAGTATTTCATTCTTAAAACCATATTTCGTTCGTGAGCAAGTTTGATTCGTAGTTCGAGTTTAAGTTACGTTGCATAGTATCTGTGGGATCGACACCTGAAGTACTACACACGTGTCGTGCACTTGCGGGTGGTTTAGGTTATTTGTTTAACTTTGATAATGCATCAAAATGTCCTTGTGAAACGAGAATAATTGTCAATAAAAATCACATAATAACGAAATCCATGAATTAACTTAACACGAGAGGCTCCCCATAAGTCATAGTGAAGCAGTTCTAAAGGTTTTTGAGCATGAAATGAACTAGAAGAAAAATGAAGTTTAGAGTTCTTGGAAAGTTCAAAGAGTTGCAGAAATTTAAAGACCGTAGACTAAATTTGATTTTTCCACTTGACTACAGCTAATATAAGACCTCTTCACTCGCATGGCCACGGCTTAGATGCCAATTGTCCTCTGTTGTAACCTTGTGTCTGATAGAGTAGAGTGCTTGTGCTGCTGAAGTGTCTAGTGTATAGAGACCATTAGTTTTGTGGCCTTTGGCTAGAGTGACCTGAGTTGTCAGATCCTTGATAAACACATTGTTAGCATCAAATACAATGTAACAGGGATAATCTGATGTAAGTTATGACACGGATAAAAGTGATTTACACAATGAAGGAACTAATAAAACATTGTGCAGAGGTAATGTACCTATTGTTGAGGTCAGTGAGCTTGATCCAATATGAGTTATAGGAAGATATGACCCATCACCTACCATGACATTGTCTGTACCAATGTATGCTTGAGCCGTCTGGAGGTTGTTGATGTTGTTAGTCATGTGAGACGTTGCTCCAGAATCCGGATACCAGTGAGAGAGAGATGTATCTGTGGTAACTTGAGTGTGCAGGGCTTGAGAGATGTCTGTGTCTTGGTAGGAGTTGTCAAATCTATGCCAATATTTTAGTGCATGATGTCCAGAACGACCACAGGGAGCAGAGTAAATCTGCTGTGTGAATCCCCTTCCTCTGGATGAAAAAGACTGTCTACCTCTTGAGTTATAATTGCGGTTTGAGGCTCTGTAATATGTTATGCATCCTCTTGAGTTGAAGTTTCTTGAATGGTGATAAAAAGGTATGGTTTCAGAGGGGGGTTCAGATGCTTGTGTTTGGGTATTGAAGGCTTGATTATGGTTTAGTTCAGGTGGCTTATGGGATCTGGATTGCAGGGTGATACTGATAAGCTGACTCACTACATCCTCATATGTTGGAAAGGGAGGTCGGTGCATTGAAGTATAAATGACAGTGGTAAAGAAATCATATTCTTTACCTAAACCTTGGAGAAGTCTAAAGATTTTCATGTTTTCTGGTACAGGTTTTCCAATGGAATGCAGGTGATCACATATAGATTTAAACTCTCTCAAGTATTCTGATGTAGTCTTACCATCAATAGTTAGGAGTTGCAAAGATGCCAGTAGGTCAAACTCCCTGGAGATGGATGTTTCATTGAAGTTCTTGGGTAGAGCTCTCCATACGTCAATGGAGTTTTCAAAGCCAATAACCAGTCCGAAGACCTCTGCTAACAAGGTGCTACAAAGCCAAGACTTTATGAGTCTATCTGTTTTTCTCCATGAGAGGTAAAGTTGGTTTGGTGTTTCTGCGACAACATCTCCGTTTGTGATGGTAAGTGTGGGAGGTGGGGAGATAACTTCTCCGGTGATAAACCCAATCAAATCCTGTGAAGTAAAGAGGGATTCAAATTGAGTTTTCCACTGAAGGTAATTTGAATCGTCTAGTTTAATGGTAACAAAGTTGGAGATGTTGACATGGACAGGGAAAGGAAAATTATCAGGCTCTTCCATGGTTACAGCAGAAGGTTGAGCTCAAGGATTTTTGCAAGGCTCTGATACCATAGAGCCGAGAGAGGAAAGAATAAAAAGAAGATTTCATTCACTTGGTTTTTGCTTTCTTTACATTGTTGCTCAATAATTTCAGAATGCTTGGTGTCGTTGGTGAGCAGTTCTTTGTCGTCTGATGTATTGCTGTTGGTGGCTACTGTGGGCTGAGATGATAAGGCTTCAGAGGGCTTTGTCTTGGGCCTCTTGCTCAGGTTGAGGGGATTGATGACTGATTCTGTTTTGGCCTCTGTTCTGGTGCTGGTGAAGCAGCTCGTGGATGGTGAAGTAGACTGTTTTGTTGATAACTTCTTCATGCCAGTATTCCAATGAAATACTCGCCAAAGTAATGCTCTGAAACATTCTTATTGCAATTTTAGACATCCTTATCAACACTCATACACAACCTGCCCAAAGTTAAATTTATTTTTTTTTTCCTTTTTACATGCTGGACAATATGGAGCAAGAACTCGAGAAACTGCTTGACAATGTGATGACTACATGCAGGTATTTCTGATTTCATAGGCAAGCGTTTATTCAAGATTTCTATATCATATAGTTGATGCTTTCGTGTGTGTTCCACAGTATGATGTACTGTTATTGATTATTACGTTTCTCATTGGTCACTTAAAAATAGTTGTTAACTCTAAATCACAAACCTATGACCCGTGATGAAAAGTACGATATTCAGAAAGCAATTAAGGAATTAATCGTGGGGAATCTTGACCATGTTGCTGCAATCATTCGAAACCATTATTTAGCATCGGGGAAATATTTCTCTGATGAGGTTTCAGTTGACCTAGAGAAGGGGGTAAGATGCTGAAATCTTTTGTGGATCTACTTTAGTAGTTCATATTTATAGAATACAAAACCGTTTAAACAAATGTTTTCCAGGACAATATAATGCTCTAGAGATTGTATTTCTGTGTTCAAGCAGTCAAGAGTGCCCAAAAGCTGGCAACCTAGAAAAACTTTACGGTAAATATTTCACATTCTGTCTCCCCTCTATAGTGATATGAAAGACAAGGAGAAAATATGGGTTTCATGAGAAATAAAGTTAGAGGGTTTAGCTTGACTTACGTTTCCTATTAACTACATTAGATTTGAATTACATTTCCCTATTGTACCCTTCTCACCGGCTAAACGCATCAAATGTTTTGTTGACATAGTAAACTCATTAGGACATTTAATTATTCTAAAAAAAAGACCAACAACAACTTAATGGGTTTTCCCTCGCTCATTAGCATCTTTAATTATTCTAAATGAGGTTGTAACAACATTTTTGAATCATTTAATTGCTTTTTGTTGGCCATTAAATTGGAAATATTTCGACAATAGCAAAAGAAATTGAATGTGGAATGAGGTCTTGATTCAAAATGTATGGTTGTATATGTATTGAACAATTTGTGTCAAAATTATGTAAAGCATAGGTAATGACTGAATCAACTGATGGCAGTATGAATGGACCAAATGTGTTCAGTTACTACCGATCTCAAGTGGCAAAACATTTGTTTGAAGAAGATACCCCATTTCATGATCCACGGGCTAAAGAAAGGACTTCTGTTGGCACTATAGGAGCTATGATGTCAGATCTCAGAAAAGAAAAATTTAATGTTTTACTAAGGAAGTGCGTGAAGGATTTCAATCAAGTGGCTGATGAGATACACTGAAATTATAATTTGGATCTCATATGCTCAAGTACGTTGTTAGACCTTAGATTTAACGTAGGGTTTTTGTGATTTGATTCATTTTAAGATGCTGGAAACTATTCGCTCCTTGAACGAATTTCAATCTCTACTTCGAAACAAAAGTTTATCGCCCTTGCTTATTTCAGCAGGTGAAGATGTGAGACACTATTATGCTTGGATGTCTGTTTTCTAAAGGTTGAGAGGCACTAGCATGTAAACAAAGTATTCATGTTAATTTTTCTTTAGATATATGTCTTTGTAATTTAATTTTCACGTTCGTATTTGTTCCTTTGGCTGCAGGATGTCGAATCATTTTTAGCTTCTGACAACAGCTTCTTCGGGAGGAAGAGAAAAATTATTCCAACGAAATACTCGCCAAAGTAATGCTTTGAGATATCCTTATTGCAATTTTAGACTCCTTATCAGCACTCATATACAACCTGCCCAAAGTTAAATTTATTTTTCTTTTGCTTTTGACAAGCTGGCCAATATGGAGCAAGAACTCGAGAAACTCCTTGACAATGTGATGATTACATGCAGGTATTTCCGATTTTATAGGCAATCGTTTATTCAGGATTTCTATATCATATAGTTTATGCTTTCGCGTGTGATCCACAGTCTGATGTACTAGTATTGATTATTAGGTTTCCAAATGGTCACTTATAAATAGTTGTTAACTCTAAATTACAGACCAATGACCCATGATGAAAAGTGATGAGCGGAAATTTGAGTTATATATTTTCCTAGACCACCTCACCGCAAGTATACGGATCGTGTAGTACCAGGGTCGATCTCTAGGGACTAAAGCAGCAAAAAACTAAGAATAACACTAAACTAAGACGGATGGAAGTAGATGGAGATATAGTCCTAAATACCTAAAAACTAAGCTAAGTGGTGAGAAGGATGGTAGGTTTGGATAAACATGGATATGATGAACACTACAGGTGTCGGGATACCGAGAATCGTATGGATGAAGCAACTAAAGATCATAAACCTATCGAATTATCTTGAGAACGGGAAATTCATGCCCTAAGGTGAGGAGTGATTCTTCCGAGCCTAAAACTCCTAACCATGAGTACGTGCAACCCTACCTTCCAGCAGTGATTAACCCGTACCATGGCAGCTTTACGAACGCAATCCTAATTCCTAAGGCGACTAACCGACCGGTCAGATTCTCATTAGCCGAACTTAACATACAACTTAACAGATCCGGATTCATCCTTTAACCTTCAAGCAAAATCTGAATTCCTATGTTACTGAGCGGGCCGCACTAGTATAAGAATGATAATGATAAGTGTAGAACCGAATATCAAGATAAAATCAATAGATCTAAGCATCAACGCATAACATTGTTCATCCGTTACAATCCGATATCCCTAACCCATAGTTGGGAACCTACTCACTCATGGAGAATACAGATAACAGAGATAACACAACCCTAAACATGATAGACTCTAGGAAACTCGATGCCTCGATCTTCCCTATTGTGTTACCGATGTAAGGATTGATGCTTCTCTTCTTCTCCAGCATCTCCCAAGCCTTTCCTGATGTTTTCCAAGCCTTTCCTTGCCCTCTACGTCGCCCCCTTTGCTCTACATCTGTTTTGGTCTATAAATTAGGTCGTTTGAATGCAAGATCTAGTCGGTTGCGAGAAACGCGGCCCGCTCGGGCACCACTTCTACCCGGTCGTGCAGAGGCACGCCCGATCATGTTCTTCGTCTCGCCCGATCGGGCATCAACACCCGATCGTGAGGTTGAGCGGCTCGAGTCGTGCAAACTCTCTGGGAATTTTGCGATGAAATAACACCCGAGCGGGTATCCTTGTTGCGCCCGATCGGGTAAGGCTACCCGATCATGTTGCCTTTGTGCCCGGGTCGTGCAAGGTGTGCGAATAAAACCCCATAGTTTTTACCCGAGCGGCTGGACCATGGTGCCCGACCGGGCACCCTTGAAACCTTGATTTTTCTCTTTTCCACTCGTTGCTCGGGTGTTCCTTTGAGTTCAGAGGCTTGATCTTGGCTCCGAGTGAATTTATCTTCAAAGTGCGTGGTTTTGCTCAGGAATTCGTCTTTCTAAGCTCATTTAGGCCTTGTCGCCTAAAAACCTGAAAACCAACAAAACGGGCGTATGTAACTCATAATCGTATCGGATATGTAAATCTATCTATAAAATATATACGAAAATGGCACTAAAACCTAACCTAAAATTGATACACTTTCAGTGTTATTAAAAAGCGAGATCTTAAGGAAGCAATTAAGGAATTACCCGTGGGGAATCTTGACCATGTTGCTGCCATCATTCGAAGCAATTATTTTGCATCTCGGAAAGATTTCTCTGATGAGGTTTTAGTTGACCTGGAGTAGGGGGTAAGATGCTTAAATCTTTAGTGGATCTACTTTAGTATTGTATATTTATAGAATACAAAATCGTTTAAAAAAATGTTTTCCAAGACAATATAATGCTCTCGAGATTGTATTTCTTAGTTCAAGCAGTCAAGAGTGCCCAAAAGCTGGCAACCTAGAAAAAAATGTACGGTAAATATTTCACATTCTGTCTCCCCTCTATAGTGATATGAAAGACAAGGAGAAAATATGGGTTTCATGAGAATTAAAGTTAGAGGGTTTAGCTTGACTTACGTTTCCTATTAACCACATTAGATTTGACTTACGTTTTCCTATTGTACCCTTCTCACCGGCTAAACGCATCAAAGGTTTTATTGACATAGTAAACTCATTAGGACCTTTAATTATTCTAAAAAAAAGACCAACAGCAACTTAATGGGTTTTATCTCGCTCATTAGCACCTTTAATTATTCTAAATGAGGTTGTAACAACATTTTTGAATCATTTAATAGCTTTTTGTTAGCCATTGAATTAAAAATATTTCGACAACAGCAAAAGGAGTTGAATGTGGAATGAGTTCTTGATTAAAAATATGGGTTGTATATGTATTGAAGAATTTGTGTCAAAATTATGTGAAGCAGAGGTAATGATTGAATCAACTGATGGCTATATGAGTGGACCAAATGTGTTCAGTTACTACCGATATCAAGTGGCGGAACATTTGTCTGAAGAAGATACCCCATTTCATGATCCACAGGCTGAAGAAAGGACTTCTGTTGGCACTATAGGAGATAGGATGTTAGATCTCAGAAAAGGAAAATTGAATGTTTTACTAAGGCAGCGCGTGAAGGATTTCAATCAAGTGGCTGATGAGGTACACTGAATTATACTTTGGATCTCATATGCTCAAGTACATTGTTAGACCTTAGCTTTAACGTAGGCTCTTTGTGATTTGATTCATTTTTAGATGCTGGAACCCGTTCGCTCCTTGAACGAATTTCAATCTTTATTTCGAAATAAAAGTGTATCGCCCTTGCTTATTTCAGCAGGTGGAGAGGTGAGACAATATTTTGCTTGGATGTCTGTCTTCTGATAGCTTTAGAGGCACTAGCATGTAAACAAATTATTCGTGTTCAATTTTCTTTGGATATATGTCTTTGTAATTTACTTTCCACCTTCGTATTTGTTCCTTTGGTTGGAGGATGTAGAATCATTTTTGGCTTCTGACAACAGCTTCTTTAGGAAGAAGCGAAAACTTATTCCAACGAAATACTTGCCAAAGTAATGCTCTGAAACAGCTTTATCTGATTTCAAGAATTTTATCTGATTTCAAATATTGCTGATTATGATGAATCTTATGATGTGGTGTTGAAATCTTTGTTATGAGTGTTGTTTCTATGATTCACATAACACTCTTACTCTTGATGTTTTTATTTATCACTTGGGGTACGTTGTTCTGTTTCAGCCATTGAAAATATGATGAAGGACCTTAAGGTGGATCCTCTTGCCAAGATCACAAGCTCTGGCACTGAGACAATAACCTTCAATTTCTTTATTTTCTTGAAAAAAAGTCTGTAACTTGGGAGAAATTGTGAAAATCAATGTGCATTCGGGTTCCGATATCGTAGAAGCGACGTAAGAGATACTTGTGGGGGAAGATCTATAGTGGAAAAAAATCCAACTGATGAGCGGAAGCAATCGGATTTATTTGAGGAAGGGTATGAAGAAAGACCATAGCTTCATAACAACCCGTGAAGAAAGGCTATATCTTAAATTTGAGGTATTTGGATACTGAATGTTCTAATGGATCAGCCAACTGTTTCAAAACCATTTTCTTTTGCTTATGTAGAACTCTCCTTGTCGTTTATCATGATGCCCTTTATATTCTTCTTTTGCTGATTTGGTTTATCATTGTCGTGAATCATTATTACATATGTTGTTGCTGCGTTTGATTCGTTGTGTTGATTTGTATTTCATTATGCTTCAAGGGCTCTCTCGCAAGACAGCAATAGACTTCAGCCACGTCAAATAGAAAACATAGTTCTCGCACCAGTTGCCTACTAAAATTGCCGTCTTCATGTGGCTGTGACGTTGGGACGATTCAACATTTGGACGGTTTTCCTAAGACCCTTCAACATTTGGACGGTTTTCCTAAAATGCTTACCGGTGAAAGATGTTGGATGGTTGTTGTGTCGACGGTTGTAGGATAGGTTATGGTTGTTGTTTGAAGGTTCTTGTGTCGACGGGTGTAGGATAGGTTATGGTTGTTGTTTGAAGGTTCTTGTGTCGATGGTTGTTGGTTGTAGTTCAAAGGTTTATGTATTTATGTAGTCGATGGTTTAGATTATGGTTATAGATGTTCTAAACAAAACATGCAATTTTGAACGTGTGCTTATTCTAAAAAAATAGAAACGACAATAATTCAATAGTAGTTATATAATTGCCATTTTGATCATTTTTGGTCATATGCATTTATCTGTTATTATAAAAAGAACGTTATGTAAGGTTGTCTACACACGACTAAAAACTAAATGTGTTTTTTACGTAGGCAGTGAGCTGGTCATATCGTAGTGAACTGCACCCAGATAATGGTGATTGATAACTTCTATTTTGTCATAGTATTTTAGTTGATTTTCGTAGTTAGTTCACCAAGCATTAAGCATCATTTAGTCCTCTTTCATCCCTTTTTCGTATATTTGCGGGAAAAGATTACATCGAACACGAACACGACCAAACACGAGCGAATACAAGCAATGGCCTTACACTACCTACAACTGCACGACCGGGCATACGACAAGGGAGAGAGTCACGGTCGATCACCATGCAATGCACGACCAGGCGGATGAGAAGATGAAGTGCCCGACCGTGCAGCACACAGTAGCACGACCGTGCAGAGCCATTAGCCCGAGCGAGCTCATCAAGAGAGCACCACAAGCCCAACTGTGCAACCACAGCCCGACCGATCTACTCAAGCAGCACGACAAGCCTGACCATGCAACTACAACATCCCAACCGGGATCTCCAAATAGACAACATCCCCGAATGTGCAGCAAGGCTCAAGCATGCATGAAGCCCGATCGGGCTTGGATCAGCTGAAGCGCCCGACCGAGCTCACTCTTGTGCCCGGTCAGGCACATTAAACCTGCGCGCTGCCATGAAGAAAAGGGCTTAGACGACGGGAAATAACAGAAAATATTACATGAAAGAATGGAAAGACTCGGAAAAAGAGGAAAAAGAAGAAAATAGAGTTTTGCCGATATGTAATGGAGGCTCATGCTTAATGATAACACTGAAAGTGTATCAATATTAGGATAGGTTTTTACACCATTTTCGCATGTATCTTACATCGATTCATACTTATCCGATACGGTTTCGAGTTTTACACACCCGTTTTCTTGGTTTTCAGGTTTTTAGGCGACAAGGCCTAAATGAGCTCATTATGAAGGATTCCCTGCCAAAACAACAAGAATTGACGTCATATCTACTCAGAGCTCCAGAACACAAAGGAACACCCGAGTAACGAGCGGAAAAGAGAGATTTCAAGGATACAAGGGTGCCCGATCGGGCACTATTCCTTCACCCGCTCGGGTAGAACCTACGGGGTTTATCCACG
>CM071867.1:18175168-18191413 GCA_036759665.1 Gynandropsis gynandra
CTATCAGCGGATATGCCCACATCACGGAATGGATAAGAAGTATCTTATCACGAGCTTTATCCAAGGTCTCCAAGAAACCACCCGGTTCATGATCGTGGCAGTGGGTGGTGATTCCCTCAGCAAGGGAAGGAGGCAAGAAGGTGGGTGACTACAACCGTGATCACCCATCCAAAGCGGCAGTAAATGAGTTAGGCATCGCCGACCCGGAATTAACGGACTTGAAGCAGCAAGTTGGCGAAATATACAGGATGATAGCTGGCCTTCATGTGGACCGACATGAAGTGAACTACGTCAACAATCGGCCCTACCAGCAAAATTACATCAAGAGCCATCCCAACCTCTCTTATGGCAACACGAGCAATGTAGCAAACCCGCAGGATTTCCAACCGCGGATGATGGCAAGAAACCAGAACCAAAGTTTCCAGCCGAGAGGGAGCGGCCAAGACTACGGCTATCAGCCTCGCGCACAATCTTCAGGTGACTCTGAAATTCTTTCTATGCTCCAATTGATGCATCAAGAGCAGAAAAGCGCGCTTGGAGGGATTAGGGCTGAGCAAGAGAATATGAGGAAGAGAATGGACGGGTTCCAGACACACTTCCGTGGTTGCGAGAGAAGAGCCTTTAGCCATTACAAAAGAGCAACCCAGCACTCAAGGCGTGGAAGAGAAGAGGATCGAGGAGGAAGAAGAGAGGGAGTTGCCCTACGTAGCACCTCCCCCGAGGGTACCACCCTTACCCTTTCCGCATCACCAAAGGAAGCAGAGCGACGATGCCCAATTCACCAAATTCGTAGAACTCCTACGGAAGCTGCAAGTCACCATCCCTTTCTACGATGCACTCATGAAGATGTCATCCTACGCAAAATTCCTCAAAGACATCATAACAAGGAAAAGGACCGTAGACAACGAGATGGTGATGGTCACGAACTCACTCATACAACCACCGACCTTGGCTAAGAAGATGCCCGATCCAGGTAACTTCGTCATTCCCTGCAAGATCTATGACTATGAGATTGAACATGCACTAATTGACATCGGAGCGAGTGTGAGCTTGCTACCATTATCTCTTGTTGAAAAGCTTAATCGAGTAGGAGATCTTCAACCCACACGCATGCTAATCACCCTAGCCGACCAATCTGTAGGAAATCCCGATGGCATATTGATGAATGTCGCGGTGCAAGTTGGAAGTTCTGGTTCCCCGCTGATTTTGTAGTGCCCGATATGGAGATAAACCCGAGGATTCCCATCATTTTGGGAATACCATTCCTCAACATGGCGAACATGGTTATATACTGTGCCGAGGGAAGACTGGTCATGAAGTTCGGAGATGAATCCATAGAATTCAAGCTTGATGAAATACTCAAGAAGCCGTACATGCCCGAACCTGTGATGCATATCGACACGGTGGATGAATTAGAAGAGGAAATTACACATGAGTATCGGATCATCCACCCCATGGAGATAGCACTATCAGCGTGTAGCGGAAGCACATTTTAGTCATCTCAAGACGTGGAAGAATGCATAAACCTCATGGAGAAGTTGATCAAACTCGAATCCAACATGGACCCGAGCGGTCAGAACACGGAGCCCGACCGGGCTCAACGACTACAGAAGTACCCGCACGGGCAAGACCACAGCCCGACTCGGGTACCACTCACGGGGATAAATGGCACAAATTTTACCCCGAGCGGGTTAGTCATCGAGCCCGATCGAGTAGAGCAGATAGACAGGAACCCGCCTGGGCGACCTCACAGCCCAACTCGGGTAGGTCCTACGGGGGTAAAAGACACAATTGTTAACCCGACCGGGTTAGCTGATGAGCCCGACCGTGTAATTCTTCTTCCACCTTGCTCTACATCTCCTACGCCTTGTATCGCCCACTTTCACATAGATCCCGACTAGAGCGCCGAGAAAGCACCCAAGGTTGAACTTAAACCCCTTCCGCAGGGGCTTAGGTATGAGTTTCTTGGTCTCAATTCTACATACCCCGTGATTATCAATGACGCACTTGATAGGACACAAGTCGAAAAACTCCTTTGCGTACTCAAGAGATATCGAGCCGCCATCGGTTATACACTGGAGGACATCAGGGGTATCGATCCCCAGATTGCACACACCGCATCCATTTGGAAGATGAGTCGAAGTCATCCATATAATGTCAACGCCGACTCAATCCCAACATGGGGGAGGTAGTCAAGAAAGAAGTGATGAAGCTTCTAGATACTGGTATCATATACCCCATCTCCGACAGCACTTGGGTCAGCCCGGTACAAGTGGTACCAGAGAACGGAGGCATCGCCGTCGTCCCAAACCAAAACAACGAGCTCATTCCTACACAGACGATAACAAGATGGCGGATGTGCATAGATTACCGAAAACTGAATAAGCACACCAGGAAGGACCATTTCCCTTTGCCTTTTATTGATCAAATGCTTGAGAGGTTAGCGCTTCACTCCTATTTTTGTTTTCTTGATGGCTATTCAGGATTCTTCCAGATCCCGGTTCACCTAAATGACCAAGAGAAGACGACATTCACTTGCCCACATGGGACGTTCGCCTACCGCCGGATGCCATTTGGCTTATGCAATGCACCCGCCACGTTTCAAAGATGCATGACTTCCATCTTTTCTGATGTTAATGGCGATATTATGGAGGTGTTCATGGATGACTTTTCATTCCATGGCTCCTCCTTTGATTTGTGTCTAACCAATCTTTGTAAAGTTTTAGAGAGGTGTTTGCAAGCGAATCTTGTGCTAAATTGAGAGAAGTGTCACTTCATGGTATGGGAAGGAATTGTTCTAGGGCATAAGATCTCAGAAAAGGGGATTGAGGTCGACAAGGCTAAGATTGAGGTGATTGAGAAGCTACCCCTTCCTAGAAATGTCAAAGCAATCCGTAGCATCCTTGGGCATGCGGGGTTTATCGAACGTTCATCAAGGAATTCTCCAAGATTTTCAAACCGCTCACCGACCTCTTGAGTAAAGATGTTGTGTTCGAGTTTAATGAGGAATGTCATGTTGCCTTTGAGAAACTCAAGAAAGCGTTGATTTCGCCCCCTATCATCCACCCTCTGGATTGGAAGCTCCCTTTTGAGCTCATGTGCGACACAAGTGACTACGCTGTGGGGGCTGTATTGGGAAAACGAAGGGATAAAGTTATGCATGCCATTTATTATGCCAGCCGTACTTTAGACGATGCTCAGTGCAATTACTCCACTACGGAGAAAGAGCTGCTCGCCGTTGTATTCGCTTTCGAGAAATTTCGCTCCTACCTTGTTGGATCCAAGGTAATTGTCTACTCCGATCATGCAGCGCTGAAATATTTGATCAACAAGAAGGATGCGAAACCAAGGGTTATTCGGTGGGTCCTAGTCCTTCAAGAATTCGATTTGGAGATACGCGATAGAAAAGGGACAGAAAACAGCGTTGCCGACCACTTGTCTCGCCTTGAGATTTTCGATAAGATCCCAATAGACGACTCTCTTAGAGATGATGTTGTCATGGCCATAGACGGAACGCTTATTCCGTGGTACGCAGATTTCGTGAACTATCTCATATGTGAGATTCTCCCACAAGGCCTAAACCACAACGCAAGGAAGAAGTTCCTCCACGACATCAAGGCCTACTTTTGGGACGAGCCTTACCTATTCAAGCGAGGGATCGACGGTATATATAGGCGTTGCATCCCAGAAGAAGAGGTACCCGATGTGCTTTTCCACTGCCTTCTGACTATGCAGGATATTTTGCCGCCCCCAGAATTGCAGCAAAAGTTCTCCAAGCTGGATTCTATTGGCCTACGCTCTTCAGGGACGTTCATAGGTATGTCTCAGCTTGTGACGTATGTCAAAGGACGGGCAACATCTCTAGAAGGCAGGAGGGACCTCAGCAATATATCTTGGAAGTCGAACCATTTGATGTATGGGGCATCAACTTCATGGGGCCATTTCCTTCGTCTTACGAAAATCAATACATCTTGGTCGCTATGGATTATGTGACAAAATGGGTGGAAACACTAGCATGCCCGACCAACGATGCCAAGGCAGTCACCAAGCTCTTTAAACGAATCATCTTTCCTAGATTTGGCACTCCAAGAGTCGTGATTAGTGATGGAGGAAAGCACTTCATCAATCGAGTGATCAAGACACTATTGGCGAAATATGGAGTGAAGCACAAGATCGCCACACCCTATCACCCTCAGACAAGTGGCCAAGTAGAAGTATCGAATCGAGAAATCAAGTCCATCCTCGAAAAGACCGTCTCAAAATGCCGACGAGATTGGGCACTAAAGCTAGATGATGCAGTTTGGGCTTTTAGAACGAATTTCAAGACTCCGATTGGTATGACACCGTTTCAGCTCGTATATGGAAAAGCATGTCACCTCCCCGTTGAACTGGAACACAAGGCATATTGGGCCATAAAAACGCTGAATTATGACCTCAAAACTGCTGAGGAGAAGCGGGTTCTCCAGATTCAACATCTAGAGGAGATGCGACAAAATGCCTACGAGAACGCAAGGATTTACAAAGGGCGTTCAAAGAAATGGCATGCCAAGCACATTCTCCAACGCTCGTTCAAAGCAGGTGATCAGGTGTTTCTATTCAATTCCCGCTTGAAGTTATTTCCAGGAAAACTCAAGTCGCGATGGTCGGGACCTTTCACGATAAAAGGAATTTTACCGCATGGAGCCGTGGAATTAGACAACGGAATAGGGGGAACATTTTTGGCGAATGTGCAGAGAGTGAAGGCATATTGTGCTGATAGAGTAGAGGACGGAACAGGCAACTTACCTCTTTCCGACATTACACGCGTATGAAGACGTTAGGGTCGAGCTAAAGACCGTAAACAAGCGCTTCTCGGGAGGCAACCCGAACCCCATATCCTTCTTCCTCATCTTGATTTTATTTCTATTTTCGAACTGTTTTTTTTAGACATGGACAAATTTTTAGGACTTAGGATTTTAGTAGCCTTATGATTTTTGCTGCATGGTTTTCCTCGTATTTTTTTTTCAGTTTTTGCAGCAAATGCCCGGTCGGGCAGAAGATATCACCCACGTGGGCTAGGTCAAGTTCAAAGACGCCCGATCGTGCGATTTCATGCGACCCGTACGGGCACAGTGTGGATGCGTCACAAATTCGGACGTGTCACAAATTCGAGAAAGCAAAATACACCAGGTGTACTCGTTCTTACTTCATACATTTTCTCGAGTTTTTGGCATGCGAGTATCCCTCATAGATCTCGAACACCAGGACAGTGTTCCGTTCAGGTCTGGGGGTACTCTTTTAAGTGATACGATTTTTTTTATGAGTTACATATTTGCGATTAGGGTTAGGATTAGGAATAATAGATGGATACCTAGTACGATTTTTCGAGCTTTAGTCATTTTTTTCGACCTTTTCGGATCGTGAACAATAGTCTACGTTTGCTTAGAAGTCTGTTGGATACCGATTAGTCGAGTAGTTGTGTTTGAAGCCATGATCTATAGTTGAATTCACCTCCTAGGTTTCAGAAAAAAGTATTTATATCTCCGTGTATACCGTTTATCCCTTGCTTGTTTTATATATCTTTACCGTTCATGAGTCATTAGATTCCACACGCTTATACTCCGCTGTCATCTTGGATAAGTTTTTAACTATTTCAGATTAGCATTGACATGAGTACATCGAGATCGATGGTTCGGTCTAAGTGGTGGGTTGAGGCGCTATTCTACGCCCTAAAGGTTAGAGTGATGCGTAATCTAGAAAAAAATAAAACTCGAAAAAAAAGAATGTTCAATAATGCACCTCTTCACTCCGCTAAGGTCACACGACC
This sequence comes from Gynandropsis gynandra, assembly GCA_036759665.1. Classification (NCBI taxonomy): domain Eukaryota; kingdom Viridiplantae; phylum Streptophyta; class Magnoliopsida; order Brassicales; family Cleomaceae; genus Gynandropsis; species Gynandropsis gynandra. Next base: position 18,180,975 of record CM071867.1, read on the forward strand.
TTATGAGTGTGCCATAGGCAGTCTGGGTCTAAGTAGAAAGCCATTCCTCTTCGACTTCGACGTCCTAGGAACCAAGCGTGGATCTAAATATTGAAAAAAAAGAATAAGAACGAGAAAACGTGTTTAATGATATCAAAAGCTTAAGGAAATTGGTATGGAGATCACTTGGACGTTGTCTAGGGTTGTGAAATAGACTTAGATTTTTGGTAGGATTGCATGGCTCGGAACTTTCGGTTGATATAAGTCTAAACTCGGTACGTTTAGGCTTACGTTCATGTCACGCGTTGTTTTGCAGAATGAGTGACCCTTCGAATTTCTCGTGCTAGTATCCATCGTTATTAGATTCTTCTTATACTTGACTTTAGTTTTTTTGAGGACAAACAAAGTTTCAAGTCTGGGGGAGTTTGATAACACGTAGAATGTATCACTTTTAGGCTAGATATTCACATCGTTTTCGCATAGATTTCATAGCACGAGTTACAATTCCGATACGATTATTCTTTATATACGCCCTTTTTATTGGTTTTCAGGTTTTAAGGCGGCAAGGCCTAAACGAGCGTAAAAAGGCAAATTCTTGAATCAAACCGCACTTATTGAAGATACAATTCACTCGGAGCCAAATTTAAGCCACAGAACTTAATGGAACAACCGGGCATCAAGCGGAAAAGAGCTAAGGCATGAAATGAAGAGTGCCCGCTCGGGCACTAAGGCTACCCGTTCGGGCAAAAGCTACGGGGTTAATTACAACCATCTACACGACCGGGGCACGAAGACAACATGATCGGGTGACCATGCCCGCTCGGGCTGCAACAAGGTACCCGCTCGGGTTGCATTTAATCCTGAAAATCCCCGAGAGTTTACGCGACTCGGGCTAGTAGACCACGCGGTCGGGTGCTGATGCCCGATCGGGCTGGACAATTTACACGATCGGGCTGCCTTCAACACGACCGGGTAAGACGTGTACCCGAGCGGGCCGCCTTTCTCACAACAACCTAGATTTAGAGTTTGAATGAGCAAAATAGAGAGGAAGATCAGTTCCAGACATGGGAGGGGGACGACTAGGGCAAGGAAAGGCTTGGAAATCATCGGGAAAGGCTCGAGATACGCTGGAAAAGGAGAGAAGCATCAATCCGTAAATCGGTAACACGATAGGGAAGATCGAGGCATCGAATTTCCTAGGTTTTATCATGTTTAGGATTATGTTATCTTCATCGACAATAAATCCCATGAGTGAGTAAATTCCCAACTATGGGTTAGGGATATCGGATTTGAATGGATGTACAAGTTATGCGTTAATGCTTAGATCTATCGTATTGTTCTTGATATTCGGTTCTATAATCAACATCGTAAATGCTTATACTAGTGTTGCCCGCTCAGTAACTTAGGAATTCGTATTTTGATGGAAGGTTAAAGTATGAATCCGGAACCGTTTATTGTAGGTTAAGTTTGATTAGTGAGAATATGACCGTCGGTTAATCGATTTAGGAATTAGGATTGTGCGCGTAACGCTGCCGTAGTCACGAGTTAATCGCTGCTGGAAGATAGGATTGCACGTAACTATGGTTAGGAGGTTTAGGCTCGGTAGAATCACTCCTCATCTTAGAGCATGAATTTCCCGTTATCAAGATAGTTCGTTAGGTTTATGATCCTTCGTTGTTACATCCTTGCGATTCCCGATATCCCGAAACCCGTATTGTTCTTGATCGTCAAGTCTTCTGTATCCTTCTATTCGCTGTTATCATTTAGTTTTGTGTTTTAGATATTTACACCACGCCATCATCTATTTCACACCGTCTTGGTTGAGTGATATTTTTAGAACAGGTTGCATTAGTCCCTAGAGTTCGACCCTGGTACTACACGAACCGTATACTTGCGGTAGAGTGGTCTAGGAAATATTATTGCTTGAGTTTCCGCACATCAAACCACATCAAGTTTTTGGCGCCGTTGCCGGGGAATTGATTACGGCTTTAAAGTTAGGATACTTTTGGATTAGGACATAGTCCTTTCCGGAGTCTTATTTGTCCTTTTTTCGTATTTTTGCATCCTTTTGTCTTGAGTCAAATTCATTTACTTCTTGGAACTCACACGACTTTTGTGTTTTGTTTTCTTATCTCGTGCAGCTCACTCATGCATGAGAGGTACCGGAAGCATGATCTAGTTAATGATCCATATATCGATAGAACGCTTAGAGAATTAATGAGACAAACGAGAGCTAGTGCAAGCCAACCGGTCGAGAACACAGAAGTGCACCTAGACTTCCAACCCGAGATAGTAATCTAACCAAAGATTGTAGATAAGAGTGAAGAAGAGTTAATGGCAGAACGTCGAGACTTGAACATGCCACAAATCCAACGAAACGTGCCACAATTGCAACCAGCGGTAACATATGGATCATACACGGTCCCTAGGCATACACAACTCTTGTCATGAATAGGAGAGACGCTCGCGTTGAATTACAGCCGGTATTCATCCAAATGCTCGATAACGCAACGTTCAGAGGGAGACCCGCCGAGGATCCGAACCGCCATCTTACTGACTTTAAGATGCTGTGCAGAACTATCAGAACCAGAGACGAAATCTCGGATGTGAACATCATGCTAGATGCCTTTCCATTCTCAGTGAAGGATCATGCGCAAGACTGGGTGTATTCCCAACCGGCGAATTCCATACGATCATGGGAACAACTAGAAGAGAAATTCATGACGCGATTCTTCCCTCAGAGTAAAGCTCAGATCACCAAGAATCAAATCAACATGTTCGTTCAAGGGGCAGCTGAGAGTCTATACGAAGCAAGGGAACGATTCAAAGGCTATCAACGCCTTTGCCCACATCACGGTATGGATCAAGGTTATCTCATACATAATTTTCTGCAAGGAATCATGGATAACATGAGGATTCTGATTATAGCCGTCGTTGGAGGTTCCTTGAGTAACATCACATTTCCACAGATCGAGGACCTAATCGATCGAATGGTTGATGAAGGCAGCAATGCCGCTGGAGAATATAATCGCAACGCTCCAGCAAGGGTAGCTCATGTGAACGACACACATACTCTATATGCCGGTTTAGCCGAGATGAGGGATCAAGTCGCTGGTATTTACAACCTTCTATCTTAATCACGTCATCCACAATATTTAGAGCAATTAGAGGATCATGAAGTCCAAGGGTATAAGGATGTAAACTACGTGAGCAACAACCAGCCTTTGGAAAACACGTACAATCTCAGGTGGAGAAATCACCCAAATTTCTCCTACAAGAACTCCGACGGTGCATTGAACGCACAACAACTATCGCGAAACTTTCAGCCACGAGTAATGAAAAGGAATAAGAATTTTCAGCCAACGAACCAGCCCCAAACCCAGAATTACCAGCCACGTGCGTCTCCTCCTCTTCAACAAGAAGCTAACGCCAATATTACGTCTATGTTAGCTCAACTCTTACGAGGACAAAATATCTATACAATGAGACTAGAGGGATGAGAGCAGAACATGAAGAGGTAAAGAAACAATTTGTGGAGATGAAGACGCACCTAAAGATCTTGGATATTCAAGTTGCACAACTTCTTGCGAAATCCTTGTGAGCAAATCAACGCCATTCACTTAAGGAGTGGTAAGACAATGGATCAGCCTACTCATTCAATGTTTGAAAAGGGAGAATAATCTAGTACAGTAGCGGAAAAGGGAAGCAACGTCGAAGAGCACAAAGAGGAGGAAGAGGATCCGAAATACGTCGAACCTGAACCGAGGCCTCCTCTTTTGTCGTTCCCTCAACGCCAACTCAAAAAGAACGAGGATGCTCAATTTGCAAATTTTGTTGAGATGTTGAAGAAGATGCACATCACTATTCCATTCCACGAAGCATTGAAGAAGATGCCTTCATACGCCAATTCCTCAAAGACGTACTTGCAAACAAGCGAGATGTGGAGACGGAAACCGTCATGGTGACTAACTCGATGCTGCAGCCAAACCTACCCAAGAAGATGCTCGATCCAGGTATATTCGTGGTCCCTTGCAAAATAGGAGATTATGAAATTAACCATGCACTAATCGAAGTCGGAGCAAGCGTAAGCGTGCTACCATTGTCATTATACGAAAAATTGGATCTTACGGATAGTATGGATCTTCAACCTACACGAATGGTGCTCGCCATTGCTGATCGAAGCGTTAGAATACCCGAGGGCATGCTAGAAGACGTGCCTTTGCAAGTTGGGAAGTTCTTCGTCCGAGGGCATCCTCGGTAGGTCGTTTCTTAATACGGCCTAGATGATCATACATTGTGCTGAAGGTAGACTCACATTGAAATTTGGATATGAAGAAGTGGTGTTTATTTTGAACGACATGCTCAAACAGCCTTGTATGGTAGACTCGGTATTCTACATAGATGTCTTAGAGAAACTAGCCGAGGAAGTTATCGAAGAGTTCGGGAATATGGATTCTCTTGAGATGGCTCTTTTAGCAGCTGGAGAGGGACTTTATAATGACCCTAACGAAGTGAAACGTTACACAAAGTTGCTGGAAGAAGGAAGAACAAAAGTGATCCCGAACACCGAGCTAGACGCACTCCAAGCTGATTTCTATGCGATCCGAGCACAACAGGTCGTACCCCAAGAAAAAGATGGAAACGCGAGTTCAACCACTTCCGAGATGCCTAACAGCCAAACAATGCGTCCAAAACCTGACAGGAGTGTTGAAAAAGCCCCAAAAGTGGAATTTAAGCCCTTACCACAAGGATTGAGGTACGAATTCCTTGGGCTCGAATCTACTTATCCCATAATAGTGAATGATAACTTAGACGAATCCCAAATAGCACGATTGTTAGAAGCTCTTAGGAAGTATAGGGATGCCATAGGTTATACATTAGAGGATATTTAGGGACTTAGTCCAGCCCTTTGCATGCATAGGATTCACTTAGAAGATGACTCTAAGACCTCCATTGAACATCAACGTAAATTAAACCCGAACATGATGGAAGTACTTAAGAAAGAGGTCCTTAAGTTGTTAAACGCCGGAATTATAAATCCTATATCGGATAGTGCGTGGGTGAGTCCTGTACAGGTAGTTCCAGAGAAAGGAGGTATCATCGTCGTCCCAAACGCGAACAACGAACTGATTCCAACAAGAACGGTCACGGGATGGCGCTTGTGCATTGACTACCGCAGGCTGAACGCTAACACTCAAAAAGATCACTTCCCTTTACCTTTCATTGATCAAATTCTGGAACGTTTAGCTCTTCACTCCTATTTTTGTGTTTTTGAAGGTTATTCAGGTTTCTTTCAGATACCAATCCATCCGAACGATAAAAAAAGACGACGTTCACATGCCCATTTGGTACATTCGCCTATCGTCGGATGCCTTTTGGTTTGTGTAATTCACCTTCTACTTTTCAGCGGTGCATGACCTCTATCTTCTCTGATGTGAATGGTGAAATTATGGAAGTGTTCATGGACGATTTCTCGGTTCATGGACCTTCCATTGATGTTTGTCTAACCAATCTGTGTATAGTGCTAGACAGGTACGTAGAAGCGAATCTTGTGCTAAATTGGGAGAAGTGTTATTTTATGGTTCACGAAGGCATCGTGTTGGGGCATAAGATATCAGCAAGGAGAATAGAGGTAGATAAGGCGAAAATAGAGGTTATTGAGAAGCTGCCACCTTCTAGGAATGTTAAGGCCATTCGTAGTTTTCTAGGTCATATTGGGTTCTATAGACGGTTCATCAAAGATTTCTCGAAGGTATCTAAACCCCTCACTGATCTATTAGGCAAAGATGTATCATTTGAGTGTACATCAGAATGTCAAGCTGCATTTGAAAAGTTGAAGAAGCGTTGGTTTCTCCACCCATCATACAACCGCCGAATTGGGAGCTTCCATTTGAGCTCATGTGCGATGCGAGCGATTATGCGGTTGGGGCAGTGTTGGGACAACAAAAGGATCGGATGTTGCACGCCATTTATTATGCTAGTCGAACATTAAAAAACGCCCAATGCAACTACTCTACAACCGAGGAGAAGTTACATGCAATCGTCTTTGCGTTTGAAAAGTTCCGCTCATACCTAGTTGGCTCCAAGGTAATAGTTTACACGGATCATGTTGCCTTACGTTATCTACTCACCAAGAAAGACTCAAAGTCGAGGCTCATTAGATGGATCTTACTACTGCAAGAGTTCGATCATGAAATAAGGGATAGGAAAGGAACTGAGAATGGGGTAGCTGATCATAATTCACGCCTTTAAATCCCCGAGTACATTCCTATCGATGACTATCTCCGAGATGATGCGGTAATGTCTTTGATTTGCACTTCCACTCCATGGTATGCTGACTTTATGAATTACTTAGCATTTCAAGTACTGCCAGAAGGGCTGAACTACAATGCGAGAAAGAAGTTTCTCCATGACGTCAAGGCGTACTATTGGGATGAGCCGTAGCTTTTCAAAAGAGGTACAGACAGAATCTTTAGGCGCTGCATCCCCGAAGAAGAAGCTCCACACATACTGTCATGTTGTCATTCCTCAAACTATGGAGGACACTTTGCTGCAGCCAAGACAGCTATAAAGGTGCTGCAAGCGGGCTTCTATTGGCCTGCACTCTTCAAGGATGCCCACAACTATGTCGCATCATGCGACAATTGCCAAAGGACGGGTAATATTTCTAGACACCATGAAATGCCACAACAATATATTCTAGAGGTCGAGTCATTTGATGTATGGGGAATGGACTTCATGGGCCCCTTCCCGTCCTCGTGCGGAAACCTCTACATACTAGTCGCGGTGGACTACGTAACAAAGTGGGTAGAAGCTTTGGCAAGTCCAACCAAGGACTCCAAACCAGTTAACCAAGAGTTCAAACGTGTCATATTCCCACGATTTGGAGTCCCGAGGGTTGTGATCAGCGATGGAGGTAAGCATTTCGTGAACCGCATCATAGAAGGGTTGTTGAAGAATTATTGTGTTCGACATAGGATAGCAACGCCATATCACCCTCAAACTAGTGGTCAAGTTAAAGTTTCTAATCGAGAGATCAAGTCGATTTTGGAGAAGACGGTCTCTAAGTCTAGGAAAGATTGGGCACTGAAACTCGACGATGCGTTATGGGCCTACCGTACAGCATTCAAAACGCCAATTGAAATTACTCCATTTCAGCTAGTGTACGGTAAGGCATGCCATCTACCGGTCGAGTTAGAATATCGAGTGTATTGGGCGATCAAAGCACTCAATTAAGATTATAAGTCAGCTGAGAGAAACAGATGCTACAGCATCATCTAGAGGAAATGTGCCTCCATTCATACGAGAACGCAAATATCTACAAGGAGCGCACGAAGAGATTGCATGATAGACACATATTCCAGCGGACTTTCAAAGAAGGTGACCAAGTGCTTGTTTTTAATTCACGTTAGAAACTTTTTCCAGGAAAAACTCAAGTCACGTTGGTCCGGTCCGTTCACAATCAAAAGTGTCTCTTCAAACGGCGCTATTGAGCTAATAGGAATGAGCCCAACGATTAAAGCTCTACAACGCGACAACACAGGTAACGAGCGCACTGCTATCACTCTTTCGGAACCAGCTCACACGTAGAGCGTTTTGGTCAGGCTCGTGACCCTAAACAAGTGCTTCTCCGGAAGCAACCTGAGCCATATATCGTTTTAGTTATTTGGTTTTAGTTTTGTTTAGAATTCGACTCTTATTCTTTTCACAAGCATGCTCCTTATCAACAACCCTGATGTATTGTACTGTCTCGTTCGGATTGTGTGACTTTTGTTACAGGTTTTCCACTTTAAAATCATCCACAACATAAGGAAAGACGTGTACACCCAGCTGCATCAACTCAGGACAGCAAGCACGCATCAGGTGCACATGTTCCTATCTATCGTATTTTTCCCCGAGTTTTTGCATGTGAGTCCTTTTCTTAGGGTTTGCAGACCGAGATGGTGTTTCGTTCAAGTCTGGGGGGTATTCTTCGAATGTCATGATTGTGATTAGGATTTATACGTTGAGTTCTTCGTTTTGTTTTTTCTCTTTTACGTTAGTTTTGTTAGGATTAGACGGACGGATATCTAGTACGAGAAATTTCGAACTTTAGTCACCTTTGTGCAAATTTGTCGAATCTGGAACAAAAGTCTAGGTTTGCTGAAACATACCTTTAGATATCAATTAGTTAGTAGTCGTGCATGAATCATAGTTTATAGTTGTATTCCTACCCGTAGGCTTCAATCACAAACACTTATATCTCCGAGCATACCTTTCATTCTATATTTTGTTTCGATCATTATATTTACACGCACTTATACTCTACTACCCATAGACTAAGTTCTTTAACTTTTTCAGTCCTACATTGACATGAGTGCATCAACATTGATGGTTCGGATCTAAATGGTGGGTCGAGGCGGTTTTTCTACATCTTAAGAGTTAGAGTCGATGCGTAATCTCAATAGTTCCATCAAAAGAAAAAAAAATGAAGAAAAAAATCAACAATGACGAAACCTCTTAACTCCGCTAAGGTTGACAACCTGGGCTAAGTAGAAGGTTGTCCTCTTCAACTCCGACGTCCTAGAAACCGAGTGCGAATATACAAAGAAAAATGTGTGGAAACCGAAAAGAAGAAAAAGAGAATAAAAAAATAAAGAAAAAGAAAAAGAATAACAGTTGTCTTAAGAATGGTATTGAACTGTTTGTGCATTAGAATAGGTATGGACATCTCTTGGATGTTGTCTAGGGGTTAGTGAAATGAACTCAGGATATGTATAGGATTGCACGGTTAGTGACTTTCGGTAGATAAGGGTCTAAATTCGGTGTGCTTAGATCTATGTTCATGTGATGCGTTGTTGCGTAGGGTGGCTGAATTTTTGAGTTGATTGTGCTAGTTTCCGGTTGTTGTCTAACTCCTCTCTTGCTTCGTTCTAGTCTTTATCGAGGACGAGCAAAGGTTCAAGTCTGGGGAGTTTGATGACGTCTATTTTGTCATTATATTTTAGTTGATTTTCGTAATTAGTTCACAAAGCATTAAACATCATTCTCCTTCATCCCTTTTTCGTGTATTTGCAGGAATAGATCACCTCGAACACGAACACGAGCAAACACGAGCGAATACGAGCAATGGCCTTACACTACTTACAACTGCACGACCGGGCATACAACAAGGGAGAGAGAGCACAGTCGATCACCATTCAATGCACGATCAGGCGGATGAGAATATGAGGTGCACGACCGTGGAGCACACAGCAGCCCGACTGACGTGTGGAAACACGAGTTATAAATTATCCTAGACCACTTCACCGCAAGTATACGGTTGATTTACTTTCTCGTGGTTGACCGTGGTGGACCTAGGATTAAGGCTGAAAACTCGATTAGGCCGAATTTGCTCTCGATCTCTGGGGACTAAGGCAGCCAAAAACTAAGAATCAAACTAAACTAAGAGGGATAAAGATAGAATAAGATATGGTCCTAAATATCTAAAACTAATCTAAATGGTGACAACAGTACTAGGTTAGGGATGAACTCGAATATGACAAACAGTACGGGTGTCCGGCATACCGGGAATCGCATGGATGAAGCAACTAAGGATCATAGATCTATCAATTTATCTTGACAACGGGAAATTCATGCCCTAAAGTGAGGAGTGATTCTTCCGAGCCTAAACCTCCTAACCATGAGTACGTGCAACCCTACCTTCCAGCAGTGATTAACCCGTACTATCGCAGCTTTACGACCGCAATCATTATTCCTAAGATGAATAACCGACCGGTGAGATTCTCATTAGCCAAACTTAATCTACAACTTAACAGGTCCGGATTCGTTCTTTAACCTTCCAGCAATGTCCGAAATCCTATGTCGCTGAGCGGGCAGCACTAGCGTAAGAATGATAATGCTAAGCGTAGAACCGAAAATCAAGAATAAATTAATAAATCTAAGCATTTACGCAAATCATTGTTCATCCAATACAAATCTGATATCCTTACCCGTAGTTAGGACTCTACTCAGTCATGGAGAAAGCAAAAGACGAAGATAACATAACCCTATACATGATAGACTCTAGGAAATTGGATGCCTCGACCTTCCCTATCGTGTTACCGGTGCAAGGATTGATGCTTCTCTTCTTCTCCAACGTCTCCCGAGCCTTTCCAGATGTTTTTCCAGCCTTTCCTTCCCCTGTACGTCGCCCCCTTTTGCCCTAGATCTGTTCTGTTTCTTAATTAGGCTGTTTGAATGTTAGATCTAGGTTGTTGCGAATTACACGGCCCGCTCGGGCGCCACTGTTGCCCGGTCGTGCAGAGGCTCACCCGGTCGTGTTCCTTCTTAGTGCCCGATCGGGTATCAAGCACCCGATCGCGTGGTTGAGCGGCCCGAGTCGTGCAAACTCTCGGGGAAATTGGGATGAATTAACACCCGAGCGGGTATATGTCTTGCGCCCGATCGGGTAAGGCTACCCGATCTCGTTGCCTTCGTGC
>CM071867.1:18192342-18208676 GCA_036759665.1 Gynandropsis gynandra
CGTTTGAATGCAAGATCTAAGTTGTTGCGAAATATGCGGCCCGCTCGGGCACCACTGTTGCCCGATCGTGCAGAAGCTCGCCCGGTCGCGTGGTTGAGCGGCCCGAGTCGTGCAAACTCTCGGGGAATTTGGAATGAATTAACGCCAAAGCGGGTATACGTCTTGTGCCCGATCGGGTAAGGATACCCGATCTCGTTGCCTTCATGCCCGGATCGTGCAAGGTATACGGATAAAACCCCGTAGATTTTAGCCGAGCGGGTGGACTACGGTGCCCGACCGAGCACCATTGTTGTCTTGAATTTTCTCTTTTCTGCTCGTTGCTCGGGTGTTCCTTTGGGTTCTAAGGCTCGATCTTGACTCTGAGTAGATATATCTTCAAATCACGTGGTTTTGTTCAGGAATCCGTCTTTTAAAGCTCATTTTGGCCTTGTCGCCTAAAAACCTGAAAACCAACAAAACGGGTGTGTGAAACTCAAAATCATATCGGATCTGTAAATCTATATATAAGATATATGCGAAAATGACACTAAAATCTATCCTAAAATTGATACACTTTCAGTGTTATAAAACTCCCCCAGACCTCAACCTTTGTTTGTCCTCAAACAAAACTAAAGTCTAGCACAAGAAGAATCTAATAACGATGGATACTAGCTCAAAAATATCGAAGGGTTAGTCATTTTTCAAATCAACGCGTCACATGGATAAGAGCCTAAGCGTACCGAGTATAGCCTTATGTCTACCGAAAGTGTTGAGCCATGAAATCCTACCAAAAATCTAAGTCTACTTCACGACCCTAGATAACGTCCAAGCAATCTCCATACCAATTTCTCTAAGCTTTTGATATCATTCAAATCTTTTCTTCTTGTTCTTATGCATTTTTTTTCTTTTTCGTTACTTAGATCCACGCTTTGTTCCTAGGACGTCGAAGTCGAAGAGGGATGGTTTTCTACTTAGACCCAGGCTGCCTATGGCACACTCATAAGGTTGCGCGACCTTAGAGGAGTGAAGAGGTGCGTTATTGAGTTTTTATTCTATTATTTTTCGATTTTTTCTGTTTTTTTTCTTTTCTTGATTACGCAACACTCTAATCCTTAGGACGTAGAAAAGCGCCTCTACCCACCACTTAGACCCGAACCATCGAATATCGATGTACTCATGTCAATCCTAACTCGGAATAGCAAAAAACGTATCCTAGATGACAGCGGAGTATAAGTGTGTGGAATCTAATTCATGAACGCTAAACATATCAACAAAGCTAAGCTATACGGTATATACAGAGATATGTCTACTTGGTATCGAAATCTAAGGAGTGAATTCAACTAGATAAGGGTTTCAAACACAACTACTCGACTGGTCGATATAAAAAAGGCTTCTAAGCAAAACTAGACCATTCTCCACGATTCAACAAAGTCGCAAAACATGACTAAACTCGAAAAAATTTTCACTAGATATACATCTTATTCCTAAACCTAATCCTAAGTCTAAACATGTCGCTCTAAACACATCTGTATCACAAAATGAAAGAGTACCCCCCCCCCAGACCTGAACGGAACACAGTCCCGGGGTTCGAGACCTATAAGGGATCTCCGCATGATAAAAATTCGAGAAAATATAAAAAAGGTAACGAATACACCTGGTGTGTGCGTGTGTCTTTCTCGAATCGTGATACATCCGGATGTAGTGACTCTTGCGCTATAATGCATTTGTTAATGTGAAACACCTGAGATAAGACCATGCAGTGCAAAAGAGTAGAACAAAAAGCACTAAATACGTAAGTCTGAAAGAGCGTACACGATAGCTAAACTAAAAACAAGAAAACGATAAAAAGAGGTCCATAAAGATAAAAAGAAAAAGAAATAAAGGAAAAAGGAAGAAATGATCTAATCCTCATCCGCTCCATCGCGGGTGATCGGTAGGTCCGCTGGCTCCGCCGATGCTCCTTCCCCAGGTGGGAAGTAGAATGACTCCAGCTCGTATGGGATATGAGGACGGTATGGGATGGCTCCAGTATGGTAATCCTGCGGGATCGGAATGTAGGGCTCCTGGTAGTGCGTCATACACCAGATGACGTTGTACCTCTCCAATGTAATCGCTCTTCGGTTACGCAGGTTCTGGAGATTCAACTCTGGTTCCTCGTCGATCTTGTCCTCGGTCAAGATCCCTAGGTTGATCCCGACTCTCCGTGCGATCATAGTGACAATACTACCGCACATGATCTTTGTATCCGTGCTACTCTTCTCGGTGGCTATGTCGAGGAAGTGCCTCATCACCAACGACGCCAGATCGACGTTCACGATGTCCCGCTCATCAGGCTCGAAGCCTGACTGCACCACCCGCATCAGGTAGGCCAACTCAGTGTGGTTGACACCACCTTGTGCTCCCTTTCCTAGTATAGATGAAACTAGGAAATAGTGGAAATACCTCAATGCGGGGTGGCGTATGTGGCTCGCCTTCGATCTAGTCGAATACTCTCCGTACGCTATCTGGGCCCAAAACTCTGCCTGACGACTCCGATTGTGCTCTGGCATCTTCGTGAAATTGCAGTGCGGAACGTCGAAGATAGTCGCGAACTGTCTCGCGGTGAGCCTGTAGTTCTGCCCCAGTAGGCGGAACTCCATGAAAACTCTCTCCCGATCTCAGGATTCGGGAAAGAAACCAGCGTACGAAGCGAGGAATTCAGCCGTCAAGTTGCGGTACGTGTATTCCCGTGCATCCCTCAGTCCCCTCCAGTCTAGCGTGTCGAAGATCTGCTCTATGTATGCTCCTATGTGAAGGGCGGTCATCGCTTCGTCTGATAGGAAGTGGGATGGGAAGATCCGCGGCTGAAGTTCCAGGAACTTTTGCTTCTGGCCGGACAAGAACATCGTGGTTCGGTAGTTGTATTGTTGGTGTGAGGTGGTGATGGGCGTATACGGCGTCAGCTCCGTAATAGCATCCGACCTCGCTGGCCATCCTTGCTCTGGGTCGTAAGCGTCAAATCTACGCTTCTTCGAACTCTGGAAGATCTTAGAGGCCATCTACAAAACAATCGAAAGACAAAAATCAATATCGGCTCGGTTCTGCAAGGTACCCGATCGGGTACAAGGTGTTGCCCGATCGGGTAACTAATCATCAAATTACCCCCGTGGGTAGTGCCCGACTCGGGTGACAGAGAAGCCCGATCGGGTGCATGTCTAGGTCGCCCGATCGGGTGCTATACCTAGCCCGATCGGGTGGATCGCAAAATCGCGACCTGCAATTCGCGAATCGCGATCGAATCGACCAAAACTACCCTGAATCTTCCTAAACAGACCTAGATCTAACCCATGGCAGTCCTATTCTCAAGATAGTTCATTAATTTACCTGGAATTCGCGATGAGAATGAGGAAACTTCAGATTTTTGAGAAAGGGGAGAAGAATTTCGAGTAACCGAGTGTTTCCACCGGTGGCGGTGAAACGACGGCGGAACACAGCGGCTCCGGCGACAAGATTGCGGCGTGAGAGGGTTGCTAAGTGAGAGAGCACAATCGGGTATGAAATTGTGAAGTGAAATGGCCGCTCGGGTTACTCGAAATATAACTTACCGTGCAGAAATTACGGTGCCCGATCGGGTTCTCCTTAACCTAAAATCGCCCGATCGCGTGGTGGTCTCTGCCCGATAGGGTGTTGCTGCAAAACCCAAAAAATTAGACGAGGAAAACAAGCGCAGCAAAAACCGATAGATCACTAGGTTCCTAGATCCTAGAAAAATTGTCCAAAACAAAAAAAATGAAAAAGGAGTCCGAAAAATATGAAAATTAAAAACTACTAAAGGATATGCTCGGGTTGCCTCCCGAGAAGCGCTTGTTTAAGGTCGCGAGCAATATTTGCTCGATACGGTGTGGCACACGAAATTGCCGAATTCCTTGCATGATCGGTATTGTCCTCCCCAAGATCGGTCATGGTGCTCTCCATGTTCGGGGCTAGATCGTGCTGTCCAAACATCCTGGTTGAGCTGCTCCTAAGTTTGGTTAGGCATTTGTCGTTTGTTTCCTTCAGCTTTTCCAGAGATGTTGTGCGTGTGAGCCTTTCGGGTGAAGGCTTCATCTTTACCTTTGGAGCTTTGTCGATGTCCCAATTATGAGTTGGACGTTTGTTGCAGCATCTCGGCATCTTGGGATCGTTTGTGTACTGATTTACCGCTCCACGTTTAGCTAGGGTTGTGTGGAAGTCTTGGTTGGAGAACTCCTCTTTTCTTTAGTTGTTAATCGGCTTGGTTGGTACCTTGTAGCTACCTTCCTCAACCGCTACACGATTCAAACCTAAAGAATCCTTAAATTGAACTTCCTCACAAGTCTCCTCGGCTAAATCTTCAAAACTGCCCTCGGGGAACACGAAATCGATATGGCATGGTTGCTCAATCGTGTCCACTAAGCTGAATTCTTCTTCTACCTCGGGTGTCTTCGTACACTCATCAATGTCCGTAGCCTCATCCATTGCCGTGTTAGTCTCATTTTCCTTTACAATCAAGGATGGACTTGGCTGATCTACCGTTTCACAATCCCATAGGTGGACTTCATTGACATATTCTCGAGGGTTTAATTCTGAACTTTCCGACGCAACCTCTTGTGGTTGCGATGCCCATTGTGCAAGTTTTGAAGCTTGCGCGCCTAATAGTCCAAATAACTTGCCTATCTGCTCATTGGCGCTTTCTTGTTCTGCCTCCACTCCCATAAACAAATTGTTTCGATTCACAATCAGTTCAAGGAGGTAGTTGTACGTGGCGGGATATTCGAGGGCTGCTACGGATCGCGTTGAGTATGGTAGAGGCACATAGGATTGATAGCTCTGAGTTTGGGGTTCCGTCCATGGCTGGAAATTCCCAAACGGTGGTTGTGCATTCACCATGCTCTCGGTGTTCCTATACGGGATGTAGGCGTGATCGCTCCATTCTTGATTGTACGTGGTCGCGTAAGGATAAGCGTAGCTGTCGTAGATCTCTTCTTCATATCCCCAAGCGTTTTGTTCCCATGATCGTTCAAAGTATTGCGGGTGGTATAAATCTGAGAGCTTACGACGAAACTCGGAAAGTTGATGCCTCAATTCAGCTATGTCGGCACCCGTAGAGTTGAAGTCGTCCATGTTACCTCAGAGGACAAAGGACATCAAACTCTATTAAGCTCTGTGAGGTAAAGATATATATAAATTTTTTTTTTCTTTTTCGTTTTTTGACTCCATAAAGAAAACAAAAACAAAAACAAAAATACGAAAAACAAAAGAAAACTCCAGAAAGGACTAGATCTTAATCTAGCTAATTCCTAGTCTAGGCCGTAATTAGTCCCCGACAACAGCGCCAAAAACTTGACGTGTGGAAACACGAGTTATAAATTATCCTAGACCACTTCACCGCAAGTATACGAATCGTGTAGTACCAGGGTCGATCTCTGGGGACTAAGGCAGCCAAAAACTAAGAATAAAACTAAACTAAGAGGGATAAAGATAGAATAAGATATGGTCCTAAATATCTAAAACTAATCTAAATGGTGACAACAGTACTAGGTTAGGGATGAACTCGAATATGACAAACACTACGGGTGTCCGGGATACCGGGAATCGCATGGATGAAGCAACTAAGGATCATAGATCTATCAATTTATCTTGACAATGGGAAATTCATGCCCTAAAGTGAGGAGTGATTCTTCCGAGCCTAAACCTCCTAACCATGAGTACGTGCAACCCTACCTTCAAGCAGTGATTAACCAAACTTAATCTACAACTTAACAGGTCTGGATTCGTTATTCCAGACCTGTTACGACCGCAATCATTATTCCTAAGATGACTAACCGACCGGTCAGATTCTTATTAGCCAAACTTAATCTACAACTTAACAGGTCTGGATTCGTTCTTTAATCTTCCAGCAAAATCCGAAATCCTATGTCGCTGAGCGGCAGCACTAGCGTAAGAGTGATAATGCTAAGCGTAGAACCGAAAATGAAGAATAAATTAATAAATCTAAGCATTAACGCAAATCATTGTTCATCCAATACAAATCCGATATCCCTACCCGTAGTTGGGACTCTACTCAGTCATGGAGAAAGCAAAAGACGAAGATAACATAACCCTATACATGATAGACTCTAGGAAATTGGATGCCTCGACCTTCCTTATCGTGTTACCGGTGCAAGGATTGATGCTTCTCTTCTTCTCCAACGTCTCCCGAGCCTTTCCAGATGTTTTTCCAGCCTTTCCTTCCCCTGTACGTCGCCCCCTTTTGCCCTAGATATGTTCTGTTCTTTAAATTAGGGTGTTTGAATGTTAGATCTAGGTTGTTGCGAGTTACACGGCCCGCTCGGGCACTACTGTTGCGCCCGATCGGGTAAGGCTACCCGATCTCGTTGCCTTCGTGCCCGGGTCGTGCAGGGTGTGCGGATAAAACCTTGTAGGTTTTACCCGAGCGGGTGGTCTATGGTGCCCGACCGGGCACCCTTGTCTCCTTGAAATTTCTCTTTTTCGCTCGTTGCTCAGGTGTTCCTTTGGGTTCTAAGGCTCGATCTTGACTCTGAGTAGATATATCTTCAAATCATGTGGTTTTGTTCAGGAATCCGTCTTTTAAAGCTCATGTAGGCCTTGTCGCCTAAAAACCTGAAAACCAACAAAACGGGTGTGTGAAACTCAAAATCATATCGGATATGTAAATCTATATATAAGATATATGCGAAAATGGCACTAAAATCTATCCTAAAATTGATACACTTTCAGTGTTATCACCGACCAAGCAGCGCCATTAGCCCAAGCGGGCTCATTAAGAGGGCACTACAAGCTCGACCGTGCAACCACAACAGCCCGACCGATCTACTCAAGCAGCACCACAAGCCCGACCGTGCAATCAAACAGCCCGACCGGGCTCTCCAAACAGTCAACATCCCCGAATGTGCAGCACGACCCGGGCATGCATGAAGCCCGACCGGGCTTGGATTAGCTGAAGCGCCTGACCGTGCTCACTCTTGTGCCCGGTGGGGCACAATAAACCTGCGCACCGCCATAAAGAAAAGGAAAAGTTCGGACGACGGGAAATAACAAGAAAACTTACATGAAAGAATAGGATGACTCGAAAACAGGAAAAAGAAGAAAAGGAAAGAAAGAAAAGAGGAAAGAAAGGGATTCGATCGTGATTCAGACGGGGGAGAACGAAGAAGACGACACAGAGAGAAGACACAGGAGATAGAAAGTAGAGAGAGATCAATACGCCGGAAGGCCGAAGACTAGACGACGAATGCGGCACATGGAGGAGCTTTTGAAGACTATGGTATTGGGATAGGGAGGAATCTCATTCTATATCTATGTTTGCAAGAGTTTTCTTTCGTGCTTTGTTTTCGGAATCCATGTCCAAGTAGTTTAGTAGCTACAGTTTAGAGTTTTGCCCACATGTAATGGAGGCTCATGCTTAATGCTTGGTTACAATATTTAATCATTTTTCAGATTGATTGGTTGTTCTTAACGCTTTTATTCTTATTGGATGTTTGAATGAATGATCATAAAAGTTTGGTTGCATTGGAAGATGAATTGAACTTTGGAACGTAGCCATGATATGAGGTCTCAATTGATTTAGAACCGTGACTTGTCGAGTAATTGGACTTAGGAATTAGGATAGCGGATTTAATGCATTTATCATGTGAGATTACGCAATCGGAAGATTGGTAGTATGCACGTTAGATAGTTTGTTTAGGCACGGAAGAGTCATTCCCTAGGAAAGAGCTTGAATTCCCCGAATACGTGATGACATTCATAACCATGATCTTTGTTAGCACTTCATTGCATATTTGTGCATCTCTCGAAACTTGTAGTGTTTAGTCTATTGAGTTTATCCCGTTAATTAGATAGTTTAGTTTCATTCGCATTTTACACATTTAATGATTTTACACGTCCAATACATCAGTTTACTAGCTTTAGAGTTGCATGATTCCTCCTGTTCGACCCTGATACTATACGATCTGTATCCTTGCAGAAGCATTAGTCTAGGTAAATTATTACTTGAGATTAACCACATCAGTGATTCCCTTTTCCAGTCTTTTAGAATAATGTTACAATTACGATGTAAAAATATCATCAGCTATCAGGAATCACATTGTTCCTATGAATGGGATATACGTGGATTTAGTATATTCAAGTGATTCTAAGATAACTAAATATTAATCCATAAGTCAGTCGATCATTGGTGCATGCAAAATGCTAAACTATGTGATCTTATTGTATATGCATACTATCCTAGAGTTGTAGTCGTTAAGATGTCAACTCTGATATAGAACCAACGACGACAACGATATGCATGGTTTTATAGGCAAATCAAAGAGTGTTTTGGAGGGACATGATTTTACGGTAGATGGAAGAGGTTTCGGTTTGATATTTAATTGACATTTTCATTGACATATGAATCACAAGGCGTAGTTACGCTTATTGTTGAAAATTGTAACACTCATTTTCTTTTTATGACCTTAAAATGTTTACGTTTGTTTACACAAGAAGTTATCTGTGATTGGGATCTAATGCCTTTTTTCCTACTATCTCAATTTATTTCGAGTTTCCAAGTTGTTAGATCGTTCTATGCTTTGGATTGCAAGAATATTTGGAAAAGAGTGCTAAGTATTGGATTCGTCGGCATGAACTGCATTTAGGTAAATGTGATATGAGAACAATGAGTTGCTTTGTTTCCTTGATATTGCATTTAGGTAGATGGTTACAAATGACCAATAATATTATATATTACATCACAATTTTAAATAAGATCTGTTGCCTTCTGCTTACAGTCACCTTCTATATACCTCTCACTGATCTTATTCTGTACTTTCTATTTTACATGATTTATATCCTAGCTTAAGATGCGTGATACGCATGCACAACGTACCATATCATGGATTTATTACATCGCATGCTAAGGAACAACGCCTTTTAGGACTTTTTTAAAAAATTGGAGGAGACAAGAAAAGTTCATTGACAATCATATGCTTGGTCTTGGTTTTTTATTCCTTAGTGAAACAATGAATTATGTTAATGTATTTGCGTATTCCATATTATATCAATATCTTTCATCATCATGTATATGATATATTACAGGGAACTGCTACTGAAGGACAGATATCTTGGCGGTATTTCAAAATACAACCAATACATAAGGAAGGAGATATATTTATCCTAAAAAATTTGACAATACTGCCGAATGTTGGTGACTACATGTTAACCGACAATACTATGTGCATATTTTTAGAGAGGATACAGGTGTTAAGGAAGTGACAGACGCGATTCATACAATTCCGACATAAAAATTTAGGATGCATTCATACCGACAATTGGTTGGATTGGTTGGGCATAGAGAAGTTGTATCGGGTAAATACGTTTGTAATAAATCAAATATACTACTTCTTTACTACTAAACTCATCTATTGAATGTTTAAACTTGTAGATATTGTTTGACTCCTCATTGCTATGCAAGGATCAAATTTGCGCCTGCCAAAGTCCGATCAAAAATTTGAAAACCGATTGTTATTGGATAGGTAAGTTTTATATTATTACTCCATTAATTCTTATTTCTTCTATTTTTCAATGTTATTCATACTTATTCTTTCTAAATAGATCAAACATGTTTTTTAACGCTTCGCTCGTCCTACTCCACCCACATCTATATAGATCCACAGCCAAAGTCAAACATGAAATTCAAGCATATGTAAGTTTTCAAAATATCCAAATCTTGTATGTATCAAGAAATTCTAAAATCGTGTTATAGATTAAATTTAATCCTCAATATTTATGCAGGTATGAATAAGAAGAATAGTCATTAAAACGCTACGACTCAAGTCATGCAATCGTTTTTTCCCCACTTATGGTCAACAATTTTACATACATTATAAACCACTATTAGTGTTCGCTACAACTTATAAGTCTATAGATCAAAATCATACATTGAAACTTTTATTTTCTATGTTTATATTGGTCCCTATGCATATGAAATCTAATGAAAATGTTCAATTTAATAAATTTATACAAAACATAAGATAATCATATTTTAATGATCACAAATCTGCGCGTATTACGGGTATCACCTATTTATAATTAAAAAGTATACACTAAAGAACAAAATTTAAATAAATTCTTTTAGTAATAATTTTCAATTTTGGTAATTTTGCTCATAACGCAATTGCAACAGTTTTCTGTCATTCGCTTCTAGTCGCAGTCGCCCGCAAACGCAACGATTCCACCATTCAGATAAAATGAAACAAAACGCCACCAATAGTTGACAAAAACACCGCCAACGGAAATGCAAACATAAAGCATCCACCAATCAAACCCTTAATTTAGGATAGAAATAATGTTTTGGTATTTGTAATCCAATCTCTTTATAGGTCATCACTGGTGGAGTCGCAGCCAAACGCAAACGCGCGACTGTGTTTTCTGGCGACTCTGGGCAACATTAAAACCGACTACTGGAGTCGCAGTCCCGCGAAAATGGATCGAAATGCATATTTTAAGTATCTGAAATTATGTTGCGTTACGTTTCAATTTTGGTGCGTTTTGAATAAAATTACCAAAATAGCATCGTGTCTTTCCCTTATCTCTTCAATCTTTCTATTATAATTTATATTTATCGTAAATATATATATGCATATATATGTGTATATAAATTGTATATTTAAATATTTTTATAATTTTTAAATTTTTAAATTTATTTCAAATATTTAAAAAGTATAATTAAAAAATATCATTAAACAAAAAAATTTAAATAAATTCTTTTCTTAATAACTGTCTATTTTGGTAATTTTGTTCAAAACGCAGTCGCAATAGTTTTCTACCATTTGCTTCTAGTCACAGTCACCCGCAAACGCAACGATTCCACCATTCAGACAAAAAGAAACAAAATACCGCCAATCGCTGACAGAAATGCCGCCAAGCGCAAACGCAAACGCTGCGTTTCCACAAGTCAATCCTATAATATAATTTTCTATATATTTATATTTTGAATAAGATTATTAGGTTATGAATTGAATTATATTTAATTTAATTTTTGAAATTAAATTTATTATAATTTTCTCTATATACTTGTTAAATTATTTATATAATATTCCAATAATTTAAATAATTGATCCTATTATTTATATTTATATTTATATATTATTTTTATTTAACTTCTCTTCAGAATTTTCAATTTGAATATAAATTAGATACTAAGATTTCGCAGACCACCCTTAAAACATTCATAATTCGAGATAACTATAAATTTTTTAAAATTAATTTAGTGATAAATGTTTTCAAGTGGAGGCAAATCATATATATAAAAAGGGATTTTTCCTCCCTTCTTGTGTTGCCACATCAGCGAAGAGAGAGGCAAAACCCCTTAATCAAACGTAAGAAATATGAATTTGTTCTTCTTCCTCTTAAAACATTCAATCACTGCAGATTTAGAAGTTCATTGAATCAAATTAATTTTTTTCAATCTAAAGCATGGACGGGACATGAGCGAAACACTAAGAAGCAAATGCAACCAATGCGAATTCGATAAATCGACGCCTCCACCGACGCGCTTGGATGCAAGCAAAGAAGAAGCGGAGACGGGAAAAGCGGCGCGACTGAGAATGTTACAGCTAAGAGTTGCAACGTCTTCTTCTTGCCTGTAATTGCAAAAGTGAGGGGCAAGAGATGATGAACCGGCGATTTGCTCAATTCTTGATGAGTAACCAGGAAGCCGATTAGCCATTAACGAGGCATAAGGGTCGTTATCCGATGAAGCCTATAGGAGGCAGCGGAGGCAAAAGAAGGTGCAGCTGAGCGAAGACGAAGATAGTATGGAAATAAAGGGGTCTGAAAGGGAGACGGGAAGGAAAGAGCAATTGTCGACGAGTAACGAGGAAGACGATGAGCCATTGACGAGACATAAGGGTCGTTATTCGAGTTCCGACGAAGCCGATAGGAGGAAGAGGAAGCGGAAGAAGGTTAAGCTGACTTCTTCCGTACAAGGACCTGATGGCAATGCTTGAAATGAGAGAGTGATGTCGGAAATCTCAAGCAATATATTTCCTAGACCACTTCACCGCAAGTATACGGATCGTGTAGTACCAGGGTCGAACTCTAGGGACTAATGCAGCCAAAAACTAAGAATATCACTAAACTAAGACGGTGAAAAGTAGATGAAGGCGTGGTGCGAAATATCTAAGAGACTAAACTAATGGTGGCAACGATAGTAGGTTGGGGAAAATTTGGCTATAACGAACACTACAGGTGTCAGGATACCGGGAATCGTATGGATGTAACAACTAAGGATCATAAACCTATCGAATTATCTTGATAATGGGAAATTCATGCTCTAAGGTGAGGAATAATTCTGCCGAGCCTAGACCTCCTAACCATGAGTATGTGCAACCCTACCTTCCAGCAGTGATTAACCCGTACTATGGCAGCTTTACGAACGCAATCCTAATTCCTAAGTCGATTAACCGACCGGTCAGATTCTCATTAATCAAAGTTAACCTACAACTCAACAGTTCCAGATTCACACTTTAACCTTTCAGCAAAATATGAATTCCTATGTTACTGAGCGGGCAGCACTAGTCTCTCCATCTCTGCATCTGAATGTCGTGATTTCCCCCATCATCTGAATCGTCTTGCTCGGAGGAAAGAAACGTGATAGGAACAGTGTGCAGAGCTGATCCCAAGTGGTGATAGATCCGGCGGGGAGCGATTGCAGCCAAGTTTTCGCTCTTCCCCCAATTGAGAAGGGGAAAAGACGCAGCAAGATTGCATCCTCTGAGACTCTATGAATTTTGAACGTACCTGAATGTTCGAGGAAGTCTCTGAGGCGTTGATGGGGATCCTCATGGTTTCCACCCATGAATTGCTTCTGATAAAGCATGTTGATCATCGCTGGCTTAATCTCAAACTGCTCTCTTGCAACAGTAGGCATCCTTATGAATGTTTGCACGTTGTTCATGTTCGGCACCACGTAATCCCTTAGACGACGTGGTGGAGGAGCCTGTAGTTGCATCTGTCCATTGCCGTTCTGATTATCCATCTCTCGTTGACCTCAAAGCTCTGCAAAGGACAAACAAAGAACAATTTACGTAGAAGGAACGAAAGAAAAGCAAAACAAAAACAAAAACAAAAAACAAAGCAAGAAAAACTCTAGGTTCGAATCTAAAACGCGTTGACAATAGTCCCCGGCAATTGCGCCAAAAACTTGATGCGTAATCAGAGTTAAATAAAATAACCTAAACTACCCGCAAGTGCACTGATAACACGTAATCCGTTGTAGTTTTTATATCATTCTTAGGTCTAGTTTAGAGTAGATTATTGAGATTTCATTCATTTATCGTGTTTATTCGAGGACTTCATCTACATTTCGTGTTTTGTGTAGGAAACGAAGACATGAGGAGAAACACGAGAGATTACGGCAATCTAACCCCGAAAACGTAGTTGAAGAACAAAGTTCAACTTGTGCAAGGCCACGAATGGAAGTGTGCACTCAAACACCGAGCGAAAGGAGCGGAAACAACACCTCAAGTCATGCACGCTCGGGTGGATTAGAAGTGCCCGATCGGGCTGATTGCTACCAAACATCCCCGTAGCTTTGCACGACTCGGGCACTCAAGGAACACGACCAGGGAGGTGTGCCCGCTCGGGTGCATTTGGTGTGCCCGCTCGGGCTCATTCATGTCAAGAAAACCCCGTAGGTTTGCACGACTCGGGCTGAAGACCTATACGGTCGGTCATGGTGCCCGTTCGGGCTCAAATGTGTGAAACACGGTCGGGCAAAGGGCTTGCACGAGCGGGTACAAGCTGTGCCCGCTCGGGTCCTTGATTCTCAACAAACTTTCCTAAGATCTAGAACGGCAAAATTAAAAGAAAAAGGAGATCTGAAAGTGGGCATTCGAACCAGACCAGATTAGAGCAGATAGAGAGACATTAGAGCAAGAGGAAGAAGGAAGAAAAGACGGATCTACGGATCGGGAGCAAGGAGAATCTACCGAAAACATCGGTTTATGAATAGGGAGTCATCTCTTTCTATATCTATGTCGAATTTAGACTTCTCTTGTGTTTCCTTTTCTGTATTTATGTCGGATCGGGAGTAAGGAGAATCTACCGAAAACATCGGTTTATGAATAGGGAGTCATCTCTTTCTCTATCTATGTCGAACTTAGACTTCTCTTGTGTTTCCTTTTCTGTATTTATGTCTGAGTAGATCCTTTGCCATGGGTTAGAGAGATTTGCTATGTTGTAACGAAGTCTTACGCTTAATGAATGGTGGAACTTAATGCTTTCATTACTTGTACGCCACTTGAATGAATGAAATTGGTATCTTATCATGTTTTCAGATTTCATGGTTGTTCTTAATGCTTTCTTTACTTGTACGCCACTTGAATGAATGAAATTGGTATCTATCATGTTTTCAGATTTCATGGTTGTTCTTAATGCTTTCTTTACTTGTACGCCACTTGATTGAATGATGTTAGGAGCCTAATAAACCAACGCCAGGGCATTAGACTTCGGAACTTAGCCATGATTTAGGGTTTAGCCGGTTTAGAATCTACGCCAGGTCAATCGATTGAATCTAGGGATTAGGATAGCGGTCATAATGCGTCTATGCATGTAAGATGCGCAATGGATACATTGGTATATGCATGCTAGATAGTGGACAAGTCTACGCCAGTCAGTTCCTATAGGAGAGCTTGAATTCCCTGAATTCATGATAGTACCTTAGACCAATTATCCTTTTAGAACTTCGTTACATCATTATGCAAACTCTCGACACCCATGGTGCTTAGCCATAAAGTTTTATCTCTTCGATTTAGTTAGTTTAGCTCAATCACAATTCCATCTTTAGTCACCTTACACGTCTATTCAATTAGTTTAATAGCTCATTAGTCGCATCGATTCCTTGTGTTCGAGCCTAGTTACTACACGATCCGTATTCTTGCGGAAGCGTTAGTCTAGGTTTTATAACTTGATATAACGCACATCAAGTTTTTGGCGCCGTTGCCGGGGAATTGATTACGGCTTAGGAGTCAGGAAACTTTTAGATTAGACATTAGTTTTTTAAGTCTTGTTTGTTTCTTGCTTTTTCATGTCTTTGTTTGTCTATTTTGTTTAGAGTCAAGTTCGATTGCTTCTCGGATCTCACGTGATCTTTGTGTTATCTTCTTTTTCTTGTGCAGCTTAATTGTGCATGAGAAACACCGGAAGTGCGGATCTAGTTTTCGACCCCGACATCGATAAAACCCTCAGAAAACTAAGGAAAGAAACGAGAGCTAGTGCAAGCAATTCAGTTGATAACACGCAAGTACACTTGGACTTCCAACCCGAGGAAGTAATTGAACAACCATTTGAAGAAGAGCTAATGGCCGAACGTCGAGATATGAACGTTCAAAACGCGCAGCAAGTGCAACCGGCACTGACCTATGGATCATACACGGTCCCTAGGCACACGCAGCTCTTGTCATGTATTGCGAGGAGAAACGCCCGCGTAGAGCTTCAACCGGCATTCATTCAAATGCTTGGTAACGTGGCGTTTAGAGGGAGACCCGCCGAGGACCCAAACCAGCATCTCACTGATTTTAAGATGCTATGCCGAACCATAAGAGCTGGAGATGGGGTATCGGATGAGGATGTCATGCTAGCTGCCTTCCCATTTTCGGTGAAAGATAAGGCGCAAGATTGGTTATATTCGCAACCAGCGAATTCTATCGCATCGTGGGGACAGCTAGAGGAGAAGTTTATGACACGGTTCTTCCCTCAAAGCAAAGCTCAGCTAGCCAAGAATAATATCAACACATTCGTTCAAGGGGCAGCCGAGAGCTTATATGAAGCGTGGGAGCGATTCAAGGGCTATCAACGCCTTTGCCCACATCACGGCATGGATCAAAGTTACCTCATACATAACTTTATGCAAGGTCTCATGGACAATACGAGGATCTTGATCGTAGCCGCTGCTGGAGGTTCTTTGAGCAACCTCACCTTTCCACAAGTCGAGGATCTTATAGATCGTATGGCTTACGAAGGGAACCACACCGCCGGAGACTACAATCGCAACGCTCCAGCAAGGGTAGCTAACATGGATAATACGCGTTCCGTATATGCCGAGTTAGCCGAGATGAGAGTCGAAATGAATGGTAAAATCAATGGCCTTTATGAATTGATGTCCGGAGCGAATCAGCAGCAATATTATGAGCAGCCGGACGAGCAAGGAATT
Source organism: Gynandropsis gynandra (assembly GCA_036759665.1). Classification (NCBI taxonomy): domain Eukaryota; kingdom Viridiplantae; phylum Streptophyta; class Magnoliopsida; order Brassicales; family Cleomaceae; genus Gynandropsis; species Gynandropsis gynandra. Next base: position 18,208,529 of record CM071867.1, read on the forward strand.
CAAGGGTACGAAGAGGTGAGTTATGTGAGTACTGCTCAACCTTTGGGTAATACCTATACCCCCGAGTGGAGAAATCACCCCAATCTCTCGTACAAGAATTCCGACGGTGCATTCAATGCACAACGAACATCGGGGAACTTTCAGCCGC